>OZ012735.1:63788846-64988846 GCA_963859935.3 Lathyrus sativus
TATCCAGACCTATGAGTTATCCTATTGGTTCTATCCAGACCAAAAGGGGAAGAAGGTTCTATCCAGACCTATGAGTTTAAATCCTATTGGTTCTATCCAGACCTATGAGTTATCCTATTGGTTCTATCCAGACCAAAAGGGGAAGAAGGTTCTATCCAGACCTATGAGTTTAAATCCTATTGGTTCTATCCAGACCAAAAGGGGAAGAAGGTTCTATCCATACCTATGAGTTATCCTATTGGTTCTATCCAGACCAAAAGGGGAAGAAGGTTCTATCCAGACCTATGAGTTATCCTATTGGTTCTATCCAGACCAAAAGGGGAAGAAGGTTCTATCTAGACCTATGAGTTTAAATCCTATTGGTTCTATCCAGACCAAAAGAAGAAAAGGTTATATCCAGAGGGATGTAAGTATTCATAAGAAAGTACTTACAGGGAGTGCGGCGACTCCTATTCTAAATTGAGATTGTTGTGATAAAGGGTGTCCGCGGAGGGATGGTTAAAGCGAGCACGACGACTCGAATCCTAAGGCTAGGATCAAGGGAGGGATGTCCACGGCGGGACACTAAAAGTGAGTACGGCGACTCAAATCCTAAGGTTAGGAATAAAGGGTAAAGGGCGTCCATGGCGGAACTGTAAAAGGTGAAAATTGACCAAGGGTATTTTCAGGCAGATTTTAAAGGTAACTTCCACTGGTGGAAGTTCAGTGCAAAAGTTGCCAAAAAGTATTTTCAGGCAGATTTTAAAGGTAACTTCCACTGGTGGAAGTTCAGTGCAAAAGTTGCCAAAAAGTATTTTCAGGCAGATTTTAAAGGTAACTTCCACTGGTGGAAGTTCAGTGCAAAAAGTGACAAAAATAATTTTTATGCAGTTTTACAAGTAACTTCCACTGGTGGAAGTTTAGTGTAAAAAGTGACAAAAATCATTTTTATGCAGTTTTACAAGTAACTTCCACTGGTGGAAGATTAGTGTAAAAAGTGACAAAAATCATTTTTATGCAGTTTTACAAGTAACTTCCACTGGTGGAAGTTTAGTGTAAAAAGTGACAAAAATCATTTTTATGGAGTTTTACAAGTAACTTCCACTGGTGGAAGATTAGCGTAAAAAGTGACAAAAATCATTTTCATGCAGTTTTACAAGTAACTTCCACTGGTGGAAGTTTAGTGTAAAAAGTGACAAAAATCATTTTTATGCAGTTTTACAAGTAACTTCCACCGGTGGAAGATTAGTGTAAAAAGTGACAAAAATCATTTTCATGCAGTTTTTAAACATGATATCAACATACAAGACAAAGATTGGATGTTAAAGTGGTGGCAACATGGCATGAGTGAAATGCATGAAAGTTGCAAGGGGTGAAGTTTTCCACACTAGCTTTTATGCATACATACTGTTAATGACAATACAAAAGAGCAACAATCTAAAATTGCCACAAGCTTAAGTCAAAGAAAACCATGAACTTACATTTAGATCAGTCAATGTCACCAAGGCCAAGTTCACCCCAACTGTTCTACCAATTCTGTTCCAAACAGAAATTTCTCATACAACCAACAAATCAAACACCAAACAACCATATCACCTGCTAGCAAATGCCCTTGAATTGACAAACCCCACCTCACAACAGTTTCTGGACAGATTAAGAAAAACAATTCTTTTCTTACATTTCACAAATGATAAAGACAATTTGATTTTTTTCAATGCCTATTGTTGCACCCTAAAATTTGACCAACCGGTTCTCCTATCTGACTCGTGGTTTAATTTCATATTCGCAAATCAGACGCGTGATATTTGTGCACAAACGGAGGATATCGGAGTTTACAGCTTGATTTTCGTCTATCAGATATGGCAGACCCAGTCCAGATCACCAGGGTTTTATTTTCGGGAAATTGTGCGCTCCTCGGTGATTTTTAGCTTGCACAGCGATTTTGATGATATTCTGATGCCCGGGGATCTCTGTTCGATTCGATCTGGTCTCGTGCGCTCTTTTATGGGGGTCATTTGCATTCATCTGCATTTTCAGGATTTTTATAGACTTTTGCGGATTTTTAATAGGCTTTATAGATTTTTCTGGAATTTAAATAGAGTTTTTGTATTTTTTAATAGTTTAATTCTCTTTTTAGAATTTTATAGGTTTTTTTTAAATAGGTTTAATTGTTTTTTAAATCATTTTTAGAATTTTATATAGATTTTAAAATAGGTTTAATTGTGTTTTAGATAATATAGGAAATATTATAGATTTTTCTTATTAGTTTTAAATAGATTTTAATAGATATTAAATAATGGTAGAACTTTAATAAGAAATTAGGATAATATAGAATTAATTAGATTTTTAATCACTTTTTAGAGTTTAATTAGGTTAATTGATTTTTTTAGGTTTAATTAGGATAATATAGAATTAATTAGAGCTTTAATCAGTTTTTTAGAGTTGATTAGGAAATTAGTTTAATTAGGTGTTAATTCTGTTTTAGGTTTAGTCTTAAGTAGATAATTAGGTTTAATAGTGTTATTAGTCAGATTTAGTTAATTCAGTTTTTTTTACAGTTTTTTGGTTATTTTCGTTTGGGCTTTAGTGCAGCCCAATGCAGTTTTTGTTCAGTATTATGGGTCCAGATTCGTCCAAAAATGATCCAGCAAGTCCAACAATTTCCAGATTTGTCCAGGAGCTTCTAGAAGGTGCCAGAGCTTTTCAGTGGCATAAATAGAGCTCGCCACGTGTAGCTTCAGGAGCTAGCCCACGTTACGCTCAGAAACTCCCCAGAATCACGCCACGTCTCGCCCACACGTGCCCCTCTTTCCTCTCTCTCCCAGGCCACGCGTCCAGCCACCAATCTCCCTCACTGCATGCAGGTAACAGCTGGACTCCACTAGCTGGTCTTCACCGCCGGCCATGCAGACGCCATCGGAGACACCGTCCTCCACCGCAACGGCCACCGGAGACCGTTGAAGGCGCCGGAAACTGCGTTTTTGCCAGAAACTCATCCAAACGCTCCGTTCATCATCTTCCACCTTCATTTCCTAGTCGCCGGAGAACTCATACTACTCGCCGGAAACATCATCTTCGCCGGAAACTTCATACGCTGTTTTCCAGAACGCGTTCAACGATCTTCATCGTTCTTCAAGGTTTCCAGAACGCCATCATCCTCATCCAACGATTTTTCCAGAACGCTCGAACATTCATCATCTTCATAAAGAAATTCCTCAAACCTTCGAACAACTTTTCCAGAATCCCCTCCAAGATTCATCATAACGTCTACGTTCATCATCATCATCAAGAACCTCGTGGATCTGTTAACAACCTTCAACAGCAACCACCTAATACGTCCCCAGATCTGTACAAGATCCATCAGTTCCAAGACTTGTGAAATCTTCATCAAGGTCTCATCGTTGTTCATCACTACGAGGTGTTCTTCGCGCCATCAAACTTTCAGCAAACATCCAGAGATCTTCAAAGATCCCTCGTTCCCCTCGCGTAAACCCAGGTTTGTCTCCCTTCGTTATATCTCCACTGCAATTGATGAATGTAACCTCGATTAGGGTAAATTGATTGATTAGGGTTCGAGTTTGATTTGTGTTGGCTATGAGAGAGTGGTGAGATTGTTGTGGCTGCTTGATTGATCCGTTTGAGGGATGAAAACTTTGATTAGTTGTTTGAGAGATTCAGAGAAAGGGTGGGGGAGACGAACGAAGCGGCTAGGTTAGAGGTGAGTGAACAGTGTTCAGGGTTTGGGGGAAGGAATTAGGTTTTGTGGATTAGGGTTTTCTGGTTAGGGTTTGGGCTGAGTTCAAAGCCCAAACGTGTGTTACTGACGCACACCTCCCCGTTTGCTCAATCCCCCCCCCCCCTGCGTGAAACCAGAGTGAATCAGTATGGGCCTTATGCCCAATTGCTAACAGCACCCCCCTGGGCGTAAGCCCAATGAAAAATAACTGCAAAATCTGCTAGCTGCACCCCCCATACGTTTTTTTCTGTTTGTTTGATTTCTGATCACGTGGGCCTACGCCCTTTACTTTTAGCACCCCCACCAATGTGAGCCCAATGCATTAACAACTGAATTCCTTGCTGTTTAAACCCCCTCCAGTTTTACTTCAATTTTATTTTCTTTAATTTCTTTTATTTCTTTGCATATTAGAAAATTCCTAATAAAATGAAAATAATTGTTTTTTTTTAATTCTTCTTTTTTCTACCATTTCATCATAATGTCTAGAAAATTGTATAAAAATAAAAGTGTCATTTTATTTTTGTTTACTATTTTTGGTATATTTTCCATTTTAATTGATTTCTTTTAATATTTTTAGTGCATACATGTCGTTAGAAAATTAATAAAAAATAGTAGATTTAGTCAAATAATTCCGTTCTTTTTTCTGTAGACTCGTAATTCAGTGTAGGATTTTATAGTGCAGAAACATTAGTTTAATCATGCATTTTCATTTTAATTGCATTTTTTCATTGTTATTGACGTTGAATAAATTGGTTTGTGGATATGTCTGTGTTGCTGATTTTAGTTCTTTCACCTGGTGTTGAATTTTGTTCTGATTTTTCAGTATGTTGTCATAGAGCCATGTAGGTTTCCCATAGATTGTTGTTAGATTTTTGTAGGATGTTCTGATATGAGTTGCCTGAGCTTGAAGATAGGAAAAGTCTTGATGACTTCTGACTTTGAAGTTCAACTGTGGTTGAACTTCAGAGATAGTCTCTTGTGGTTTGTTGGCCTGTGGGTTCTTCTTGAGAATAGGAGCTGATTGAAGTCCTGTTGGAGCTTGCAAGGAGGCAGTGGATTGAGGCTTAGTCTAGGAGCTTGTTGTCTGTTTGTGAGGTTCGAGATCCTGAAGTTTGAAGGGAGTTTATGGTACTTTCCTGAGGAAGGCACTATGAATGACTTTCATTCTTTCTTCTCACCTCTTTCGTAAGTATCCAATGATGTTGGAGCCAACTTGTGAGTTTAATTCCTCCTGAGGAGGGATGTAAACTGATCACAGTTGTTGAGCCACATGGGATACGATTCCTAAGTGGAAGCCCCCTAGTACTTTCCTGAGGAAGGTCCTATGGGTCTATTCACTTAGTTCCATTAGTTTGTCTAGGATTTCTCAAGTATCCAGTGATGTTGGAGCCAACTTGTGAGTTTAATTTCTCCTGAGGAGGAATGTAAACTGATCACAGTTGTTGAGCCACGTAGGATACGATTCCTAAGTGTCAGCCTCCTAGTACTTTCCTGAGGAAGGTCCTATGAGCCTGCTCACTTAGTTCCCTTAGTGCATATAGGTTTTTCTCAAATATCCAGTGATGCCGGAGCCTTCATGTGAGTTTAGTTTCTCCTGAGGAGGAATGTAAACTGATCACAGTTGTCGAGCCGCATAGGATATGACTCCTGAGTAGTAACCTCCTGGTACTTTCTTGAGGAAAGCACTATGGGCTTGTCTGCTTAGCTCCCTTTCTCTGGTAAGCTTGTTCTGAAGCTTGGAGGCTGGGATTGATTCCTCTTGCTTAGGGTTTGATTAGAATTTTTTTTTGCTTAGATCTTTGCTTAAGGTGTTGTGCAGAGTTTTGTTTAGAGATAGATTAGGAGCTTGTTTCAGGTTTGTTAGGGGCCTTGCCCAGGGGTAGCTTCTTGTTTTGTAGATAGAGGCTTATCAGGTTAGCTAGCCTTCTCTTTGGATTGTTTGACTTGTATGATGTTATGTTGCATTAGACTTAGGTATTCATCTAGATAGTTCTGAATAGGTGCATCTTAGAAGTAGACTTGGTGTGCATGAGAAGTTGAGGTGGTCCTCCTTCTGCTTGTTTGTTATTGAGTGGCTTTGCTTGTTGGTATTTGGTAGAGCTGAGCTCCCTTGCCTCCGTGGTTTGCGGCCTTTGCGCCTTGTTTGTTTAGTTGTTGCATTCATGCATAATCTCAGTATTTCTTTACTTTGCAGTTTCTTGCTTGTAGTTTAGTCCTGTTGCCATGATCCCTTAGGAGCTCTGACTTCTCCGCTGCGGAGTTGTTATGATAGACATTAGGATGGTCAACCAGGTGTGATAGCAGTAGGTAGATTCCCCTGTTTCTCAGCTATAGTTCTAGGGTTTCCCTTTCCTTTCTGTAGGAGCTTTTGAGTAGCTTGATCCGTAGTTAGCTGAACTACAGCTGCTCTGATTCTTCGTACCAGACGAAGATATGTAGGCATAGGATGCGATATCCTAGCGAGCACACTAACGACTAACCTTTGTTCTCTCGCGGCTGTGCGATCGAGACTTTCCCGCTAATGACTAATTGTTATCCCTTTTTCCCGCCCGAGTGCATTTGAGACCAGATCGTAGTTGTAGGTTCCCGAGCCTTAGAGACCAGTTTGTTTTCTCACTGCTGTGTGAGAGCCCTGTTTACCCGTAGTTTGCCGAACTACGTTTGCTCTGATCTTTCATACCAGATGAAAGTACGTAGGCATAGGACGCGATGTCCTGGCGAGCAACCTTTTCCCCGTTTAGACGTAGGAAGTCGAACTACGTTGACTCTGACTTTCCCATTGCACGAGGGAATACGTAGGCCCAGAACACCGTATGTTCTGTCGAGTCCTGTCCTTTTATTTTCTTTTCAGACCAGCCATTAGCGTAGATAGATAACACACCCTTTTACCTATAAACACCAAGCGTGGATCCCATCGAGTACGATGGACGTGAGGGGTGCTAATACCTTCCCCTTGCGTAACCGACTCCCGAATCCAGGTTTTGGTTGCGATGACCATACCTTTTCCCGTCTTTGCGAGGTTTACTTCGAGCGTTCCCTTTCCCGCTCTGAGGGATAAATAACGCACGGTGGCGACTCTCCTGTCAAGCCGGCGCCGATTTTCGCAGTAGCGACAGCTGGGGATCTATAGCATCTAGGGACTTTTCCCATCCCTTATGCTGGGACCGTTTCCCATCCCCTACGCGAGTCAATCCTAGCGCTTGGATGTTTATTTGTTGGGTGTTGTGCATATTGTGTTCTACTTTTCTGCACTTTACTTTTCTGTACCTTTACCTTTCCGCATTTATTTTCCAGCATTATATTATTATGATTATTGCTGTGGGCAAAGGGAGGTTACTGTGAGTGAAAAGCCGGACCTGGGCTTGAGTACACACCTAGATATAGTTGCGGAGAAGTAGTAGACGAACCTGTCTGCTGAGCAGGCACAGTTCCCTACGAAAATCTGCGCTCAGACGAGATTCTTGCAGAGGTGCTCCTTTCCGGTCCTGAGGATCTGAGGGGAGTCCAGACGTGAGGGTTGTCGACTCTGGGGACCGATCATTTGGAAGTCAGCTAAGTGAGGCCTCTTCATGACTTGATGATGCCACTCCTTCTGGGAATCGTATCGTCATTCATGAAAGTCTGTGACGCTGATGACCGCATAGGATACCGTACCTTTGTCCGTGGATTAGGTCTATCCTACCTGTGAGAGGGACTGGGTTATTGCAGGAAAACTGGCCTTCAGAAACCATGATTCAGTACCTTTATCAGATGGTGTTCTTGATTCATCTCCAGGTGTGTTGTCTGGGTCAGATGGGTTTCTTATATGAGGTTGAGGCTATTATCAGATGGTATTCTCGTCAGATACAGAGGTTCAGATGGTTTTCTTACCAGGGGATTGATATTTTGAGTATCAGATGGTAGTTAGTGGCATGAGATTCTGGTGACCGTGTTGGTTTTCTGTTCTCGATCACAGAGATGTTCCTCTTCAGGCTACAGCATAGCCCCTATGTTCGCAGATTGCATTATCTTCATATTGCATCATTGCATTACCATCTGCATTCAACTAACGTGTGTGTATTGCAGGTACATATTTTCCCTTCCAGTTCTGGTGTTTGTTCCTAGCAAGACATGGAAAACCTGAAGAGAGTATTGCCCTATAAGTTTCCGTCGCCGAATATCAGTCTATTGTTAGAGTTGATTGCTATTGCTAAGAAGAGGGGAATGGGTGACTTCAGAAAGAGATATGGGAGGATTCTGACCTACGTTTATCAGCCATCTGCCTACGAGACCAGCGGCATCTATACTCTGTTACAGTTCTACGACGCGGAGCTCAGGTGTTTTGTATTTCCCGACTTCGTTTTGGCTCCTACCCTGGAGGAGTACTCTGCACTTCTGGATATACCGATCCGTGAGCAGATGCCTTTTTATCGTACGGATGCTGAGCCTAAGCTGGCTGAGCTTTCTGCCATCCTGTGCTTGAAAGAGTCTGAGCTGTCTGGGAAGATGATCAGAAGAGGAGACGTATGGGGATTTCCGTTGGATGTCTTGGTGGAGAAGGCTCGGGAATACGCCCAGAAGGGTAACTGGGGTGTTTTTGACGTCATCCTTGCTGTATGTGTTTATGGCATCGTGTTGTTCCCGAACATTCCTGATTTTGTTGATTCTGATGCCTTCTATATTTTGGCTGCGAAGAACCCAGTTCCTACTTTGCTGGGAGATATCCACCATTCAACTCACTACCAGAATGAAAAGCGACGAGGAAGGAATGTGTCTTGCTGTGTACCTCTCCTATGCAGGTGGTTCACCAGTCATATGCCTAAGTCAGGCCCTTTTGTTACCTCTATCAATTCTCTAGGATGGCCCGAGCGCTTAATGGGATTGACTGCTGAGAACGTGGTATGGGTCAATAAAGAGGTATTTGGAGCTGAAGTCATACTCAAAGGCGAAGGATTCCCGAATGTTCCGTTAATAGGAAGGAAAGGTTGTGTCAACTATAACCCTTCTTTATTGATCAGGCAATTTGGGTATATACCTCCAGGAGCGCCAAAGCCCGAGGAGATACAGGAATCTCTGTATCTCACCGGGGCAATAGGGAAGGAAATGCTGACCAAACTTGAGAAAGCCTGGAAAAACTTGCACAAGAGAGGGAAGCTTTCAGGTAGCAGAGGGGATACCCGAGGTCCTAGCCCATATGTAGAATGGATTCGTGAGCGAGCTGTGAAGTTCCTTATGCCGTATCCAGCGGTTCAGCCATTGCATCCTTCTCCGGTGGAGGAACCTACCACTGTGGACATGCAGGTCTACAAGCAGCTGATGGCGGAGAAAGAAGAGCTAGCAAGGGCTAAAGAGGCGTTAGAGCAAGAGAATGCCCAGCTTCGGCATGAAAAGATTGAAACAGGATACTTTTCTAAGCAACAGGCTGAAACTCTGAAACATCTGAAGACTACGCTATTGGAATTGACTGAAACCAAGAAGCGTCTAGAGTTAGATGTCGACTCAGTTAGTAGTGTGTTGGCCACTAAAAAGCAAGAGCTGGAAAGGGCCTACACAAAGCTAGCCAAGTTCAGAGAACACTGGGATCTCACTATGACCAAGCGCAAGGAGCGAGAAGAAGAGCTGAAGACGCAGATTGCTCAGTTAGAAGAACAGGTCAAAGTGAAGAATGAAGAGCTTGAAGAAGAAGCCTGCCGCCGATACGAGGCCGAGCGCAAGTTGACAGATGCCATGAAGAATTTGGAAGATTTCCAGCATAGAGCAGATGCCAAGAGACCCAAACCTGGGGGCGGTGCCAATGATAAGGCTTGGGAAGACTTTGTCAGAGACATCCAGGGGACGGTCAGGAAGAGGGATCGGCTGATAGAAGGTTTGATTTATCAACCGGATCATGCAGAGACAAAGAAGATGGTCGAAGACTTCCGCAACCGTACCCGTACTTGATTTCTCTCTTGCATTCTGTATGTTGAGATCACCACCAGGCATGTTGGCTGGGATCCTCCTTATCATATCAGCTGTATGGAGCATAGTTATGTAACTTCTTGACAAGACAGTTATTCTAATGAATATATGAGGGTTTTTTCCGAATATTGTCTTTATGGTTTATCTCGTCTTGCTACCACTGACACTGGAATTGGAGGGAAAATATCTCCAATGCACACATGCACGTTAGCATTTTTGTATTTCTGTTTGCATAAATCATATTGCATAGCATTTCTCTAGCAGGTCAGAGCACTCATCCAACCTTTGTTTTCACCAGAAAGTGATTCTCGGGGAATTGTTTGAGGCAAGAGTAGAGTGTTGAAGACGACCAAGGGGCTGAAGTAGATTTGAGCAGAATCAAGCAGCATAGTCCATTACAGGTAATTGATAGCTATGTCTGAAGGCAATTTCCAGGCTCCTAGCACCTTGGCAGGGTTCACTATGGCGTCCAACCATCGGTATGACTCTATGGAAGGCTTCCCGCAAGCGAACAATCTTACTGCAGACCAAGTTGTGCAGCCTACTGTTGAAAACAGAGATCGGCATGAGCAGTTCGTCGCCCAGAATGAACATTATCCTCCTGTTAACAATCAATGTGTTGCTTTCCCTGTGATGAATTACCGAAGAGATATTCCAGTGACCGGGTTAGTAGACCCAAGAGCTCTTGACGATGGTAGAAGACTCCGAGCATTGGAAGAGCAAATGAAAGCCTTGGAAGCGAAAGATGCCGTTAACCTGGATGCTGTGGCCATGTGTTTGGTTCCTGACCTGGTGTTGCCTTACAAGTTCAAAATGCCGGAATTTGAAAAATACAGGGGAGATAGCTGTCCAAAGCTGCATTTGATGATGTTCTGTCGAAGGATGACTTCGTTTGTGCGAAATGACCAACTGATGATCCATTGCTTCCAGTATAGCCTGACTGGGGCATCCTTAAGGTGGTATGTGCAATTAGAGAGTAATCAGATTCGATCATGGGTGGACTTATCCAGAGCTTTCATGAAGCAGTACGATTACAACCTGGATTTGACTCCTAGTCTCGTAGATCTGCAAGAATTGTCTCAGGCGGATAATGAATCGTTCAGAGCATATTTGCGAAGATGGAAAGAATTGGCTGCTGGTGTTCAACCACCGCTTCCGGAAAGGGAACTGGTTGACATCTTCTTGAGTACTCTGAAAGGCCATTATTTTGACAAATTGTTCAGTTGCACAAACTTTGTGGGCCTGATGAGACTGGGAGAGATTGTTGAGAGAGGACTCAGGAGTGGAAAGTTTCGAGATGTTCCTTACGTCCCAGTTGATAAGATTGAGTCAGTTGTCAGTTCTCAAGAAGAGTGGGAAGTAGGAACTGACGTCGTCTCAGAATCTCTAGCATCTCAGGATCAGTTCTCAGACACTTCAAGTCAACGATCATCTTACCGCCGATCGCGTCAGCACACTCCACGCAGACCAAGGAAACCTGAAAGGCAGTTTACTCAGCTACCGGTGTCGTACAGTCAGTTGTTGCCAGATCTGGTCAGAAGTGGATTGATAGTGCCGAAAGAGACTAAGCCGGTGATTCCACCTTATCCTCCAGGTTTTGATGCCAGCGCCCGCTGTGAGTACCATGTTGGGGCACAGGGGCATTCAAGAAATGATTGTAAGGTACTTAGAAGCCAGATTCAGGATCTGTTAGACTCTAACCGTATTTGCATCACTCCTCAGGGTTTTGTTCAGATTAATGATTTTCCATCCTCCAGTTGTGTGGGTTCGTCAGTTAATGTCATGGAAGACTCCACAGGAAGTGTGTGCTCTGAAGATTGTCAATCAGAAAATTCAGTTGTATGGGAGAAGTTTCTAGAGGTTTTTGCGCCGGATGTCGCATCTGTTTTCTCTGCTTAATCCGTTTAGCTTTTGCGCACTAGTGTCTGCCGACCACCACCAGGGTTGTTGGCTGGGGTCGTTATATTTATACTCATTTGTGCTTACCTGCTGATTTTGTTGGTTGTACATATGTGGGAGATGTTCGTCTGTGTGCTTATAGCTTGAGTTTCTCTTTGTCTCGTTATGAATATGTGTTTGCTTTCTGCGCTGCATTATCATTTAGCAGGTATATCAGAACCGTGGGCCTTATTTCCTCATCATCCAGTTTATTGCAGGAACTCCTTCAGAGATATGGAACAGAATCAGTTTGAATTGATCGAAGTCCAAAGCCAGCTGGGGCAGATGATGAGAGACATGCAAGAGATGCGTCTGGAGCAGAAGATTCTCAAGGAGGAGAACAGTCAGCTGAAGACCCAAATGAGCTTGATCATGGAGGTAGTCAAGAATGTGCTTAGGAAAGAGGACGATCAACTATTCGAAGCCGCAATGAAGAAGCTCGCGCCACCTGTGCATGTGGAACCTGAGCAGCAGCAACAGAAGATACGTCCGGCCCAACGGAGGATCCAGGAAGGGAAGCCAAAGAGAATGTTTGAGGCGCCGCCTATGACATATGCTGAGCTCTTGCAGGCTTTATTGAGGTTTAATCTGGTTGAGAAAAGAACGTTGGAACCACCAACGAGAGTGTTTCCTCATGGGTACGATGCCAGTAAGCAATGTGAGTTTCATTCCGGGGCATTCGGGCACGACATCGAGGGTTGTCATGCTTTTAAGCACAATGTTCAAGACCTGATTGACTCGCACGATATTGAATTCACGCCGGGCGGCGTATCGGTGCATATTGCTCCTGTCTCGATCGATGCTAAAATGACAGATGTTTCTAAAGCTGCAGTGGGTCAGAAGCGTATCCTGGACTCCATGGCCTCAGAGTCTCCAGGCCCACAACTGTTGCCTATCCCTGGGGCAGATCTGAGAAAGAAAATGGCTAAGCATAAGGAGGGCGTTAATCAATACATTGAAGGTCAAGAAACCAATGTTGCATTTGATACAAAGGGTGTTCAAGGGTCAACTAGATACCAGCAGCAGCAGCCTCAGCGGGGGGCACAGCAGGCTCAACGAAGATTCCAGGGTAGTAAACCGAGAAGAGTGTTTGAGAAGCCTCCCTCAACATATGCCGATTTGTTGCAGACATTGTTGGGATTGAATCTGGTAGAGAAAAGAACTCTGGCACCAATAACGGGAGCTCCCCCGTTTGGTTATGATGCAAGCAGGCACTGTGAGTTTCATTCTGGAGCCCCGGGTCACGATATAGAAGGTTGCCATGCTTTTAAGCACAAAGTGCAGGATCTGCTCGATAGTGCAGCAATCAGCTTCGGGCCGGGAGGTCCTAGAATCATCTGAATGAAGGAGGAAGGGCTCTATAATTTGGTTAAGTCGTTGAAAGCAGATCAAGGCAGCACCGAAGTGTCTCTGGTAAAGATAGCTGGTTCAGCAGCAGGGCAGATGTGAAAGCCCGGTTCTCGGAAGCTAGCATATTTTCTTTGTTTTAGCTTGTCATTTCTTTACATTTGTAGTTGCTTTCCTGTTTGAATTTGTAATCTTGTTTGTAAAACTTGTTGTTTTCATTCAATTGATGATAATGAAATAAATATGCATGTTTTGATTAAATCCATTCATGTTCACTAACTGTTTTTACAAATGTCCAACACTTGGTTAAGAAGAATTTGGGGAGGATGACGAAAATGACCGACATGCAACTACCGATATTGTATGTTTTTGAAATAAAACCTGCTGATGATGTACAGACATTGTTTCAAATCCCTAAACACCGGAGACATAAGGAAGATAATCCCTTGTCAACCCCTTTGAGCCTTGTAGTAGGAGTTTCTTTCTGTGAATGAAAAACCCTCGATCTTTAACCTGGGACAGGGTAGGTGTTAGCTAATTTGACCGAGCGTCCAAATTGCAAAAGGAGTGTCCGTTCGAGGATCAATCGCGTCCCTAGAGGTCGTGCCTAAAAAACCATAAGGGTTCAACCCAGAGTGGGGCAGTCACACTTCCCAAAGAGTCAGACAACCAGTGTCACACGACTTGTTCAAAAGAAAAACGAAAAAAAGAGAATCAAAAGCCCGCTAAGTCAAGAAAACTTCAAAACAAATGACTTAGGCAAAAATGAGGGCATCCCGCTGGACTTAAAAAAATCAAAAGAAACTCAAAAGGAGTCAGTCCAGGCAAAAGTTAGGGATATGAAAAGAAAAAGATGAAAAGGATCAAAAGAAAAATCCTCAAATGAAATACGAGTCGTGTGACCTCAAGTGTCAAAGACGAGAAATAAGTGGCTGTCACTCCCAACGATCATGATTTCTCGAACTATCATTCCTATCTTTCAACCTCTGAGAGGTGAGCGCTAAGGTTGAATTAGCTGAACGTAGGATGGGAGAACATCAAGGAGAATGGGTGGGTTAAGATAAACTTTGAGCCTCTATCCTTTCCTTCAAAACCACGAACCTGACCACGTTACAACCTTCAAAAGTCCTAATTGAAGCAGGTTGTTTCGGAAGCATACTCCGGTAAAGGTCGCGTCGATTCTGACTCCTAAAAGGGTTCCTCTTACCATGTTGGTACTGATGTTGATAAATGTTTTATGCATCATATGCCATAAACTGTTTTTCCTTTTCCCAGTGAACAAATTGGATGTCAAAGCTGTCATATGTGTTGCATTAATACATCTTTTATGCAGAACAACTTGTTACTTGCGAGTAAGCGCTTGACAGCAGAAAAGCTTCCTACAATGGAAAGTATGGTCAAGATAGAATGCAGAACGCCCGAATGTTCCGAGAGCAGGGGCAAGCTTTATTGTGATCCCCAGTCAGGTCAGCTTTTCGAAGTCAGTTATTCTGGGGCAATCAGGTTGAGGTTCGGTGAATACGTCGTAGTCAGGAGGTACTACTCTGAATCAGATAATCGGGGCAAGGTCATTGCAGTCAGGGGCAGACCATCTTAAGCGCGCAAAGGTTGTGCGAGAAGCAGGTGAGGTGAAGTATCTCTCAGAAGTTCAGAACGCTGAGGCATGTTATATCAGACCATCGAGGCTCAGATTTGCAGATTTCCTTTCGAGGACTATCCCCACAGATGTCCTGTAGGCTGGGGCATATCAGAAGCGAAAGGATTGTTGTTCTCCGTACCTACAGGGTCATTTGGAGTTATTCGAGCAGATGCAGTCGATTTTCGAGAGCGAGACGAATGCGGGAAGTCGTGTCACTATCCCTTGACTCTTCACTAAAAGGCTGTGTATTCAGGAAGAATGTTTTCCAGCGTCAGTTGTACCTGACCCAACAAGATAGCTTAAGAGCTCAAATCCATGTTTGCGATTACTGTGAAGCCCATCCGTGTTGGCGCATCAATTTCCAGATCCGAGCTTCATCAGAGCGCAGGAGGACTCCCTCCATTTTCTCCAGCAAAGAACAATTTGTCATTGGTATGGGTAAGCTATACCTAGAGGAGTCTAATCATATCCAACACGTCTGCTATTTCACAACGGAGTTATATACCCCAGCAGGGTATTACTTCGTCGAGGCGTTCGGTTAAGTTCCCAATATCCCCAGCGGAGTTGATTTCACTCTCCCAGCATTTATTTTGCTGGGATAATTCAGTGATATCCAGTTTATCCCCAGCAGAGTTGGCCTCGCCTTCAGCATTTATTTTGCTGAAGTGGTTCTGTACCCGGCCCTCTCCGGCAGCTCGAGCCTGCACTAGCATATTGCATGCATCATCATACTTGCATCATACTTGCATATCATGGTCAAAATGCGTAGCATTTCCATCCAGAATGGAGCATTACGCTGTAGAAAGATCAAAGCATACGCATATGCATACGAAGCATAAGTCAGATTTTCTATCAGCCTCATATGGCGCGTGAATTACTCTGTGATCAGTTCAGGGGCATTTATCCAGCAACAGTATTCAGACGGTTCAGCAGATTATTTGTATCAGATCTTACGATAGTTGTGCTTTGATCAAGCAGTCATCTGATATCGGCAGACTTTTCTTCCCGTCAATTCATATTGACGATGTGTTCCTCCAATAAGTGGATTTCTCCGTCTATCATTAGACGTCTTGAGTACGAATGTGGTTTTCTTTCCGTCTATCCTTAGACGATGTGAAGTTGCGGGTGATCACAGTAAGGGTTCAAAATAGAGTTTCTCCAGCAAGTGGCTTTTCTTTCCGTCTGTCAGCAGACGATGTGAAGTTTCAAGTTACTGTTCAGCGGGTTTCTTATTGCCAGATCATACGCATGGAGGTGTTTCCCCAGCGAGTCTTCTCCGGCTATCTTTGGTTGTTGAGGGGTTTCAAAACAATATTTAGGATAGTGGCTTTCTTTCTGGTTATCGGATGAGATGATGTTTCAAGAGGGACTTTTCTGACCGTCAATCCTTATTGATGGCGAGGCTCTTCGAAGAATGTTCAGTTTGCGTGATCGTTGATTCTTATTGACGACATGGTTCTTTAAAAGGTGGTTTTTCTTACCGTCGGTCCATACTGACGATGTGGCCCCTTCAAGGATGTTGATCTTTCCATCAATTCCCGTAGACAGAAGGATTCTGAAATTCAAAGGATGGTGTTGAATTGTGTTATGGTGTCTTTCCGTCTACCTTTAGACGATGTGAATATGGAGATTATGAATTTCTTTCCGTCTATCCTTAGACGATGTGAATATGGAGATTATGAATTTCTTTCCGTCTACCCTTAGACGATGTGAATATTGATTTGTTCATCGATCAGGATGATTCCGTCTATCCTTAGACGATGTGAATTGATTCGTTCCTCAATCAGGATGATCCCGTCTATCTTTAGACGATGTGAGTATGGAGATTAATGGTGTCTTCCCGTCTATCTTTAGACGAGGTGAGTATTCAATCAGGGTGTCTTCCCGTCCATCTTTGGGCGATGTGAGTATATTTCTCTTCCTGCCTATCAGTAGGCAATGTGAAAGGATCAGGTATTTTGTTGCAGCCCTCGGGTTTTGTTACATAGGGTATCACAGGTAATGGGCATTCAAATCAGGAGTCCTTCATCAGATGATTGATCAGTTTGGTGCCGTAATAACTGGACTCGGTTTTCTGGACTTTATTCCCCAAGCAGTTTACAGTATATGCTCGCGGTTGGCAAATTTTCGGGTTTTATTTGTATTCAACCGTCTCGTACCTCTGAATGTTTGAAGGCTGAGCGCTCTTCAAACCCTTCAGGTCCAAGTCGCTTGAATAGGGGCAGCTGTTGCACCCTAAAATTTGACCAACCGGTTCTCCTATCTGACTCGTGGTTTAATTTCATATTCGCAAATCAGACGCGTGATATTTGTGCACAAACGGAGGATATCGGAGTTTACAGCTTGATTTTCGTCTATCAGATATGGCAGACCCAGTCCAGATCACCAGGGTTTTATTTTCGGGAAATTGTGCGCTCCTCGGTGATTTTTAGCTTGCACAGCAATTTTGATGATATTCTGATGCCCGGGGATCTCTGTTCGATTCGATCTGGTCTCGTGCGCTCTTTTATGGGGGTCATTTGCATTCATCTGCATTTTCAGGATTTTTATAGACTTTTGCGGATTTTTAATAGGCTTTATAGATTTTTCTGGAATTTAAATAGAGTTTTTGTATTTTTTAATAGTTTAATTCTCTTTTTAGAATTTTATAGGTTTTTTTTAAATAGGTTTAATTGTTTTTTAAATCATTTTTAGAATTTTATATAGATTTTAAAATAGGTTTAATTGTGTTTTAGATAATATAGGAAATATTATAGATTTTTCTTATTAGTTTTAAATAGATTTTAATAGATATTAAATAATGGTAGAACTTTAATAAGAAATTAGGATAATATAGAATTAATTAGATTTTTAATCACTTTTTAGAGTTTAATTAGGTTAATTGATTTTTTTAGGTTTAATTAGGATAATATAGAATTAATTAGAGCTTTAATCAGTTTTTAGAGTTGATTAGGAAATTAGTTTAATTAGGTGTTAATTCTGTTTTAGGTTTAGTCTTAAGTAGATAATTAGGTTTAATAGTGTTATTAGTCAGATTTAGTTAATTCAGTTTTTTTTTACAGTTTTTTGGTTATTTTCGTTTGGGCTTTAGTGCAGCCCAATGCAGTTTTTGTTCAGTATTATGGGTCCAGATTCGTCCAAAAATGATCCAGCAAGTCCAACAATTTCCAGATTTGTCCAGGAGCTTCTAGAAGGTGCCAGAGCTTTTCAGTGGCATAAATAGAGCTCGCCACGTGTAGCTTCAGGAGCTAGCCCACGTTACGCTCAGAAATTCCCCAGAATCACGCCACGTCTCGCCCACACGTGCCCCTCTTTCCTCTCTCTCCCAGGCCACGCGTCCAGCCACCAGTCTCCCTCACTGCATGCAGGTAACAGCTGGACTCCACTAGCTGGTCTTCACCGCCGGCCATGCAGACGCCATCGGAGACACCGTCCTCCACCGCAACGGCCACCGGAGACCGTTGAAGGCGCCGGAAACTGCGTTTTTGCCAGAAACTCATCCAAACGCTCCGTTCATCATCTTCCACCTTCATTTCCTAGTCGCCGGAGAACTCATACTACTCGCCGGAAACATCATCTTCGCCGGAAACTTCATACGCTGTTTTCCAGAACGCGTTCAACGATCTTCATCGTTCTTCAAGGTTTCCAGAACGCCATCATCCTCATCCAACGATTTTTCCAGAACGCTCGAACATTCATCATCTTCATAAAGAAATTCCTCAAACCTTCGAACAACTTTTCCAGAATCCCCTCCAAGATTCATCATAACGTCTACGTTCATCATCATCATCAAGAACCTCGTGGATCTGTTAACAACCTTCAACAGCAACCACCTAATACGTCCCCAGATCTGTACAAGATCCATCAGTTCCAAGACTTGTGAAATCTTCATCAAGGTCTCATCGTTGTTCATCACTACGAGGTGTTCTTCGCGCCATCAAACTTTCAGCAAACATCCAGAGATCTTCAAAGATCCCTCGTTCCCCTCGCGTAAACCCAGGTTTGTCTCCCTTCGTTATATCTCCACTGCAATTGATGAATGTAACCTCGATTAGGGTAAATTGATTGATTAGGGTTCGAGTTTGATTTGTGTTGGCTATGAGAGAGTGGTGAGATTGTTGTGGCTGCTTGATTGATCCGTTTGAGGGATGAAAACTTTGATTAGTTGTTTGAGAGATTCAGAGAAAGGGTGGGGGAGACGAACGAAGCGGCTAGGTTAGATGTGAGTGAACAGTGTTCAGGGTTTGGGGGAAGGAATTAGGTTTTGTGGATTAGGGTTTTCTGGTTAGGGTTTGGGCTGAGTTCAAAGCCCAAACGTGTGTTACTGACGCACACCTCCCCGTTTGCTCAATCCCCCCCCCCTGCGTGAAACCAGAGTGAATCAGTATGGGCCTTATGCCCAATTGCTAACAGCACCCCCCTGGGCGTAAGCCCAATGAAAAATAACTGCAAAATCTGCTAGCTGCACCCCCCATACGTTTTTTTCTGTTTGTTTGATTTCTGATCACGTGGGCCTACGCCCTTTACTTTTAGCACCCCCACCAATGTGAGCCCAATGCATTAACAACTGAATTCCTTGCTGTTTAAACCCCCTCCAGTTTTACTTCAATTTTATTTTCTTTAATTTCTTTTATTTCTTTGCATATTAGAAAATTCCTAATAAAATGAAAATAATTGTTTTTTTTAATTCTTCTTTTTTCTACCATTTCATCATAATGTCTAGAAAATTGTATAAAAATAAAAGTGTCATTTTATTTTTGTTTACTATTTTTGGTATATTTTCCATTTTAATTGATTTCTTTTAATATTTTTAGTGCATACATGTCGTTAGAAAATTAATAAAAAATAGTAGATTTAGTCAAATAATTCCGTTCTTTTTTCTGTAGACTCGTAATTCAGTGTAGGATTTTATAGTGCAGAAACATTAGTTTAATCATGCATTTTCATTTTAATTGCATTTTTTCATTGTTATTGATGTTGAATAAATTGGTTTGTGGATATGTCTGTGTTGCTGATTTTAGTTCTTTCACCTGGTGTTGAATTTTGTTCTGATTTTTCAGTATGTTGTCATAGAGCCATGTAGGTTTCCCATAGATTGTTGTTAGATTTTTGTAGGATGTTCTGATATGAGTTGCCTGAGCTTGAAGATAGGAAAAGTCTTGATGACTTCTGACTTTGAAGTTCAACTGTGGTTGAACTTCAGAGATAGTCTCTTGTGGTTTGTTGGCCTGTGGGTTCTTCTTGAGAATAGGAGCTGATTGAAGTCCTGTTGGAGCTTGCAAGGAGGCAGTGGATTGAGGCTTAGTCTAGGAGCTTGTTGTCTGTTTGTGAGGTTCGAGATCCTGAAGTTTGAAGGGAGTTTATGGTACTTTCCTGAGGAAGGCACTATGAATGACTTTCATTCTTTCTTCTCACCTCTTTCGTAAGTATCCAATGATGTTGGAGCCAACTTGTGAGTTTAATTCCTCCTGAGGAGGGATGTAAACTGATCACAGTTGTTGAGCCACATGGGATACGATTCCTAAGTGGAAGCCCCCTAGTACTTTCCTGAGGAAGGTCCTATGGGTCTATTCATTTAGTTCCATTAGTTTGTCTAGGATTTCTCAAGTATCCAGTGATGTTGGAGCCAACTTGTGAGTTTAATTTCTCCTGAGGAGGAATGTAAACTGATCACAGTTGTTGAGCCACGTAGGATACGATTCCTAAGTGTCAGCCTCCTAGTACTTTCCTGAGGAAGGTCCTATGAGCCTGCTCACTTAGTTCCCTTAGTGCATATAGGTTTTTCTCAAATATCCAGTGATGCCGGAGCCTTCATGTGAGTTTAGTTTCTCCTGAGGAGGAATGTAAACTGATCACAGTTGTCGAGCCGCATAGGATATGACTCCTGAGTAGTAACCTCCTGGTACTTTCCTGAGGAAAGCACTATGGGCTTGTCTGCTTAGCTCCCTTTCTCTGGTAAGCTTGTTCTGAAGCTTGGAGGCTGGGATTGATTCCTCTTGCTTAGGGTTTGATTAGAATTTTTTTTTGCTTAGATCTTTGCTTAAGGTGTTGTGCGGAGTTTTGTTTAGAGATAGATTAGGAGCTTGTTTCAGGTTTGTTAGGGGCCTTGCCCAGGGGTAGCTTCTTGTTTTGTAGATAGAGGCTTATCAGGTTAGCTAGCCTTCTCTTTGGATTGTTTGACTTGTATGATGTTATGTTGCATTAGACTTAGGTATTCATCTAGATAGTTCTGAATAGGTGCATCTTAGAAGTAGACTTGGTGTGCATGAGAAGTTGAGGTGGTCCTCCTTCTGCTTGTTTGTTATTGAGTGGCTTTGCTTGTTGGTATTTGGTAGAGCTGAGCTCCCTTGCCTCCGTGGTTTGCGGCCTTTGCGCCTTGTTTGTTTAGTTGTTGCATTCATGCATAATCTCAGTATTTCTTTACTTTGCAGTTTCTTGCTTGTAGTTTAGTCCTGTTGCCATGATCCCTTAGGAGCTCTGACTTCTCCGCTGCGGAGTTGTTATGATAGACATTAGGATGGTCAACCAGGTGTGATAGCAGTAGGTAGATTCCCCTGTTTCTCAGCTATAGTTCTAGGGTTTCCCTTTCCTTTCTGTAGGAGCTTTTGAGTAGCTTGATCCGTAGTTAGCTGAACTACAGCTGCTCTGATTCTTCGTACCAGACGAAGATATGTAGGCATAGGATGCGATATCCTAGCGAGCACACTAACGACTAACCTTTGTTCTCTCGCGGCTGTGCGATCGAGACTTTCCCGCTAATGACTAATTGTTATCCCTTTTTCCCGCCCGAGTGCATTTGAGACCAGATCGTAGTTGTAGGTTCCCGAGCCTTAGAGACCAGTTTGTTTTCTCACTGCTGTGTGAGAGCCCTGTTTACCCGTAGTTTGCCGAACTACGTTTGCTCTGATCTTTCATACCAGATGAAAGTACGTAGGCATAGGACGCGATGTCCTGGCGAGCAACCTTTTCCCCGTTTAGACGTAGGAAGTCGAACTACGTTGACTCTGACTTTCCCATTGCACGAGGGAATACGTAGGCCCAGAACACCGTATGTTCTGTCGAGTCCTGTCCTTTTATTTTCTTTTCAGACCAGCCATTAGCGTAGATAGATAACACACCCTTTTACCTATAAACACCAAGCGTGGATCCCATCGAGTACGATGGACGTGAGGGGTGCTAATACCTTCCCCTTGCGTAACCGACTCCCGAATCCAGGTTTTGGTTGCGATGACCATACCTTTTCCCGTCTTTGCGAGGTTTACTTCGAGCGTTCCCTTTCCCGCTCTGAGGGATAAATAACGCACGGTGGCGACTCTCCTGTCAAGCCGGCGCCGATTTTCGCAGTAGCGACACCTATAGGCAGCAAGCACACAAAATGGATAATATTCTCCCTATGATCCATCATAAAACCTTATCAAAAATAACCCTACAGCTTTCAAAGACTGATGACGAGAAAACGCATCGATTATATCGCCAGATTTCATTGACGTTTTATCGCGCATTCACCGTTTTAACGCTCGATTTCTCGAGTTTTTCTTACTATTTTGCAGGTACATCGTTATGTGAGGCCGAATCATGAATTAAGAGGAAAGGAACGAAAGAGACCACAAGGAGATGAAGCAAGGCAGAAGCCTGCAAAGAGTCTGCATAATTTGTTACAGCCACGGTCGTTACAAGGGTGTCACGACCGTGACACCCAAATTTGGGCCATCACGACCGTGAGGAAGTAGTCACGACCGTGACACTTAAAATCCTCAAATAACGAACGTGAAGCCCTTGTCACGCCCGTGACAAGGATAAAACTTGGTTTTGACTCAGACTACGTCAAGCCACCACTGAAGACCACTTCTCCTAGTAATTCTCCTCAAAGCAGCACGTGAAGACGACTTCTCCCATTTTTGCTGCCACTTTCCAACATTTTCTCAACCACTTCAGCAAGGCCCAAGAAACAAAAGACCAAGACTCCAGCCCATCAAAGGCTCTATAAATAGCACCAGCTCAGGAGAACTCAGAGACAAACTTCATTATCCAAATTTCCTGCGGAAGCTCTGCCGAATTACCTTACGAACCAGAATTTTTATTCCAGCATTATTTTACTTTCTGTCTTGTTTTATTTGTATCCAAATCAACCGTGTAACAATTTCCAACATTAGGGAATTGTTATACTTTTATTTGTTTCCAACCTTCAGCATTCGTTTTAATTTTTATTTCCGCCTACTCCAAGCCTTCCGGTCTGTGGAAGAAGGAGTCTACTCAGATATTTGTTAATCAGGTTTTTCAATTTATTGCACTTTAATTTAATTATAATGTCTATTTATTTCTCTGCCATGAGTAAGTTATTATTTAATTCTGTGTCTGATTCAACCTCGATGAGTAGCTAAATACCTTAGGGCGGTATGTAGTTATAACCAACTTAACCGGTAAAATATAACCATAGGCTAAAATAATTAATCACTTAACATTCTGGCTGATACTTTTTAATTGAATTAGACCTTTTCGTTACGAGAGTAAGAAAAGGGTATTAGGTTGGGTCAAGACCACGAGAGTGTGAGATTTAACCAGATAGCTAAAGTTAGGCATTTAAATTAAACACAGCGAGAGCGCTTTAAGATAAATTAGAATTATTTAGTCTCCAAAAATTACCTCTAAACACTTATGGGCTAGCGAGAGCAGGCATAGGGCTTTAGGGATAAGATCTGATACAAGACCACGAGAGTGTGAGTTGAGGGTATTTAAACTAGTAATCTCTACCGAATAGATTAAGCGAACATCTTTATAAGCCTAGGTTAGATTGACCCACCTAAGTTAGTATAATTACATACCGACCGCCTTAGTATTATTTTATTAAAAACTTAAATTTAATTCCGCCTTTAATAGTCTTAAAAACCAACAACAATCGTGACAACTATTCGCCTTAGCTAAACTAGAAGTTCATCTAGCACTAAGTAACAATAGAATCCCTGTGGATCGATAATCTTAAATATTACTTCGATAGGCTGTGCACTTGCAGTAAGATACCGCTAGACGCATAAGTAGACACGTCTTTAGCCCATCAAGTTTTTGGCGCCGTTGCCGGGGATTCCTTAATTTAGTTACTAGTGCACTTAGGTAGCATTGTCTAGACTAAGGTATCAACTATTTAATTTAATCTAATCTCCGAGTGTATGCCAAGTACTCGCTCTAAAAGCGAAGACTTGCAACCTCTAATCCCTGAATCGGAACGCTTCTTACACGTAAGAAGACGTATATTCGATTTCGAAAATAATTCCAATATTCCAGATCTTCAATTAGATCCGCCTAAACCAGTCGTAAAACCAGACGCAGGGATGACTGAAGAACAAACTCATCCACTCAAGTATTACGCTAATCCTTCGCAAGGTGAACCGCATTCAAGCATTGCAGCGCCGGCTATCAACCGAAATGATTTCGAACTAAAACCTTCGTTGATATCAGCCGTGCAACAAAATCAATTCGCCGGAAATCCTACCGAGGATCCGAATCTTCATCTTTCGATCTTTGTGCAATATGCAGATACCGTAAAAGCCAATGGAGTTACCCAAGAAGCTATTAGACTACGTTTATTTCCTTTTTCGCTTCGAGACAGAGCAAGAGCTTCGCTTCAATCTCTGCCTTCGAACTCAGTAACTACGTGGGCAGAACTTAAGAAAGTTTTCTTAAATAGGTATTTTCCACCTAGCAAGACAGCCATGCTGAGAGCTCAGATCAACGGATTTAAGCAAAGAGAAAGTGAATCATTATTCGAAGCTTGGGAACGCTATAAGGATCTACTTAGACTTTGTCCACATCATGGATTAATAGACTGGATGGTCATCCATACCTTCTATAATGGACTCTTGTACAACACAAGAATGACAATCGACGCTGCCGCGGGTGGTGCATTGATGGACAAAGAATATAGAGATGCCTATGCACTTATCGAAAGTATGGCTCAGAATCATTACCTTTGGGGAAGCGAGAGAGTCGCAACTGAGAAACCAACAAAGGGAGGTATGTACGAAGTAAGTAGTATGGACCAAGTCAATGCGAAGTTTGACCAACTAAGCCAAAAGATCGATAACTTGGCCATAACACCTGCAGCCACCGTGGCTGCAGTAACACCTAACTGTGAGTTATGTGGAGTCCCAGGACACGAAGTTTCTGATTGTCAACTATTGACAGGAACTCCCACTGATCAAGTGAATTATGCTCAAGGAAACCCTTACTCAAACACATACAACCCAGGTTGGAAGAATCATCTGAACTTCTCCTATAAGAATAACAATGCTTATTACGCACCAGGTCAAGCACCAACTACATCACCAGGATATCAAAAGACTGCTCCTAATATCCCTAGAAAATCGAACCTTGAATTGATGATGGAGAGCTTTATAGCTAGCCAATCTCAGACAAACAAGGACTTCTTAAACCAAAACATTCACACTAGTGAGCAGATTAAACAATTAGTGAGCAAAGTAGATGCATTAGCTACACATAACAAAATGCTTGAAACTCAGATTTCACAAGTAGCTCAACAACAAGCACCTACTGCTGCACCAGCTGGAGTATTCTCTGGACAACCTCAACCTAATCCGAAAGGACATGCTAACGCTGTAATATTAAGAAGTGGCAAGGAACTTGACGGACCTACCGATCCAAGACTTGACAATCTAGCCATGTACCAAAAACCGGATAAACCGACTGAAGTGGTGAATGATCCAGAAGAAAAGGAAGATGAAAGTCGAGAGGTAGTGGAGAAAGAGCAACCTTATGTGCCTCCACCACCCTATAAACCACCAATTCCGTACCCTCAAAGATTAATAAGTTCCAAGACGACGGGTCAATTTAAGAAATTTGTCGAACTTCTGAAACAGTTGAATATTACTATTCCGTTTACAGAAGCAATTACTCAAATACCCTCGTATGCTAAGTTTTTAAAAGAAATCTTATCCAATAAGAAAAAGATAGAGGATAACGGAACAGTTACACTTACTGCCGAGTGTAGCGCCATAATTCAAAATAACATGCCTCCTAAGCTAAAAGATCCAGGAAGTTTCTCTATACCCTGTGTAATAGGAAAATTCGTCATTGACAAAGCTCTATGCGATTTAGGAGCCAGTATCAGTGTTATGCCCTTAACGATTTGCAAAAGGCTAGACATGGGAGACCTAAGACTAACTAAAATGTCTGTTCAACTAGCCGATCGCTCTGTTAAATATCCTGTAGGCATACTAGAAAACGTCCCAGTGCGTATAGGACAATTCTACATTCCTACTGATTTTATAATCATGGACATCTCTGAAGACTCCACTACACCTATCATACTAGGAAGACCATTCTTAGCTACCGCCGGAGCCATAATAGACGTAAAAAGAGGAAAGCTAACCTTTGAAGTAGGTGAAGAGAAAGTCGAATTTGTTTTAACACAATTCTTACAATCACCAGCTATAGAGGATACATGCTATCTCATGGACGTAATTGACGAATGTGTAAGAGAAATGGAGCTGAAGGAGACCACTTATTCTGAAATAATGAAAATTCAAATCCCTCCAATTTTCGAAGATGATAATTGGCGAAAACCGTATCAGGATGATAGTCTAAGCGAAAGTTTAGCACTTACACCGGATCCCATGCCAAGTAAAGATAAACCTACATTAGGATTAAAAACTTTACCTAATAACCTAAGGTACGAATTCTTAGACGTTGAATGTAAAAGACCAGTTATAGTAAATTCCAGTTTAGGAACTATAGAAACAAAGAAACTTTTAGATGTCTTGAAGAAATATCCAACTGCATTAGGATATAACATATCTGATCTCAAAGGAATATGTCCTTCAGTTTGCATGCATCGCATTCTGCTAGAAGAAGATTGCAGAACCTCCAGAGAATCTCAAAGAAGAATTAACCCAACCCTTAGCACTGTAGTAAAGGAAGAAGTCAAGAAATTATTAGATGCCGGGATAATATATCCAATCTCTGATAGTGAATGGGTTAGTCCAATACATGTAGTGCCAAAGAAAGGAGGTATCACTGTGGTGAAAAACGCACAAGGCGAATCGATATCGCAAAGAGTAGTGACGGGATATAGAGTGTGCATAGATTATCGTAAACTGAACAAAGCCACTCGAAAAGATCATTTCCCACTACCTTTCATAGATCAAATGTTGGAACGATTAGCCAAGCATTCTTACTTCTGTTACCTTGATGGTTATTCAGGATTTTTCCAAATCCCTATCCATCCTGATGATCAAGAGAAGACTACATTCACATGTCCTTATGGAACGTTCGCTTATAGGCGAATGCCCTTTGGATTATGCAACGCTCCTGCAACCTTTCAAAGATGTATGATGTCAATCTTCGCAGATTTTATAGACAACATCATGGAAGTGTTCATGGACGACTTCTCTGTATGCGGGCAAAGCTTTGAAGGATGCTTGTCGAACTTAGAAATGGTGTTAGAAAGATGTGTAAAAGTAAATCTCGTGCTTAACTGGGAGAAATGTCATTTTATGGTCAATGAAGGAATAGTATTAGGTCATGTAATATCCGACAAGGGAATTGAAGTTGATAAAGCTAAGATTGAAGTAATAAAGGATCTTCAACCCCCTAAAACCGTTCGAGAAATACGAAGCTTTTTAGGACACGCCGGTTTTTACCGACGATTCATCAAAGATTTCTCGAAAATCACTAAACCTCTTACTGGTTTATTAATGAAAGACGCTGAGTTCATATTCAATGAAGATTGTCTTAAAGCATTCGAAACTCTAAAAACAGCCCTCATCACCGCACCAATCATGCAACCCCCTGACTGGAGATTACCTTTCGAAATCATGTGCGATGCGAGTGACTATGCTGTAGGCGCAGTCTTGGGCCAGAGAAAGGAAAAGAAACTCCATGCGATTTACTATGCCAGTAGAACCTTGGATTCTGCCCAGATGAACTACGCTACTACAGAAAAAGAATTGCTAGCAGTTGTCTTTGCGCTTGACAAATTCCGCTCTTACCTAGTTGGAGCGAAAATAATCATTTACACAGACCATGCTGCTATCCGATATCTATTAACTAAGAAAGATGCTAAGCCAAGACTCTTAAGATGGATTTTACTCTTACAAGAGTTTGATCTAGAAATAAAAGATAAAAAAGGTACTGAAAACGTCGTAGCGGACCATTTATCTAGAATAGAAGGTATTAAACCCGAACAAGTGCCGATTAACGATGATTTTCCATATGAACAGCTGATAGCACAAATAGGAAGCGACCTAGCGCAGTTAGATATAAATGAACCAGAACCCGTGGAAATAATACAGACAACTGTAGGACTGCCATGGTACGCTGACATTGTCAACTACCTAGCCGCAGGAGCTCTTCCACCCGATCTAACCTATCAGCAGAAAAAGAAGTTCTTTCATAACCTGAAACAGTACTATTGGGATGAACCATTACTGTTCAAAAGAGGACCAGATGGAATCTTTCGCCGATGTATTCCCGAAGAAGAAATAGAAGATGTCATTGCTCAATGTCATTCATCTCCTTATGGTGGACATGCGAGCACTTCCAAGACCTGTGCAAAAATCTTGCAAGCCGGCTTATACTGGCCTAATCTATGGAAGGATGTCCACATCGCTGTTATAAATTGCGATCGGTGTCAACGCACTGGCAATATTTCAAGAAGAGATGAAATGCCCCAAAAGGGAATTTTGGAAGTAGAAATCTTCGACGTCTGGGGAATAGATTTCATGGGACCATTCCCATCATCTTTCGGTAATAATTACATACTCGTAGCTGTTGATTATGTCTCGAAATGGATCGAAGCCATAGCTTCTCCTACAAACGATACACGAGTAGTAATAAAGCTTTTCAAAAATATAATCTTTCCCAGATTTGGTGTGCCTCGACTCGTCATAAGTGACGGTGGCTCGCACTTCATTTCAAAAATCTTCGACAAATTACTATCTAAGTATGGAGTGAGACACCGTGTGGCTACACCATATCACCCACAAACAAGTGGACAGGTCGAAGTCTTAAACAGAGAGATTAAACAAATCTTAGAAAAGACTGTCGCCATATCTCGGAAAGATTGGTCATCTAAACTTAATGAAGCTCTATGGGCTTATAGGACCGCTTACAAGACACCCATAGGTACTACACCTTTCAAACTAGTTTATGGAAAATCTTGTCACCTCCCAGTAGAACTGGAACACAAAGCTTATTGGGCGATCAGAACTCTCAATATGAACTATAATGCTGCAGGAGAAAAGCGAATCCTAGACATTAACGAATTAGAAGAATTAAGGTTGGATGCATATGAAAATGCTAAGCTATATAAAGAAAGAACTAAGCGATGGCATGATAAACGCCTATCCAGGAAAGAATTCAGTGTGGGAGACGTTGTACTCCTCTTTAATTCAAGACTTAGGCTCTTTCCTGGAAAATTAAAGTCTAGATGGTCAGGACCCTTTGATATAACTAAAGTATTCCCAAGTGGAGCAATAGAAATTAAAGGTAAGGATAGTGAACCATTCATAGTAAACGGACAGCGTCTAAAGCACTATCATAAAGTTGAAAATAGAGATTATGCGAATAATCAAAAACTTTTAGAATTGTCCACTAATTCCCCTGATTAATCTAAACCAAAACATTACGTCAGGCTTTTGACAATAAAAACAGCGCTTAGTGGGAGGCAACCCATTTACTTATTTACTTATTTAAACAATTCTTTTCTTTTAGAGCATTTTTAATTATCGTTATTACTATTTGTTTAAATTGTTTTGTCAGTTTTATTTTACATCACATTTATCGCCATTACATTTTAGCATTTCATTTTCTTATTTTTATCTTAAATCACTTTTTACAGATTTTCTAAAGTCTTTTCCACTGATTTGTTTCCCCCGTATTTTCACTGACCATGGCTAACCAACCGATTAACTATATGGAAACCAAATTTAGAGGTAGGAACCAAAGAATGAAGTTCGAAGAGTTATCACAGAGGCAAATGGATTTGACCCTGTACCCAAATGATAGGACTATGGAAACCTTAGGTATACATGATAGTGTCATGTACTTGTTCAACCGACTCGGATGGGAGAATGCAATGATCCAACACAAGTTTGCGACTTACCGTGAGCTCACCCTTGAGTTCCTTAGTTCCCTACTTTACCTACCTGAGCGCGGTTTTGGGTCTAGGAAAGGATTTATTAGTTTCCGCCTATTTGGAATAGAATACGACTTTAACCATAAAGAACTAGCTGACCTGTTAGGATTCCCTAGTGGACCTTTTGCTTTTACTACCACACAGGTAGAATTGATGGATGTGGAGCTAGATTTCTTTTGGGGAACTCTGACCGGAAACTACCACCCTGAACCAAATAACATGAACAATGATGAGATCCATAATCCTGCTCTCCGTTACTTCCACAAATTCCTCGCCCATACCTTCTTTGGAAAAGAAGAAAACATTACCGGAGTCTCTAAGGATGAATTATTTATTATGTCATGTTTCAATACTGGACAGTCTGTTAATGGTGTACCTTTCATGATGCAAACCTTCACCCGCATCCAAGAAGAACCTGAATTACCTATAGTGGTAGGAGGTCTTGTAACCATGATTGCTGACGCCTTAGGACTTAGGTACCAACTGGACAGGTGCACCCGTCTGGGAACCATCCGCCTAATGAATCTTAAATTCTGCTTCAATAGACATATCATAAGGAATTTAGGACGCCCACCTTTTGAATACCTAATCCGGAACGAAGTAGTCACCCTGTTCACATTGCCCAACCATGCTAAAGTAAGTGTTCATAATAAGGATAACTGGCTTTATGAGTTAGACCCACCTGATTATCCAGCCACTCCTGAAACACCTCAGTCTCACAGGATAACAGATGATATAATGACCGCTGTTGAAACTGACCCTGAGACACCTCCTGGATACCATGACACTGACCCAACTGACAAAGTTCATGAAACCCCTGGAGCGAATCACGGAGAGTACGCTAACAACTTACAAAACATCATGCACACTCTCAATGCCTACCAAACTGACATTAATCTATTCAAAGAAGACATTAAGAGTATGCGATTGGACATCATAGGATTGACTGACATGGCCTGCGAACAATTCTATCATTTGGACTCCGCCATCGAAGACCTGAAGAAACGCCTTTGAAACGGCTATCAGTGATTTAGTTTATTATTTTTTCTCATTATTTGTTTCTCATTATTTTCATTTCCAGTTAAATTTATCTTTCGCAACGATTTCATAACATAATTTCCGTTTATGTAATTTCAATTTTTCTTTATGCCATGCACTTTTTATTTCAATTATTTCTTCATTTTTAGCAGCTTATATACTTTTTCTACTTTTTCTATATACTGTATGACCATATACTGTATGACTACATTATTTTATGTATACAATCTTAGGTTCGTATACTACTGTGTTGCAAATGATATATAATATGGTGTGTGTTTAATATAAGTGTTACTAAATAAAATAAATTATTATCAATTTATAAATAACGTGAGAAAATATTCTTTTGTGGGAATCATTCAGCACAACATGCCCTCACGGTCGTCACACCCCACTTACGATCGTGACGTGCGCATTTAGCGTGTCACGACCGTCACGCCCCTGTCACGACCGTGACGACCTCTATTACAGGGATCGTGAGAAACAGAACTGTTTCTCATCGTGTCCCCTCTTCTTCTCCATTCATAACCTACCCAAAACACTACCCACTCATTCCACAACCGCCGTAACCTCTCCACTACCCCCATTAATCCTCCATTATCATCAACCATTTCATTAACACTCTCACGTATTTAACCCGAACCTCTATCTCCCTCATTCTACCATTTTTCTCTCAAAACCTCACAAAATCCTTCCACCCTCACTCTTCACTCTTGCATGTTATGGATTCCATCATCTTTAGAGAAGGCGAAGCTGGAGTAAACCAGAGAGACCGTTTCATCCGCTTCCAGAACCGCGGTCTGCAACCTACCCGGTACATTGCCACTGACTGCCTGCGAGAACTCGGAATGTTGTCCAGCGTTCAAAGCCTACTGCAAAAGGTCGGTCTGTGGGACCTCTGTCGTCAGCCCCAGCCTACTTTCGAACTTCTGACGCTGGAGTTCCTCAGCTCTTACAGCTACATCTCCCCTCCCGGTTCTCAGAGTCAGCTTGCCGGCTTCGCCACATTCAGACTGCACGGTCAGAAGTTCAACCTCCCGCAAACCAGGATCGCCGAGCTGTTAGGTTTTGATCACGGCACCGAAGCCCACCGTCGCGTGCCCGACAATTTCAGTGAACAAGCATTCACTCTATGGCACGACCTTACCAACACCCGTGCATCCACCTTCCAGAGCCTCAACGCCACACACATCCACAACCCGGCTATCCGCTACTTTCACCGGGTCATCTGCAACACAATCTTTGCTAGAGAAAGCAACCACAAGCTCAACTCCAAGGAGCTTCTGTTCTTATACTGTGCCCTTCATGACGAGCCAATCAACGCTGCCCCGTTCATGCTTCATCACATCCAGGCCATTGCACAACGAGGCTCCTCCCCGTTCTTCATAGGCGGCATTGTCACCACCCTCGCCATTCAGTTGGGGCTTGGTGACGCGCTCGCTAATCAGCCTCACCTCGCCGCCGAATTCCTGACCATGAGCTACTGCCGGTCCGCCCACCTGATCGCGCAGCGAGAGGATGGCAGGTATAGCCCTGTTGTCAATGGCACCATTTTCCACCACATCACTCTGCCGTCCCGCACCCGCATCGACCCATCCAACCGAGCCAACTGGCTCTTTGCTTTACCAGCTGCTGCCGATCACGTCCCGGCTCATGATGATCAGGCAGACGCTCCAGAGGACGAGATGCAGGACGCTATGGATGCAGCTGATCCTGTCCAGGATATCCCAGAGACATCCACCCGGCAGCCCCCTGCTCCCGCAGTTACACTTGAGGAGGTCCTCCTTGCGATTCATCAGCAGAACCTGATGAACGCCGCACTAGAGCGACGGCAGAAGGCGCAGTATGATGCTTTACTCGGCACTATTGCTGCCAACCAGGAGGCCACTAATGAGCGGTTTGGAGAACTTTTCGGCGAGCTCGAAGCGCTCCGCATCAGCATTACTGCTACCTCCAGCACCGGTTCTGATCCCGACGCGACTCCCTCCAGACGCCGCTCTCGCACCAGAGGCCGAGCCCGCGGTCCTCAGCAGCAGTAGTTTACTTTTATGTTGTTTTTCATTTTTAGTCTTGTACTGTATTTGTACCGCATTTATATCACAACATTGAGAACAATGTCTGTTATAGTGTGGGAGAGGTACTTTTCATTTCAGTGTACTTTCAATTCCGTTGTATTCCGTTGTATTCCTTTTAGCAAATCAATGAAATGAGCAAATCTGTGCGCTATTTTCTTTAATTTCGAGCTTTCCCCGATTATTAAGCCATACCAGAAAAATCTCTAATTACTCGCATTACCCGACTTACCACCGAATGGCTCGTAACTACGAAGCCGGGAACGATTAAACAAGACCAATACAATCTTGACATCTTCGACCCCCTGCTCAAGAAATCCCATCCCGATCACCATTGCGAGTGCACCTTTAGTTTCAGTTCAAAAGTAACCCCCAGTAGTTTATACTAGCAGTCAGCACCGTCTGAACACAAACCACGTGGGGAGCCAATGAATATAAGCGTTTGATGCCTAATCAATAATGATCCTTCGTATCTCGATGCAAAATGAAAAGAAATTGCACCAAAGTACACGGTCGCAGATAAGAAACGAGAAATATGAGAAGGAATCCGTTTCGAGTTGGTTCAGAGGTACTGGTTCTGAACTCGGTAGGGCGTGCTACGGCTCGATCCCCCACGACCTCCGAATCGGATAAAACATGAAGGGTTACCACACTCGTGTACCAGACCCCGTGCTAAAAAAGGATCAAAATCGCTAACCGGCTACTCCACTACGTGCGTGCGAAGGCAAAGGGCTTAATGTGACTGCGCTAGAACGAAGCCGGGCGAAATAAGATCGAAAAACTCTAGGTGAAATCGTAATGTGATCGCCGATTGTTTCGCTTGACGGGAAGTCGACGACATAGCTTGTTGCTTGTGTCATTAGAGTATCGGTAATGTTCTATCAAAGTACCGGACTATCCGACAAAACGATCCACCGTACGGTTTGTTATGAGTATGCGCGAATAAAATCTTGTCCGCCGATTTTCAACTGACTATTTGCTTGAGGACAAGCAAAGGTTTAAGTTTGGGGAAGTTTGATGACGAGAAAACGCATCGATTATATCGCCAGATTTCATTGACGTTTTATCGCGCATTCACCGTTTTAACGCTCGATTTCTCGAGTTTTTCTTACTATTTTGCAGGTACATCGTTATGTGAGGCCGAATCATGAATTAAGAGGAAAGGAACGAAAGAGACCACAAGGAGATGAAGCAAGGAAGAAGCCTGCAAAGAGTCTGCATAATTTGTTACAGCCACGGTCGTTACAAGGGTGTCACGACCGTGACACCCAAGTTTGGGCCATCACGACCGTGAGGAAGTAGTCACGACCGTGACACTTAAAATCCTCAAATAACGAACGTGAAGCCCTTGTCACGCCCGTGACAAGGATAAAACTTGGTTTTGACTCAGACTACGTCAAGCCACCACTGAAGACCACTTCTCCTAGTAATTCTCCTCAAAGCAGCACGTGAAGACGACTTCTCCCATTTTTGCTGCCACTTTCCAACATTTTCTCAACCACTTCAGCAAGGCCCAAGAAACAAAAGACCAAGACTCCAGCCCATCAAAGGCTCTATAAATAGCACCAGCTCAGGAGAACTCAGAGACAAACTTCATTATCCAAATTTCCTGCGGAAGCTCTGCCGAATTACCTTACGAACCAGAATTTTTATTCCAGCATTATTTTACTTTCTGTCTTGTTTTATTTGTATCCAAACCAACCGTGTAACAATTTCCAACATTAGGGAATTGTTATACTTTTATTTGTTTCCAACCTTCAGCATTCGTTTTAATTTTTATTTCCGCCTACTCCAAGCCTTCCGGTCTGTGGAAGAAGGAGTCTACTCAGATATTTGTTAATCAGGTTTTTCAATTTATTGCACTTTAATTTAATTATAATGTCTATTTATTTCTCTGCCATGAGTAAGTTATTATTTAATTCTGTGTCTGATTCAACCTCGATGAGTAGCTAAATACCTTAGGGCGGTATGTAGTTATAACCAACTTAACCGGTAAAATATAACCATAGGCTAAAATAATTAATCACTTAACATTCTGGATGATACTTTTTAATTGAATTAGACCTTTTCGTTACGAGAGTAAGAAAAGGGTATTAGGTTGGGTCAAGACCACGAGAGTGTGAGATTTAACCAGATAGCTAAAGTTAGGCATTTAAATTAAACACAGCGAGAGCGCTTTAAGATAAATTAGAATTATTTAGTCTCCAAAAATTACCTCTAAACACTTATGGGCTAGCAAGAGCAGGCATAGGGCTTTAGGGATAAGATCTGATACAAGACCACGAGAGTGTGAGTTGAGGGTATTTAAACTAGTAATCTCTACCGAATAGATTAAGCGAACATCTTTATAAGCCTAGGTTAGATTGACCCACCTAAGTTAGTATAATTACATACCGACCGCCTTAGTATTATTTTATTAAAAACTTAAATTTAATTCCGCCTTTAATAGTCTTAAAAACCAACAACAATCGTGACAACTATTCGCCTTAGCTAAACTAGAAGTTCATCTAGCACTAAGTAACAATAGAATCCCTGTGGATCGATAATCTTAAATATTACTTCGATAGGCTGTGCACTTGCAGTAAGATACCGCTAGACGCATAAGTAGACACGTCTTTAGCCCATCAAAGACCAATCCCAAGCAAGCAAGCAAAACAGTGAGAGGTATGAATGACAGTAGATGCAAACAGGTTTAATGTCAAAATCCATTTTAAGATGAACTCAATACAAACATTCATAGCTGACAGATTTGAAATCACACACAGTTTTGATAACATAGAAGCAAGCTTCAACATGACAATGTCTAAGAAAAAGACAGTTCAATACCTAGGTCAAGAAGTTCCAAACACAATCTGAATCCAAGTTTTAAACCTATTGTCACCTTGAAAATTATGAATTTTAAGGGATGCCAAATTCTAAACATGATCAGGCTTGTGATTTCTCATTGTGATAATGACATACTGACTGAAGTGAAATGTGTATCAGATAGCAGTAAGTGAACTAGGACAGCAACTGCTAGCAATCCATATGGCAAGAAATTTAGAAATTCCACACACAAAGGCAACAGTCCAAATGGGAAATGAATAAACTTCAAGAAGCAGAAGCTGACATTCAGTTTTGGGGTATTTCAATCAAACATCTGTTGATGAATTCCAACCAGCATTCCAATAACAAAGCAAAATTAAAACCAAAGTAAACCCTCATCATAGACACATGGTTAATGAGGTTCTGTTCAAAAGACAACAACTGCAACAATTAAGATTACACAAACCATGCCCCAAGGGCATGAATCCACAGTAACAGACAACAACATACCAAACCAACTCAAACCTCTAAACATCAAGGTCTCATAATGACAACAAACACCTAAGGGTCCAACTGCCTCATGATGGTAACCTCTAAAAAAACCATACTAGCAGGTGAAACCTTATGAGTCCTATCCCTAAGCCTCCAACAGTCTGCATAGCATCTTGGCAATGAGTTGACAAACTCAGATTTAGGTACATACCAAGAAACCTAACCTGAAAATGCCAAATAGCCAACCAACAACCAGAACTTAACAGCCTACTGCTATAGCACAAGGGAATCTGCCTAAAAACTTAGTAGAACCAACAACTGCATTATAAAGTTCTAAACAAAACTATACAACCTGACCAAAAAACATTGTCTACTACCAGGTCTTGGCACAAATGATAATGCCTACATCTCAGTCCCAAAATACTTCAACAAGACAAGTTTACCAACTTAAGGCAAAGATGAGTTTACAAACTCAACATGATTTCTAGCCTAATAATGCCTATATGCATATTAAACTAAGTTACAAACTCCAAATCTTGTATGCTCACAACATAATTTGACAGCAAGTGTGCACTGATCACAAAGACAACAGTCCAAACCATTAGAGGTAAACTTGGCATAAATCAAACATCAGATTCAAAGCACACTTTCTCAAGAGGGCTACAGCTTTAACAATATGCCTAGACAAATTTTCACACCAAGGCCCCTAAAGCTACCCTTATGGACACATTCCCCAAAACAGTTGGAATCAAAATACAATGCTTATTCTTGACAGCACATCATCAGTACATCATTTTACAAAATACCATGCCTTAATAAGTGCTAAGGTACTGCAGTAAACATAGACTCTTGACAAAGAGCAAATTGGGACAGCATACACATAGTTTTCACAAAAACACCTCAAGAATGCAAAACATAACAATGTAATTTAAAATGGGAGGTTTATGGATTACATACCTCTTGTAGATTATGTTGATCAAGCTAGAAACAAAGAAAACCAGAGACCTTCTTCTTTAGCACAAACTTAAAGCTTGCTTCCTCTTGAAGCAATATGTAATCTTTAGGACAGTTCGAGCAATGAGCCTCCCAACTAACTTTTGGTGTTTTGGACAGTTGAAACACAATATATATGAGGTTTATGAAGGGTTTAAACATATGGAAAAGGTCTATGTAGTGACTTGGCTCTAAAAATGCATAAAAGTCAATAATATGGGGTGTGAGGGTTGACTTTTAGATTGGTGGATTTTCTGAGAAATGTAACAATGGGAACAGCTTCAAATGGCCATTTTAAAGTTGTATGAATGGTCTTTGAAGTGTTTTTAGGTTTAGACAAAGGATTGGTGTGAAAAATGGAAAGTGGCCAATTTAGTGTTTTTGTGATTTTTCTTCACTTACAAGCAAAGAGGGAAAGAAGGAGAACTATATGTTTATGATGCTTGGGATAGTTCTGGTGTCAAAAATAGAGTGTGGAGAAACCTCAATTTATAGGCCATGAGGAGCTTGGGGCAGATTTGGTTTTTCACCACTTTTGGAGGGAGATTTGAGATTTTCAAGTGAATCTTGCCAAATCTTTGTAGCAGCTCCAACACATCAGCTCCATGGACCAATGCTGAGCCAATATCAGTTGAGATGGGAAGGATCGGATGGCTATGGAGATAGGGGACTGCAACTGCCACATCTTTGGAGAAAAGTTTCTCTTTCCTCCCTTTTAATGATTATTTTAATACCAACTTGCTACAACTTGCCATGCTTACCAAACTAACTCATTTTCTGGTTTTCTCCTCATACAAGCCTCTCATTATCAGTTTGAATTAAAATCCAAGGGTTGAGGATAGTCCAAGTTATGAAAAACTGATTTTGAGAAGTTTGGCTAAAGTAATTTCAAGTGTGACAGGCCCAACTTCCATGTACCATAACTCTTAGCTCACAACTCCTCTCGAGGAGTTCTTGTACTTTTTAGAAAGCCCTCATGTAGCTCTACAACTTTCATGTTTATCAAAACTTACAATTCTATGTGCATCTTGGTTGAAAAACCCCTTGAAGTTGGCTGAAACAATGATTTGTATGGCCAGAACTTGTGAAATTTCAGTAAGTCTTTTACTCTTGAAAAATGATTTTTTCTATAACTCCAATTCCATGCATTTTTTGAATGTGGACCACTCTGGGACTTTTGTAGTGTTTGTAAAGACCTTTCAAACAAGCTTAGAACCACTCCAATTGGATGTGTGGTTGAGGAGTTATGGTCTTGCCCCTTTCGAAACCCTAATTCCTGATTTTTGCAATTATTTCTCAACCCTTGATCCAATGGTCATGAAATTTTATGGGGAGGTGTAATATGATATAAGGAACATTTTTCATTCACACCTTGAAGTCAAATTCTTTATTGTTGGAGAGTTGACTTTTCGGTCAACTTTTCGATCGATCGGTGTCTACCGAGTCGCCCGTTGGTGATCCGGACATCCTGAGGACTTGAAACTCTTTGGATGGGCTTTACTAAGCCATAGGAGCTTAATGGACCTTGATCCCATCATTGAAATACTCTTTGAATCAAAAGTCAAACTACAGTTGACTTTTTCCAATCAAAAACCCTAATCGGGTGTCTCAAATTGCACTGTTCTCGAACCCCGGGTGACCACCTAAAATTGAATTCATACTTGACCCAATGTAGTATCCTTGATCTTGTTTGAAGTTGAATCAATCCAAAACATTGATTGATCAAACCATCGAAGCCTCGATTTTGACGGTACGAAATCCTAATTCATCTGCATCTTGACAAAGATAGACTTGAAATGGGTTAAGGTTAGTTAATCAAATCAATATGATCCTACAATGATGATGAGGATCTAAGGGGTCAAAATTTGGGGTGCAACAGATGCCCCTATTTAAATATCTTCACTAGATGATAATGAGAGATGACAATCCTCATAGAATCATAGTGAAAGGTATTTAAATATAGCAAACCAGAAATTTTGTCCCTTAGATCCGATGGTATGCAAAAGGAAAAATACAAATATGCCATGAATCTAAATGATGTTATATGATGCTTGAATGCAAGACAGATGCAGACGCACGAGCAAATATAAAAGAACGACAACACAACGAGTGACCACTCACGAGGGGTCCAACACACTGGGGAAAGATTCAAGACCAGGTAAGCAAGGTAGTTCAAACATGACTAAGGATGCTTGTTCAAGGAAATCTTTCACGCAGGGGACACAAATTCCACCAGGGAAGACATACCTTCATTGGGGAGAGGAGATACGAACCTCACTGGGAATAACCAGATGAGGAAGCCCACCGGGGAAGATAACAAATCTTCACTGGGGAAATGAAAGAAAAGAAAAGCAAACCACACTGGGGAAGAAACCCATTGGGGAAAACTTGCTGGGGAACAAATCCACTGGGGAATCACAACTTCACCGGGGAAAAGACGGAACGAAGAAACGAACCTCACTGGGGATAACCAGATGAGAAAATTTCTTATAACGAAGAGCTCAAACGGGATCTTCAGGAAAAGGTTAGAAAAAAGACCGGACGTGCCGGTGAAACCAGTATCCACTAGTTCTCCAAGACTCGACTGGGAAAGCAAAAGCTTCAACTGGGGAGACTGGTGACGACCGGAACAACAAATAGCTTCAAACAGTGCTAGTTTCCACTAGACTTACTGGGGAAGGTTGGTGACGACCAATCCAAAGTTCGGTTTCCAAAGAAGTGCTAAGTACCACTAGACTTCGTGGGGATATGGTGACAACCAAGTCGAAGTTACCATTTCAATTGGGAATTCCAAACAATACAGGACTTCAGCTGGGGAAGTTGGTAACAATCAAATTTCGGTACCAATAACGATTAGTTTTCCGGTAATGCTAGTAACTATTGGATTTTCAAAGAGTTTGGTGACGACCAGGAAGCACAAATATATCCCTCAATACCTTAGGAACAAAAGCCAAACATCCTCAATACATTAGGTTATAGAAGAGACACAACCCTCAATACATTAGGATTAGACGAAGATCCTCAAAACATTAGGAATGGAAGTTGAACATCCTCAATACATTAGGATATAGAAGAGACACAACCCTTAACACATTAGGATTGGACGAAGATCCTCAAAACATTAGGAATTGAAGCTGAACATCCTCAATACATTAGGATATAGAAGAGACACAACCCTTAACACATTAGGATTGGGCGAAGATTCTCAAAAAAATAGGAACGAAAGTTGAAACATCCTCAATACATTAGGATATGAAATCTGAACACCCTCAATACATTAGGATATAGAACACTTCATGCAAACGCAACCACTTTAGTCTCTGGGAACTTCTGAACTCGGGATCCAAAGGTACACAACCTGTGCTCGGGATGGCAACAAACAATCTCCCAAAGGTACAAAACCTGTGCTTGGAATCCAACAATACTTCTTCCAAAGGTATAAAACCTGTGCTTGGAATCCAACAATACATCTTCCAAAGGTATAAAACCTGTGCTTGGAATCAAACAATACATCTCCAAAGGTACACAACCTGAGCTTGGGATGAAAACAAACATCTATCTCCAAAGGTACACAACCTGTGCTCGGGATAGAAACAAACTTCTTCCAAAGGTACGAAACCTGTGCTTGGAATCAAACAATACATCTCCAAAGGTACACAACCTGCGCTCGGGATGGCAACAAACATCTATCTCCAAAGGTACACAACCTGTGCTCGGGATAGAAACAAACTTCTTCCAAAGGTACGAAACCTGTGCTTGGAATCAAACAATACATCTCCAAAGGTACGAAACCTGAGCTCGGGATGGCAACAAACATCTATCTCCAAAGGTACACAACCTGTGCTCGGGATAGAAACAAACTTCTTCCAAAGGTACGAAACCTGTGCTTGGGATGGCAACCATCGTAACTTAGTTTGGAATGATATACAACCAAATTGTCAGTATTTATTGTCCATTGATTTTCATAATGCCAATTATCAACGGGCCTTTCTTGAAATATGATTGGTCACCACCAAATTACTTATATCAGTATCCACTAGATTTTCAAACAATGCAGGTCACAACCGTGCGTCGACATCCTTAAGATAAACTTCTCAAATGTGACTGCCATTTATCACTGGTGCAGGTTAAGCTTCTCTACAGAGACTGCTACTTACCGCTGAAGACAATTAAACTTCTCTGAAGAGACTGCCATTTATCTTTGATGAAGGTTAAGCTTCTCCTAAGAGATTGCCACTCACCACTGAAGACGATTAAACTTCTCCGAAGAGACTACCATTTATCGTTGGAGATGATACAAAAATGTCCTTCTTGATAGATAGTGCAAAATAAATGCACATCCAGGTAGGTTTAGCGACCGACAAGGACCAAAGTTCAATCTAGAATATAGCCAGAAAGGAACTGTCAAACAAGACTCCGACCACTGAGAAATGAACTCGAATGGTGACTTACCTTATCCAATCATGGAAAAAGATAACTGAAGCAACCATCATCCACGAGGATTAAACTTTGTGGGGAATTGATAAAGGATGGATGTTTTATGCTTAAGGGCTGACAACTCTATTAGAGAGAGACAAACACACCCAACCACTGAGGGGGAACCAAGGTGAAACAGGAACAGGAAACAACCAGAGATAGCAACAATGCACGGATGCTATGCATATGCTTTATGCCATGCTTATGTTTATGCTGACAAATTAGACAAAACAAAACTGGAGATGAAATAAGCATCTCGACACGGAGACCTAACCAAAATTGGACATCAAAGGGATGATCATGAAGAACAACAATTCCACTTCAAGGTTACCACCTTCTTTGGGAGAGAGTAATCTTCTCAGGCCAAAACATCAAGACTTCACTTGGATTTCCATCATGAGTTTGAATTCTTTGTTGAAGGAAAATCACCAAGGGAAGTTCCAAGATCAACCGAAGTAACAACCTAATTGGAGAGCTGACAAAGGGTATCATGAGACCAAAACATTTATGCCCCATTATGATAATAATCATCTTCAAGTGAGCAACGGCTCTTGCGATAAATAGTCTTCAAACTTTTCTGCCCCAGATTACACGGTCTGTGAAAAGAAGTCATAAGGATGCTTTTACAAAAGAAACGGCATAAAGATGCTTCAATGTCTTCAAACACTTATATAGAGATTTTCAAATCTCGACGTGATTGCCCCAGTTTAATGGTGTTTGCACAACAAAGTCTTTAGACTGTGGGAGTAACGATTGGGGAACAAACTTGCCCCTGCTAGCTAGTAACTGCAAAAGATTTGCCCCAGACTAAACTATTTATCGAGAGCTTCATCTGATCTTGACCTGGTCGGCTCTGATTAGCTGAGCATTGTAACAAATGATTAACAAATCCTTCAAATTGGTTGCCCCAGGCTGAGCTTCCTTTATCAAGTTAAATTCCCAAGCTGACAGCGCTCGTCGGGATTCCTTTGATATTGAATTGTTTTGCACGCAATGCTGTTCATTAAAAATTGGCAATTTTCAATGTAAAATTCATGCAATCTTTTGAAAACATTTTTTGATGAAACACACACGGCGGAGTGATTAAGTGATCAAAGTGAAAGTGGTCCAATCATTTTACAAATGATGGATAAAATGGTTAACACACACAAACATCAAAGATCATTAGGAGTCAGGTTATCCAACCTTGTTGTAATATGCTTTCAAAACAACCTTACCTCAATTAGGTCTTTTAAGGGTTGTAACGTGGCTTGGTTCACGGTTCGTGAAACAAAGGATAAAAGCTCAAAAATTATTTGTCCCACCCACTCCCCATGATGAACTCCAATCCTACGCTCAGTTAACTCAAACTATATGTTCAGGTTCTTACAGGCTTAAGAATTGAACTGATGATAGTCGGTGATGGTTTACAAACCTAGGGTAGTCACTACTCCCTTACAGTATTTGATAGCTTTTGCCATTTGAGGATTTTTAGAGTGAAGAATCTTACAAAATTCCTCTCTTTTTATCCCTGACTTTTGTCTGAACTTCTTTGTTCGAATATATTGTCAATGGAATGCCCCATTTTTGCCTAAGTCTCCTTCATAGGCTTTGACTTAGCGTTTTTTTTTTCTTTTTCACTTCTTTTTTTTTTTAGAAAGGAGGTGACTACCTAGTTTAATGGATATGGTGAACCATCATCGTCTTTTATGCTGAAAAGCATCTTCGACACTTTCTTGTTGTGTACGAAGGAAAACCTGAGTGCACCACCTTTATATGAAAAGTGTCTTGTATGCACATATCTTCAAGTTAACTGAGAACTACCCGCCCCAGGTTTGAGATTTAAGGTTTCTGTTTTTTGCGAAGAAAGAAAAACTCCTACTTCTAGGCTCGAAGGGGTTAATGAGGGATTATCTTCCTTATTTCTCCAGTGTTTAGGGATTGAAACAATGCCTTACATCATCGAAAAAGTTAAATTGAAAGCATATCAACAGCAGTTATGGATATAATTTTTATCATCCTCCCCAATCTTTGCTTTAAACAACAGTTTAGTAAACAAAAGAAATTTTTGCATTTTTCGTTATCTCATAACAATGAAAAGAAAGAGAGAGAGAGTGAAACGAATGGACTTAACCAAAAGATGCACAAACATTTTATTTAATCTTGCCAAATTCAAATAAACAACAGCTTACGAGCAATTCAAATGCAAAGAAGTTACAACACATGCTGAAACAGTCTACAGCTGCCAGCCTTAGGGAATTAAAATTCAAATTTTAGGCCCATGTGGGGAAACACCTTCAACCACCACTTTCTCCTTGTGATATAGAATTATGAGGGGTCTCACGGGTCCTTTGCCTTTAGATTCAGGAATCACAGCACTGTCCTTTGATTTATCCTCCCGAGGTTTCAGCAACTCTTGCAATCTTAGTTTAAAACCTTCACATTCTTCAACTAGGTGCCCTGTTGTTCCAGTATGATATCCACAATCCACTCTTGGATGGTCTTCCTCGAGGATCAAGCGTTTGTCAATGATTAGCTCTTGCATAAGATAACTCAATGCTATACATGCATCCAAGTTGTGTCCTTCAGCTCCTTTGTGAAATTCACAGTTCAGGTTCGCATTATGCCATGGTCTTGGCACCGGATTGGATAATCGTGGAGTCACTAGTGAGTTCTGAATCAATAGCGGGTAAAGTTTGCTTAACGGTACTGGAGTTTGTCTACCGCAAGTCTTATCTTTCCTGACATGATCCTTCTTGTTCAATTTTCGGCTTTGAGAAGCTTGAGGAGGAACAAACATTGAAAAGGGTTGAGGATAGTCCAAGTTATGAAAAACTGATTTTGAGAAGTTTGGCTAAAGTAATTTCAAGTGTGACAGGCCCAACTTCCATGTACCATAACTCTTAGCTCACAACTCCTCTTGAGGAGCTCTTGTACTTTTTAGAAAGCCCTCATGTAGCTCTACAACTTTCATGTTTATCAAAACTTCCAATTCTATGTGCATCTTGGTTGAAAAACCCCTTGAAGTTGGCTGAAACAATGATTTGTATGGCCAGAACTTGTGAAATTTCACTAAGTCTTTTACTCTTGAAAAATGATTTTTGTTATAACTCCAATTCCATGCATTTTTTGAATGTGGACCAGTCTGGGACTTTTGTAGTGTTTGTAAATACCTTTCAAACAAGCTTAGAACCACTCCAATTGGATGTGTGGTTGAGGAGTTATGGTCTTGCCCCTTTCGAAACCCTAATTCCCGATTTTTGCAATTATTTCTCAACCCTTGATCCAATGGTCATGAAATTTTATGGGGAGGTGTAATATGATATAAGGAACATTTTTCATTCACACCTTGAAGTCAAATTCTTTATTTTTGGAGAGTTGACTTTTCGGTCAACTTTTCGATCGATCGGTGTCTACCGAGTCGCCCGTTGGTGATCCGGACATCCTGAGGACTTGAAACTCTTTGGATGGGCTTTACTAAGCCATAGGAGCTTAATGGACCTTGATCCCATCATTGAAATACTCTTTGAATCAAAAGTCAAACTATAGTTGACTTTTCCAGTCAAAAACCCTAATCGGGTGTCTCAAATTGCACTGTTCTCGAACCCCGGGTGACCACCTCAAATTGAATTCATACTTGACCCAATTTAGTATCCTTGATCTTGTTTGAAGTTGAATCAATCCAAAACATTGATTGATCAAACCATCGAAGCCTCGATTTTGACGGTACGGAACCCTGATTCATCTGCATCTTGACAAAGATAGACTTGAAATGGGTTAAGGTTAGTTAATCAAATCAATATGATCCTACAATGATGATGAGGATCTAAGGGGTCAAAATTTGGGGTGCAACACGTCGCCTCCAACTCGAGCGAAATTTTCTCTTCGAAACCGAAATACGTTCGCCACATCGCCACAATATCGTCTTGATTCTTGAGCTCAAACTTGCTATAAACAACGTTCCTTTTGTTGTCAACTGAAGGTGAACGATACTCACGCTTCACAACCTTTCATTTGTCATTGTAAGGTAGGCGATATCGGATCTCGTCTATTATATCGGCGAGTGGGTGAGATCCATGAGCTTGAACGTCTTCCCGGGTGTTTTGCCGTCAGAAAAAGAGACACTTGCGACATACCAACAAATCTTGATTTCAAACGATTGAGACATTTTTGTATTTGTGTGAAAGATAACAAATGAAACCCTAAATTTATAAAAAAAACCTAGGGGAATATGGACCAACCATTTTCTGTCAAGCTTTTTTCTGGAGCTATATCCACAGAACGACCCCATAATTATTGGTTCCAGAGGTGTATCTCCAGAACTTTTCCTGAAACTGCAAAATTAAGAACCTTCGGTAGATACATATCCGAAACTTTTCCTGCTATATTTTAAAACTAGAACTCAATATAGAAGCACATTATAATAGACAAATAAAAGACATAAGTGCATAAATAAGGCATAAGAATAAAAAGTGACTATTTTGCACTTGCAAAATTTTTACAATTAGTCGTCCAATTATACAAGAATTCAAAACGAAACAAAAAAAGTGTCACCGACTAAACCTATTAGTGGCACCTCTTTGGAATTTTCCGCATTCAATTTCTTTTCAATGTTGTTCAATCTTTCAAATTCGTGCATCCTTTCAACAAAACAATCCGGCCACGTCTCGACATTTGTGGTTGAATAAGTCACTCATTCCGGTGATGTAGATGGTATGGGGCATCCCGGTTTCAAGTAAACTTGTACAAAATGTCTTGATATTGTAATCCATCCAATACACATGATGTGATCTTTTGGATTTTGAGGTGGTGCAATACGGAGTGGAAAAAAGATTTCCAAAAACCCGTATCACGTTAAGTCAATGCACACTCTATCTTATGCACATACAATAAGATGACCCATATCAGGGAAGGTCATCTATTTCGACGCCGATGTCAGACCACTCAAGCAAGGAACAATAGATTCATAAATTGCATCAAATTTTTCTTTCTTTCCATACAACCACGTGTACGATTCTTTATGCGTCTTCAACTCTTGGATTAGTTGATGATGGACAAGCGCATGACTATCCTCTCCTTTACTAAGCAAAGCCAAAACGGATCGGTAACCGCAATTACCATCCCCTTCAACATTGACGATACAATCGATGTATTTGTGCATAAAAACCAGCATCTCGTTGATGAATGGAATTTTTGGTGGAATCGGGGTCGGAGGCGGTTTGCTTATGCAGGCTCCTTTCATGACACTTTTTTGAGATTTAGAGTCGGTGAGTCGGGATAAAGTTTTTCAACGTGCTCACTATAAGAATGAGACCATGTAGTCGAGTTATTATTCGGTGTAGGCTTCATTTTCTTCGGAGCACCGTTTGTCTTTATCGGTTGATAAAGTGGTTTCATATCGGTTGTTTTGGGATAGGAAATCTTCCTCAATTGTTCTTTGATGTGGAGTTTCATGTTGTCATCAGCCTTTGAGAATCTCTCTTGTATCACTTCCCATTCGGTCAAAATAGAGATATTCGGTTTACCTCCTTCCATGCAACCATCATCACCAAAACTAAGTCTTTTCCAATGAGGGAAAACTTCATCCATTCTTATTAGCTCACCTAGTTTTAACTTTTTAGCAATAACACAAGCACACAGAAGACCGTATGTTTTCACAATAGTGAAACCACACTTTGCACTATCTGAACCTACATTTTCAGCTCGTTTGGCCTCGTGAAAAATATAGTTCAACCCCGGCCAAGACATATTGTCGATCAATTAAGAATGAATAATGTTGTCTTTAAATCGATGTTCCAATACCATTATACTTTGACCAAATGTTGTTTGTATCTCATTATGTTGGTTTTTAATAATGAGATTTACGGAGTCTCAATATCGACACAAATCCCCCTTGCTATTACCCAACCAAATTTTCAAACTAGCATGGGCCGACTCAACTCTGTTGGTGGTTGTATTTCTAAGTTGTCGAACATTATTAGTCCATGCACAAACTATCTTCTTCTTCACCTGATCAAGAATGGTGCTTTCAACGTATTTCAATAAAGTAGGATACTTTTCACACACTTTCCGGAATTGAATGACATAATCGACATATAATTCTTTTGTGGGAGAATTTAGTATACGATTCCATGCATCCATTATTTTTTAAACAATCACACCGACCTTCACCAACTTTCCACCTTCAGACTCTGCTTGTTTCGCCCCCACCGCGGGTTTAACCCAACTTCTCACATTCTTTGTTATGTGATATCGACAAAGTAATTCATTAGAAGAAGGAAATACCTTTGCAACCGCATTCATCAACGCGGTATCGCGGTCGGTAACAATCGCTTTAGGCATCTCAACTTGGTCCTTCAAAAGTGATTGACACACCTCTAATGCCCATGTAAAATTGTCCTCTTTTTTCACACTTCAGAAAAAGCAAAACCAACGACATATGTCTTCTCGGTAGACGTAACACCAACCATCTCAAATAAAGGAAAGTTTATAATTATTGGTCTTATAGGTAGAATTAAGAATAAGCATTGTCGAAAACATGTTGAACAACTTTATCGAATTCGGATGAGTCCAAAAAATATCTCAAATTGTAACTCCATCGTATTAAGTTCTATACAGGGACACGTAACTGTTATCATCCAACAATTTCAACAGTTGTTGCATCTCACTTCTATCTCCCCTAATTGTCTTGTTGGTACAGTACCAAATGTTATACACTTGCCTTATATTTGATATATTGTCGGGTTTCTTCCGTTTCAATGTGGCAATTATATTTTTCAGTTGGACAAGATTCAAGGTCATGTCACTAATACATGTCCTCTCTTCCGACTTGAGCTGACATACACTAGGATGACCTTGTAACTTTAAGCACAATTCATGATTATGCAAACCATAAATAACACTAAATTTCCATTTTTGGGTACTCAACATGTAACCACGAATCTTAAAAGGATATTCACGTTTTCTACTACCAGTGTCGTCTCTTTTAAACTTCCATAGATGAGTTTGATATTTCCCGCTTCTTTCGCATAACAAAGTTACAAAAGCGTTTCTTCTTTCCAAACCATTTTCCGATCTTTCTAAAACCACACCAAAACCAAGTCTAGTTGCAGTCATACGAATCCATGTGAGCATGCTATCACGATCATCAAACTCTTGCTTGTTATTAAAGTCAACGCTGACATCTACTGACTTTTCAATAACCCCTTGAACATTCAGAGAAACATCGTTTGTCGAAACTAATTCTTTTGAGATATTATCGGGGGTGCACCATATCTATTTGTAAACAATAAGAAAAATAAACAAAATTACAAATCTGCTGTAAAAAAACAAAACAAACACGTTCCGAAGATGTACACCCGAAAGTGTTCATCTTCAACACGTTCCGGAGATGTACATCCGAAAATGTTCATCTTCAACACGTTCCGGAGGTACAGCTCCGAAAGCAACATTACTTTTTTTCTAAAAGTTTGATGATTAATGTGAGCAATGTAGTGGACAAAGTGCAATCTTTACCTGAAATTCGATCTTCTCTTACTCCCTTTGATTTGTTGCACGAAAAAGTTGGAGTTTTGGAGTGAAAATGATATTGATAATGTATGGTTTTTTTAGGTTGGTGAAGGTGAGTGTGGAAGAAGAAAACACAACAATGGGGAGAGTGATCACGCAAGTTTCAAATATAGCAGAAACTCCCAAAGCTGTATCTATGGAACAATCTGGCGATTAGGCGTTCCAGATGTACATCTACGGGATAATCTGACGCTTAGACGTTACAGAGGTGCATCTACAGAAGTTTTTTTGAACTGAATTATTTTGAAGTTTTTTCCAGCGTATACCAGTATAAAATGATTCCATAAATGTAGCTCTGAAAAAAACCAAATTTTGGCAAAAAAAAAAAAAAAGGTGCGTCCGAATATGTATCTCCGAAAGCAGGGGGCATAAAAGAAAATTCGTTAGGTGCCTAAGAGTATCAAATGATGGATTAAAAAATTCTCTAAATATTATTAGGATGGATACCAACATTCAAATTTGAACCCGAAACTTCACATTTATGCGTGTAAGTTTGTCTAAAAAAAATTCAATAGACCAATACTTTTTAGACTAAAAAGTATTTGAAATTAATACAAAATTGTAGTATTTATCTTATGACATATTACTTTTGTCTCAAATTATAAGTCATTTTATTAAAAATAATTGTTTAAATTATAAGTTACCTTACATTCTCGATGTAATATTAATGACATTTTTTTTAATATATTTACAAATATTTATTATTATTTATTTTTTCAACTCTTTTAATTTTTCAATTTTATATAATTATGAGAGATATTATTGTAATGTTCAAAACGTGTCATACATCTTGTATAAATGTTTCATAAGAACTTGTGAAGAAAAAAAGTTTAAACTATGCTCATAATTACTTCCAGTTCCTCCAAATAATCTATCATCATGATTTGCCTTAAGATTCTCATTTATGTTTGGATTGTAAAAACAGTTTATAATATGTACATCCAAAATGCCTCCTTAGATTAGACACCACCTTGCAGATTATTTAACGGCTATGTGACCTTTGAGCAAAGTTTGATTATAGGAGACATGAATATTGATCTCCAAAATCCAATAGAAAAATGAGGTAGTCAAAAAGATCAAAGAAAAGTTTAATTGAGACATGCTGATTAAGACTAAACTGCTCCAAAGAATAAAAAATCTTTGGGGGGCCACACTTTTATTGATTAACATAATCTCTTTAATTATTACTAGTAATCTACAAAATCATTCCATATGGCATTGGAAATAGATGTCCTAAATCATGTCAAATGGGTCAAGCTGTTTTATTCTTTTTAACATATATCTGCTGGTGTCATCATTGATTTTCCCTTAATTAAAATAACATATAAATTATCTTCCAATATCAACTATACAATCAAGTGAGTGAGAAGTAGTTAAACGAACTTCATATTGGTTACACTCAAGTCTAGAATAAGAATAAGACTTCGAAATAAGACTATAAATGTTAACACTAGAGAAATACAAGAGGAAGGAGAAATGAGTTAAGCATTTCTATTAGAACAATAAAAATTATAGTAAAGTATATATTAGATATTAAAAAGACCAAACTACTCGGATTAAGATATAAACAATATATAGTAATATATAAAAAATATATAATAATATATATTCAGGAATGAACAGAAGATTGATGACATGTAAACATGAAATCCTCCGGTATGGCCATGCAAGTCTTCTATAGGGTGGAGTGGGGGTGTTTATAAAGTTAACACTTTAATACTCAAGTTAGCGATGTTAGAAGGGTGTAAACTATAAAAGTGAATGTAATCGTACCTATTATGACACGTAGACAAACCTATAGATAATGGGCGCTTAAAACCGCTTTTAGTTTGTATGACACGAAATGTGGGAGACCCTCATATTTGATCCAATGGATAGTGATGAGCAAGTAGCCCATATTTGATGTGTGGTCTTATGGTGAGAGTCTACCTGTTCATTGTTCTCTTGCAAGAATATTATGGATTAGATCTTTGGTGTTGACTGTCTTGTTGGGCCGATTGGCCGGTACAAAACATTTGCCTCCTTCAAGTTCTTACAACCATGTATGAAAATAGGATTGCAATGGAAGTTTTAAGACCGGCCTTAGGACCGATCTTCTTCTTCGTCTCGAAATGCTCAAGCATGTATGTGTAATACCCTAATTTTTACCCCTAAGATCTCACTTATCATTTTTCATCTTCATATCACAAATAAGATCACAAACTTTGTTTCTCTTGCTCTCTTCTGATTGTTTTGCTTCTGAGAGAGATCACCAAGCACCCTTGTGTTTCTTGCTTGCTTTGTGTATGTTTATGTCTACTAACCCTAATCAAAATATTAAAAATATTTTTTATTTCATTTTGTTTCTGTTATTAAACATGAAAGGAAGACGTTAAGGATATCAAGCTTAGTCCCTCAGCACTATTCAAGCTCATTCTGATCAGGAACGTCCTAAGGTTTAATAACTTGTCCCTCAAGAAATTCAAAGGTTCATGTATTTATTTTCATGCCTTCTTCAACAAGTAAACCTCGAGCCAAGACCAGAGCAATGCAGCAAAAGGGCATTTTTTTTCAACTTTTTCACTAGGTTAATCGATTAACATAATGAGGTTAATCGATTACACCCTCTCGAAAGGGCGTAAAATTTGAATCTTCAAGCCTGTAATTAATTACACCCTTGAATTTTGGCCAAAATTAGCAGCTTTTCAACTCTGCAGCAGCTGACACCTATTTGCATGTGCATGATACACTCTTACATCAGATGGAACATTCTAGAGTAGCAAAATATCAGCTACACATTATTCCCTTACATCATAATTAAATTCCACCATACACCCTCATTTACATACCCAATTTTAACCAATTGATCCTTGATTTACTACCCAAACCAAATTCCAAGCCTCATTGTGCTCCAAACCTAGCCTCTATTTAAACAAACTCCCTCCATTCCAATTCATTTTCCAATCATTTTTCTTCAATTTTCTAATTTCTCTACACATCACATTTGAATTCTCTCTCACACTTTTTTTTGAATTCTTCACCCATTCTCTCCATTTTTCATCTTCCCCAACCACTACTAAAGCTCTTTCCATTAAAAGTTAACAAGATTTTCATTGAAGCTTGTTAATCTTTGAGCTAAACCTCCATCAAAACACTTCTTCTTCATCAAATTATGTTGAATCTAGCTTTGGAGATCATTCTTTGAAGTTGATTTGGAAGTAAATTCATATTTGGTTGGTAATTCTTGAATCTAACTTTGTTTGAGCTTAATTTTCATCTTTCATCATGTAATCTCTTGTGATTTGTGTGTTTCTTGATCTTCTTGCTTGCATTGGTGTTTGATTGTTGACAATTGCTGGAATTTTCATGCTCAATTGCATACATTATCATTTGGAGTTTGAATGTGGAAAAGTGATTTTTCAAACTCCGTTTCTGCTATTATAGCAGGTGTAATCGATTAACATAATAATATTAATCGATTATACCCCTTGCTGCACCTCTGAATGTGTTGTTTTTAATACTATAATCGATTAGCACCTCTTAGTTAATCGATTACACCTATACAAAAGGCATTCTTTGGCTTATTTTGAGACTGTTTTGCCTCATTTTCTTCTTTCTTCCCTTTTCCCTTTATTTTGCCTTGGATTATGGCTTTGTTAATCAAATTTCTCTTCAAATTCCATGGAATTTGGGTGTTTGATGAAGTTGGATAAATCTTCATTAATTCAAATCTATCTTTAAATGGATCATTTGATTCATTTTAGGTGCTTTGAATTAGTGATAACTTTAGTACTTTAATCCACCAAGAAGAGTGATGGAAATTGAAGATGGAATGATCCAAATATTGTGATCCAATTTGGTTTCCCTTCTCCCATCTTCTTCTTTTTCTTTTGGTCAATGAAAATCTTAAATGTCATGAAACTTTTCTTTTAAGTTCTTGATTAAGATGAGACCACTACCTCTTTTCTTTAAAGTGTGGCAAGCTTTATGAGAATGACCTATATGCCACTTCTCTAGCTTGTGTTAACACAAATAGTGTATTGAACGGTCTCCCATAGTATGACCTTTTTCATAGGTTGTGCTACGATTTCTTAACATATCGCTACATATTGTCCCGAAATCAGAAACCAAGTTGTTTGTGTAAGCGAGATTGTCAATCTCTTACTCTCCATAGTTGTCGCACCTCGAAAAATCATTCGAACATACGACCCTCGCGCGAAAGGCGCAGAAAATGCGGTTCGACAGAGTCGCCACCGAACTTTATTTTTCCCGAAATAAACGGGAGAGGAAAATATCGAGAAAACCTCTTAAAACAAAAGGATAGGAACAGGGCTGTCGCAACCATGTTCCGGGTTCGGGAGTCGGTTACGTGAGGGGAAGGTATCAGCACCCCTCACGTCCGTCGTACTCGACGGGAACCTCTTAAGGTAATTATGGGGAGTGTTGTTTAGGTTTGCTTGTTTTTTTTCTCGTTGTTAAGGGTAGAATTGGTAGGGTAAAAGGTTAAAGACGCTAAGGAGAGATGGGTGGTTAGAGAATAGGGTGCTCGCCAAGGATTGGGGCCCTTGTGCCTACGTATGCTCATTCGGACGAGAATGAGAAATCAGAGCGTCGTAGTTCGACTACGGGAAAGGATGGGGGAAAACGGAAGATGGATAGAAGTGTGCTCGCCAAGATCATCGCAATCTTGTGCCTACGTATCTTATATTCGAGAATGAATAAAGAATCAGAGCGTCCGTAGTTCGTGGTAACAACCACGAAAGATGAGGTTGAATAAGTTGGAAGTTTGGGAAAGAGACAAAAGAGTGACTGACAAGCAACCCAAAAGCGCGTCTCAAGAGCTTGTCACTCAAGAATTCAAGGAATGCGAGATTCCAAGAACTCAGTTCTTTCGGGAATTGACTGAATAAGTTGAAGATAAAGAGTTGGATGTTTTGAAATCGAAAGAATGAACTAATAACAACTCAAGGGCGCACCTCGAGAGTTACTCATTCGAATACTCAAAGAATGCTAGATTCTAAGAATATCCCTCTTTCGTAAGTTTTTAAAAATGTTTGTGAAAAGATCGAATCGAAAGATGGCATGCGAGGCCAAAAGGAAGTTATTTTGAAGTAGCTCGACGACGTATCGAGGATTTGTTTGGAAATGAAACCGACTTGACGATGTGTCAAGGGTTAAGATTGTGAGAAACGATATTAGTCCCTGAGGGTGCCCCTAATATCGAAACCACGAGGAGTTGTGAATGAAATGGGTTGCGAATGCGGACGAGCATTCGACTTAGGAGAATGTTTAAAAATGAATGAATTTGAAAGAGTCGAAAGGTTGAGCGAATAACAACTCAAAGGCGTGCCTTGAGAATTATTCATTCGAAGGCACAAGGAATGCCAGATTCCAAGAACCTCCTCCTTTCGAAGTTTGAATCGAGGAACTGTTTCAAAAATAGATTGGATTGAAATGAGGTACGAAAAGAATTTGCGGCACGAGAGGTGAGAATACGAAAATGAATTTCGAAAATAGTTTAGGAGACGTGATAATCATTTGATAAATGAGACGTCGGCCTCACAATCAATTAATCAGAGTATTATCGAGATGCTAGATCTCGATAACACCATTTTGAAAATGTTTGGATAAACAACAAAAATATCACACAGAATGCTAAATTCCTATGATATTTCTTTGTCCAAAATAGCGTACTAAACAAAGAATAGAACGACATATTATTTAAGGTGTACACCTCAATAACGTTCGTCCAAAAATCCCAGAAGTGCTAGACTTCAAAGATTTAATTTGTGTCGTGATTTGGTAAAAATAAGTTGGATAAAGATTAGAAAAATTATTGGTTTTGAGGATGGTTTTGATTTAATTTAGGAAATATTGTTTGAATAAACAATGAAAATATCACACAGAGTGCTAGACTCCTATGATATATTTTTGTTCAAATAATTAAGAGTATAACGAAAAACGAACAATATTATCCAAGGCGTACGCCCCAATAATAATTATTCAAAAACCCAAGAGGTGCTAGACCTTAAGAGTTTAATTTTCGTGATTGAATTAAAAGTTTTGAAAAGAAAACTTAATAGAGTTTAAAAAATGTATTTTGAAATGACTATAGATCTTTATTTGAAAAAATTTAAAATATCAATATAAAAAAAACAATTAATAATATTGAATAAAAGGTGATTTTTGTTTAGAAAATAATTTATTGATGTTAGAAATGCTAAAAAGTCTTAAGAATGTAAAAACTAAAGAAATTAGACGTGAACTCATACGTAGACTTATACGTTACAACGATGCGAAGAAAAAAAAAACTATAACGGTTTCGATTCCGAGTCTGAAATTTAAAAAATAAAAATAAAATAAAAAAAGATAATAAATTAAACGAATATTAGTCATATATTTTTACAATTATGTACAAAACATTTTAGCTTTTTAAATAATTACTAATCATGATTAAGATTTTAATAAAATAGTTAATAATTATAACTCTTTATCTTAAAAAAGTGAAAGAAAGTAAATGCCAAGTTTTCTAACAGGTTCAGTTATTCCCACTAGGAATTGCAACCTGCCAACCAGTAAATGACAGAAATACTACCCCAAAGTCTTCAACTATGATTAGCAGCATATAAACTCAAATATAGAGCTTCCACAAACTGATAAAACAGGGCAGCATGCTGATATTGTAACAGAAAATCAACAAAACTACAAGAAAATAACAGGATAAGCTTAATATTGAACTTTAACACAACAACCCGAATATTAACGACGTCACGTCGGATATTCGGTCAAGTTTTTTAGAACGACAACAAAAAAACAATCACAAAATGCCTTAAAAACAATGCTTAAATACAATGGTCACTAATATCAATCAAGCCTAATCGGGCGTTGAATACTATTAAACCAAAGGATACGGAGATTCACCACGCCGACTCTGCATTTTGGACTTGGGTGAACTAGGTCGTCATGACTTTAGACCCTGCTTGTCACGCGTCTGCTACCACTGTTGAAGTACCGATGTTATTGTCATTGCTTGTATCGTGGCTGCACTGCAGTTGAACACCACCGCCGTTGAATATGCACACTGCTATTCATTGACCTGTCATTCTTGGACTTGATGCGCAATCATTCAGCTCTCATTACTGCGGACTGAAGAACTAAAGTCAGCTCTCCAAGAGCTTCAACATCAACTATCCTTCTCTAGTACTGGCTTCAAGTCATGGTTGATAAGAGCAACTGCTGGGCCACATCTGATTTGAAACCTGCACATGAAGTTAACAACAGACAACAAAACAATCCTTATGGAAACAGAATTGAATGCAAGTTTCTGAGCTGTTATGATGGAACTTATTGATGCGAAAGTTTCATTGTTGCGCCTGTTGTGTTGTGGTCGGAAATGAAACTTAACACCTTCAAAACGGCGGCAATTTGCAGTGGCCATAGCTGCCGTTGAGTTGCGACATCATAAACACAAAGTTAAAGCTGTTGTCGATAAACTGCAGCTCTATATACTTGGAATCCATGTTTCTGCTGTCGAAGTTCGAAGTCGCAACCTATTCTTTTTGACAAAGCAAAACGAAATTAGCAGCATTCATTGAAACTTGTTAGAACAACTAGGTAAGACGGCAGCTACATATATTCTTCTAAGTTTAACTTTTCATAATCAAAAACAAAACTGAAAATGAATAATTAAACCCATCCGTATAAGCACAATCAGGACAGCAACATGTTTTGCTAACAACAAAATAACAGCAATGAACGTATTCAAATTAGAACAGAACATCTTAATCACAACAGTAAAAAAAATTGTTTTCGAGTTGTTACTGCGACGAGGCGGCGATGTGGTCGAAAATGTTATTGTCACTGCAAGCTTGGCCATCAGAGTCATTGTTGTGGTGGTGGATTTATGAAAGCCCGATTTAGTGAAAGAGGAATGTTGTTCGGTGCGTGTCTGGGTTCTGTTGAGAAAGGAAGATGAACAATGGCATTTTTCTGTGAGGACGAGTGTCGGTCGCGTGGGTTTGATGATGATATTATTGGAGAAGGAGTTCGAAGGAGGTTAGAGAGGGTTTGGGTACCGGCGACTGGGAGAAGAAACGAAGGTGAAGGGTTTGGTGAGGTTTATGGTGTTAACGAAAGGAGGAGGAAGAGTTTTAGAGCAGCGCTATTTAGGGTTTAATTCAGGGGTCGTGAACAGTGTTTTGATTTAGGGTTTTTTCTTCAGAAAGAGGGCGGACGTTTAGGGTTTTCGGTGAACAGTGTTCCTCCCCTCTCTTACAATCAATTCTCCCCCTTTTTATTTGTATCGTGACCATCTGACCCCCTCTTCCTTCTTCTCCAATGGGCCTAGCCCACTCCGTTTCTTCCTTCTTCTTTTTTTTTTAAATTCTGTTAATTTTTCTTTCTTAACATTAATTAACAAAACCATAGAACAAACTAATATATTAACATAACTAAATAATAAAATAAATATTAACAATACATTTAAATAAGTATTGAAAGAAATATAAAAATAGATTGAAATATTTTTTTTTTAAAAAAACAAAAAAAAATTACTAAAGAAAAATTATTAGTAATATTTAGAAACAGAAAAAGTTTAAGAAAATAAAATTCACAAAAAAGGTTGTTTAGGCCACGTGTCACACCTTAATTGGTCAAGAAAATGGGATTTGGAAAATGCCCAATTTCAAGTGGACACACGTCAAAACGGCATGAAATGATAATGCAAAAATTTTTTACAAAAAGGGTAGGACAAATTTAGGGTATGACAGATGCCCCTATCTAATGGGCTTAAACCTAGGAAGATGAACTGCATTGGCGTTCACATTCCTGAGGTAGAAGTCTATTAGATATAAAAAGACCCTGAATTTGTCCGAAAGAAAGAGAGATGCTAGAGAGTTGAAAATGCCGGACGAGGTAAACCTCTGAGTAAACTGTACATAATAGGCAAAAGGTCATCATCACCAAAAGGATGATGGAGCGAAACACGAACAAAACATCACCCAATCTAACATCGACGAAATGCTAGACCCACCACCAAAAGGATGATGGAGCGAAACACAAACAAAAATATCGCACAATTTGACATCGACAAAATGCCAGACCCACCACCAAAAGGATGACGGAGCGAAACACAAACAAAAAATATCGCGCAATCTGACATCGACGAAATGCCAGACCCACCACCAAAAGGATGATGGAGCGAAAACACAAACAAAATATCGCGCAATCTGACATCGACGAAATACCAGACCCACCACCAAAAGGATGATAGAGCGAAACACAAACAAAATATCGCGCAATCTAATATCGACGAAATACCAGACCCACCACCAAAAGGATGATAGAGCGAAACACAAACAAAATATCGCGCAATCTGATATCGACGAAATACCAGACCCACCACCAAAAGGATGATAGAGCGAAAACACAAACAAAACATCGCGCAATCTGACATCGACGAAATGCCAGACCCACCGCCAAAAGGATGATGGAGCGAAAACACAAACAAAACATCGCGCAATCTGATATCAACGAAATACCAGACCCACCACCAAAAGGATGGTAGAGCGAAAACACAAACAAAACATCGCGCAATCTGATATCGACGAAATACCAGACCTACCACCAAAAGGATGGTAGAGCGAAAACATAAACAAAACATTGCGCAATCTGATATCGACGAAATACCAGACCTACCACCAAAAGGATGGTAGAACGAAAACACAAACAAAACATCGCGCAATCTGATATCGACGAAATACCAGACCCACCACCAAAAGGATGGTAGAGCGAAAACACAAACAAAATATCGCACAATCTGACATCGAGGAAATTCCAGACCCACCACCAAAAGGATGATAAAGCAAAAACACAAACAAAAACATCGCATAATCTGACATCGACGAAATGCCAGACCTACCACCAAAAGGATGGTAGAGCGAAAACACAAACAAAAACATCGCGCAATCTGATATCGACGAAATACCAGACCTACCACCAAAAGGATGGTAGAGCGAAAACACAAACAAAACATCGCGCAATCTGATATCGACGAAATACCAGACCTACCACCAAAAGGATGGTAGAGCGAAAACATAAACAAAACATCGCGCAATCTGATATCGACGAAATACCAGACCTACCACCAAAAGGATGGTAGAGCGAAAACATAAACAAAACATCACGCAATCTGATATCGACGAAATACCAGACCTACCACCAAAAGGATGGTAGAGCGAAAACATAAACAAAACATCGCGCAATCTGATATCGACGAAATACCAGACCTACCACCAAAAGGATGGTAGAGCGAAAACATAAACAAAATATCGCACAATCTGATATCGACGAAATGCCAGACCCACCACCAAAAGGATGATGGAGCGAAAACACAAACAAAACATCGCATAATCTGATATCGACGAAATGCCAGACCTACCACCAAAAGGATGGTAGAGCGAAAACACAAATAAAATATCGCACAATATGACATCGACGAAATGCCAGACCCACCACCAAAAGGATGGTAGAGCGAAAACACAAACAAAAACATCGCATAATCTGACATCGACGAAATGCCAGACCTACCACCAAAAGGATGGTAGAGCGAAAACACAAACAAAACATCGCATAATCTGACATCGACGAAATGCCAGACCTACCACCAAAAGGATGGTAGAGCGAAAACACACACCAACCACTACCACCAAAAGGATGATAGGACAAACACAGATTTGAAGTTTACCAACACCAAAAGGATGCAGGCTAGGTTGAACTGACGAAGTTCGACTATCACCAAAAGGATGATAGTAAGGCAATTGACAATAGTCACGCTTGCTGGGTACAACTCATGGGGAACCCTCAAGAGGAAAATTGGGTTGAAATGAATCAGCGGGGACGACCACCGACTTACTAGGAGATCATCGTTTTGCTGAGATGGTTTCATGGTTACGCCCATGAATTCTGAAGAGGATGCACCTGACTGGGCTGAATTTGTCTTGATGCCTTGTTGAGGTTGATCCTGGACCTTGACTTGCACATGTGAATGCTTTATGATATGATGTTCCATAACGGATGGAAGTGCAAATGCAAGTGCTGACGCGCGGAAATGCAAGAGCCGGAGAAGTATGATATGGTTGGGTATGCATATGATGCAAGATGCGTATGAAGTCGAATGCGATGCGTATGATGTATATGATTGCAGACAGGTATTTAGAAATGCAGGTGGAGACGCCAGCGCGGTGGACTTTGGGTAGTTGCCAATGTGAGTTGGACTTTGGGTGGTGGGAAGGATTGATTTCCTCGACACGCAGTTTGCTGAAGACGCCATGATTGAAGCAGAATATAACGCCCTGGATGCCCCAAGTCTGGGTACTTGGTGATTTGTTGTGAATCTCCTTCAGAGAAGGTTGCAGCTCTGCCTGATGATTAGGTTAACTTGGTCTTGCCCCATTCCGAATATGGTAATGATATGCCCCTGCTCGAGCTGTTTGAATGATTTGCCCCAGCCTGTGGGCTTTGAAATAATCTTGCTTCGTGTACGCCACTGAAAGTCGAGTTCCTCCTCGGTTGGACCTTGTTGAGATGTCCTTGAATACCTAGCACTGATTTGCAATTAAAATTGTACATTCACAAATGGTAATAATTAATGCAAAGTTCGATGCAAGTTTGAAAAAGTATCGTTTATTTGAAAATGTCGTGGTAGTGAAACGAATGGACTGTTAGCCCAGACGTTGTGTTAATTTTGATTGGTGTAGAAGATGTAGCAAGGATAATGACACCAATGCTGATGATTAGAAATCATGTTAGGAGTCAGGTTACGCAACCTTGCGGTAGTATGCTTTCAGAATAAACCTCGCCTCAATTAGGTCTTTTGAGGGCTATAACGTGGTTTGGTTCACGGTTATGAAACAAAGGATGCTAGGCTCAAAGTATGATTTGTAGCCACCCCTTCTTCTTAATGATCTCCAGTCCTACGCTCAGTTAATTCTACACTTGTCCTGACGGTGTAAACTTGATGGTTCAAGTTTTGCTCGACGTGGCAGTCACCTTATTTTGATGAATGCCAGTGCCCCCCGACTGGGTGACCACTGAATCTTTTTTGTTTTTGTTGAGGATTTCGGGGTCCTCTTTTGCTTTTGTTTTTGATCCCTAATTTTTGCATGGATTGACTTCGCTTGTCAGATCCATCGGGATTGCCTTGATTTTGCCTAAGTCTCCTCTGAGGTGTTTGACTTAGCTGGCTTTTGATTCTTTCTTTCTTTTTTTTTTTGGATTTTGTTGTGACTGCCATAGCATGGGTCATTGATGAACAACCGTCTTCTGGATTTTGTTTGTTGATTCGAGTGCGGGTTTGAATTAACTGAACACTACCCTGCCCCAGGTTAAGTGTAAGGGTTTGAATATCCAAAGGAAACTGCTACTTCTAAGCTCGAAGTGGTTTACTAGGGATTAACTCCTTATATCTCCGGTGTTTGGGGAATTGAAACAATGCCTGTACATCATTGACGAGATTCGGTCTGAAAGCATACAGTTTGCAATTATGGGTATCTCGTTTTCATCATCCTCCCTCAAATCATGCTAAACAACAGTGAATGGAGTGGAGTGAATAAACGTGTCGGTGATAAGTGGAAAATGAGTGAATACGACATAACTAATTCAAAACATGCATAAACGATACATTAATGAAAACCAAATACGAAATGGCAATTGTTCAAAGCATACAATATTTAAACAAACAAAGACAAAACATAAGAACTGCGAATAATGAAATGGCAACATGACTGCCTTCTTCGGGGAATGAACTTGACTGGAATTGATCTGATGTTGGCACTAGTTGACTGGTGGCATCGGATTGTTGATGATGTTTGGAGACTTCCCATTAAAGTTGATAGCATCCCTGTCGATCATGTCTTGAATTATGTGCTTGAAAGCCCTGCAGTCCTCAATGGTGTGACCTGGAGCGCCCTTATGAAACTCACAATGAGCATTTGCATCGTAATCGGCAGGAATGATGGTTGGAGGAGCTAAATCCCTCGGAACAACAGCTTTCTTCTCCATCAACTGAGCAAAGATTTTGGCATATGACATTGGTAGACGATCAGAGACTCTATCTGGTCTCCATGTTCTCTGCGGACGCTGTGGGCGAGCACCTTGTCGTTGCTGAGTAGCTTGCATCTGCTGTTGCTGAGGAGGATAATGATATCCTTGTTGGTTGTAGGCTTGTTGCTGAGGAGCCTGTTGCCTTGGCATCTGAGCTTGCGCTGCTTGAACAGCTGGCTGATAAGGCATTGGAGCACATTGCACAGCAGCAACATATGGATACTGATAGTAGGGAACTTGATAAGGCATAGGAGCAGAAGCTTGTTGAGAAGCTTGCCCTTTCTGCAAAAAGATGGCATTTGTTTCGCCCTCTTTCTTTTTGTATCCATTGAAAGGCTTCTTGGCATTAGCATGACTGTTAGGACCTCCTGGGATCTTTCCACTCTTCAGTCCTTCTTCAATTCTCTCACCGACGATCACCAAGTCAGAGAATCCAGCGGAGACACTACCGATCAGCTTTTCGTAGTACTGGCCTTGCAAGGTACCCATGAAGATGTCGATCAATTCACGGTCAACAAGAGGTGGATGCACCCTTGCAGCTAGCTCTCTCCATCGTTGCGCGTACTCCTTGAAGGATTCACTGTCCTTCTGAGTCATACTCTGAAGCTGAGTACGGTTAGGAGCAAGGTCAGTATTGTACTTGTACTGCTTGACAAATGCATCCGCTAGCTCGGCCCAAGTGCGCACACTATTACGCTCCAGCTGCATATACCATTCGAGTGACGCCCCAGACAAGCTGTCCTGGAAGCAATGGATCATAAGCTTCTCATCTCTGGCATAGGCAGCCATCTTGCGACAGTACATCTTCAGATGAATGTTTGGGCAACTGAGACCCTTGTACTTTGAAAATTCGGGCACCTTGAACTTGGGAGGAATGACAACATCAGGAACCAAGCATAATTCCAAAGCACTGAAAGAATTTGAATTGTGCCCCTCCATGGCGCGGAGTTTCTCGGCTAGATCTCGGCACATCTTCATTGCTTCTGAATCCTGAGCGGCAACAGGACTGGCGATAGGAATAACAGCATGATAGTTCTGAACGTCTTCATACTGATCCATCAGAGTATCTTCGATATGAGGAACTGGGATTTGCACAGCAGTAGGCTAGGCCTGCGGGACAACCCCAATAGTAACTCCAGGCGCTGGGATGGGCTGAGAAGTGTTTCCTTCGACTGTGTTGTTGAAGTTCAATGGCATCCCATGAGAATTTGGAATTGGAACCAAAGGGATGGCAGTAGACCCTTGTCCTTGACCATTGTTGTTGACGACAGCGGCGACTTCACGCTGTTCTTTCTCTCTCCTGGATGCGAGGATGGCTTCGAGGATCTGGTCGATCTTTCCTTTCATGGAATCCAACTCTTCCCTGAAGGCGACTTGCTCCTACTGAATCTGCTCCATCATACGTCTGGTATTGGCTCTAGTTGCGTACTGGTGTCGAGGAATCGGCTTGATTTACTGGAGAGGAAGGAACGAAGACATAAGATTCTGTTGAAGGACTGGAATTGCAAAATGCACAACATATGAAATGCAATGCGAATGATATGCAAGATGCAATGCAAGATACAAGATCCAGGATCACAGGATCACAATCAAACAACTCCTGAAGCTGGTAACTGTAATAGATAAGTAACCATAATTCCTGCTCAAAGAAAATTGATAGGTACAACCTATACGGGAAGGTCTAAACATTCTACCCATAGACCCTCTCACGGGATGGTTTCTATGTTTGGTTCCCAGGATCACGGACACCAGTCGTATTAGCGTCATACAACAGGCTGGCTGTATTACGACGATAATGACGATAAGGTCTCTCCTGAGCGGGGTCCTCATGCTAGGCGCACAAGGAGCGAGTCCTTGGAGACTAACATTACCCGACCACCAATATCGAAACTGGTGCTAACAAAAGGTTCCCAGAATCACGGACCCTTCATTAATCAAGTCGTGCAACAGGCTAGCTGTGTTACAACAAGATCTACGAATAGGTCTCCTCTGGAGGAGCTTTCATGCTAGGCCCTCAAGGAGCAAATCCTTGGAGACTAACACTACTCGACTACCAATTCTAAACTATGTGTTCTCTCTGCTTTTACCAAAGCTCGGGCGTAGAGCCTTACTCATGATGTTATCCCAAAAACCAACAAGCCCAGATAACAAGCACAAATAAAATCCTCAAGAGAACAAATACATGAACAAGAAGAAAACAGAATAAAAACAAACACTCCTCACAAACCAAAAGATAGGCTTGACTCTCTCTTTGCATGGAGCAAACGTCTCCAGCAGAGTCGCCAGCTGTCGCACCTCGAAAAATCATTCGAACATACGACCCTCGCGCGAAAGGCGCGGAAAATGCGGTTCGACAGAGTCGCCACCGAACTTTATTTTTCCCGAAATAAATGGGAGAGGAAAATATCGAGAAAACCTCTTAAAACGAAAGGATAGGAACAGGGCTGTCGCAACCATGTTCCGGGTTCGGGAGTCGGTTACGTGAGGGGAAGGTATCAGCACCCCTCACGTCCGTCGTACTCGACGGGAACCTCTTAAGGTAATTGTGGGGAGTGTTGTTTAGGTTTGCTTGTTTTTTTCTCGTTGTTAAGGGTAGAATTGGTAGGGTAAAAGGTTAAAGACGCTAAGGAGAGATGGGTGGTTAGAGAATAGGGTGCTCGCCAAGGATTGGGGCCCTTGTGCCTACGTATGCTCATTCGGACGAGAATGAGAAATCAGAGCGTCGTAGTTCGACTACGGGAAAGGATGGGGGAAAACGGAAGATGGATAGAAGTGTGCTCGCCAAGATCATCGCAATCTTGTGCCTACGTATCTTATATTCGAGAATGAATAAAGAATCAGAGCGTCCGTAGTTCGTGATAACAACCACGAAAGATGAGGTTGAATAAGTTGGAAGTTTGGGAAAGAGACAAAAGAGTGACTGACAAGCAACCCAAAAGCGCGTCTCAAGAGCTTGTCACTCAAGAATTCAAGGAATGCGAGATTCTAAGAACTCAGTTCTTTCGGGAATTGACTGAATAAGTTGAAGATAAAGAGTTGGATGTTTTGAAATCGAAAGAATGAACTAATAACAACTCAAGGGCGCACCTCGAGAGTTACTCATTCGAATACTCAAAGAATGCTAGATTCTAAGAATATCCCTCTTTCGTAAGTTTTTAAAAATGTTTGTGAAAAGATCGAATCGAAAGATGGCATGCGAGGCCAAAAGGAAGTTATTTTGAAGTAGCTCGACGACGTATCGAGGATTTGTTTGGAAATGAAACCGACTTGACGACGTGTCAAGGGTTAAGATTGTGAGAAACGATATTAGTCCCTGAGGGTGCCCCTAATATCGAAACCACGAGGAGTTGTGAATGAAATGGGTTGCGAATGCGGACGAGCATTCGACTTAGGAGAATGTTTAAAAATGATTGAACTTGAAAGAGTCGAAAGGTTGAGCGAATAACAACTCAAAGGCGTGCCTTGAGAATTATTCATTCGAAGGCACAAGGAATGCCAGATTCCAAGAACCTCCTCCTTTCGAAGTTTGAATCGAGGAACTGTTTCAAAAATAGATTGGATTGAAATGAGGTACGAAAAGAATTTGCGGCACGAGAGGTGAGAATACGAAAATGAATTTCGAAAATAGTTTAGGAGACGTGATAATCATTTGATAAATGAGACGTCGGCCTCACAATCAATTAATCAGAGTATTATCGAGATGCTAGATCTCGATAACACCATTTTGAAAATGTTTGGATAAACAACAAAAATATCACACAGAATGCTAAATTCCTATGATATTTCTTTGTCCAAAATAGTGTACTAAACAAAGAATAGAACGACATATTATTTAAGGTGTACACCTCAATAACGTTCGTCCAAAAATCCCAGAAGTGCTAGACTTCAAAGATTTAATTTGTGTCGTGATTTGGTAAAAATAAGTTGGATAAAGATTAGAAAAATTATTGGTTTTGAGGATGGTTTTGATTTAATTTAGGAAATATTGTTTGAATAAACAATGAAAATATCACACAGAGTGCTAGACTCCTATGATATATTTTTGTTCAAATAATTAAGAGCATAACGAAAAACGAACAATATTATCCAAGGCGTACGCCCCAATAATAATTATTCAAAAACCCAAGAGGTGCTAGACCTTAAGAGTTTAATTTTCGTGATTGAATTAAAAGTTTTGAAAAGAAAACTTAATAGAGTTTAAAAAATGTATTTTGAAATGACTATAGATCTTTGTTTGAAAAAATTTAAAATATCAATATAAAAAAAAACAATTAATAATATTGAATAAAAGGTGATTTTTGTTTAGAAAATAATTTATTGATGTTAGAAATGCTAAAAAGTCTTAAGAATGTAAAAACTAAAGAAATTAGACGTGAACTCATACGTAGACTTATACGTTACAACGATGCGAAGAAAAAAAAAACTATAACGGTTTCGATTCCGAGTCTGAAATTTAAAAAATAAAAATAAAATAAAAAAAGATAATAAATTAAACGAATATTAGTCATATATTTTTACAATTATGTACAAAACATTTTAGCTTTTTAAATAATTACTAATCATGATTAAGATTTTAATAAAATAGTTAATAATTATAACTCTTTATCTTAAAAAAGGGAAAGAAAGTAAATGCCAAGTTTTCTAACAGGTTCAGTTATTCCCACTAGGAATTGCAACCTGCCAACCAGTAAATGACAGAAATACTACCCCAAAGTCTTCAACTATGATTAGCAGCATATAAACTCAAATATAGAGCTTCCACAAACTGATAAAACAGGGCAGCATGCTGATATTGTAACAGAAAATCAACAAAACTACAAGAAAATAACAGGATAAGCTTAATATTGAACTTTAACACAACAACCCGAATATTAACGACGTCACGTCGGATATTCGGTCAAGTTTTTTAGAACGACAACAAAAAAACAATCACAAAATGCCTTAAAAACAATGCTTAAATACAATGGTCACTAATATCAATCAAGCCTAATCGGGCGTTGAATACTATTAAACCAAAGGATACGGAGATTCACCACGCCGACTCTGCATTTTGGACTTGGGTGAACTAGGTCGTCATGACTTTAGACCCTGCTTGTCACGCGTCTGCTACCACGTTGAAGTACCGATGTTATTGTCATTGCTTGTATCGTGGCTGCACTGCAGTTGAACACCACCGCCGTTGAATATGCACACTGCTATTCATTGACCTGTCATTCTTGGACTTGATGCGCAATCATTCAGCTCTCATTACTGCGGACTGAAGAACTAAAGTCAGCTCTGCAAGAGCTTCAACATCAACTATCCTTCTCTAGTACTGGCTTCAAGTCATGGTTGATAAGAGCAACTGCTGGGCCACATCTGATTTGAAACCTGCACATGAAGTTAACAACAGACAACAAAACAATCCTTATGGAAACAGAATTGAATGCAAGTTTCTGAGCTGTTATGATGGAACTTATTGATGCGAAAGTTTCATTGTTGCGCCTGTTGTGTTGTGGTCGGAAATGAAACTTAACACCTTCAAAACGGCGGCAATTTGCAGTGGCCATAGCTGCCGTTGAGTTGCGACATCATAAACACAAAGTTAAAGCTGTTGTCGATAAACTGCAGCTCTATATACTTGGAATCCATGTTTCTGCTGTCGAAGTTCGAAGTCGCAACCTATTCTTTTTGACAAAGCAAAACGAAATTAGCAGCATTCATTGAAACTTGTTAGAACAACTAGGTAAGACGGCAGCTACATATATTCTTCTAAGTTTAACTTTTCATAATCAAAAACAAAACTGAAAATGAATAATTAAACCCATCCGTATAAGCACAATCAGGACAGCAACATGTTTTGCTAACAACAAAATAACAGCAATGAACGTATTCAAATTAGAACAGAACATCTTAATCACAACAGTAAAAAAAATTGTTTTCGAGTTGTTACTGCGACGAGGCGGCGATGTGGTCGAATCTAGCTCGATGGCGAACTCGCAGCGAAACTTGTTGGCATACCTCAGTTTGCTTGACCAACTCGAGACTGGAACTTGGCCATGTCAACAATAGTCTGAAAACAGAGACATTAAATACTAACAATGCTCATACGAAAAACAAACAAAATGTGTGTATTTCCGCTCGTGTGTGATTGCTGTCACTGTCGATGGAATAGATGGGCACATCCTCAACATGAAAGTGCCACAACAGAAGCCAACTTGAATCAAATCCTTTTAAAACTCACACCTGCATACAGAACAAGCCACAGACAACAGCATAAAACATAAGCTTTCGGGAAACAATAACAGATAAAACAGAGTTATATTGAAACACAAACGACATCACCATCTTGTCGCTGCTACGCCGTTCCATTTTACCGTCGCACAGTTTGAAACTTGGTGATATTGTAACACCTAGATTACCAACAACTTATTCTCTCAGTATAAGCCATTTTTACTAATGCTAATCAAACAATCTCAGCAAACCTCCAGGCAGTGTCAGAATCACTATGGTCAATACATAACGAATAACCAAAATAAGCGAGGATCGGTAGAACAAATAATCCTGTGAGAAGATTCACAAATCGCATCCAAATAGAATCAAAGTTAACGAATAACATGAACTGATAATAACCATAACAACTCCTAATATGCACATGAGACATGAATATGCATCTTAATCCAATCGAAGTTAAAATGACTACTGAACAACAACACAATACTGATATATCATGATAAACTCTCCCCATGTTTTTTCAGTAAGCCATCTAAGGACCAAAATCACAGTCACAACAAACAGCAATGCATTAACCGAATAAACTTCAATGTTAGCTTTTGGACACATCGACAATAATTACATCAACTTAAAATGAGATAAAACTTTAAAAGAACACAGACAAAAATACATTATTCACAGTTAAACCCAAGAAAAACCAACCGAGATCCGAATGCGACTTGCTGAGCTGAAGACAGAAATCATGTTGATAAGTTTTCCTTGTCGTTGTCGCAGAGGCTAATACCGCTTTGTTGTTGTAATGATGTCGCTGCCGCTACTTGTTAGAGTCGCAAACCATTGGAGCCTTCGTTGTTACCAGCTCGCCGCAGTTGTCGCAAAGTTGTTGTTGCGAGCTAAATCCACACATAGGTTAAACTATTGCTGAACCTGGTAACCCGCAAGCAGTTAATCTTTGTATCGTTAATGTTATTGTCACTGCAAGCTTGGCCATCAGAGTCATCGTTGTGGTGGTGGATTTATGAAAGCCCGATTTAGTGAAAGAGGAATGTTGTTCGGTGCGTGTCTGGGTTCTGTTGAGAAAGGAAGATGAACAATGGCATTTTTCTGTGAGGACGAGTGTCAGTCGCGTGGGTTTGATGATGATATTATTGGAGAAGGAGTTCGAAGGAGGTTAGAGAGGGTTTGGGTACCGGCGGCTGGGAGAAGAAACGAAGGTGAAGAGTTTGGTGAGGTTTATGGTGTTAACGAAAGGAGGAGGAAGAGTTTTAGAGCAGCGCTATTTAGGGTTTAATTCAGGGGTCGTGAACAGTGTTTTGATTTAGGGTTTTTTCTTCAGAAAGAGGGCAGACGTTTAGGGTTTTCGGTGAACAGTGTTCCTCCCCTCTCTTACAATCAATTCTCCCCCTTTTTATCTGTATCGTGACCATCTGACCCCCTCTTCCTTCTTCTCCAATGGGCCTAGCCCACTCCGTTTCTTCCTTTTTTTTTTTTAAATTCTGTTAATTTTTCTTTCTTAACATTAATTAACAAAACCATAGAACAAACTAATATATTAACATAACTAAATAATAAAATAAATATTAACAATACATTTAAATAAGTATTGAAAGAAATATAAAAATAGATTGAAATATTTTTTTAAAAAAAAAACGAAAAAAAATTACTAAAGAAAAATTATTAGTAATATTTAGAAACAGAAAAAGTTTAAGAAAATAAAATTCACAAAAAAGGTTGTTTAGGCCACGTGTCACGCCTTAATTGGTCAAGAAAATGGGATTTGGAAAATGCCCAATTTCAAGTGGACACACGTCAAAACGGCATGAAATGATAATGCGAAAAAAATTTACAAAAAGGGTAGGACAAATTTAGGGTATGACAATAGTTTGATGTGAAATAGTTTGTCTCTTTGTTTTTAAGAGAGCTAGTTGGCATACTCATCGATTTTATCCGAGTTGGAGCCCTTATATTAATTATGTATAGATTCGTGTTTTTATGCTTATGGTTGATTAGTCGATTATTCTCCGAAAAACAACAAAATGTTTTTCATCACTAATACTAACATACTAACTATATAATTGCACTAATTTTACTTTGTTCCATTTAAATATTGCTTTTTAATTCTTGTCATTTATTTTTATGCTTTTACTTTTAGAATTTTATATCATATTATCATCTTATTTTTTCTTTGTCCACTTGGACATTCGTTTATGCTTTTACTCTTTTTTTTTGTCCATATTTGGACCATATTTCTCTTAAGACATTAACAAATATCAAAACACCTAAAAAACTTGGTTCTCTTAATCTTGGACTATTGTGATCTTATGCTTTGACTTGGACTTCAGACTTAGATCTAGGATCATTGCCCTATGCTCTTGGAGATTTGAGATGTTGGACCTTGGTGTTGCTTTTGTCTGTTTGTTTAGAAATTTTTTGTATGCAGGTGTTGATACTTTGAAATTATGAAAATAATATGATGCATGACTCTCCTAATTGGATTTTAACCCTTGGGAATACCTTACTTTGACCTTACTATGGCTTAACTTGGGACTCCTTCTGATACTTTATTTCATCTGGTTATTATGCTTGTGGTTTAGATCCAAAAGGAAGAGGATTGCTTATGTGGGCTTGTTGTTGTCGCGGTGAAATTTGGATACCAAACTATTCATTAGTTTGAATCTTTAATTCATTTTGCAATCGAACTTTGATTTGTCCAAAGGAAGGGATAAAGATCGAAATTCCCACAATGCAATGCAAATGCAAGCTAGAGAGTTTTAGGTTTGGGGGTTGGTTAAACTTAGGGAAGGTACTAGCATCCTAAGTTTCTGTAGTACTCTACAGGAACCTCTTATTTTATGTTGTTTATTGCTAAGTGTTTATCTGCTTAATGGTTAAAAGACCTAGGGGTTTATTTATAAGTATACTCGATAAGACATTGCATCTTATGCCTACATATCCTTATGGGAGTAGAATCAGAGTATCTGTAGTTCCCCTAAAGGGTATGAGGAGTTCTTTGACTGTGGTCAAAGTTCCTACGGGTTTAGGGTAGTTGATTGATTGAGTTTTAGGAGAAAAGGTGAGTTGTCATCTTAAGGGAGATTTAACCGCCACAAATTGTAGGAAAATAGTCTTTGCATCATCTTAAGAGAAGGGCTCAAGTACTCGGATATTGATCAAGAATGTACGCCTCTATCTCTCTTAAGGCAAAGTCTCTATGAATTGATTGTATTGATGTGGGGTGGAGATTCTATCTCGCTTAAGATGATTAACATCTTATTCTCTATTGTTTGAGTGTTTGAATAAGTTGTAGTGTTGTTTGTTTTTTTTTCTATGTTGTAAAGGATAACGGTCCTTCCTATGGGGTAGGATCTATCTTAATTGATCAACTTGAATGGGATCAAGGATCAAGGGGAGTATGATGAAAATGATGTGCACTACACATAAGTGTTGACTCATGTGTAGGTTTTTCCTTTGGACAAAATGCGATGCGAGAATATAAATATGATGATGTAAATTGCGGATAAAGCAGATAAATAAAGACATACACACGCATGAAAGCGCTAAGTGTGTGAAAGTGAATTGTGTATGTGAATGTGGATGTGCACGATTAGATTATGGAATCGTGCGCGCGTTGATTAAATTAGTGTTGATCGATTTTAAAAGGGTTGAATTGGATTTTAGGACAAGTTGAATTGGTTTTTAAGAAAATGCTATATTAATCCCTAATTATGAATTTAGATTATGAGTTGATTAATTTTAAAATGAGTTAGTTATTTAAAATAAAAGTTAAGTTAAACAAACAGGTATTATTATAAAACAAATTAAGAGATCAATATGAAATGAGTTCTTTGATTAACAAAAAAAAAAGTCCTATTGTTATTAGATAAATTTTATTTTAGATTAAAAAAGAAATCTTTTATTATAGAATATTTTTATTAAATAAACTTATTAAATAAAAACTCAACTAAGTGAAAAAATTATATTAAAAGAGCAAATTAATATTATTTGATAGAAGTTAATTAGATAAATTGGTTTTAGATTAGATTGAATAAAGTATTATAAAAAGGTTTGAATATGGTTAACTACAAAAGGGTTAATTAGTTATTTGATTAAATAAAATAGTTTTGCGTTAAAAGATTAGATTAAATAAATTGGTAGATAGAGCTTAATTGATTAACATTAGTACTTAGGTGATAATTAAATTAGGCTAAATAAAGTAAATTAATGGTTTAATTGAAATTGGAGAAAAAGAGTCAATTAAAAAAGGTTTAGTAGGTTAATTAAAAACTGATTATTGAGGAAACTAATTACTTAATTAATTAACTAAATTGATAAATAAATAAAATGATTAAAGGGGTGATTACCAGTTAAAAAGAAAATGACTATCTTAATTAATTAGATTAATTAAGTTTTGGCGATTAATTAAAGGTCAAATGATAATTAGGGGGTGACTTAATGATTAATTAATATTTAATAGGTTAATTTCACGTGATTGTGTGCGTGTGGGGTTATGAAGGTATACGGTGGGTGTGCAACGTGAACCAATAGATCAGATCCGTTGGAGATCTAAGTGTTGTGAATGGTGGGTGCATCGTAAGTAGTGTGTGCGGGCATACATAGGATTACACGGTAAAAACAAAATTAAGAAAAACGAGAAAGCCCTAACACCCAAATTCTCCTTTCTTCCGATTGCGATTGCTCTCTCTCTCTCTCTCTCGCTCGCAGATCCTTTTCCTTCCTCCTTCGATTCTTCTTTCTGCTAGTTTCTTTCTTCTTTTCTCCCTTCAATCTTCGCGATTTTACCCTGATTCTTCTCTCAATTTCTCCGATTCTGTTCTCCTTCCTTGACTTCTGATTTCCTATAATGATAAACAAAACAACAATTGCCAATGTTAGTTAACAACTCACGGTTTAAATAGTTTTGCAGATGGTTCCGATGGCGGATGGAAATGGAGGTCGGAGAAACGGCGCCGTTGAAGTTAAAGGCTTGGTTCGTGGTCGCGTCTGAGGACGGGAAGATGGTGGTTGACGGCAATGGTGATTTGTGGGGAGGTTAAGAAAGATGAGTTTTTCACTGTTTCACAAATTTTATTTGGGGTTTCATGATTTAGGGTTTTTGAAGATTAGGGTTCTCGTTTGTGTTTTGTACGTGTTGTTGTGAAAATCTCCCCCTTCATTTTGTAGAGAAAACCCCCTTATATAGGATTGTCGTCCTTTGAATGCTGTTGATTCTGAATTGAATACCTTCCTTTTCTATTATGACATGTTTGTGATCTCCTTAAAGAGATTTCCCTTTTCGTGATTATGTCACATACGTATTTTGAATGTTCTGATTGCTTGTGCTGGGCGTAAATATGATATCATTAACCATCAATGTCTGGTTCTTCAGGTTTGCAAGACGGTTGATGCAGCTGAAGGAATACTTCTGCCTGCTATGTTAAAACACAAATTAAAGGCCACTGAAAGGTGTGATTCCTCACGGTAAATGCTGTTAACTTCTTCCTGTTATGCATCAGTGTTGCCATTGTTTGAGGATATCAGTGTGAGTTCTTCGATGCCCAGCTCCCCGGCTTGACCGATTCGAAGTAAGTGTACCTCACTTTATAACTTAAGTGCCAATCGAATTTGTTGCTAAAAACTCTAGTTTCTTTCTTATTCAAAATTGGTGGTGAAACTATCTCTGTTAAGTTTAGTTGTAAAAAAAGCCTCGCCTTTTTCTTTGACAGGTTTTGTGGGCAAGTTGAATAAAACTTCCTTTTCTACTTGTTTATGTTTCAGATTGTTGAAAGTGGCGAGATTCGTATTCTGGTACTAATCATTTACGATGCATGACAAATTACCGTAGAAGTTGTCGCGTACTTCAATTTGTTTTTAAGAATGAGCCCCCCGTTATGCTTATTTGGTTAACCAAGTCTTTCTCAGTCCCTTGCCGGAGGTAGAAAGTTTGACGTAAATCCTCCCTCTGTTGGTAAGTTCTCCCAGAACTGACTCTGTCCTGTTAACTGCGTAAGAATCTGCCCTTATTTTAAGTTCTGGTTTCGAGATTTGACAGGCCAGGGCGTACCCTTGTTTGCCGCTTTCCTGATTCCAGTAGAACTTTCAGAAGAAGAACCCCACACAGTTGGCTTGTTGAATCTATTGTGACAGAAGAAGTAGGGAGTCTCGGTGGTGTCATCAAATGAGTTGGGGATCATTGTTGCAGTGAGGATTATGTTAAGTGTCTCCCTTCTTTTTAGTTGTACAAACACATGAAGCTTAAAAAAGAAGCAAATCTCGTTTTACTCTATTCATCTTCGAGTCCTTTTATTGAATATGATTTGCAATAATTAAGGATTACATCTCTGTTGATGATTTGTGTTGGCTTAATTGCTTGCGTCTGTGCTGATGTATGATTATTTCCGATTATTGTTGTGCAGGTTCTAAGGTGGGTTAGCTCAAAGGGTGCTCTTGCAGTGTTTTGAGAGAAGTCTTGCATTGTCACCAACGTGAAAGCTGAATTTGGATGCACTTCTATCCTTATGACAAGTCTTCTTCATCGTCCAATTAGTTATTGAGCTTTGGCATTGTTTGGATATTATCGTGATGATACTAATGCAAAGTTTTGTTATGCAGGTTGTTACTGAAGCTTGAAACAGGTGCTGCTGCTGTCCTAAACAGACAAAACACTACCATTTCAGAATCCACGAGTTGGATGCTCTGATGAGGACTCAGTCGAGATGCTGGCGTGAAGAGTAAGGTCACATGATGTTCAATCCTGTTTTGTTCCCTTCTCATAATTTCCTCTTGTCATTGCAAGAACGGTATCAACTTTATTTCATGTAGTTTTGAAGTCATGAAAAGAAGATTCCGAATTGAGATTTTTGATTTGCTTGTTGACCAAAGTTCTGGCATTCATCTCCTTTTCCAGGATCTTGTGTCTGTTTCGAGAGGTGAGTACACGAGGTAGTTGTTATTCAAGACGGTACCACCGTGAATGCATTTTCTATTCAGATATGTTATTGATGTTGCAGTCATGGTAAGTCTTTGAAAGAGTGTCTATGCTGAGTTCCTGTCTTCAAATTATGATCCTCTTTAGAGATTAGGAGATAAAATATTTGGTTGAACAAAAGGTTTCCATTTCGTTCATGATGAATTATGAGTGCATTTGACAGGTAGATCCTAGCTCATGGTAGAAACCGGTAAACAATCCTCCTTTTTGCGTATAGAATATCCTTCGAAAACAATTGTTATGAATGTTCAACGGTGATTTAACCTTGCCACTTTCCTTGCAGGTCCTGAACATTTGAAAGGGAATGTTTTGGAAAGAATCTTGGTTGCCGTGAGCATGTTCTTCAAATAATGTTGTTTTCTCTTTATATTTGAGACTGTTCTATCCTTAGACGATGTCGGTTTTTTGTGGTTCTGACTTTCGAAAGCTCTTGAGGTTTTGTATGCTCGTCTAACCCCGCTAACGTTATTGTCTTTTCTTTCTTTCTGCAAGGCATGGTCAAATGTGAAGAGGATCGTTCTAAAGCAAGACATTAAACCGGCGCAAACTCGGCAGATTCTAGAACGTCTTCCTCAAGTTCTATCATGTTCCAGGGAGGTTGCTATTGTTCTCTTTCCTGACATTACAAAGTGTAGTAATTGATCTTTGAGAAAGAGAAGCTCAAGAAGCTCTACTGTAAAGTGAAAAATGAAAGGAATGTAAATCTTGTTTTCATGAATAAACTTCCCTCTCTTTTTTTACTGTGACTTTCATTATGTCCTTTTACTGGGCAAGAATTGTTGATGATAAATAATGGAATTATCAAATGAACCACCATCACCCATAAAAGGTGCCGCTAAAACAAAATCATCACCAAGTGTTCAAGGAACTGAGCTGAGGGCGAGGTCGTTAGGACTAAATCATAAGGAAAGAGTAATTTCACATTGAACGTCAATCCAGCATCATGTAAACTGAATGTGAATTATTTCAGGTTCGAAAGAAAGGGCCCTGAGAGATGGGATCTCTTGATATGGTTGGGTCTATGAACCTTTGACTCTTGCAATCATTTATGGCATAAATCTTCTCTACCCGAACTCAAATATTCTCAAACATGTTTTTAAAAAAGAACTAACTTGCAACCTGATCTCATCGGATAACCTTATGCTTGCCCAAAATAATATCTTGAAATTCAAATGATAATCTTTAAATACAATGCCATGGTTCTAGACACATCTCCTTTTAAAGCGACTCATAACACCAACAGATTAAGTATGAAGTAATCTCATCTTGCTTGTAATCATAACTTGTTTATGCTCCTGAGCTCAGTTCCATCTTGAATTTGTAATCACGACTTGAATTATGGGTTTTGAGATCAAATGTGAGCTCTTCCTCTTTTGGGAGACGGGAATCCACTTCTCAGAGGTACCGAAGACCGTGGTTTTAAGACCAATTTAATTAAATCCCTTATTGAGAAGTTTCAAAATAGGTGCTCCCCTGACATCCTAAAGCTCGTAGTCCCTCTTAAGAAGATTTGAAATGAATCACTCGGACATGAATCCTGACATTTAAAAACCTCATATCTAGATCGAATCAAACCCAACTGACCCTGAGGATGAATTTTGGTCCACTCAGAGTTACTGCATCTGCGCAAATTGGTTAGTCGCAAAAAACATAAATATTAAAAACAAAGTCAAATAACAATAGAAAAACGCAAAAAGAGGTGGGATCCTTCGGTCAAAAATTAGGGTGCAACAGATGCCCCTATTTAAGTTACTTCTATCCGGAGATATGGAGATTGAAATCTCCGTCTCGACGAGATAGGAGGGACTTAAATACAAATATAGCACAAATTTTTTACCGTAAGAAGCCACCAAATGCCTATGATATGCAATGATATGAAAATGCGAGACACGGGTCCTGTGAGGAAAAGACATCACGGGGGAACAACCAGACACGGAATGCGGGAAGAACATGCTCAACGAAGGAGACTCCACGGGGACAGATTGACAATCACAATGTATATGTAAATATGTTGTGAAGAACTTGTGGGAAAAATCTCTTGAAGATCCTAATGCATAGGTCAAATGTAATTGATTCGAGATATCAACTGGAAAAGTCTGCAGTTAAGACTTGTAAATTTAATTGAGAATACTTTTGCCAAAGTATCTACTGTTAACATTTGTAGGGAATCTGCTGTCGAGATTCTGTGTTGAAGTTTGCTGGAGATATACTTCTGACGAAGTCTTCTGGAAATCTACTGCCGAGATTATCCAGGAAATGAAATAGAACTACCCACTGCCGAGGTCTTCTGGGAATCTACTGCCGAGATTAGCCAGGAAATAAAATTGAAATACCTACTGCCGAGGTCTACTGGTAATCTACTGCCGAGATTAGCCAGGAAAAGAGATGTCTTTGAAATAAACCTCCCCGAGCGTCATGGTGTGTTTGCCATGAGCTGGTCCCAGTTCTTGAAATAACTTCCCCACGCTTCATGGTGTGTTTGCCATGAACGGGTCTCAGTTTCTGGTTTGAACTTGAAAAGAGTTGAAATAAACTTCCCCGAGCGTCATGGTCTGGGTGCCATGAGCTGGTCTCAGCTTCTTCCTGAAATGATGAAAACTCGTGAGAGCTTCTTCACAGGGGATTGTAGATTTTGTAGTTTGTAGGATCATTGTAGATTGTAGATGTTGTTGTAGATGTTGTAGAACTTCTTGGCTATGAGCCATAATGTATTGTAAATTGTAGAATTTTGTAGATTGTAATTTGTAATGTATTGGAGATTGTAAAACTTCACCAGGGATCTTCAGGAGAGATGCGAGCCGGTTGAATTGTAAAGTATGTCTTCTCAAATAAAGAGAGACTAATGTGATAAAATTCCTCGACTTCTCTGGGGAGATGTGTAACGCCCCGATTTCGATTATCCCCTTTTATTGGGTCCCTATTTAATTTAATTGGGAGAATATTATTTGAATGTAGAAATTGTGTGGAAATATGTTATATTTACATATTATCCTATTTTAACCGGTTTTGAGAGGTTTCGGAGGAAATAGTTTGGAGGGTATTTTGGACATTTCCTATTTTTAATAATAAGTGAGATATTTATGAGATATTTAATTAGTGGATGTTTTGGAAAAATAAGGGAAAAGATATTAAAGAGGAAATAGAAGGGAAAGAAAAGGATAGTAGGAAGAAAGAAAGAAAAGAGAAAGAAAGGAGAAAAGGAGAAAGAGAAGAGAAAGAGTTGAAAACCTAGATTCACCAAGATCAACCAAAGCTTGCAATCGATCGGTAAGGGTGTGAAACTCTATCATCTCTTTAATGTGTATGATTGTATGTGTATGGGTTTGGATTTTGTAGAGTTTCTACTCTTTTTCCACTTAGGTTAGAAGTTGGTTTTGTGAGTAGAATGAGGTTTTAATCGGTTAGAACTCGGATTAGACGATGTAGTTTAGTCGAGTGATGGTTGGGTTGTGCCTCTGAGACTGGTTTGGATTTAATCGGTTGATTTTGTGGAGTTTGGGCTCTTGAGACAGCCATGGAAGTTCTATCTTCGCAGGCTCTCCAGGCGAATGGCAGCGAAGCTTCGCCAGGCGAAGCCTAGCGAGCTGCAGCGAAGCAAGTCAGAAGCAACACCCTGTATTCGCTGGCAAGTTCGCCAGGCGAGGTTAGTTGGCGAAGGTTCGCCAGGCAAGTGTGTAGCGAGCCTCAGCGAGTAATTCCAGAATTACTCCCAGTGGACTTCGCTGGGGAGTTCGCCAGGCGAAGGTCAGCGAACATTCGCTGCGTGGCTTCGCCAGGCGAAGGTTGGCGAAGGCAGAAACATATTTTATCTTCCTGTGCTTTCCAATGGAGGATTGGTTGTGTGGTTTGGTTGCGATCATTCCTTGTCAGAAATGACTGATTATGTGTTGTCATATGTGTTGTGGATAACCGTATGGCGTGAATCCTAGTTTATGATTTGTGAGGTGCGAGGTGTAGCCGTTTGGCAATTTTGTACATTTGCTTAAATTGATTAGAAATGCATGAAGGAATTGTTTGTGAATGTGAACCATGTGTGATTGGTTTGAATGGATGATGAATATATATATGTTTTCTTTTTGATACATATATGTTGAGTGCATAATATATATATGCGATGAATGTGAAGAATGCATGAGTATGTTTGTAAGCATGTATGCATTTCAAGAAGTGTAGGAAGTACATTCTTGTGCTGTTGACTCTTAGGAGAGTCTGATGAGTGATATGACTTTTAGGAGAGTCTGAAGGGTGAATTGATTCCTAGGAGGATCTGATGAGAGATGTGATTCCTTGGAGAATCTGCTGAGTGACCTGATTCCTAGGAGGATCTGATGAGAGATGTGATTCCTCGGAGAATCTGCTGAGTGACCTGATTCCTAGGAGAATCTGATGAGAGATGTGATTCCTCGGAGAATCTGCTGAATGACCTGATTCCTAGGAGAATCTGATGAATGGTGTGATTCCTCAGAGAATCTGACGAACGATGTGATTCCTAGGAGAATCTGACGAACGATGTGATTCCTAGGAGAATCTGACGAATGGTGTGATTCCTAGGAGAGTCTGATGAGTGATGTGATTTCTAGGAAGATCTAATGAGTTATAGGATACCCGTGAGGGGTGAGAGTAAATTGATTCTTATGAGAATCTGATGGACGATTAGGTCGATATTGTGTTGCATTTGCATAGAGTAGCGAGTTGGCCTCTATGATTTGCATTTACCTTCTGTGCATGATGTATGGTGAAATAAATATGTTATGTACGTTTGTTGAATTAATGTGAAATGTATGATTTGGCACAATGTAGATGTTGGACAATATATACATATATGTGTGTGTATGTTTATGAAATGATATACACATTGATGATACATATTGAGCACGCTTGGGTCCTATTTGTATATAGATACATTGCAATAAACGAGGTGAGTTGTGGTGAGAATGCGTAAGATGCATAATTGTTGATACGATATATATATATATATATATATATATATATATATATATATATATATATATATATATATATATATATATTCATGCCTTTATGCATTATTTATTATGATATTGTTTCTCACCCTTCTGCTGTGTTATAATGCTCTATGAGGCATTGCAGATTAGATGGCTGAAGACATTTTTGTGAAGCGTGACTTCATTCTTTTTTTGGTCGGTCGACTCTGATATGTAGCACCGGGTAGATATGAGTTATTTTGATTCTTTTGTGATACATCTGTGTATGTATCTGCTGATGTTATGTTTTGTTAACATGTTGGATGACAATTGTATATGTGAATACATGTCTTGGAAATAAGGAATATTTAGATGTTTCCGCCTTGTTCTAAATATTTTCTTGTGGGTGTTGACCCGTTGTTGCATATCTGATTGAGCAGGTGTTGTATGCGTTGAATTCTTTTGTGATAATGTGACATACCCCTTTTATGCCATGACTTATATGTACTCTGATAAAAATTTGAATTATGCTTAAATGATTAATTGTATTATTTGGGGGTATAGAAAGGGGGTGTTACATTAAGTGGTATCAGAGCCAGTGTTGAGTCAGTTGTGTCTGTCTCGTTGTTTTGATTGGTTAACGGTTGTTTAACCTTGTTGTTATTTTGTGAGTAATCAGAATATGGCAGGTCGTAATGACAATGCTATGGCTGCGGCATTGGAGGCGATGGCTAGAGCGGTGCAGGGTGCGCCGAATGTGAACGCTAATGATGAGTTTAGAAAGAACCAGCCGTCGGTATTCAAAGGAAGGTTTAACCCGGACGGTGCCCAGATTTGGTTGAAGGAGATCGAGAGGATCTTTAGAGTTATGAACTGTGCTGAAGGCAATAAGGTGAGACTTGGATCTCACATGTTACGGGAAGAAGCCGATGACTGGTGGATCGGTATGAGACAAGTGCTTGAAGTAAATGACGAGGATATAACTTGGGATTTATTTCGTTCTGAATTTTTGAGGAAGTATTATCCTGAGAGTGTGAAGGGAAGGAAAGAAATGGAATTCCTTGAGTTGAAACAAGGCAATATGTCCGTGGTGGATTACACGGCTAAGTTTATGGAGTTAGTAAAATTTCATCCTCACTATGACGCGGTGACGGCGGAATTTTCTAAGTGCGTTAAGTATGAGAACGGCTTGCGTCCCGAGATCAAGCAAGCGGTGGGTTATCAGAGGATAAGGAGATTTTCGGACTTGACCGAATGTTGCCGAATTTTTGAAGAAGATCGCAAAGCTCGTTCTACTCACTACAAGAGTTTGAAGGAGGAGAAAGAAAAGCGACAAGTAAGGAGCGAACCTTATGAGACGCCAGCTGATAAGGGAAAGCATAGGGAAAACTTTGTTAAGAGATCTGGAGGAGGGAGTTCTGGATCCATTAAATGCTACAAGTGTGGCGAGATGGGTCATAAGTCTTTTATGTGTGGAAAGCCCAAGATCAAATGCTCTAACTGTGGAGTTCTTGGGCATGATGTTAAGGATTGTAGAATGGATGTAGTGAAGTGCTACAATTATGGAGAAGTGGGTCACATCAGTGCGAAGTGTCCTAAATCGAAGCAAGCTTCAGTAAGTGGGAAAGTGTTTACATTGGCAGGGTCAGACACTACCAATGCGGATCGTTTGATTTGAGGTATGTGCTTTATTTATGTTGCACCTTTAGTTGTCATGATTGATATCGGAGCGACTCATTCGTTCGTTTCTTTTGAGTGCGCTTAGTGTTTGGGATTTGAATTCCGTTGGTTTGGACGGTGATTGAGAATGAAGACTTTAAGGTGATGACGTTGGACAACGTATGTGTCTGAGATTCGAGCTCATTGGGGTAGAATGACTAGTATGTCATTCCTGATGAGGTGTAAGTGTTATGGTTGTATTCTCTAGGGTAGAATGACTATGTGTCGTTCCTAGTGGAGAGATCACCGGGGTAGAATGACCTAGATGTTGTTCCTGGTGAGGTACAAGAGGTGTACCCGTAATCTCCAATGGAGATTGATGAGGGTTGACAGTCTTTTAGGAGTCACATGGCATATCTGTGATTGTGATATGGAAGTATGCGTGTGGGTGATCGTGTGTAACTTGGGCATTAAGGAGAGGACGCGAAAGTCGTGTTCAGTGTGTTTTGAATCAAGAAATATTTTCGAGGACGAAAATTTCTGAGTGGGGGAGAGTTGTAACGCCCCGATTTCGATTATCCCCTTTTATTGGGTCCCTATTTAATTTAATTGGGAGAATATTATTTGAATGTAGAAATTGTGTGGAAATATGTTATATTTACATATTATCCTATTTTAACCGGTTTTGAGAGGTTTCGGAGGAAATAGTTTGGAGGGTATTTTGTACATTTCCTATTTTTAATAATAAGTGAGATATTTATGAGATATTGAATTAGTGGATGTTTTGGAAAAATAAGGGAAAAGATATTAAAGAGGAAATAGAAGGGAAAGAAAAGGATAGTAGGAAGAAAGAAAGAAAAGAGAAAGAAAGGAGAAAAGGAGAAAGAGAAGAGAAAGAGGAGAAAACCTAGATTCACCAAGATCAACCAAAGCTTGCAATCGATCGGTAAGGGTGTGAAACTCTATCATATCTTTAATGTGTATGATTGTATGTGTATAGGTTTGGATTTTGTAGAGTTTCTACTCTTTTTCCACTTAGGTTAGAAGTTGGTTTTGTGAGTAGAATGAGGTTTTAATCGGTTAGAACTCGGATTAGACGATGTAGTTTAGTCGGGTGATGGTTGGGTTGTGCCTCTGAGACTGGTTTGGATTTAATCGGTTGATTTTGTGGAGTTTGGGCTCTTGAGACAGCCATGGAAGTTCTATCTTCGCAGGCTCGCCAGGCGAATGGCAGCGAAGCTTCGCCAGGCGAAGCCCAGCGAGCTGCAGCAAAGCAAGTCAGAAGCAACACCCTGTATTCGCTGGCAAGTTCGCCAGGCGAGGTTAGTTGGCGAAGGTTCGCCAGGCGAGTGTGTAGCGAGCCTCAACAAGTAATTCCAGAATTACTCCCAGTGGACTTCACTGGGGAGTTCGCCAGGCGAAGGTCAGCGAACATTCGCTGCGTGGCTTCGCCAGGCGAAGGTTGGCGAATGCAGCAACATATTTTATCTTCCTGTGCTTTCCAATGGAGGATTGGTTGTGTGGTTTGGTTGCGATCATTCCTTGTCAGAAATGACTGATTATGTGTTGTCATATGTGTTGTGGATAGCCGTATGGCGTGAATCCTAGTTTATGATTTGTGAGGTGCGAGGTGTAGCCGTTTGGCAATTTTGTGCATTTGCTTAAATTGATTAGAAATGCATGAAGGAATTGTTTGTGAATGTGAACCATGTGTGATTGGTTTGAATGGATGATGAATATATATATGTTTTCTTTTTGATGCATATATGTTGAGTGCATAATATATATATGCGATGAATGTGAAGAATGCATGAGTATGTTTGTAAGCATGTATGCATTTCAAGAAGTGTAGGAAGTACATTCTTGTGTTGTTGACTCTTAGGAGAGTCTGATGAGTGATATGACTTTTAGGAGAGTCTGAAGGGTGAATTGATTCCTAGGAGGATCTGATGAGAGATGTGATTCCTCGGAGAATCTGCTGAGTGACCTGATTCCTAGGAGGATCTGATGAGAGATGTGATTCCTCGGAGAATCTGCTGAATGACCTGATTCCTAGGAGAATATGATGAATGGTGTGATTCCTCGGAGAATCTGACGAACGATGTGATTCCTAGGAGAATCTGACGAACGATGTGATTCCTAGGAGAATCTGACGAATGGTGTGATTCCTAGGAGAGTCTGATGAGTGATGTGATTTCTAGGAAGATCTAATGAGTTATAGGATACCCGTGAGGGGTGAGAGTAAATTGATTCTTAGGAGAATCTGATGGACGATTAGGTCGATATTGTGTTGCATTTGCATAGAGTAGCGAGTTGGCCTCTATGATTTGCATTTACCTTCTGTGCATGATGTATGGTGAAATAAATATGTTATGTACGTTTGTTGAATTAATGTGAAATGTATGATTTGGCACAATGTAGATGTTGGACAATATATACATATATGTGTGTGTATGTTTATGAAATGATATACACATTGATGATACATATTGAGCACGCTTGGGTCCTATTTGTATATAGATACATTGCAATAAACGAGGTGAGTTGTGGTGAGAATGCGTAAGATGCATAATTGTTGATACGATATATATATATTCATGCCTTTATGCATTATTTATTATGATATTGTTTTTCACCCTTCTGCTGTGTTATAATGCTCTATGAGGCCTTGCAGATTAGATGGCTGGAGACATTTTTGTGAAGCGTGACTTCATTCTTTTTTTGGTCGGTCGACTCTGATATGTAGCACCGGGTAGATAGGAGTTATTTTGATTCTTTTGTGATACATCTGTGAATGTATCTGCTGATGTTATGTTTTGTTAACATGTTGGATCACAATTGTATATGTGAATACATGTCTTGGAAATAAGGAATATTTAGATGTTTCCGCCTTGTTCTAAATATTTTCTTGTGGGTGTTGACCCGTTGTTGCATATCTGATTGAGCAGGTGTTGTATGCGTTGAATTCTTTTGTGATAATGTGACATACCCCTTTTATGCCATGACTTATATGTACTCTGATAAAAATTTGAATTATGCTTAAATGATTAATTGTATTATTTGGGGGTATAGAAAGGGGGTGTTACAAGATGTCACCTGATGGAAATAATCTTGTGTGATGAACTCGCTGGGGAATACATTCCTGAGGAGCATCCTTGCTGTTGCAAAAATGTGTAAATTCTCAAATAAAGAGAAAGTATTTGTAATGTTTTCCTTTTACCAAGTCAATAATCACTGGGGATGGACAAACTGTCTTGAAGAGACTGTCATTTGTCGTTTTGAATAAGATCTTGGTCAAAACAAGTGGCTCAAATAAAGAAATTGTTTGCAGTCCATAAAGTAGATGGTCGAGAAAATCTTGTGATATTGTTGGAGAAACATCTGTCTTCAATAGTCATCTTCATAAAGACCCTTCTTGGGGAGCAAAGTGTAAAATAAATGCACGCTCAACCATATTCAAAAGTTGGAGATGTCCATAATGTGATTGTCAGAGACCGAAATTCAATTCAGGAAATAACTGAAGAGAAACTGTCAAGCAAGACTCGACCATTGAGGTATGAACTCAGATGGGATTTTAACTAGAACAACCTTCTTCCACGAGGATCGAACTCCGTGGGGAAATAGAAATATGGTGTTTTTTCTGCTTAGGGCTGACAACTCTAATTGGAAGGAGAAGACGCGCCCAACCACCCGGGGATAACCACGACCAAGGCGACAGAATAAAACAAACACAAAGGATGCAAAATGTACATGTCATGCTATCTATCTATATGTTATGCGTATGCCTATGCTGATAAAACCAACGACAGGAGGCAGCCGAAGATTGAATAAACACCTCGGAACAAACATCCGACCAATCTTCGAAGATAGAAGTACCACTAGGGATAGATGGAGGAACAAATATGGGATCACGATCCTGCTTCAGGGCTTCAAAAACTTCTCTTGGGGAATGGAGAACATTCCACTTGGGGATATAACGTCTTGATCTTACATCGAAGGAATTATCAGGATGAATCATAGCTGTCTTGTTGAAGATGAGAATAAAGATCTACTAGGAGTGGATCAAACTCATAACTGGAGAAAACTATGGATAAAATAAATATCCATCTTGATAAGGAATTCTGGATCATCATAGTCGTTGAAGATGTTGTAGTTGGACTCAAATGGGATGAAATAAACACCCGCCTCGCTGGGGAAGATCGGCGCCACAAGAGATCCACTGGGGAGCAAAATACGTCCGCTTCACTGGGAAGGTGAAGTTTGAGTTTCACTGAGGATTAACAATTATACCCACTTCGTTGGGAAGGTGAAGTTTAAGCAAAATCATGGGGAATTCTCAGGTTACCAACTAGAGATTTCCTGCATCGAAAAGATTCACAGGGAAATGTCATGACCATCTGGAGTAAAATTCACTAGGGGACATGAAGAATGTTGTGTGTTGAGGAATTGTAATGGTAGTCGCCATTTGAACAACAGGTGTTGTGAATGGATAAGATAATCTTTGTTTCTCAAACGCCCCAAGCCCTATGGTTATGAGAAGAAGTCATTCTAAGAGGATTTTACAAAAAACATGGCATCCCATTGTTTTCAAACTCTTTAGAGAGATTCGCCGAATCTCGACGTAACTGGCCCTGATCGACGGTATTATGGTTGAATCTTCAAAAACAACTCTTTAGCTGAAGTCAAATTTGCACAGAACAAACCACTTAGAAACAGAATTGCCCCAATTTAGCAGAGTCTTCAAATTTCATCATCAATGTTCGCTGTGTAATCTTTCTAAGATATCAAGCGAATTTAGCAACTCAGAAATGTTAATTTCGAAGCTATTAATGCAACACACGTTTGTCTTGAAGTTTTGAAAAAAGATATCACTATTACTTGTGACCGAAATCGCTAGTTAGGATATAGATTTATTTTTTTATAAAGCCAATACCAAAATAAGCATAGCTCACAGGAGTCAGGAAACGTTATCTCAATGAGTATGCTTTCGGAGTAAATCTTACTTCAATTAGGACTTTTGAAGGGTTGTATCGGTTTAGTTTACGATTTGTAAAACAAAGGAAAATAAGGGTCAAAGCTTATGTACCCGCCCATTTTTGAAAAAATGTTCACTTTTTGAAAGGTTTTAAGTGTTCAATCAAACTGATTGAAAAAATTTCCCTGCCCCAGGTTAGAAATGAGGTTGAAAAAGGTTAAAGAGGATTTAACTTCCTTATGTCTTTGGTGTTTAGGAGGTTTGAAATAGTGCCTTACATCATCAGCAGGTTTATTCAAAAGCATACTGTCGCTACTGCGAAAATCGGCGCTGGCTGAACAGAAGAGTCGCCACCGTGCGTTATTTATCCCAATGGAGGAAAAGGAAACGCTCGAAGTAAACCTAACGCAAAGACGGGAAAGGAATGGTCATCGCAACCAAATCCTGGATTCGGGAGTCGGTTACGCAAGGGGAAGGTATTAGCACCCCTCACGTCCGTCGTACTCGACGAGATCCACGCTTGTTTTTTAGTACGGATTGTTATTCTATCTACTCTACAGGTCAAGGGTTAAAATAAAAGAAAATGACTCGGCAAAGAATCGCACTTTATGCCTACGTATTCCCGTCTGGAACGAGAAATCAGAGTCAACGTAGTTCGCCTACCTACGGGAAAGGAGGGAAGGTTGCTCGCTAGGATATCACATCCTATGCCTACGTACTTTCATACAGCATGAAAGATCAGAGAAAACGTAGTTCGGGCCACGTACGACACAAGTCTGTCTTGATTGTTTTTATCCTTCTGAAAAAGGTTTTCTCCTGATTATGGGTCCAAGCGGACAAAAATGACACTTTGATTGGTTTTCAGTCTTTTTACGCCAGAAGTGTTTTTTAGTGGGTTTGCAATCTCTGACGCACTAGAGACTATGATTTGAGAGGGACTACGTCGTATGTCACCCTAAGGGTAACACACTAAGCAATCAGATTACTGAAGAGTGACCCTCCAGCAACCTTTTCTCAAATAGCTTAAGGCTCGTAACGTACGCCATTGATTAACCTTATTACTGTGTTTTTGAATTATTCTGAGATGAGAAGAGAAAGGAGCTCTAAAAAGCCTATGGTTGAAAAGGGAATCAAAATCTACCCTAATGTTGTCATGCATGGATGAAAGCCTAATGTCTGTCATATTTCTCTCTTGCACAGAGAGAAACAGAGATCCTAGGGGATAAACGGAAAAGCAACAACATATATACATTAAAGCAGTAAAATGCACGAATGCATCAGTACAAGCGAGGCAAGGGAGTCCCGCTCAACCTCGAACCTAGAAAACAATGGGCAAAGTGAAACAACTTCACCTCAACCCTATAGGAAAATTAACAAACAATACAACAAAGAAAATAAACCCCAAAAACCCAGCTCTGACAGCTCACCCAACTCTGACAGTTGATAAACAACAATCTCCCAATGAACCCCAAAGTCAGGCTCCCATGAGACCCAAGCTACAATAAGCTTCCATCTTCAAGAAATCACCAAGTTCAAGCAAGCACAGAATCTTAACCAGTTGACAACATCAGACATCAGTAAACCCTAGCTTTAACAGTTGCATAGCTTTGACATGAACAATCTTCATCTTTGTCAATCTTTAATCTTCACCTCTATCTTCAATGGCTTCTTTCTTCAAGGCAAGCACTCCAGCACAGAATTGATTTTATCAAAAGAAATTGAATGTCAAACAATTCATTGACGACCAAAGGAAGTCTATGGATAATTGACATTGTAACAGAGTGGTTCTCTCAAAGTTCTACCTCTAAGGTAAGGCCACTTATCCCTCCTAAGGAGAGAGGTGAATACCATAGAGGGACTTTATGTCATAGAGAAGAATGGAAGCAAAGGAAGCTATCCATGTTTATGAAAGAATTTGGTCTATTCTAAGGCTCTGCCTATTTGCTCCTATTTCTCCTAAGTCTTCGATCAGCTCCAAGCTCAAGCAATCTTCAAGCTTCAACATTTGATTATCATCCTCAATCTCCTCCTTTGATGTCTTCATGCTTCCACAAGCCCAAATCAAGCCCATACCCCAAATAAAAAGCCCAAAAGCCCAAGCAAACAAATATAAACCCCAAGTGGGAACACCAAACAAACACTCCATTTGCAAAATATACTAAAAATAATAAAATAGTATGTAAAATCCTAAGATTTATTCTAAGGGGAGTTCTATATCTACCCTATAGCCCATATATTCCCCTATAGCCTAAACCAAATGCTACATGCCCCAAATACATTATACCCTACAACTAAGTGTTTTTTGGATTAAATTTTATCCTACAATTTTATGTACAAACTAGTGTTAAATCCTAAAAATATACTAAGCTTACCCTAAAATATTCTAAGTTTTTTTATTACACCATATCTATTTCAACATTTTTTTACTACCATTTTCATTCTAAAGTTTTATCACATTATATAAGGGAAATCCTAAAGTATATTAATATCTATATTATCAAGATCAAAGATCAAACCCTATATCAACTTCTAAGGGGTCTAAACAAATCCTAACATGCAAGGGGTCAAGGTTAACCATCAATTGGGAAGGTCCTAATCAACCACCCTAAAACATAACCAAATTACATCTAAGAAATCTACAAAAATTCCTAAGGGAACATGCGAGTGTTAGCTACAATCTACCAAAAGATCTAAGCAAGAATCATCACCAATTGAGAGAACAAAATTCTACAAAACAGCGGTATCAAATATGCAAAGCAAACATCAATTAAATCATGCAAAATACTCATCAGAATGTAAAATGCAAAAGAAATGGGAAAACAATCCACAAAAATATAAGAAAAATTATACAATCTCCTGAAGATGTTAGCAACCTATGGTAAAAAAATTAAAACCAAATTCTAAAGTTAAGATCACTTTCTAAAGGAAAACCTATAAAGTGTCCAGGGAACATTCAGATGGGGATGGCTCTAAAAAGCGGATTCAAAACTAAACTTAGAGTCGTCTAGAAATTCCAATAAAATTTCTGGGGAAACCTATGCATATCATCTAAAACATATCCAAAAATACGCTCAAAATCATGAAGCATCAAAGAGAACAAAATTAAACAAAACAGATGAACAATTATGTACACCAATGGATATTAGCACGAAAGAAAAATCATAACTAAATCAAAAAAAATCCAAAAAATGCAAACTCAGCGCCTAAAATTTCTTAAGACAAACAAGATCTACAGAAAACAATTTCATAATTTCTTGATCATTTTGACTATTTTTAACGCAATAAAAGCAAACAGACCTCAAAACAGAAAAATAAAAAGAAAAAGGGAATGAAGAAAATCTCCGAATTAACAATCCTAAAATCATCCATAGGTGTTCACGATCCTAACCGCATAAGAATTTCTAATTATCTCATCCTAAATCCATGGTAAAGTGAAGGTTTACATACCTTGATCGGAGCTTCGAAACGGAGTATCTTCGGCTCTTTTCGTGCTTCCGAAAGCTTCAAATTCGTTCAACAATATGCGAGGAAAGTGCTACAATCTTCGAATCGAACCGAAATCGCCTTGAATGAAGAATCACCACTTGATTTGCTCTCTTGAAAATTGATATGCTCTCTTCCAATCCAACTCCAATCAATCACCAACCTTGCTTCAAATGAGTTTCTAAACATTTATAGAGATGTTTGGAAGATTCTAGAAATGAAGCCCAATCCCAAAATAATAAAATCCATTTCCCTTGGAAGTTTCTAGATTATTCATGTATCCTCCCTTGGAAGTTTCTAGATTGTTCATGTATCTTCCCTTGGAAGTTTCTAACCAAAATAGCCTTCCAAATGCCTTGTTAAGTGGTTTGGACTAGTGACTTACATTTCAAGTAACCACTTTTACAAAGCAAGTCATGAAATTATTGCTCAATTCAAAGATGTGCCAATGCCATTGTCTTTAGAATGCAATTTCTACTCAAAATGAGTATTCACTTGACATGTTTGTGACCTCTAACCCAAAATTTGATTTTTTTCACCACTTTATTTGACTTATTCCCCTTTTTTAGGCCATTTTAAGTGACTTTTTGAAATAAGCCGATCAATCTACCATGATGACTTATTTGACCTAAAAACATCATTTTAAGCACATTCCGTGCTGAACGCTTTTTCATCTGAAGAGTGGAACATGGAGATTTTGACTTATGCTCAAAAAGGACCTATAATCTCACTTTCCCAAAATACCCCTGGCTTGTACAACTCATAACTTGAGCTCCACAAATCCAAATGAGGACTTCTATAACTTTTTGGAAAGCTAAGAAGATAAGGAACATCTCTCATGTTTGCCAAGAATCCATTTGAAAACTCCTTCTAGCTCAAAAGTTGCTTGGAAGTCAAGTGACTTTCACAGTTAAATTTCAGATGCCTCTGAGGACACCTAACTTGTCTGGGCTATAACTTGAGTTCTATAAATCCCCTTAAGGACTTTTAGTACTCAAATTAAAGTTATGAACCTCCTCTACAACATTCATGTGGATATCCAAGTCACTTGAAGCTCACATCTTGACTTAGAAGGCTTGGAAGTTCAGTGAAAAACAGGGGATTTTACCCTAGGAACCCTGTCTTGTCACCCTCAATCCTTCTTGATTCTTTTGATTTTCTCTTGGAACAACACCACATATGCTTCATCATATCATTTCATGGCTATAATGATCTAGAGCTAGGCTTTGATGCCTCTCAAACACTCTCCTTGAGCTAGGATTACTCAGACAAAACCCTAATTACACGCACTTCAATCAGAACTCTTGAACTTGATTCTATGGCTTGCTTAAGCTTCTTCTTGGCTCTCTAGGGACTCAATAAGCTCTATTCACATCTCATACCCTTGATCAAGGCTTCATAGACCCCTGAGACTCTTCACAAAACCCCTCACACTTGGAGATAGACCTTGTACAACCAATGCAACTCTTTAAGCACCCAAATCTTTGACTGATGGCCTTGGTGGCTTCTCTAGCTTGTATGATCTTAGGCACTCCTCTTTTATATCTCACTCTTGATACCCTGTTAAATGTTAATGCTATGATATGCAGATGCTAGAACTATGTTAGAACTATGACATGCTATGCAATGGAACATAAACTCAAGGTTGAGCAAATTTTGGGGTGCAACACATACATCAAGAGATTTTACGTTTTACTTCATCATCCTCCTTCCAATTCTTCACCGAAGTGAGGAAAAAAATGGATAAAGTTGGCATTATAAGTTGTATATAAAAAAAAATTTGAGTGACCACGAATGGGTTTCTTCAAGACAAACATTTATCGCATTACTTATTCAAAATAACATGTTCTTACATGCCAATTATGCTTTTTAATCAAAGAAATAAAACACATAAGCAAACGAAGTAAATAGATGATGAGCCCTTCTCAGTATCTTCTAGAGTTTTCACTTATATCAGTGTAACGGGGTTCCATTCACGATTGGTCTTCCTCCTTTGAAGGTTAGCACTTCATCATCTATCATTTCTTGGACTTTCTCTTGAAAAACTTTGCACTCTTCAATCGAATGCCCCAACACTCCATCATGGAATTCATAGCTGGCGTTCGGGTTGAACCACGGTGGGTGAGACTTCATAATTCTAGTCTTTCTGGGTGTCATCACCGAGTTTCAGATGAAATAAGGCCATAGCTGACTGTAAGTCATTGGGATAAGATCAAACCAGCGAGTTTCTTCTTTCGGAACACTCAGAGGTGTCTTCTGATTCTGAAACCATCTTCGAACCTGTCGATCCTGATGTTGATGTGGAGATATCATCCTTCATTTATGAGGTAATCGTCGTTTGCGTTGAGCATGCGCTACATACTGATGTTGAGGATGCGGTGCTGGAACTGGATCTGGCAGGATTTGAGAGGAATCCCAAACTGCATTAACATCAACGTTTCTTTCCTCTAGGGAATCATCAGCTGAAATTTCTTCATTAGCTTGGCTATTCAAATTATCTTGAATTCTTCCACTTTTGAGCGCATTCTCAATTTTTACTCCAACTTCCACAATTTTGGAGAAATCTAATGGCACAACGCCTACCATCCTAACATAATAAGAGTTTAGCAGTGTTCTTAGAAACATCTTGGTTAAATATTTCTCTGGAAGTGGTGGACGAACTTGGGGTGCCAACTCTTTCCATCGTTGAGCGTATTCCCTGAAAGATTCATCGTCATTCTTACTCAGGTTCATCACTTGATCACTATCTGGAGCCACATCCAAATTATAATTGTATTGCTTCACGAAAGCACTGACTAAGTTTCTCCAAGATTGTATATGATTCCTTTGTAGCTTCAAATACCATATTAAGGATGCCCCAAATAAGCTCTCTTGAAAGCAGTGCATCATCAATTCGTCAACGTCAACATAAGCAGCCATCTTTCGACAAAACATCGTCAAATGGTATCTTGGACAACTAACACCCTTGTACACTTCAAAGACAGGCATATTGAACTTCGGAGGAATCATTACACCTGGAACCAAACATAGGTCATGAGCATCAAGATCAGATGCATTAGCTTCTTTCACTATTTTCAATTGTTCTTTAAAATCACATAATTCTTTCTCCATTGCTATGAATCTAGGATCGTCCATCTTCATCTTAGCATGAATATTCTGAAGATTAGGTACAGGTTGTGGAAACTGGGAATCTCTTCTATCACCTTGAACAAACAGGTTGTTTTGCACAGGCTGAGATTGTGTAGAAACATCCACTTGTTGAACATTGTTGTCAGAAGGAAGGTCAAATAACGGATTGGTCACAACTCGGAAGCCAGTCATGGAATCCATATCTCGTTTTCTTTACTATCCTTTAGTAATACTTCAAGCTTGGTCAAATGGTCGAGATGTCAGCTGACAGACAAAGACAAAAGATCGGATGAGCCACAGAAGAGGAGAGACACATGCATATGCAAAATGCTAAATGAAGGATGCTAATGCAAGAATGCATAAAAGTTTCATGGAACTCAAGTTTTTTTTTATAAACGTTATAGAATACCAAATAAAATTCATGTATTATTTTTTTACTATTATATATTTTTTATTGGATTACAAGGAAATAGCCTTATAAGAGTCCTTACTTAATAGCTAAATAAAAGCTAATAAATCCCTAAGGAAGTCTCTCATCGTGCTTGTTGATTTGCTCTTCCACTTGGATCTTCTTGAAGATAAGTTGTCCATGATCAACTTCTAAGGAGTAATGTGATAGAGAAAAATAAATCCTCTATCTCTTGTTGGAGAATAAGGAAGGAAACCCTTGTTTACTTGGATCTTCAATGATAATGGAAGCCCTTTTGTATTTGACTTTTGAGTTTCCTCTTGATTCTTCAATTAGTGCCCCTAGCTTCCTTAGGACATACAAGTTAGAACTCTTAAAAGAATATTCCCAAAATATTTTCTTTTGTAATCCCTGTTGGTTTCTGTAATGTTTATAAATAACTAGGAATTCCATGAAACCAATGCAATATGATGCTATATGGATGCAACAAACACAGACAAGCACATCAAGACACAAAGATAAACAAACAAGGGGGACCCTAGGTTTGCAACGAGCATGGAGCCAAAGGGTATACCCATTCCCAAATGATTTGGACTAAAGTTTGATTGTACCTGCAGAACAAGGTTCTAAAGAGGTTCCCAAAGTCATTAGTCCATCTTTCGGATATTATCAATTTCCCAATTACTCGGTGGTTAATAATGTTCTCAAGAGAACTTCGTTTGAGTGTAGCATCGTGTAGCACTATTTTGGCGCGCGTTGATTAAATTAGTGTTGATCGATTTTAAAAGGGTTGAATTGGATTTTAGGACAAGTTGAATTGGTTTGTAAGAAAATGCTATATTAATCCCTAATTATGAATTTAGATTATGAGTTGATTAATTTTAAAATGAGTTAGTTATTTAAAATAAAAGTTAAGTTAAACAAAAGGGTATTATTATAAAACAAATTAAGAGATCAATATGAAATGAGTTCTTTGATTAACAAAAAAAAAAGTCCTATTGTTATTAGATAAATTTTATTTTAGATTAAAAAAGAAATCTTTTATTATATAATATTTTTATTAAATAAACTTATTAAATAAAAACTCAACTAAGTGAAATAATTATATTAAAAGAGCAAATTAATATTATTTGATAGAAGTTAATTAGATAAATTGGCTTTAGATTAGATTGAATAAAGTATTATAAAAAGGTTTGAATATGGTTAACTACAAAAGGGTTAATTAGTTATTTGACTAAATAAAATAGTTTTGGGTTAAAAGATTAGATTAAATAAATTGGTAGATAGAGCTTAATTGATTAACATTAGTACTTAGGTGATAATTAGATTAGGCTAAATAAATAAAATTAATGGTTTAATTGAAATTGGAGAAAAAGAGTCCATTAAAAAGGGTTTAGTAGGTTAATTAAAAACTGATTATTGAGGAAACTAATTACTTAATTAATTAACTAAATTGATAAATAAAAAAAATGATTAAAGGGGTGATTACTAGTTAAAAAGAAAATGACTATCTTAATTAATTAGATTAATTAAGTTTTGGCGATTAATTAAAGGTCAAATGATAATCAGGGGGTGACTTAATGATTAATTAATAGTTAATAGGTTAATTTCACGTGATTGTGTGCGTGTGGGGTTATGAAGGTATACAGTGGGTGTGCAACGTGAACCAATAGATCAGATTCGTTGGAGATCTGAGTGTTGTGAATGGTGGGTGCATCGTAAGTAGTGTGTGCGGGCATACATAGGATTACACGGTAAAAACAAAATTAAGAAAAACGAGAAAGCCCTAACACCCAAATTCTTCTTTCTTCCGATCGCGATTGCTCTCTCTCTCGCTCGCAGATCCTTTTCCTTCCTCCTTCGATTCTTCTTTCTGCTAGTTTCTTTCTTCTTTTCTCCCTTCAATCTTCGCGATTTTACCCTGATTCTTCTCTCAATTTCTCCGATTCTGTTCTCCTTCCTTGACTTCTGATTTCCTATAATGATAAACAAAACAACAATTGCCAATGTTAGTTAACAACTCACGGTTTAAATAGTTTTGCAGATGGTTCCGATGGCGGGTGGAAATGGAGGTCGGAGAAACGGCGCCGTTGAAGTCAAAGGCTTGGTTCGTGGTCGCGTCTGAGGACGGGAAGATGGTGGTTGACGGCAATGGTGATTTGTGGGGAGGTTAAAAAAGATGAGTTTCTCACTGTTTCACAAATTTTATTTGGGGTTTCATGATTTAGGGTTTTTGAAGATTAGGGTTCTCATTTGTGTTTTGTACGTATTGTTGTGAAAATCTCCCCCTTCATTTTGTAGAGAAAACCCCCTTATATAGGATTGTCGTCCTTTGAATGCTGTTGATTCTGAATTGAATACCTTCCTTTTCTATTCTGACATGTTTGTGATCTCCTTAAAGAGATTTCCCTTTTCGTGATTATGTCACATACGTATTTTGAATGTTTTGATTGCTTGTGTTGGGCGTAAATATGATATCATTAACCATCAATGTTTGGTTCTTCAGGTTTGCAAGACGGTTGATGAAGCTGGAGGAATACTTCTGCCTGCTATGTTAAAACACAAATTAAAGGCCACTGAAAGGTGTGATTCCTCACGGTAAATGCTGTTAACTTCTTCCTGTTATGCAGCAGTGTTGCCATTGTTTGAGGATATCAGTGTGAATTCTTCGATGCCCAGCTCCCCGGCTTGACCGATTCGAAGTAAGTGTATCTCACTTTATAACTTAAGTGCCAATCGAATTTGTTGCTAAAAACTCTAGTTTCTTTCTTATTCAGAATTTGTGGTGAAACTATCTCTGTTAAGTTTAGTTGTAAAAAAAGCCTCGCCTTTTGCTTTGACAGGTTTTGTGGACAAGTTGAATGAAACTTCCTTTTCTACTTGTTTATGTTTCAGATTGTTGAAAGTGGCGAGATTCGTATTCCGGTACTAATCATTTACGATGCAGGACAAATTACCGTAGAAGTTGTCGCGGACTTCAATTTGTTTTTAAGAATGAGCCCCCTGTTATGCTTATTTGGTTCACCAAGTCTTTCTCAGTCCCTTGTCGGAGGTAGAAAGTTTGACGTATATCCTCCCTCTGCTGGTAAGTTCTCCTAGCTCATGGTAGAAACCGGTAAACAATCCTCCTTGTTGCGTATAGAATATCCTTCGAAAACAATTGTTATGAATGTTCAACGACGGTTTAACCTTGCCACTTTCCTTGCAGGTCCTGAACATTTGGAAGTGAATGTTTTGGAAAGAATCTTGGTTGTCGTGAGCATGTTCTTCAAATAATGTTGTTTTCTCTTTATATTTGAGACAGTTCTATCCTTAGACAATGCCGGTTTTTTGTGATTCTGACTTTCGAAATCTCTTGAGGTTTTGTATGCTCGTCTAACCCCGCTAACGTTATTGTCTTTTCTTTCTTTCTGCAAGGCATGGTCAAATATGAAGAGGATCGTTCTAAAGCAAGACGTTAAATCGGCGCAAACTCGGCAGATTCTAGAACGTCTTCCTCAAGTTCTATCGTGTTCCAGGGAGGTTGCTATTGTTCTCTTTCCTGACATTACAAAGTGTAGTAATTGATCTTTGAGAAAGAGAAGCTCAAGAAGCTCTACTGTAAAGTGAAAAATGAAAGGAATTTAAATCTTGTTTTCATGAATAAACTTCCCTCTCTTTTTTTACTGTGACTTTCATTACGTCCTTTTACTGGGCAAGAATTGTTGATGATAAATAATGGAATTATCAAATGAACCACCATCACCCATAAAAGGTGCCGCTAAAACAAAATCATCACCAAGTGTTCAAGGAACTGAGCTGAGGGCGAGGTCGTTAGGACTAAATCATAAAGAAAGAGTAATTTCACACCGAACGTCAATCCAGCATCATGTAAGCTGAATGTGAATTATTTCAGGTTCGAAAGAAAGGGCCCTGAGAGATGGGATCTCTTGATATGGTTGGGTCTATGAACCTTTGACTCTTGCAATCATTTATGGCATAAATCTTCTCTACCCGAACTCAAATATTCTCAAACATGTTTTTAAAAAAGAACTAACTTGCAACCTGATCTCATCGGATAACCTTATGCTTGCCCAAAATAATATCTTGAAATTCAAATGATAATCTTTAAATACAATGTCATGGTTCTAGACACATCTCCTTTTAAAGAGACTCATAACACCAACAGATTAAGTATGAAGTAATCTCATATTGCTTGTAATCATAACTTGTTTATGTTCCTGAGCTCAGTTCCATCTTGAATTTGTAATCACGACTTGAATTATGGGTTTTGAGATCAAATGTGAGCTCTTCCTCTTTTGGGATACGGGAATCCACTTCTCAGAGGTACCGAAGACCGTGGTTTTAAGACCAATTTAATTAAATCCCTTATTGAGAAGTTTCAAAATAGGTGCTCCCCTGACATCCTAAAGCTCGTAGTCCCTCTTAAGAAGATTTGAAACGAATCATTCGGACATGAATCCTGACCTTTAAAAACCTCATATCTAGATCGAATCAAACCCAACTGACCCTGAGGATGAATGTTGGTCCACTCAGAGTTACTGCATCTGCGCAAATTGGTTAGTCGCAAAAAACATAAATATTAAAAACAAAGTCAAATAACAATAGAAAAACGCAAAAAGAGGTGGGATCCTTCGGTCAAAAATTAGGGTGCAACAGTTGTCAAGTGTTTTCTCCTTGTGTGGTGAATCTTTCTTTATCCTTAGCTTTTATGTTTTTGCTTTAGGATAGTCACTTCTTCTCCTCCCCTTCTTCAATTTTCAAAATCTCCTCCCATTTTCAAAACCTTATTGTTTTCAAAATTTAACTGCTTTCACAATAAACCTTGACTTTGGTCAAGTGATTTTCAAACTTTGTCTTTTTTAATAAATGTCAATCGATGTTAATCATACTTTGACTAATTTCAAAAAGACATAAAAAATACAAAAACACATTCAAACCTTTTGTGCCTTTGTGCACTTTTTCATTTAAAACTTTTCATAAAGTTTAGACATGAGTCATTTTCATAGTTGAGATGTAATTCTCCTATTTCCCATAGTATTTAAGATGTTGACATTTTCCACTTAGATGTTGAGTGATAGACTTGTTGATTTTTATCCAAGCAAAATCCTCTATCTTAAGATGATGTAAATGTTGTTTTCTTATACTTGTGGGCGACTAGTCGTAGTTTTATCCTTAAAATGAAAACTTGTCTTTTCATTTAAAAAGAATCATAACAGACCAATTTTGTTATTTGTACCACGAATTACGGGGTTTTGATCCTATATTTCACTTTGTGGGTACGTAGGCATGAGGCTCAAGAAGTCTCTCCAAACACAAAAATCTTTAAAAATATTTCTTTTCTCACCTCCCCAATCTCATTTCAAGCAAAAAATTTCAAACCAAAAAGCGTAAATTTTTCAAAGGGCTCCTATAGAGTACTAATGACGTTTTGGGTGCTAACACATTCCCTTAATGTAACCAACCCCCTTACCCAATCTCTGTTTATTTGTTCTTGTTTTAGAACTTGTTTAGGTTTTGTTCGCTCTTTTTTCTTTCCTTTTAGATAAAATAAAAGTGCGGTGACCAGTCTTGCATTTTGAGTTAGGTTAATAAATAGCTTATACTCACAATTTTTACCGCTACAAAAAATTGGCGACTCTGTTGGGGAACTATGGTTCTTAGCGGGTTCAACCTACTTTGATTTATTTACGTTTATTTGTTTGATTTGTTTGTTATTGCTTGTTCTGTTTGGGTGCTTGGTGATCTGTGTGGTGAGATAGGTTCTAACTCGAACCTAAGAGCACAATAAGATAGGATGTGTGGTATAATCGAGGATATGTGCGTGGAGTAGTCCTTTGCATGTCAAGTCGAGATCCACCGCTCAGTGGAGGCCCCTTTGGGATTACTGATGTCATACGAGTAGTCGTGATTGGCATTACTTTTTCTGACTTGGGAGCCTAAGAAGCTGGGGACCGTTGAACCTTTGACTCATCCTAGCCTATTAGGACGTAGTGCAGTGGTTATCCAGGTGTATACCTGAGGTGATTGTCACGCGATACTACACTCATACGAGTTCCTCTTGAGAATATTACTGGTAGGTGAGTAGTCGTTCATACTGATAATATCCGAAAGATGGATCCATGACTCTGGGAACTTTTTAGAACCTTGTTTATAGGTGTTTATACCATTAGTACATACCTTTGTGGGTTGGTTCTTATCCTTTGACTCCATGCTCGTGACTCAAAACCTTTGAACCCATGTGCCTTGTGCGATCTTATTTGTGGTTGCTGCATACATGCGCTCATGCATTCATGAGTATTTTTTATCAATATTTCAAGGAACTTAAAGGTGCTTTTTGCAAATATTTTAGATTTCAGTGATTATGGATATTGGAAGAAGGAATACACGGAAGTATAGTTTCAAGAGTCCCGATTTACGAGAGTTGAGAAAGCTTGGATCTTTTCAATCTAGTCCTGTGGATTCTAGAGGCTGTTATGGGAGACTTTTGTCCATTCTGAAGACTGATATGGAAGATGAGGTTCTCAACACCTTAATTCAGTTCTATGATCTGTTGCACCATTGTTTCACTTTTTCTGACTATCAGCTTGTGCCAACTTTAGAAGAGTACTCTTATTGGATGGGTTTGTCTATTTCAGACAAGATCCCTTTTAGTGGTTTGGAGGAAGTTTCTAAACTCAATGGCATTTCCAAACTTATTCGTCTTAGAGAGTCTGATCTTAAGGAAAAGTTTGTCACCAAGGGAGGAATTCTTGGGATTAGTGTCAACTTCTTGATGGGGAAAACTTCTACCTTTGCTACCATGGGGAGTACGGATGCATTTGAGGCTATTCTCACCTTGCTGATCTATGGTCTTGTGTTATTTCCTAACAAGGATGGTGTTATCGATGTTCATGCTATTGAAATCTTTTTGATTGGGAACCTCGTGCCTACATTGCTAGGAAACACTTACCATTCCATTCATTATAGGACTTCCAAGGGTCGAAGAGAGATTACTTGCTATGCACCTCTATTGTACAGGAGGTTTATTTCGCACCTACTGTGCATTCTTGGCGCAAGGTCCATAGGAAAGAAAATGGTCAATTAGGAAGGCACCATTGTGCTGCTTCTGAGTGTTACATTAAGTGGTTTCGTGATAGAGCTTTCCAACTCAAGATGCCTTATTCTATTGAAAAGCCATTATTTCCTGTTATTACACCATCATCTTCTCTTGTTCCCGTTGATGATAAAGTAAGTCTTCAAGAAGCTTTGGCTAAGATGAAGCAAGAGAAAGAGATGTGGGAGAGCAAGTTTCATGCTTCAGACAAAGAGAAGATGAAGTTGCAGAAATAGCTAAAGGAGAAGGATGACTTGATTGAGTTGCTCGAGCGATATGTTACGAAGCGATCTAGGGAGCCAAAGGATTTATTTTCCTCTAGCACTTCAACATCTGCTCATCTTCCTACTTCTGGAGCATGGAAGGGTGTTGTGGACCAACTCGTGACAGAGAAGGACACCATGAAGAGCTACTACAAGAGAGAGATCAAGAGGCTTCGTGAGAAGTATCAACCTAGGATTGGGTCATCTTCTGACATGATTCCATAGAGCTAGTTTTATTCCTCTTATGTATTGGGACTCTTTGATATCATATTTCAGACTTTGTAATCTTTTTTCCAATACCAATAAAATGAGATTTTTAGTATTTTGAAATGTGTTATTTCAATAATATTCGAAATTCACTTTAAAGTTCCTTGAAATATTTACATTTGCATTTGCATATCATGCATCATTGTGCATTGTGTTTTTCCTTTGCCAGGTGTCTTATTTGTTTCTCTTGGTCTTCATTCAGACAAGCTATCACATCACTACAATACTCAAGCTAATCAGAGAAAGAAGATGGATATGTTGCACCGAGAAAACCATGAACTTAGTAAAGAGGTAACCACTTTGAGGGACAGTTTAGAGAGACTTTTTGCAATGATGGAGACCCTGGTGGCTGCTTAGAATCAGCCACCACCGCATCCTCTTTCTCTTGTATAGAGAACCGTGATTTCAGAGATTGTATCAACGCCCAATTCTGTGGCCCCAATCAATAATTCTCAACACTCTATGACTCATAGATTTCCATGGGGCATGCCTTAGAACTTTATTTATGAAGGGTACGTTCCTGCTGCTGAAGTTACTACTGCTCAATCAGTGATGTCAATTCCTCCTCCTGTGGTACATGCTGCTCCACAGACTGATGAACCGATATTTAATGTTGAACCAAGTGAGAGTTTGTGTTTTCATGATCATATGGATGATTTTTAAGACCAGTTTGCAGACATGCAGAAGGAAATCAAGGTTTTAAGAGGGAAAGAGTTGTTTGGAAAGAATGCTCATGAGTTATGTCTTGTCCCAAATGTGAAGATTCCCCCGAAGTTTAAGGTTCCAGATTTTGAGAAATATAAGGGGAAAACTTGTCCACAAAGCCATCTGGTCATGTATGCTAGAAAGATGTCCATCGATACTGACAACCATCAGTTACTCATTCGTTATTTCCAAGATAGTCTTACTAGTGTTGTGCTGAAATGGTAAATGGGACTTGATAGTTCCCAAATTAAGACGTTCAATGACCTTGGAAAAGCTTTCATTTGTCAGTATAAGTACAACATAGATATGGCATTGGATAGTGATCAATCCCGTGCTACGTTTCAAAAAGAGAAGGAAACCTTTAAGGAATATGCCCAGAGGTGGCGTGAGATTGTTGCACAGATCAGTCCTCCGCTTAAAGAGAAGGAGATGACTAAATTTTTTTTGAAGACGTTGAGCTCATTTTATCATGAGAGGATGGTTGCAAGTGCACCTAGTGATTTCACCGAAATGGTGAATATGGGCATGCGCTTAGAAAAGGGAGTCCGTGAAGGACGTCTGACAAAGGAAGGTATTTTTAGAAGTGTAAAAAAGCATGGCGCTGGTTTTTCTAAGAAAAGGGATGGAGAAACCAATGCTATATTTCAAGAGAGGTCCATAAGACACAAGGGAAGAAATGGTAATGGTAATCATCGTCAACAACAAGTAGCTCCTGTTACACCTGTCATCAATGCTGCTCCTGCCGCTCAGGAAACTCCAAATTATCAACCACAGTTCCAACAGAGAGCATATTAGAATAATCAACAAAATTGTCCACAGAGGAAGAATCAGTTTGATCCCATTCTAATGTCTTACGCTGAGTTATACCCTAGCTTGATACAGAAGAAGCTTGTACAACCCAGAGATACTAGCTATTCCCAAAGAGCTTCCATGGTGGTATAGAGCTGATCAGTCATGTGTTTTTCATCAAGGAACACCTGGAAATGATACCGAAAATTGTTTCTCTCTGAAAGCTGATGTTCAAAGACTCATCCAAAGTGATATTTTGTCATTCGAAGACACCAATCCTAATGTGCAATCAAATCTGTTACCTAAGCATGGTAACACTTATGTTAATATGGTATACAAATGTCCTGGTACATATCGTATTTTTTATATTCGTTGGATCCGAAGGTCATTGGTTGAGATGCATGCTACCCTGAGTGAATATAGCCATTATGAACATGACTATGCCGCTTGTTGTATTTTTTCTGTGAACCCCCGTGGGTGTGTAATTGTGAAAAGGGATTTACAAGAGATGATTGATTAGAATCTGATTCAAGTCATCGCGAATAGGAATGAAGTTGAGAATGAGGTGAATGTCATAGTTTCACACTTCAATATCCCAGAGCGAGTTGTAATTTCTTATAATAGGTAGAAATCTGCCGTATGAATCAGATAAAGATGTTCCCTACAAATACAATTCTACTATGTTAGAGGACGGAAAAAAGGTTCCCATTCCTTCTCTTACCTCAGTCTTGACCATTACAAATGTAGGTCGTGTGACTAGAAGTGGTCAAGTATTTTCTACTGTACCCTCGAAGACGAATGAAGATGTTGCGGGTAAGCAAGCTCAGTTGAAGACTTCTATCGAGGTTGGTCAATCGAGTGATGTAAACCAGAAATTAGAAAATGATGAGATGCTAAAATTGATAAAAAAGAGCGAACATATTTTGGTGGATCAACTTTTGTATGCACCGTAAAAAATATCAGTTCTATCTTTGCTAATGAGCTCTGAGACTCATCGAGAATCTCCGCGGAAAGTATTGGAGCATGCTTACATGGACTGTTGTAGTGAGAATCAGATATCAAGCTATTAATTAACTTGAATCGTAAATCTTTGAAATTCACCACCGAGCTTTGATTTATCCAAAGGAAAAGGTAAAGAATGAAAAAACCCTAATTGCACTATAAAAACAATGCAGGAGATCTAAGGTTTGGGGGTTGGTTATACCTAGGGAAGGTGTTAGCATCCTAAGTATCTGTAGTACTCTACAGGAACCTCTTGTTTGTATTTGTGTTATTTGTTGTTTGTTGTATGCTATCTGTTAAAGGGTTGAAGGTAAAGAGAGAGACCTAAAGTGTTATTTTTAAGTATGCTCGCCAAGACATCGCATCTTGTGCCTACGTATTCTGACGGGAATGGAATCAAAGCATTTGTAGGTCCCCTCAACGAGGGTGAGGAACTCTTGACTATGGTCAAGGTTCTAGGGGAAATTAAGTGTTCATAGTGAGACACTTACATGGAGTGCGGCGACTCCAAATCTAAAATTGACTTGAAAAGGGGAAGAAGAAGGTAAGTATCTATGGTAAGACACTTACATGGAATGCGGTAACTCTGATCCCAAGGCTAGAATGAAGGGAAGTAAATGAAAATTGGTGTCCATGGCAGGAACATATAAGGAGTGCGGCAACTCCAATCCTAAAGCTAGGATGAAATGGGAAGGATCTAGAGTTTTCTCATATTGACATGGCAGTCAACAGGAGGATATCATTTCCCTTGGGAATATATTAAAGGGGGAATGTTGAACGGAAAAGACGATCAACATTGGAACTTAAACATAACCAAAAAAACATTGAAAATCAAATCGCAAAAAGAAAACGAGGATTATCGAGATCAATAAAATCTAATTGAACCAAATTTTAATTAGAAACTAAATTAAACCACATCTAGTTAAAACTAAATGGATAAAAAGAAACAAATCAAAAACTAATTAAATAACAAAAAACTTATAAAAAAATTAATTAAACTAAAATCTCAGTCAAAAAATAATTGATAAATAAAACTAAATAAAAATAAAAATATAACTAAAATAAAATAGATAAAATTTTTTTACTAACAACAAAAGGGTGTCAAAAAGATTATGGGTTGTAAAAAACAAAACAAAATAATGGCCCAATGAAGCCTGCGTTTCTCAAAGAAGATAAAGGGAGACAGAGTCTCATTTGTACTTTCATCATCTCAAAGTTTTTCTCGGGAAAAACTCCCTCCTCTCACCGTGATCCAATCTCAACTCTTTGCAGCTCTGCCCAAACTCTTTCTATCTTTCATAGCTTCTTCATTACCTCCTTCTCTCTCTCTCTCTCTCTCTCTCTCTCTCTCTCTCTCTCTCTCTCTCTCTCTCTCTCTCTCTCTCTCTCTCTCTCTCTCTCTCGTAAAATCGACCTAGCAACCCTGTCCGAAGCTTCCCCCCAATCGCAACCTCCTCACTCGAAGTCCCTTTTCTCTTTCGCTCGTGAATTTCAACTTACTCTCTCTCGTTCTTCGCACCCTCGACCCACCGCTTCCTCGCCAGAGACAAGCTTTGAAGTTTGCCATGCCATGGCCTTATGGACAGCGATGGAAAAAGTAGTTTTCAACACTCTCTATTATTAATTCACGGTCTAAAAGAAAAAACAGGGTCCAAGAAACAATCCCCCTAATTCTACAACAGATCAACAAATTGCATCAGAATTTACAATAGTTAAACATACCTCTGAAGAATTATAATGCGGTGGCTTCAACGATGACTCAGAAGGTAACCTTGATCTTGTTTTCCTACCTTCTTTTCAATTCTACTCGACAATTGAGATGCTATTGATTCGTTGTTGTTGTTGTTGTTGTTGTTGTCCGATTTCGCGCTTTTCCTCGTTATGTCATGGGCGTTTGTGCTTTGTTGTGATGTTGTCGTTTTTATTGATATGATGCTGAGCTTGTGTTTTTGTGTTGTTTCTTTCGGTTTTGATGATTTCTTGCGTGTATACCTCTGTTGTGTCTGGTTTGTATCAGGTTTTTTGTGTGGACTTTTCTTGTGATTTTTGAATGTTGATATTCTATGTATTCTTGTGATACTGTAACTTCTGCAATGCGTGCATGTGCCTCACACTAAAGGTTTTCTTCTCCCCTTTATATTGTTGCCTTTCCAATCTCAGTAATTACTTTTGATTTGCACAAAATAAATGCAAAACATGTTGTTGATTCTTGCTGCTGGGACTAATTAGATTTCCATTTTTGCTTGATTTTGTTGGAGACGTTGCCTTGGGATTTTTAGAATCATGTTGGATTGTGTTTAGAAATTAATTTGTTGTTTAATCTTGCTATCTCCGAGTGGGACAGATCCAAATTTACCATCAGTACTATGACTTTCTTGCTGTGAATTAATAACTTTCCCTTTTTGGATGTTGCATGGATTACAACTCGTGACACAATCATCTTAAGTCAATCATCCAAGCATAGCTAATCGATTTATCAGATTTTGTTTATTTGTTTTCATTTGTGAAGTTAGGGTTGCTAAAGAAGGCTCAGAGGTCATGAAGGCATTGTGTGTGCTCCTTGTCTCTTACAAGTCATGTTGAGTTCCTGTAGAAACATATACCCTCATCCTTGTGTCCTCATAACCAATACAAAGTCATTGTCTCCAAGATTTCTTAGAGGTTTCCCACAGAGAGGATTAAGTCTTCCTGTCTATTTGATATGAAGTATGGTTATTTAGGGCATGAAGTATGGTGTGATGTTGACAAGATTGTGTACATTATTTTCAAGAAGAGATGTAAAAGAACGTGTCTTCATTGTATAGATTAAAACTTCATCAGATTAGAATGTGTAATTTCTTGATTTTGCAATTAATTTAAAGATCAAGTTTAATCTTGTTCCTTTTGAGGAGTTTAAATTATTACGATCTTTTGATTTTAACAGAAAGAATTGGAAATTTCTTGTTGATATCGTGAGGTTGAAAGTTTAAATAAGGATCTTGAATCAAGTTTTTGCTATAAGATCTCAAAGTGACGTTCAAGGTTTTTAGATTCATTGTTGATGTCATCATGAGTTTCAACATGAAGTCCATACCTTAAATGCTAAAATTTGAAGTTTAATTCCAAATTTAAACCATATGATCAAGATTTCAAACTTTATCAATTCAAGACATACAAGATTAATGTCAAGGTTGTGTATTCATGTGATTAGAGTCCAAGACAATATTCATAATCGTTTTTTACAATTCAAGTTTGTCATATAGTTAAATTCAAGGATTCAAGTTGCCATGAAAATTCAAGATCTTGAAGATTTAAAATACAAGTTACAAAATTCACACTTCTCATAAGGTTTAGATTGAAAGAAACAAAGTTCAAATTCAAGTTCATATCATTTGTAAATATGTGATTACAAGATCAAGCACAAAATACCAACACCATTTTGTCGCAACGTTGCGAAAAGGGCCGGCGGAAACAAACAGAAGAGTTGCCACTGAATGTTATTTATCCCAAGGAGAGGGAAATGAAACGATCGAAGAAAACCTAAAAGAACGGGAAAGACAAGGTTATCGCAACCAAATCTTGGGTTCGGGAGTCGGTTACACAAGGGGAAGATATTAACACCCCTCACGTTCGTTGTACTCAACGGGATCCATGCTTGTCATCTAATCTATGGGTGAAAGTTGTCTAAAAGGTACTGCTAAATGAGGGTGGAAAAGAAAGAAGAGACTCGATAGGACATCGCTGCCCTATGCCTACGTATTCCCTCGTGCAATGGGAAAGTCAGAGTCAACGTAGTTCGGAAAAACTAGACCACTGGTTGGTTAAATGTTTTTTTATGAGTGGCGTTAAGTTCCCATTCCAGCTGTTAGGGACGATGCCTGTTTGCGGTAGAACAAACAATTAACGTACTCTTTTCTGAAAATGAGTTTGAAGAGCAATCCCGATGGATAAAATGGTTTGAATTTTGTTTGTGAGTTTTAGTGGAGTGGATTGAATCGGTTTGAGACTCACGTCGCACTAAAGACTATGACACGAGGGAAAATGCAACGCATATTGCCCAAAGGGCATACACTAAACACTCTAGACAAACAAGGAGAAACCCCCCACTCATCATTCCTCATGTACTTAAGGCTCGTAGCGTACGACGCTTATCATTCTTTATCAAGTGTCTTGAAGAAATTTTGAGGTGACAAGAGAGAGACGCACACAAAGATCTAGGGGAAACTGAACCCTAACGATTGTCATACAATGTGGCCCTAAGGTCAGGATTAGGAGGAAATTCTACCTAATGTTGTCATGCTTGGATTGAAAGCCTAATGTCTCCCCTACCTCAAACTTAATCAGAAATTAAGTCGAGCTAGGAACCCTAAGGGATCATATGAATATAGGAAGTAAACTACAAGTAAACACGAAGCAACGCAATCGCAGACAACATCAAGTATTAAACTTAAATTAATATTTACAGAAAATATAAACAGAAAACATGTGCAAGAATATAAAACAGTGAGATATTAACAGAAATTAAAGTTGGAGGTTAATAATTAGTGAAATGGAAAGGGTCAAAAGGAGTGGGATCTTGTCTTAATCATAAACTCGCGTCGATTAAATCGAAGGTAATCTCTCGCGATCCCAAAGTATAGAAAAATAATCCAAATGATTATTTTCTACAGATTTTGTAGATGCTCTTGATTGGCTGCATTTTATGGCAAAACATTGTTGTATGAATGAATGTCACAACTGATGTTATGACATACATAAAGAGTGTTCTGCAGGGAGAGCTAAGAGTAAGTGAAGTTGAATGTCATGGCTGGATATTATGACATCAAGCGTATGACATCAGGACGCGCAGGGTTTGTTTTTCTGTTACTAGCTCAAGTTATACTTCTGGAAACAATCCAGGAAGCATAGTTATTTTAGGCGACATAACAGGCATTGCTGAGGATAACATAGAAGACTCCTGACCTGATGATAAGTGCACAACTTCATGAAGAGAGGTTTATCTTGGGTAAACCTAGTTTCTCCATCAAGGCCCAAAGCTAGTCTGTTGCTATAAATAATAGAAGGATCATTCTTAATAGGGCAGAGCTTCTAAAAGAGACTGGAGAGTGTTTCTTGTGAGTGAAGAGGTTGTTCTTCACGTGGTTTGTGTGAGTGAAGAATTTTGGTTCTTCACGTGTGTCTTAGGATACTTGTATGCCAAGCAATTGTTAGCTGTAAAATTGCATTGGTTTAGTGTGTATGAACTGTTGTGTTCATTGTGCCACTCAAAGCTTTTAAGCAAGAGGGTTGTGTCACTTGATCAAAGCTGTGAAGCAAGATCAAGGTGTGTGTATGAAGTGTGTCTTCATAACTCTATTGTAAATTGGTTTATATAACTGAGGTGATTGAGGGGGAGTGAGTGGAAAACTCTGGTCTAGTAGTCTCTAGGCTGAAGTGTCATTGGGTAGGTCTTAATTGAAGAGTGCAAACGGGTTGTTTGACTCTAAATTAATTCTACTGATAGTGAATTTCCTCCCTGGCTTAGTAGCCCCCAGATGTAGGTGTGGTTGGAACTTAACTGGGTGAATAATCACTTATGTTATTTACTTCTTTCCATTTACAGCTTATTAGTAAGTCCAGTAGTCTATGTTACATTAGATGTCATAACATCCGTGATAACATCCATTGTGTGCTTGCCAGAATTTCAATTGGCATCAGAGCAGGCACCCTGCCTGTTATTTTTTGGGTGATATCTAGGGAAGATAAATTTTGGTACTATGGATAAAGACATAGGATTCACAAATAGACCACCAATTTTGGATGGCTCTAATTATGACTATTGGAAACCTAGGATGATTGCATTCTTGAGGTCTCTAGATAGCAAGGCATGGAGAGCTGCAAACTCAGGATGGGAACATCTAGTAAAGACTGATAAAGATGGATTGTTTATACTTATACCTGAAGAAGAATGGACCAAAGAGAAAGAAGCTTTGGCTCTTGGAAATTCTAAAGCTTTGAATGCTTTATTCAATGGTATAGACAAGAACATCTTCAGACTGGTGCATCATTGTGAGCTGGATAAAGAGGTTTGGGATACTCTCAAAACAACTCATGAGGGAACCTCTAAAGTCAAGATGTTAAGACTTCAAATGATGACCACCAAGTTTGAAAGTCTAAGGATGAAGGAGGATGAGACTATTCATGAATTCTACATGAATATTCTTGAAATTGCAAACACCTCAGGAGATTTGGGAGAAAAGATGTCTGAAGAAAAGCTTGTGAGGAAAATTCTCAGGTCTTTGCCTAAAAGGTTTGCCATGAAGGTCACTGCCATTGAAGAAGCTCAAGACATATGCAACATGAAGGTGGATGAACTCATAGCTTCTCTCCAAACATTTGAGATAGGCATGTGTGATCAGGCTGTGGAGAAAAAGAACAAAAGCATATCCCTTGTGTCAAAAGTTGGAGAAGTTTCTGATGAAGACAATGGTGAAAGTGAGGAGAATTTGTCAAAAGAAATAGCCTTGCTTGGTAGACAATTCAACAAATTGATTAAAATAATATACCATAAGTCTAAGCCATATGTCAAGAACAACTCCTCTGACACCAACAGAAGGGAAAAATCTGAAGAAACATCTAACCAAGGCAAAGGAGTTCTGTGTTATGAATGTGAGGGTTATGGTCACATTAAAACTGAGTGTCCCACCTATCTCAAGAAGCAAAAGAAGGGATTAGCAGTCACTTGGTATGACGGAGATTCTGAGAGTGGATCAGAAGATGAGTTTGCAAAACCTGTCACTGCTCTGAACAATGTATGTATATCTGATGGTGATTCAAGTGAAGATGAGCTGACTTATGATGAACTTGTTGATTCATATAAGAAGTTGTGCAACAGAAGTGGAGAATTATATTAGCAAGGAGAGCAACAGAAGAAACTCATAAGGGAGTTATAGGTTGAGAAGATGGAGCATCTTGCAACAATAGAGTCTCTCAAAAGTGAAGCCATCTTGTTGAAATTTAATCTTGATCACATGTCCAAATCCATAAGGATGCTGAACCCTGGGACTGACACTCTTGAAAAAATTCTACAGAGTGGTCAGACAGCAGGCAACATGTCTGGACTGGGATTTGTTGGTGAACAGAAACCCATCTTGGGGTTCAAGAAGCCAAAGACTAAGAATCAGAGGTCAACATGGATGTCACCAGTAATGTCACAACATCAAAGGAACAAAAGTTGGCACCATACCAAGAACAATTTCCAAGGGTATAGGTGTTACTATTGTGGAAAACTTGGGCACAGTAAACCCCTCTGCTTCTGGTTACATGGTTTTCCATGTCATCCTTATCAAGGCAAATCCAAACTGAATGCTCATATCAAGAAACAACATCTTGCTAGACCCAAGAAGGAAGTTCCTGTCAAGAAGCAACAATGGGTTGCCAAGGAGATTGCTCTAGTAGCTCATACCTTTCTTAGGATGCCAACCAAAGAAGATTGGTACTTTGATAGTGGTTGCTCTAGACACATGACTAGAATGGAGAACCTTTTGGTAAATATCAAACCTCATTCCTCAAGTCATGTAACATTTGGTGATGGAGCTAGAGGAGAAATCACAGGTGCTGGGCAGCTAGATTATCCTGGTGTCCCAAAATTGGATGATGTCATGTTGGTTAAAGGACTGATTGTTAATCTTATCAGTATCAGTCAGCTTTGTGACCAAGGATTTAATGTTAAATTCACTAAGAGTAATTGTACTATCACCAATGAAGAAGGTGAGGAAGTCATGAGGGGGTCCAGAGCCAAGAACAATTGTTACTTATGGGAGCCCAGAAGTAACCTCAATGGCTTGGTCCAAAAAGAGAAGAAGGATAAACTGTGGCTGGAGAAAGGAAAACATCTTTTAAAAATAGAAAGGACCATGTCCGAAACAGTAGCAAGAGGAACTTCAAAGTCTACTTCTGATAGTAGGACAGGATGTGGTAAATGTCGTGTGGGCAGGCAAGCCAAGAAGGGACACCCAAAGAATGGCCATCAGGGAAATCTAGATATGTTATACTGGAACTTGATGGAGTCCATGGAAGCTACCCAACATACAGGGAGCAATGTCACTCAGAATGTCATGACTTTGTTTTGTGACAATCTCAGTGCCATAAATTGGAATCCAAGTCAGCCAGAGAAAGACATGAAAAATATTGACTAGCATCACCTTGGGAAAGAATATGAGGAACTAGGAGACTCAGAAGCATACAGTGATCACATGGGTACAAGGGATCCCAAGACCACTCAATTTGAAAATTCACTAAGTAAGTTGAGAACTGGGCCTAATACTGAATTTTAGCAATTAATAGGGAATTATATTTTGAAAAATAATCATATTCTGATTGGTCAAAATATTGAATTCCCTCCACTTCTTCAAGCAAACCTTTCTAGCCCCTTTTGCTTCTACCAATTCGCCTCTTTCCTTACCTCACATAACCTCATCAGAAAACCTCTTCCGATACAGCCTAAGTCATCTACAATGTCTCAACATCATACCTCCATCCCTACCAAGCCCGACTCTGCTCAGCACAAGAGCATCTCTCTGGATGATGTGATGGATGTCATTCCTCTAAGTATGATTTTTGGAAGAGGTAGTGAAGGAAAAACTTCAGCTCCTTCACATGCAGAGCAAAAAGGTAAGAATTATGAATCTTCCATAAACAACAATCACAAAATGAAGGACTCTACACATAAGGACATGTATGTAGATGAACTGGTCTCCAAACTATTCCATGAAGGTTGTGGAGTACAAGGGATAACCATTCCCCTGTCTAAGGTAGATCCATCTCCACGTCATAATGAAAGCCATGAAGATGACTCTGAGTGTTTCTCTGCTAAGTCTAACCCTAACATAGAGAACCTAGAAAATCTGGCTAATTCTGTGGTACAGGAGGAAGGTCTGGATGATGACCAACATGATGAAACCAAGAGCTCAGAAAATGAGCAAGAGATGAATGAAGCTGCTGGAAATGGTGATCATGTTGTAGCCAGGAAACTAATGACCTTCTAAATCTTGGACCAGGCATCAACTGCATCCAAGAGAAGGAAAGTTACGAATAGTAACTCTGAGTCTGATGGTGATGTTGTGAGAGATGTTCCTAACATCTTCAATATGAAGAAATCCTCAAGTAAGAAAACTCTAAAACCCATGCCAGTTGCTCCTCTAGACAATATCTCCTTTCATTCCATTCACAGTGTGACAAAATGGAGATATGTCTATCAAAGAAGAATAGCCCTTGAGAGAGACTTGGGAGAGGATGCATTAGAGATCAAGGAGGTAATGGATCTTATCAACAAGGCAGGACTGATCAAAATAGTCGTCGATTTTTCAAAATGCTACAAAGGACTGGTGAAGGAGTTTATTGTCAACATACCTAATTCAATCTCAAAAAGGGACATCAAGGAGTTCATGAAGGTATTTGTCAGAGGAAGGTGTGTGCAGTTTTCACCAGCTGTGATCAACAGGTACGTAGGGCGAGCAAATGGGGGTGAGAAGGTGTTGGTTTCCTCAAACAACCAGGTTTGCAAAGTGATCACTACACATCAAGTCACCACCTGGCCATCCAAAGGTAAATTGTCTATAGCACTGCTGAGTGTAAAGTATGTCATTCTTCATAGAATTTGTGCAACTAATTGGGTGTCTACCAACCATACTTCCACCATTGCAGTTGGTCTTGGCAAGATCATTCCTGCCATAGGTACCAAAGTTAAATTTGACTTTGGTCTATACATCTTTGATCAAGTTATTAGGCACTCCACAACAATTGCTATCAAGTTGCCCATTGCTTTCCCTTCCCTCATTTGTGAGATCATACTCAATCAATACCCTAGAATCTTGAATTCAAGTGATGTTGCCAACAAAAAGGAACCTGCACTGTCTCTTCACTTTAAACTATTTGAAGGAAGACATGTGCCAGATATGGCTTTCACTTCTAGTGAGAGGGCCAAGATCTCTAAAAGAATGGTAATAGCATAATTAAAGGAAACATGTAGGGAATTGGGAGAAACCATCAGGATAGCAACTGCATGAAAGATCAAGTTAGAATCATTTATTCAAAGTCTTGAAAGAGATACTGCTGATGGTGTAGCTATGTCAGGTGCAGATTCTAATGACTGTGACAAGGATGTCTCAACCGATGCTCATAACATTGGTTCCAGCTCTGAAGAGGAAGAAGGTTGATGAGGTGGTAGCCTATTGTGTGGCTCATGCTGATGGTTGTTGAGTTGATGGTGTGTTGATGATGTGTTTTTGTTGGTTCTTTGCTTAGAATTTTGTGTTTTTCTTGTGACAGCAAGATATTGTGCGATGCTCTCCATGAGCAGTTTTTGTTTGTAATGACCCTAAACATATGTAATGTTACACATTATGATCTATACTATTGTATTAGTTTGATCTTAATTTGTGGCTAAAAAGGGGGAGAGTGGTAGATAACAGCCAGCAGGTTAGAGATGATGCAGGTGGAAGACTTGTGTGTAGACTTATGTGTATTACTGCTGCAGGTGTGTTACAGGTGCTACTGCAAGGTACTGCTGCAAATATTCATGTGTGATAACAGCTGATGTTGTTAGTGATGTGTGAATTCCTAATTTCTGTAGGAATGCATGTTAGAAGTGTGTGAGCTCCTAGTTGATGGTTAAAGAGTGTGTGGATGCAGTTGTGTGTGTTCCTTGATGGAACCTAGTAGTATTGTAGCTGCTAGTAGGGTGTGTTTCTGCAGGGTGTTTGCAGAATATATATGGTTGTGCACCTCTTCAGGGGGAGTAGCATAGGATGTTATGCTTCACAGGTGATTGTGTACTTCAGGATGTCATCCTGAATGTCATAACATCCAGAGTAGGCTGGATGAATTTGTGTGACTGCAGGTTGGCTGCAGGTCGTGTGTACTGATGTGCTATACATTAGTTGAAGGGGAGTAACCCAGAATGTTACTCAACATATTGTGACATCTGTAGTGATAACTAACAGATGATTGTGTGTGAACAAGTTGATTCTGAGAGCTAACAGTGTGAGTGTGTGTAGACAACACCGATAGTGTGTAGCTAGTAGCTTTCCTGCATGATATGTTAGACTTCTGCTGCTTATAATCTCTGATCCTATAACAGAGTGTTTTAGTCAAAAATTTGCCAAAGGGGGAGTTTGTAGATGCTCTTGATTGGCTGCATTTTATGGCAAAACATTGTTGTATGAATGGATGTCACAAATGATGTTATGACATACATGAGGAGTGTTCTGCAGGGAGAGCTAAGAGTAAGTAAAGTTAAATGTCATGGTTGGATGTTATAACATCAAGCGTATGACATCAAGACACGCATGGTTTGTTTTTCTGTTATTAGCTTAGGCTATACTTCGGGAAACAATCCAGGAAGCATAGTTATTTTAGGCGACATAACAGGCATTGTTGAGGATAACATAGAAGACTCCTGACCTGATGATAAGTGCGCAGCTTCATGAAGCGAGGTTTATCTTGGGTAAACCTAGTTTCTCCATCAAGGCCCAAAGCAAGTTTGTTGCTATAAATAACAGAAGGATCATTCCTAATAGGGCATAGCTTCTAAAAGAGACTGGAGAGTGTGTTTTGTGAGTGAAGAGGTTGTTCTTCACGTGGTTTATGTGAGTGAAGAATTTTGGTTCTTCACGTGTGTCTTAGGATACTTGTATGCCGAGCAATTATTAGCTGTACAATTGCATTGGTTTAGTGTGTATGAATTGTTGTGTTCATTGTGCCACTCAAAGCTTTTAAGCAAGAGGGTTGTGTCACTTGATCAAAGTTGTGAAGCAAGATCAAGGTGTGTGTATGAAGTGTGTCTTCATAAATCTATTGTAAATTGGTTTATATCACTGAGGTGATTGAGGGGGAGTGAGTGGGAAACCCTGGTCTAGTGGTCTCTAGGCTGAAGTGTCATTGGGTAGGTCTTAAGTGAAGAGTGCAAACGGGTTGTTTGACTCTGAATTAATTCTATTGATAGTGAATTTCCTCCCTGGCTTGGTAGCCCCCAGATGTAGATGTGGTTGACACTGAACTGGGTGAACAATCACTTGTGTTATTTACTGCTTTCCATTTACAGCTTATTAGTAAGTCTAGTAGTCTGTGTTACATTGGATGTCATAACATCTGTGATAACATCCATTGTGTGCTTGCCAGAATTTCAGATTTGAAATAATGAAGACTAGCGACTTCGATAAGTCGATATTTACGAATGTAAAGACTTCATTGACTGACAAAAATAGGATAAAAATTGAGATGAAATTTGAAAATAAAGTTAAACCTCGTCTTAATCGCAAACTTCATGTTAACTAATCGAAAGGAACCTCTCACGATCCCAAAGTAGAGAAAATGACCCAAATGGTCATTTTCTATAGTTTTGTAATAATGAAGGTTTTAACATCCTCGAGAGCTAACGTTTACAAATCGGAGACTTCATCGGTTTGAAAAATAAAACAAAATCGAAAATGAAGAAGAAATGAAATAGAAAATAAAGTGGTCTCGAACAAACCATTATCTATCAATAATTTGACCGATAATGATTTTAGAGGTCTCGTCATTGACCGAAACGAAATAATGAAAATAAAACCTTAAAGATAAATAAAAACACTAAAATCTAACTTTAGAAAAATATATTAAAAACTCTAAAAACTAAAATTAGAAAAATATTATAAAACTCTAAAAATTAATTTTATTAAAAACAAAGAGACATGAGGAAGGGGTGTAGAAGACAAAAGGGGGTGTGTAAGGTGGAAAAGAGGAATCATATGGGCTTGAAGCCCATCATCCTCATGGGAATAATACGATTACAACCTAAAAAGTGTGAAAACAAACTTGGGCTCTACGGCCCACTCCATCATGAACACCACAACCCTAAAGAAGTGGCACGGTCCAACAGAAAAAGAAAAGCATGCTTGATTGATTTTTAAAAAAAAATACAAATTGAGACTAAATGGAAAATATTCAGAACCACTTCCTTCTCATCATCTCACATCTTCACCATCTTAGAACAAATAAAAAAGATCCACATGAATGAAAATAAATCTGAAACCAAAGCGGCTTCCAAACCACGGACAAAAAACGAGGTGGAGATGACAGCCATGGCCCGACCTTTACTTACCACTTCGCGTCCTCCCTTTTGATCGTTTCTTTCTTTTTGTTCACTCGCGGCTTGAATCGATTTCCATGTTCATTTGGATTCTTGTTTCTTTGTTTCGAAACCACTATTTCCTCTCCTTGTTCTTCTGCCTCAGATTTCTGTTCTGTTTTCATTTGATTTTGGTTTGAGGGTTATCTTTTTTTTCTAGAAGAAGAGTGAAAAGGGTTTGTGAGGTTTGAAGATTCGAAGAGGTGAATCAATGGATGATGGTGAGTTTGTTATTGTTTTGGGTTTACGGAAGGTGATGACATGACGGTTTGAGGTTTATGAATCTTTTGGTGATTGAGGTTGTGGTTGGAGTTATAGAGGAGGAAGGTGGTTTTTTTTATGGAAGAAATGTGTTTTTGGAAAAGAAAAATGGCGGACGCCGGTTTGAAGAAGACTAGAGAGGGTTTTTTTTTGCCGAGAAATTTTTTTCTTGAGGTATCTATCGTTTACGTTGTGGGATTGAAGAAAACATAACGACCATCTATGAAATTGTGGGAAAAATCCATCCTTTACGTTTTTACCATACACACATGTTTTGGCAAATGGGGTTGTTTTTTTGTGGTCCTGTTTTGTCCTATTATGCAGGTTGTTTATGGTTGTCGCTGAAGCAGAGTAAGTTTTGCAGAGGTTATAGCTTTTTGGAGTGTTGCAGGTGTATGGTGCGGACGTCGCGTGGGTCCTTGAAACCATTGCATTGCATTGGCATCCGGTTTTCGCATTTGCATTTTTCTTCCAGTTTCTTATTCTCGGTTCTAGGTCTGTCACCCTGAGTCCTCTGCATCAGTATAACACCAGAGCCCGAGCTCAGAAAAAGATGGCAGAACAGAATCAAGAGCTTGATCGTGTCAGTAATGAACTTGAAGACCTTCGGGGAAGTGTTGGGTAGATAATGGAGATGCTTCAGGTCATTAATGCAAGGATGGACACTCGGCCCGTTGTTGTTTCTGAGATTACCAATATTATTGTGGATCATCAAGCAACTGTTACTACTGCAAGTGTACCCCCCTATGGTCTTCCATTTGGTTTTGTGCATCCTCGTGTTGTGGTTTCTATTGCTCAGCCTGTTCCTCAAGCTGTTCCTCTGGTTTCTGAAGCTCCTCAAGTAATTCCAACTTTTGCACCAGCTGTTGTTCATACTCGTGTGCAACCATATTTAAATGAGCCAGTTTATGACATTCTTGATGTGAATGATGACGAAGATGAGCGACATGAAAAGCTTCGTGAGAATGTAGAGATTATTGATAAAAGGCTGAGAATGAAGGAAGGTGACCAAATTTTTGGTGTTGCTGCCAGAGATATATGTCTGGTATCTGGTCTGCTTATTCCTCCAAAGTTCAAAACTCCAAGCTTCGACCGTTATGAAGGTGCTATTTGTCCAAAGAGTCATTTGATAATGTACTACCGTAAAATGGCTGCTCATGTTGAGAATGAAAAATTGATGATACATTGTTTCCAGGACAGTTTGAAAGGTGCTTCCTCAAAGTGGTATCTAACTCTGGATCAGTCTTGTATCAAGTGTTTCCAAGATCTATATGATGACTTCATCAAACACTATAAATACAATAAGGATCTGGCTCCTGATCAAAGACAACTGTTGAGTATGTCGCAGAAGAGTTCAGAATCATTCAAAGGTGGAGAGAGGTTGCTTCGGAAGTAGAACCTCCTTTGACCGAGAAAGAGTTAGCTGATTGGTTTATTGACACTATGCATCCGGAATTCTACGAGAGAATGGTTGGTAGTGTGACTGCTAATTTTTCCGATATTGTTGTTGTTGGTGTAAAAGTTGAATTGGGTCTGAAGAGTGGTAAAATGTCAAGTGATGCTGGTAGCTCAAGCTCTAAAGACCATGCAAAGAAACCTTCATTCAGTTCTCAGAAGAAGAAAGAGGTTGAAACTAATGTTGTATTTGCAAGTAGACGCATAAATCAACCTTATCAACATCCACAGAATTATGTTCAACAACAAGGTTATCCTGTTCAGTATGCTCAACAACCATATGTAACTGATGTTGCTCCTGCCTTCAATCAGCAAATCCCTACTTATCAGCCTGTGCAACCGGCTCCTGTTTATCATCATCCGGTCTATCAGCAACCTCCTAGTTATCAGCCTGAACAAGTGGCTGCCAACTATCAACGAGTGCCCAACGCTCTTGCTTATCAACAGCCAAAGAATCAGACACCTCGCCAGAATGGTCCCAACAGGAGACAGTACAAGCCATGTCTTTCGTTTCTGATGACTTTCACCGAGTTGTACCCTTCATTAGTGCAACAAGGTTTGATTACTACCAGAGCTTTGGGTCCGCCTCCAAATCCTCTTCCAGCTAATTACAACATCGCTGCTCATTTTTTATTTCATGAGGGCGCGCCTGGCCATGATCTCGAAAATTGTTATGCTCTCAAGCACCTTGTCTGAGATTTAATGGAAAAGAAGATCATGTCTTTTGATGACCCTCAGCCGAATGTCAAGATCAACCCTTCGCCTAACCATGGGGTTGTTAATTCCATTGAGGATGTATCAGATGAAAGCCTCATTCTTGGTGTTGCTTAGATCAAGACTCCTCTCTGGGTTTTCCATGCCAAATTGTTTGAAGCCGGTTTAGTATCTTCTTCTCATGTTGACTGTGCAAGTTGTGATGTCAGTACCAAGGGCTATTTGTCGGTTCAAAATGATATTCAAAAGTTGATCAACGATGGTTTCCTACAAGTGGTTACTAAAGTGAAGAAGGATGAAGTTGTCGTGATTGAGCTCGTCTTCAACTTACCAGAACAAAATGCTAAAGTTCCTGTATTTAATCTGCCGAGATCAAGTTCTGCGAAGCCTGTGTTTAACACATCTAAGCCGGTTACTCCTACAGTGAATCAGCCGAAGCCGGTAATTAATTAGAAGCCTAGTCTGTTTCATTTAAATGACCCTAAATCTGTACCCTGGAAATACGATGTGACCATGATTGACAAGGAATCTGGGAAGGTTATTCCGAGGGAAGAATTGAAGACTGATAATGAAACTGTGACCAACATAGATGGGGCAAGCAAGATGACGCGCAGTGGTCATATTTATACTCCCCATTTCAGTGAGGCTCCACCTAAAGAAACTACCACTACTACTGTGCCTACCAAAGACAAGGGTAAAGAAGCAGTTACAAACGATGAAGATGCTGAATTTTTTAGGATCATCAAAAAGAGTGATTACAAAGTTATTGATCAACTTCACCAAACTCCTTCGAATATTTCTATTTTGTCTCTGCTGATGATTTCACCTACTCATCGCACTTCTTACAGAAGTTATTGGCCCAAGCTCATGTCGCTCAAGACATTACTACCGGTCATTTTGATAGTGTGATTGCCAACATTATGGCCTGCAGTACTCTTAGCTTCAGCAATGAGGAGCTACTAAGAAAAGATCAGAATCATAACCGAGCTTTACATATTTTAGTTAAATGTCAAGAGGATAACTTATTGAGGGTGCTTGTGGATACCGGTTCATCTTTGAACGTCCTACCCAAGAGAGTTCTCACCAAGTTGGCTTGCAAAGAGACTGTGATGAAGCCTACTTCTTTAATTGTCAAAGCTTTTGATGATTCTCACAGAACTGTGATTGAAGTGGAGCTACCGATTTTGATTGGTCCGCATGTTTTTAACATCATATTCCAAGTAATGGACATTAAACGCAACTACAGTTGTTTACTTGGAAGACCTTTGATCCATGCCACTGGAGCTGTAACTTCAACTCTGCATCAGAAGATGAAGTTTGTGGTTGACGAAAAGTTGGTTATCATACATGGTGAAGAGGATTTGATGGTCAGTAACCTATCTTATTTTTGTTACATAGAGGCCGATGAAGACGCTTTGGAAACTTCTTTCCAAGCACTTGAGATCGCCAATGATGTCCTATTGGAAGTTGAAGAAGCAGTGGGTTAGAGTAATCCATCTTTTGTATCTTTCAAGTGCACCAGATCAACAATCGACAGGGGCATTCCTGAAGGTTGGGGAGAAGTGATCGACATCGAGACCAAGACGAATCGCCACCGGTTGGGTTACAAACCAACTTATGATAAAGCTTTTACAATTGTCAAAGGGCGTCCGAAGACTGTCCAAGAAGTGTTTGTCAGTGGAGGTTTTCAAGTCAATGCTATCAACGATGATGATGATGATGATGAAGAAGACCTGAGAAACCTGGTATTCAAGTGCGATGCAACTTTGAGCAACTGGGAAGATATAGAGATCCCCGTGATTTTTCCTTTGTCAAAGTAATTTAATGTTTTCATCTGTTGTTTTCAAAATTCCATAGCTATGCCCAAAGCTACTGGATTATTTTGTAGGACCACCTTTTCACTCTTAAAAGGATATTAATAAATGCAATTTGTTAAATTCTTGTTTGTTTCATTTAGTGTTTTTTTTGCTTTTACCATTAAACGAAATTGGCGAATCTTTTCAAAAACTACAAAAAAAAGCATTTTCGTTCTCTTGCATTTTTCTTTGTGCATTTTAATAAAATAAGCCTTCAAACATTGCAGTGTTATCCAAAACCTTGTTGAATCCAATGACTCTACTTTCACTCCTGACTTGGATTCACCCATTTATCAAGCCGAAGATGAGGGTGAGGAAGATTTTGAAGTACCCGCTGAACTGGCAAAATTGGTTGAATATGAGTACACTGAGCTTCAACCGTATAAAGAGCAGGTGGATTTGATTAATCTTGGCACTGATGAAGACAAGAAAGAGGTCAAGATTGGTACAACACTCAGGGTTGAGGTCAAGCAGAAATTGGTCAAGCTTCTAGAGGAATATGCTGATGTGTTTGCATGGTCGTATCATGATATGCCTGGGTTAGACACTGATATTGTTGTTCACAAGTTGCCACTTAAGCCAGAATGTCCACCTATCAAGTAGAAGCTTCAAAGAACAAGACCTGACATGGATTTGAAAATTCAAGATGAGGTGAAGAAACAACTTGATACAGGTTTCCTTACAGTTGCGAAGTATCCTAATTGGGTAGCCAACATTGTTCCAGTATCCAAAAAGGACGGTAAAGTCAGAATGTGTGTAGACTACAAGGATATGAATAAAGAAAGCCCAAAAGATGATTTTCCTCTGCCACATATTGATACACTTATGGACAATATAACCAGTTTTGCAGTTTTCTCTTTTATGGACGGTTTCTCCGGTTATAATCAGATCAAGATGGATCCTGCCGACAAAGAAAAGACTACATTCATTACTCCTTGGGGAACCTACTGCTACAAAGTTATGCCCTTCGGTTTGAAGAACGCAGGGGCAACATATCAAAGAGCTATGGTCACTCTCTTTCATGACATGGTGCATAAAGAGATCGAAGTTTATGTTGATGATATAATTTCCAAATCTCAAAATGAAGAGGTCCATTTGGATCATTTGCTGAAGTTGTTTGAACGACTCACGAAATACCAGTTGAAACTGAATCCTGCTAAGTGTACCTTTGGTGTTAGATCTGGAAAACTAATTGGCTTTATCGTCAACCAACGAGGAATTAAAGTAGATCCTGATAAAGTCTGAGCCATTCAGGACATGCCAGCTCCGCAGACTGAAACACAAGTCAGATGTTTTCTTGGACGACTGAACTATATCTCCAGATTCATTTTAATATGACTGCTACCTGTGAGTCGATATTCAAGTTACTTTGCAAATGTCGGGTTATTGATTAGAATTCTGATTGTCATCAAGCATTTGAGAAGATCAAGGGTTATTTACAAGAGCCTCCTATCTTGATTCCTCCTGTTCCTGGAAGACCACTCTTCATGTACCTTACTGTTCTTGAGAAGTCTATGGGTTATGTACTAGGTCAACATGATGAGACTTGAAGGAAAGAACATGCCATCTACTACTTAAGCAAGAAGTTTACTGATTGTGAGAGAAAATATTCACTTTTGGAGAAGACTTGTTGTGCGCTAGCATGGGCTTCTAGGCGTCTCAGGCAATACATGATTTGTCACACCACTTTGTTGATCTCCAAAATGGATCCAATAAAGTACACTTTTGAAAAGTCTTCTCAGACTGGAAGGCTTACCTGTTGGCACATGTTATTATCAGAATACGACATCCAGTATGTGACTCAGAAAGCTATCAAAGGAAGTATCTTATCAGATTATCTTGCAGACCAACCAGTTGAAGACTATGAGCCTCTCGAGTTTGAATTTCCTGAAGAAGACATTATGTTAGTGAAGGATTATGAATACCCAGGTCCTGATGAAGGTCCCGAGTCGGGTCTCTATTTGAAGATGATGTTTGATTGTTCCTCTAATTACAGTGGGCGTGGCATAGGCGCCGTTCTGATGAATCCAGAAGGTGGTTATATCCCATTTACAGCCAGGTTAGACTTTGAATGTACCAACAATATCGCTGATTATGAAGCATGCATTCTTGGGCTTGAAGCAGCTATTGACCTCAGAATCAAAACTCTTGAAGTGAGTGGAGATTCAGCTTTGGTTATTTATCAAGTTACAGGTGAATGGGAGACCAGACATGAAAATTTAATCCCATACAGAGCCTACATTGTTGAAATGATTGAGTATTTTGATGAGATCACTTTCAAGCATGTTCCGAGATCTGAGAATCACATTGCCGATGCTCTAGCCATGTTAGCCTTAATGTGGAAAGTCAGATACTTTAATGATGCTACTCTCATTCGGATTGAACGCAAGACTGAGCCTGCCTACTGTTAGATGGTTGAAGAAGAAACTGATGACAAGCCTTGGTTTTATGACATTAAGAATTATCTGCTCAAGCAAGAGTATCCAGCTGATGCTACTAATCTTGATAAGAAGAAACTACGACATAATGCTATACAAGAGAAACGATGTGCTATACAAGTTCTTCATCAGTAACGATGTGCTATACAAGAGAAACTACGACATAGTTCTGCTAAGATGTGTTGACAAACGTGAAACAGGCATGTTACTTTAAGAGATTCATGAAGGAACCTTTGGGACTCATGCCAACGATTATGCTATGTCCAAGAAAATTTTGAGAGCCGGATATTACTGGTTAACCATGGAATCTGATTGCATCCAATATGCCAGGAAAGGCCATAAGTGACAAATTTATGCTGACAAGGTTCACGTACCTCAAACACCGTTGAATGTTTTATCTTCACTGTGGCCTTTCTCAATGTGGGGCATTGACATGATTGGGACAATTAAGCCGAAAGCTTCCAACGGTCACCGATTCATTCTAGTTGTTATTGACTACTTCACCAAGTGGGTAGAAGCTGCTTCCTACGCCAATGTGACCAGGCAAGTGGTTGCCCGCTTCATCAAGAAGGAGATTATCTGTCGTTACGGAATTCCAAGTCGGATCATAACAGACAACGGTACCAATTTGAATAATAATACCATGAAGGAGTTATGCTAAAGTTTCAAGATTGCACATCACAATTCTTCTCCTTACCGTTCTAAGATGAATGGAGCTGTTGAAGCTGCAAACAAAAATATTAAGAAAATCCTGCAAAAAATGGTCAAGACTTACAAGGATTGGCATGAAATGCTACCATTTGCTTTGCACAGATACAGAACTCCAGTGTGAACTTCAACAGGGGCAACCCCTTTCTCATTGGTATATGGAATGGACGCCATCCTCCCCATCGAAGTCGAGCTACCTTCCTTAAGGGTATTGATGGAAACCAAGCTAGATGAATCTGAATGGGTTCAAGACAAATTTGACCAGCTAAATCTCATCGACGAGAAGTGCATGACAACTATGTGCCACAGTCAGTTATATCAGAAACGGATGAAGAGAGCCTTTGACAAGAAAGTCTGAATCCGTGAGTTCCGCCAAGGAGAACTTGTGCTCAAGAAGATCTTGCCAGTTCACAAAGACATGCATGGGAAATGGATGCCCAACTATGAAGGCCCATTTGTTTTGAAGACAGTCTTCTCCGGAGGATCGCTAATTCTCACAACAATGGATGGTGAAGAGCTTGCACATCCTGTGAACTCTGATGCAGTCAGAAAATATTATGCCTAAAATAACCCGCTAAGTCGAAAACCTGGAAAGGCGGCTTAGGTAACAATGGGTATCCCGGTGCATCACAATCTATGAAGGAGATCCAGGCAAAAATTAGGGATGAAAAATAAAAATAATACATAGCTCGCTAAGCTGAAAACCTGAAAGGGAGGCTTAGGCAAAAATGAGCATCCCGGTGGATTGAAAACTCAAAAGGGAGATCCAGGAAAAAATTAGGGACAAAGGCATTTCACTGCATTAGATAACACCGATCATCGAAGAACATTTTACATATGAGATCAACTCCAATCCAATCGCTCTTGTCAAAAGCAGGATTTTGGGTAGTCTTAGTTATTAGGGTCAGTAGAGGTTATTAGATTCAATGTAACCTTTCCCTATTTGCCAATTTCAATTGTAATTTTCCATGGAGCCTTGCCCTTGGCAAGCTACCATTCTTCAATAAAATTAAACCCTTTTGATATTCAATTTTTGCCATTTATGCTATCTCTATTCCATTTTTGTTATGCAAATTGCTATTTGTTGATAATAATTTTGAAAGTGAAAAAGTTTTTCAAACTTAAAACTGTTGTTGAAAACGCTTTGGAAAAATATAAAGTTGCTTTGACCTGTGGAAATCTCTGAAGGACATCTTCTTTCCCCAGTAAGTCTCAATGTTGCAGAAGCAGTTTTAAACCTTTGCCTCAGCGCAAGTCCCCAACGAGACTATAAGATGACAACACTTTTGGACGGATCCGGTAATATCCAGTGACTTTCAGACTACAGAGATCTCCCCAGTATCTTCCAAATGATACATATCTATTATTGAGGACCCACTCCCAGTGGAATCATCTTTTCCTTACTAAAGTTGCTATACTTTCCTCAGGAAACTTTTCCCCAGGTGGTTGTCATATTCTCCTCAAGAAGTCGAAATACTTTCCCCAGGGAAGCTGATGTACCTTCCTCAGGAAGTTGATGTACTTTTCCCAGGAAGTTGCTACACTTTCTCCATGAAGCTACCTAGCTCCACATTTCCCCCATGAAGCGGATATTTATTTTATCCCCAGAAGTCTTTAATCCTAAGATGACTCTCCCAGTGAATAGGTCTTCTTTGATCAGAATTCAGATTCATGATGGCAATCCTCTCCAGTGAAGTCATGATATCTTATCCCCAAGTGGATTGTATTCTCCCCAGAGAATTTGGAACTTTGAAGCAAGATTTGGTTTCGCCGTCAGCTTTCTTATCCCTTGATAGATGTACTTTTGCAGAGGTCGCCAGGTATCCCCGTCGAGATGTTTATTTCATCTCCTGTTCGCTCCTTTCTCGTCTATTTTGTCAGCATGTGCATCAGCATTTTGCATACGCATTGCATTAGCATTTTCATACGCATTGACATACGCTTTAGCATCTGCATGTTTGCTTTCCTTGTAGTCTTTTGTCGTTACTTTGGTTGCGGTTATCGCCAAGTAAATGGGTTTGTCCGTTCTCTCCAAGTAGATCGTCAACCTTAGGCATAAAATACCTACTGCTTTCCAGTTTGCCCACAGAGTTCAAACCTCGTGGATGACGGTTATTTCAGTTATCTTTTCCGCGTCAGGAATAGATAATTCCCATTTGAGTTCATTCCCTTAATGGAGTCTTGCTTGACAGTTTCTTTCTAGCTCGATTCTAGACGGAACTTTGGTCCCCGTCGGTCGCCAAACCTACCTGGACGTGCATTTATTTTGCACTATCTTCCAAGAAGAGCCTTTTACAACTACATTTGCAGATAAGCGACAGTCTCATCCTGAGAAGCCTATCATTGCCACATTTGCAGTTAAGCGACAGTCTCATTCCGAGAAGCTTATCATGGTATCATTACTCCCTAGTAAGTTGCAGTCTCATTCTGAGAAGCTTATCACTACCTTTTACAACACCGATAAGTGGCAGTCTCGCCTGAGAAGCTTATTCCTATCTTCATTATGACTAGCAACAAGTAGTCACCTCCCTCGAGAAGCTTGTTTCCATTGCCCTAAACCTTAAGACGTTGAGTCGCCGTACTCATGCTTAGGCGTCCTGCCGTGGACAATTTTATCCTTTTCAAGTAAAATAAAAAACTGAGACCCGTTCATGGCATATAAACCTTGGAGGCGTGGGGAGGTTTATTTACCCTTTCTAAATGAATCATTTAGTTAAAGAAGAAGTTGAATCATATTTTGATCATGGAAGCTTATTTTCATCAGATAAATGACAGTCTCATTCTGAGGAGCTTATCATCACATTTTACAACACCAATAAGCGACAGTCTCATTTCGAGTAGCTTATTATTTCATTTGTATCCCCAGATAAGCGACAGTCTCCCATGAGAAGCTTATCATTGTTACCCTTTTCAGATCGGTGGCAGTCTCTTTATTTGAGAAGCTTACCCGGTTTTGGCATGTAAGTCCCTTTCAATGATAAGTGGCAGTCTCTCTCGAGAAGCTTATCAGGGCATTCCCCCATTGAAGTCCATATATTTTGGCATACAACAGGTTTTTACCCTGTATATTTTCTGATGGTTCCTAAAGATCCTATTTGATCTCTTCGCTTAAGGAATTTCCAGAAGCTTGGATGTTATTTCAACCTGAAGACTCTAGCATTTTGTTTACCTGATCCTACCACCGTGTGGATTCTGCTTTTACCTTTTATCCTAGAGTATCGACCGATCATGCCTGAACCTGTTGAGCAGCTACTCTTGGATATTTTCCCCAGTGGAGGTCGTCTCAACGGTGCTATCTCCATTGAGGATATCTTCTTGCTTTCCTTCTAAAGTGACAACTGGTCAGGCTTGAACCGTTGGTCTATCACTTTAGATTTCCCCGGTTTCGTGTTGTTTCCCCAGTGCGTGGTCTTCCCCAGTGTGTGTTTGCTCGTTGCATCATTCCCATGTGTCGTCGTTTTGTATGCATGTCTACATTTATCATTTCCACCATACACGTCATATTAGATTCATGGCATCATCAACATTGTCGTTTTGTCCATAGCATTGCACATTACTGCATCTAAGGGCAAAATTTTCGGTTATCTGTATTTAAATCCCTTTCACCATGATTTCTCGAGCCTTCGTTGCTCAAATCATCCGGTGAAGTTATTTAAATAGGGGCAACTGTCATACCTTAAATTTTACCCTTAGATCACTGATCATTTTTCATTTCATTTTGTTTCACATTTCATTTTATTGCTAACCGCTAACCGGTTTGCTCAATTGTTCGTTTTGCAGGTGTGTTAAAAATTGGAAAAATGTTTGTGTGCCCTTTAAATCAGTGGATGCAGACGTATTACCAGTTAATTTCCATTTTGGTTAATGTAGAGCCCATTCATTTCCAGAGGACCCCAAGAAATTAGGTTCTCTTACCTCTCGAATTACAAGACTTTGAGTTGAAAACGGTTCAAATTTCCATGGCAGTGTGGATGTCAGATTCTTCTTGATACAGTCTATCCAGATTTAAGAATCAGATTGTTAGCCGTCAGATGAAAGGTTGGAATATTGATTTGATTTATGAACCATTTGATTTGGGACTGTCAAGGTTTGGACAAATTGGGATGCTGTCTACTCGAAAACTCTTTTCTAAAGTTAAGTCTTTATTCACAGAATGTTTGAGCCGTTTACGAGTTAATTGTCACAGGAAGCTCATGTCAATTCACGATTTGTGTCAAATTCCCACTGGTTTGTCTGGTTTCAAGAGTTTGCGTTTTTTTTTGCTCATATGCAAGTTGAGAAAATTCAAAGTTGTTTGTCGCAAGATTGGGGTCGGAAGTAAAGTCTGAATAATTAAATCCACAGGATATGCGAAGGATTTAAAATTTGTATTTTGATTTAAGAATCGAGTTTTATACATTTTCGAATTTAATTTCTTTTACAAAGCTACAAAGTTATATTTCCTTACAAGTTACAAGTCCTAAAATTTCTAAAGGTCCTAAGACTATGGTCTTCAAACTACGTCTTCAAGTCCCATATTGCCATATTCGAAGAGCAACCTGCAAGTAAAAAACAGATGTTTAGAAATTGGATTTGTTTTTAATCGGAAGTGATTTTTTAAAATTATTTTCGAAACCCTCATAGTATGATATCATCACCGGGTTCCGTCTCGATCCGCAAGGGCAACGAAAAAGAATCGCCGCCAGCTCGCGTTCCAAGATCAAGGCAGTTTCTATTCTGGTCTGAGAAAGAGTTTTTTATAAATGAATTTTTTGTCTAAACGAGCCTTAAGAGAATCCAAAAATCCAGTAAGGGACAAAATTCAAAAATCCAACAACCCACATTAAACACAAAATGGATTATTATTATCAATGAACACCAACAGCATCCGCAAATATTACCATCAAACTTAATGAAGACATCAAAACAATATCATCATCCAAAAAATAATAATCATGGCAGATCTAGATTTGGAAAGAAGAAAATCATCAAAATCCAACATGACAGTGAAATCACACGGATCACCATCAAAGCCACAAGTTTGAAAATGGAAACAGACATCACCATCATCAATAATAAATCTGCGACAACAGCTTCACAATAGATCAGTACAAAGGAAGAAGATAATAACATCGCCATCAAGAAATCCGAATGTGGAAAAGATCAGAAACATGTTAAGACATGTTTCCTTCAAAAAGGAAACTTTGTTTAAATAATCAAAACACGTTTTGAAAGAAAATACTATAAGAAGAACAGAAGTTTGGACGAAAAGGGACCAACACAAAAAAATCATCAGTCGAAAATCACAAACAAATCGTGAACAAAATCATCACGGTCACAACAAAAATAACCCTCTAGGCTCAGTTTAACCCTCATCGCCCAGAAAACTTAAAAAATCACTCATCATCGCCCTCGAATCAAAACCGTAAGAACATTACCAAGAACTCCATCAAGCCGCCATCACAAAAATCCGACCACAAACCCGTAAGACTCATGTTGCCACTTAACCATTACTTTTCGTTGTTTTTGTTGTTGCAAGAAGAATAGAAAGAAGATCGCGAGCATGCAAGGAAGAAGAAGAAAGAGTCTCGCGGCGACCATGGGAGAGAAGAGAAAGTTCAGAAAAGCCAGAGGGGAGAGAAGTTGAGAAGGGTAGAGATAAGAGAGGAGAGAACCGAAGGATAAGGGGGGCGTCGTTTAGGCGTTTGGCTCCCTAGGATTTTTAGAAACCCAGCCCCCTCTCTTATTTAGCGAACCGGGTCGGGTCTGGGGTGTAATGACCCAGCCCGACCCATTTTTTATTTTTATTTATTTTCAGTTTATTTTGTTATTTTATTTGTAATTTGTAATTATTAATAATATAACTAACACCCTAACATAACCTATACTAACATTTAACTAAAGAAAATCTAAAAAAAAACATTTTACTAATTAATTAATTAAAAACGTTTTTAAATATCAAAAATAATTAAAAACATTTTTAAATATCAAAAATAATTAAAAAACGTATTAATTTAATTTTAACTTAAGTTTTTCTTGCAATAATTTATATATATATATATATATATATATATATATATATATATATATATATATATATATATATATATATATATATATATATATATATATATATATATATATATATATATATATATATATATATATATATATATATATATATATATATATATATATATATATATATATATATATATGCTTATTTTAATTCCAAGTAAAGCTCATTTTCTTAGTAAATAAAACAAATTTAAAAACATTTTTATAAAATGACTTAGAACTCTTTTAATAAATAAAAATTCTTTTTTAATTAGCCTAAAAATCTTAATTTTAAAATAACTCAAAATAATTTAATCTTTTTCATACTTTCACTTAATCATATTCTTATTCACAAAAAATGATTAATTCTATTAAACTTAGATTTAGTTATAAATTACATAAAATTCTCAAAAATAACTAAAAACAATTAAGCATTTAACTTTCAGTTTCTAACTTTTTTTTTCCTAATTACATATCTCACAAAAATCATAAAAATATTTAATTCTAACATTTGTCCTTTTTTTTTTCTTAGTTAATCTAATCCAAACCTCTCAAAAATAATCAAAAACAATTAACCATCTCTTATTTAGCTTAGATTTAATTCATAATTTCACAAAGTCATAAAAATACTTAATTCTAATTTTCATGCCTACTTAGATTTCACAAAAACAACTAAATTCACTTTCTAACCGCTAGGTTAGTTACAATATCCTCGCTTAATTCCAACTTAACCTCCATCATTCGCTTTGTACAATACTCACATTTTATTAGCTCATGCTATATCATTTATCGTTGCTTTATTTTTATTAATTGTTTACCCTCCGAAGGAAAGGTTTACCGTTTGACCGCCGTGTCAATGCCTTAACCCTCGCCCGTCCTAACCTTAAGACGCTGAGTCGCCGTACTCATGCTTAGGCGTCCCTCCATGGACATCCATCCCTTTATCCTAGCCTTAGGATTAGGAGTCGTCGCACTCCATGTAAGTTCCCGCTGTGGAATACTTACTTCACCCTTTTGGAATTCAACTTATAACATAGAAATAGGAGTCGCCGCACTCCAAGTAAACACTTCCCTATGAACGTTTATATCCCCCAAGAACCTTGACCACAGTCAAGAAGTTCCTATTCCTCCCTTTCGATGGGAACTACGATTACTCTGATTCCATCCCCTACCTCGGATGCGTAGGCACAAGATGCGAGTCTTGGCAAGTAAACTTAGGACTAACCCCTTAGGCCCTTCTCTTTACCCTTTAACCTTTAGCATTACCCTTAAGCAGATAACCATAACAATAACACATTTTAAACAAGAGGTTCCTGTAGAGTACTACAGAAGTTTAGGATGCTAATACCTTCCCTAAGCTTAACCAACCCCCGAACCTTAGATCTCTCCCCGTATTGTGTTTACGATGCAAAAAATAGGTTTTTCCTTTCTTTAACCTCTCCTTCGGATAAATTAAAGACCGGTTGTGAATCAAGATTGTGATTTAAATTAATCAATAATTTAATATCCTATTCTCACTGCAACATCTACATAACACATTGAAGCACTGCACAACTTGCGTCATTACTCTGTCGATTTCAATTTCCGCACCATACTCTGAGTGCTAGAGAAGGGATGAGAGTGGAGAATTCCTACACTCATTCTGATTATTTTGGGTAGAGGGTGAATGGTCATGTGCCTAGAGTAATCGTCTCTATCCCCAGATTATAGTGTTCCCCATTCCCAGTAGAGCCAATCTTTAATTCACATCCCTTGATTCCTTTGATCAAGCACTCTTTCGTTGGTTCAAAATCATTGTTTCTCTTGGGTTAATCACCTTATCTTGGTTAATCACTCGTTCTTTGGTTGATCACAGTTTGTCTATTCAAACCAGATTCTCTTCTTCCCTAGCAAAGTTGCAATCTTTTTCTTCGGTTAATCACAGTTTTTTTTGTTAAATACTAAATCCCTAGCGGAGTTCGCAACCTTCTCTTGGTTCCTCTCCCTTTTTTCGTTGGTTGATCACAGTCCACCTGTTAAAACCAATCTTCCTTGGGTTAATCATATTCTCTTAGTTAATCACTCGTTCCTCAGTTAACCATAATCTGTCTGTTAACATACTGAGCTTCTCTTGAGTTAATCACCGTCTCCTAGTTAACCAACCTTTCTTTTTGGTTAATCATAGTCTTTTTGTTAAACCCAATATCCCCTGCAGTTAGAAAACTTTCTTTGGTTCAAATACTCGCACCTTTGGGTTAGTAACCTTCTTTTGGTTCAAATACCCTTTCTTCGGTCAAGTACTGCTTGTTCAGTCAGTGTACCGAACCCCTTTGAGTCACAACCTTTGCTTGGCTCCCAACCTTCGATTGGTTCCACACTAGTCTTTTGGGTCACAACCTTCACTTGGTTCCACACCTATCCTTTTAGGTCATAATCTTCGCTTGGTTCTACACTCGTCTTTTTGGTTGATCACCGTCCATCGGTTAAAACCAATTTCTTTCTCTTTTTGGTTAACCACTATTTATCACTTAATATATCGAGTCCTCCAGAGAGTCAGACACCTTCTCTTGGTTCAATACTCTCCTTCTGGTTCATCACAGTTCATCTGCTGACACCAACCCTATTTTTCCCTACAGAGTCATCCTCTTTTTCTTCAGTTAACCATAACCTGCATGTTAATATACCAAATCCCCAATGAATCTTACCTTGTCTTGATTTAATTAATTTTCTTTTCTCGTGGTTTTGACACCATCCCTTTGCCTTTCTTTCCTGGTTTTGACACTGTTTCCACTCGTGTTCCCTAGTAGAGTCATTCCCTTTCTTTCGCCCTTGGTTTTGACACCATTTCCCTTTCTTTTTCCGTGCCAGTTCCCAAAACTACGAAGTTCTAACTTCGTTATTGCACTGTGAGGATACGTAGGCACAATATCGTGAGATCTTGGCGAGCTACCTTCTACCTTCTTCCGTTCTTCATTCTCTTTCCTAGTTCCCTGAACTACAGAGCTATAAATTTCTTATTGCACTATGAGGATACGTAGGCACGAGGGCCCCAATCCTCCGCGAGCACTTTCTTTTTCTTTATTCCTTCTCTTTTCTTTAGCTAGTAGCCTTTAGATAGATAACTCATTCAATCCTAAAAGTAAGCAAAATGGTTTCCCTCGAGTACGACGGATGCGTGAGGTGCTAGTACCTTCCTCTCACATAACCGACCCCCTTACCCATTTCTCTTCCCCTTGGGTTTTATCGATATTTTCCATATCCCTTGGGACTAAATAAAGTTTGGTGGAAACTCTGTTGTATCTTTGAGTGTTCGATTCACTCAGGTATAATCTCACTAGCTTCAGTTTTTTGCTTACTTTGTGTTTGTTTATGTTTACTAACCCTAATCAAAATAGTAAAAAATATGTTTTGTTTACTTTTGTTTCTGTTGTTAAACAGGAAAGGAAGACATCAAGGATATCAAGCTTAGTTCCTCAGCACTATTCAAGCTCATTCTGATCAGGATCATCCTAAGGTTTAATAACTTGTCCCTCAAGAAAGTCAAAGGCTCGTGTGTTTATTTCCATGCCTTCTTAATCGATTATACCCTCTCAAAAGGGCGCAAAATTTGAATCTTCAAGCCTGTAATCGATTAACACAATTCATGTTAATCGATTACACCCTTGAATTTTGGCCCAAATCAACAGCTTTTCAACTCTGTAGCAGCTGACACCTATTTGCATGTGCATGATACACTTTTACATCAGATGGAACATTCTAGAGTAGCAAAATATCAGCTTCACATTATTCCCTTACACCATCATAATAAAATTCCACCATACATCCTCATTTACATACCCAATTTGAACCAATTGATCCTTGATTTACCACCCAAACCAAATTTTAAGCCTCATTGTGCTCTAAACCTAGCCTCTATTTAAACAAACTACCTCCATTCCAATTCATTTTCCAATCATTTTTCCTTCAATTTCTGAATTCTCTATACATCACATTTGAATTCTCTCTCACTTTTTTTGAATTCTTCACCCATTCTCTCCATTTTTCATCTTCCCCAACCATTATTAAAGCTCTTTCCATTGAAAGTTAATAAGCTTTTCATTGAAGCTTGTTAATCTTTGAGCTAAACCTCCATCAAAACACTTCTTCTTCATCAAATTCTATTGAATCTATCTTTGGAGATCATTCTTTGAAGTTGATTTGAATGCAAATTCAGATTTGGTTGGTAATTCTTGGATCTAACTTTGTTTGAACTTAATTTTCATCTTTCATCATGTAATCTCTTGTGATTTGTGTGTTTCTTGATCTTCTTGATTGCATTGGTGTTTAATTGTTGATAATTGCTAGAATTTTCGTGCTCAATTGCATACATTATCATTTGGAGTTTGAATGTGGAAGTGATTGTAGAAAAGTGGTTTTTCAAACTCCATTTCTGCTATTATAGCAGGTTTAATCGATTAAAATAATAGTTTTAATTGATTGCACCACTTGTTGCGCCTTTGAATGTGTTATTTTTGATGCTGTAATCGATTAAGACCTCTTGGTTAATTGATTACACCTATACAGAAGGCAGTTTTTGGCTTATTTTGGGGTTGTTTTGGCTTCTTTTCTTCTTTCTTCCCTATTCACTTTATTTTTCCTTGGATTATGGCTTTGTTGATTAACTTTCTCTTCAAGTTCCATGAATTTTGGGTGTTTGATGAAGTTGGATAAATCTTCATTAATTCAAATCTATCTTTAAGTGGATCATTTGATTCATTTTAGGTGCTTTGAATTAGTGATAGGTTTAGTACTTTAATCCACCAAGAAGAGTGATGGAAATTGAAGATGGAATGATCCAAATGTTGTGATTCAATTTGGTTTCCCTTCTCCCATCTTTTTATTTTTCTTTTGGTCAATGAAAATCTTAAATGTCATGGAACTTTTCTTTTAAGTTCTTGATTAAGACGAGACCACTACATCTTTTCTTTAAAGTGTGACAAGCTTTAAGAGAGTGACTTATATGCCACTTCTCTATCTTGTGTTAGCACAAGTAGTGTATTGGAAAACTTCCCATAGTATGACCTTCTTCATAGGTTGTGCTACAATTACTTAACATAGCGCTATATTTTGTCCCGAAATCGGAAATCAAGTTGTTTGTGTAAGCGAGATTGTCAATCTCCTACTTTCCATAGTGTGGTTTGAAATAAATTGTCTCTTTTTCATTAAGAGAGCTAGTTGGCATACTCGTTTATTTTATCCGAGTTGGAGCTCTTCTCTTAATGATGTATAAATTCATATTTTTATGCTCATGGTTGATTAGTCGAGTATTCTTCGAAAAAGGACAAAATGTTCTTCATCACCAATACTAACATACTAACTATATATTTGCACTAATTTTACTTTGTGCCATTTAAATCTTGCTTTTTATTTCTTGTCATTTATTTTTATGCTTTTACTTTTATCATATTATATCATATTATCATCTTATTTTCCCTTTGTCTACTTGAACCTTTGTTTATGCTTTTTCTCTTTTTGTTTTGTTTATTTGGACCATATTTCTCTTAAGACATTAACAAATATCAAAACACCTAAAAAACTTGGTTCTCTTAATCTTAGAATGGTGTGATCTTATGCTTTGACTTGGACTTCGGACTTAGATCTAGGATCCTCATCCTATGCTCTTGGAGATTTGAGACCTTGGATCTTGGTGTTGCTTTTGTTCGTTTGTTTGGAAATTTTCTGTATGAGGTGTTAATACTTTGACATTATGAAAGTCATCTAATTCATGACTCTTCTAATTGGATTTTAATCCTTGGTAAGACCTTACTTTGACCTTGTTATGGCTTAACTTGGGACTCCCTCTGATGCTTTATTTCATCTGGTTATTTTGCTTGTGGCTTAGATCCAAAAGAAAGAGGATTGCTTATGTTGACTTGTTATCAAGTGTTTTCTCCTTGTGTGGTTATATATTTCTTTGTCCTTAGATTTTATATCTTTGCTTTAGGATAGTCACTTCTTCTCCTCCCTTTCTTCGATTTTCAAAATCTTCTCCCTTTTTCAAAAACCTTATTGTTTTCAAAATTTAACCGCTTTCACAATAAACCTTGACTCTAGTAAAATGATTTTCAAACTTTTTTTTCTTTAATAAATGTCAATCGATGTTAATCATACTTTGACTAATTTCAAAAAGACATAAAAAATACAAAAACTCATCAAACCTTTTGTGCCTTTGTGCACTTTTTCATTTAAGATTTTTCATAAAGTTTAGACATGAGTCATTTTCATAGTTAAGATGTAATTCTCCTATTCCCCATAGTATTTAATACGTTGAAATTTTCCACTTAGATGTTGAGTGATAGACTTGTTTATTTTTATCCAAGCAAAATCCTCTATCTTAAGATGATGCAAATGTTGTTTTCTTATACTTGTGGGTGACTAGTCATAGTTTTCTCCTTAAAATGATGACTTGTCTTTTCATTTAAAATGAATCATAACAAACCAATTTTGTTATTTGCACCATGAACTACGAGGTTTTGATCCTATATTACACTTTGTGGGTACGTATAGGTTAAATAAAAACATATTCATTGAAATGTTTAAATAAAAACAACTTGTCATACAAGAACCTTAAATAAAAACATAATCAACATTAGAATATACTCATTGAAATGAGCAAATAAATTGTTTAATTATTTAATTAAAATTGATCGGAGTACCTAATGTATGAATGTATAACATCGATGCCTAATTCAAAATGTTGGAAAATCTGATCCAAATCCTCTTTAGCAATTGTTTCGGCATAAACAAAACTGAAAATACCTTCATCCATAGGTATTTGGCGAATGCCACCCTCTATCACATTTGTTGTTCCTACATATGTTTCAAGGCACAACCTAAATCGAGGAACATATGCATTTTTAGGCTCAGCCAAACTTTGAATTGGACTTTAAACGATGTTGGTAACAACTAAACTTTGAGTACCAATTATGATTGGATTTACAAATAAAGTGCTAGTTATGACTGGACCTTTTAGAGAAATATCAACAATAATTGGACTTTAAGAACAGAGTGCCAGCTACAACTGGACTTTTGGGTCAAGGGATAATAAATCAAAGACGAGACATGGGTTAATGCAAAATGAACACAAAACACTTTTTGGGCTATGCATGGTTGAAATTTGCTTTTATGCATGATATGTGAATGTTCATGATATAAAAATGCTGACATTCATGAAATGACGTTTGGCAAGATGCGTTTATTGATGAACAAAAATGCAAGGTGAAATCACTGGGGAGATAAGTGATCAACTACTCTGACTGCTTGCACGTTCTTCGAGAAAAATATTCTACAGAAGTTCCTCAGGGGAAAACTGTTTCCAAGGTTCCTTGGGGAAGATTCAAAAGAAAATTCATTAGGGAGTCTACTGTCGGGTCTCATTGGAAGATACCTACTGCCGAGGTTTTGTTGAGAAAATACTTATTGCCAAGGTTTTGCTGGGAAATCTTCTGTCTAGATCAACCAAGGAATCTTCTGGCGAGATTCTACCACCTTCTGTCAAGGTCTACTATCGAGATTAGCCAGTAAATCAACTGTCGAGATTCACTTGAAGAGATATATACCTACTGCCGAAGTCTACTAGGAAATATTTGTCATACCTCGAAAAATATGATCCTTCGCGAATGGTCACAGAAAATTATTCGAACAGAGTCGCCATCGAACTTTATTCATTCCAATGAAGGAATAGGAAAATATCGATAAAACCTTTGAAAGATAAGAACATGGTCATCGCAACCAAATTCTAGGTTTGGGAGTCGATTACCCAAAGGGAAAGTATTAGCACCCTCACGTCCGTTGTACTCAACGGGAACCTCTTGGTTTGATTCGTGAGCAAATGTTAGCTAAGGTTGTTTGTTTTCTTCTAAGCAGATAATGCAAAATGGTATGAGAAAAGATTTTTGTTTTCTAAGGGGAAATGGGTGGTTTTTTATTAGGTTGCTCGCCAAGGATTGAGGCCCTTGTGCCGACGTATCTTCATTTGAAAAAAATGAAGAATCAGAGCGTCTGTAGTTCGTGGCACTACGGGTTGTTAGTTCGTTTTATCGAACGAATATTTAGGCCGCATTCTAAGGGCTAAACATTAGCTTTTATACTCTCGCTGAAGGCTTAAGCATTTAGTTCATGGGCGCATTAGAAAGGACTAAACATCGTTCTTTTGAGAAAAGTTTTTGCGTTCGAAACAGTATAAGGGTTTGAACTAAATGAAAAGGAGGTCCTAATTGGTATTGGGTAAGGTCGATGGCGATGCACAAGGCAATCGACTTACAAGAGGGGGTAGGGCTTGATATATGGATCAAATGCTTTAGGGTTTGGAATATATTCATCATGGAAGACAAAATATAAACAAACAAGTGAATGAAAGTGATAAAATTATTTTACACTTCATAGGGAGGAGGGTGCATCTTTTTGAATGGGGATAAGAAAAAATGGTAAACACACGGCTCAAACAAACAAGCATACACAAGTAAATGAACCACGAAAGTGATAAAACAATTAAATCGGTTTTTTGATTACGTGTGTACTAACAAAGTGTGCTAGTCTTTTAGACGACCATGTTTTGTATGGTAACCATGAGTTTGATGGCGATGCTTAAAAAGTGATCGACTTACAAGGGTGTAAAAAATGACTTGATATAAATCGAGAATCATTTTGAAAATTATTTAGGTGATGCTTGAGGTGATTATCAATTGAATAAAGCATACAATCGAGATGAAAGAGATAGAGTTATTACACTTCATGGGAATTGGGGTACATTTTATCGAATGGGGATATGAGATAGTGAAATAATCAAATCAAGCCCGATCAACAATTATAAACAAATGAGTGTTCGTTGTAAGAAGGCCCCCAAGAGTAAGCCATGGGATTTGGGGTACATTTTATCGAATGGGAATATGAGATAGTGAAATAATCAAATCAAGCCCAATCAACAATCATAAACAAATGAGTGTTCGTGGTGCAAAAATGTCTAAAAAATTAAACTGAATGCACTAAAATGATCAGCGCGAAATAAACTTCTCGAAAATATACAGCATTTGATTTAATTTTGAAATGAATTTTGACTGGTTAAAAGGCTCATATTGATCAAAATGCGACCGAAATAGTAGTCGCAAAATTAAAACGAGCATGTCAGGTTAAACTATGTGAAACGTATATTAATATAATTGGCTTCTGTAAGCTCGATTTTGAAATTTTTTGTCCATTGATTTTACACACAGTTGAGAATCAGTTTGACCGGTCTGCCTGTAAATCTGGAAAAAAAATGCTCTTGTTGACATTTAAGGCATTATGCAAGATGAAATACATGTTATGATATGCATATGATGTTAATGAATCGATGAATGCATTTATTCGGCGATTCAGGGTCAATATTGGGATATGAAAATTGTCCTTTTCGAGATTTTGAACTCATTTCCTAGTGATCTGGGTCATGGAGATTTATCATTGAGTCCTTCAAACCATGTCTCGCTGCGTCGAAGACTCGATCGACCCCTCATCGTTGGTTTGTCTACGCCTCGTCATTAATGTTTCTTAAAAGATACTTCATTAATGTTCATAGTAAACGTCTTTTCATTGACATTCTTTGTTGATTTTCTAATAGTTAAAAATCCAAGTGTAACAATGATGTTATTCAAGTTAACAACACATGACCCATATTTATACAACTTTGGAGTCATTATAGACCACACAATACGGTCGGTGCAATCATAGTCATTTAAAAGTGTCGGCAAAATCGTAATCGTTCAATTGCGCTCTCTTTTGTAACTACCAAATTTTTCAATAATTGACTAAATACACGATAGTTTCTGATTTTTTTTTTAATAAAAAGAACGGGTACTACGCATATATTCCAGATATTTTCATATATCTAGTGCGCCAAATATTTTGCATACACTACCGGATATTTTAGTCAATATATCTAGTGCCCCAAATATTTTGCATTGGTACCAAATTTTTTGCTTCAACTATCGAATATTTCATCCGAATTTTTAATCTTGACTTCTCACAAGAGCAACTTGGATATTATTGAAATATGGAAGATGTTAGATATAAAATAAGGAGCGATAGAAAGTTCCCTCGAGACTAACTCATGTAATTTCTTTATTTGGGCATTGCCCCTCCACATTTAAAAAAAAAAAAAAGTGAGAAGTGGGTGTTATTTATTTATTTTTAGTTTATCGTAAAATGTATTAATTAAAAAATAAAAAAAATGAATAAATATATGAAATTGCTAAATGTTTCCTAATTTAAACGTCAACGCTTAACAACTTTTATATACAATCTATTCAAATCCATAAATCAATATCCGACCAATCACAATGGAAATAATTTGTTCATGTTTTGAATCTCATATTCTGCTTTCTGTCTTCAAAAATAAAATCTTAGGCTCTCCATAATCTCAGCTGGAATTCATTTTGCTTAATAGGAGATCAAAAAATTGACTTTAAATTTAAAGACTAAAAGTTGGTTTTAATTAATATAGAGGATCAAAATAGTCCATTTAAGTCAATTATATTTATTTATAAATGAACTAAAATTATCCTCAAATATAATTAAGTATGATAAAATATGGTCCCGTTAATAAAAATAAGCATCAACTTTTAATAAAAAAATTAATTTCTAATGACTTTGCAAGTTTATGATGATTACTGTTTCTTTTAATCATATGTAAAGACATTCTTAATCTTTAAAGGTGTTTTTGAACATCTTACACCTAATAACAAAATTGTTACAACACATCTTCATAAAATTACACAAGCAATTAGATTATTTTCCTTTGGTTACAAATAATGTAAGATGAACACCCTTACGATTAAAACTATATCTTGCTTAACTTAATTGTGAGCAGTTGAAGACCTCAGCTTCCGGTCAAATAAAAGAATTTGAAATTGTGAATGCAACGAGCATCATTTTATCAAGAACAAACTTTTAATTTGTATGATTTACCGTTGTGTTTCTTGAGGCAGCTTCTCACGACTTTTATCCTCGTCTATTCAAGACATTTTTGACCAAACTTGCTTCCTACATGAACCGCTGCTCATCAACAGTCAACATAAAATTCAATAATACTACTTAAAAATCTTGATACTTCACAAAAAGCTAAATTTTAAATGGTTGAAACTATTGTCAAATACGACATGGCCGCTGATGATTATATCATAAATACACGTTAATAAATTAAAATGAAATAGTAATGACTATAGCAACAACTTATCAGGATAGATTAGAGAACAAAATAAAAGGCTAATGTCACTTCTCCATTTGGTTGTTATATGTGCTAATGTCATTATATATAGATACAACGACAACATCAATCAAGTCTTATCTCACTAAATGAGGTCGGCTATATGAATCAAACATGTCGATACTATTGCAAATGCTGTTATTATATTCAGTTAGATTATTGACAGGTTTTGTGAGATAGCAAAGGACAAAACCATTATAGAACAATGTTCTGCTTACCTATCGTGTAGTTGCAGTACACATGGATCTAGAAGCACACAAATAGTGGCATTACTTCTGTTCAGGCCACTTAATTGAATCTGTGGATATCTTCATCTTTGACGCACTGGTTTGGTTTGAGGAGTCATGCCATATCATCTCCATCTGATACATAGAAGAACAATTGGTCATTGGGTGTGAATTATGGAATGACACAATGTAGAGCTTTGAGTAGGACTACACAATTTATTGTTCAAAAATAAGCTTTGTCCCCCCATCTTATAATTATTGTTGATGTTTCTAGGTTATTCTCGAGGTCATAGAAAGTACTATGAATAGTGTTCTACCTTTAAGGAAACATAGTTTCAAGTGAATTTGAAGCAGTTACTGACAACTATATTCTATTCAATAAACCAAACACATAAACACACCACAAGAATTACAATGAACAGAAATGCTGAAGAAAAATGAAAATGTACCTCTCCAATCATCACTTTGTCGCCTTCCTTTACACCAAGTTTCACGAGAGACTTAAACACACCACAAGCCTCGAGAACATTTTGGAATCTTTTCTCTGAATCAACATACCTGTAAAAAAGATTCACTGGTTTCCATGAGACTGTCTATGAATGGAGGTTGCAATTTCAAGCATAATTTTAATCCTAATACACTTTTTTACTGACACGTATCAAGTATCCAAGAAGAGGATGGGGCTTCCAGCCTTCATATTTTTTTTTCACGCTGTTCTAGAAAGGTTATATTTTTTTGAAGTATAGGAAGATTCTTTGATGAAGTTTTGAAGTAAAGTATGTTTAACATGTAATAAAAATAACAATGGTGGAAAAAACCATGCTAAGGACATGTATTCAAATTCTTACTGTAAAAAAAGGACATGTAGTCTTACTGCAAAGGACATGTATTCTTAATCACAATTTTACTATTTAACCTACCGCCAATTTGTCATCTGGACAAAACGTTGCAATCCAGATCCAACTACACTCCAAACATCTGAATTGCTATCATGAAAAATCTCAAACTCACTAATGGATGCACTCCGTTGTTTCTGTATTACGTGAGCTATATGATTCATGTCTACCATATCTTGTCCATCTGAAACAGGTAATATTGTCCAAATGCAAAAAAACATAATTAGAAAAAAGAAGTGTTTTGGTAATGTAACAACAATATATAGAATACACATAAAACAAAGTATAACCTTCATATTCCTCCTTGTCTTCTTTATTTTTACGCCAAAGTTCATAAGCAGCACATATAACTTTATGAGTACCTTCCCTTTTGACAGCGCTCATACAAAAAGGTGTGATCCCACGAGATTCCAACTTATCCTTGAAGGATTCCCAGTTTTCATATGCTTCTGGAAGATCCATTTTGTTATAAACAACTATAAAAGGCTTCTCAGCAAGTTCAGGATTAAATAGCGTCAGCTCTAGACGAACTGCGTCAAACTCAAGATCTGGCTGTGGTGATGAACCATCAATGACATGTATCTGAAATACAATGTAAAGACTTATTTTAAATGAAAACTTTCAGGGTGAGGAAATGAAAGAGCGGACAGATAAATCAAATTCTCATACTTAGAAATAGCAAGCTTACCAATACCAGAGGTACATGCAGAAAAAATAAAATAAAACCATACTCATAATCTAAAGAAAAAGGAGACATGCATTGTCACTGTAAACTAGCTTTACACTGACAGCGTCTAATAAAAATTGAGTATTTGGTATATTTTCATAAACTGTCATTATCTTGGTTTATATACCAATAGAATGAGTTTTTATTAGATGATGGTGTGAAACAATGTTACACTTGTTAGTGTATAACCATTAAACCCTAATCTAAATAGGTGGACACTGTCAATGTTTTTATTAGAACAATTAATTTCTTGGTGCGCCCCTCAATTGTTACCGGAAGCATGCTTCCGGAAGTGTCTTTATCTGAAATACACTACCGGGGAGCACTCTTCCGGTAGTGTAGTTTTAGCATATAGAGGGGCAGATTGAGAAATTATCTTTTCAGGGATAAACTGCATATGACATTCAACATAAAGAGATTCAGAGTGGGCTGGGTTCACATCTACTAATTGGTTGATTTGGGGTCTGGTATAACACTCCGGCAGAAAGAAAGAAAAAAAAAAGTAAAAATAAGGGTAAGATATCTGATGGTAACAGACTCAAACGGTTCAAATAAGTAAACAAATTTTACTCAATCTATTTTAAACACAACTGACACTAGTCTGTAAGATCAAAAGGTTGCAGTGGCCTAAGTTATACATTTTTGTTTTCTTCCCCCTGTAAGATCAAAAGGTTGCAGTGGCCTAAGTTATACATTTTTGTTTTCTTCCCCCTGTAAGATCAAAAGGTTGCAGTGGCCTAAGTTATATATTTTTGTTTTCTTCCCCAGTAGGACTAGTGAGAATTGAGATTCTAAATGTAAGATATATATGTAGTCTAAATGTCTAACTACATAAGACAGACTAAATATATTGATAACATGTTGATCAAAAGTATTTACCAGTGCAGAGCACCTTTCAGTGTGTCGCAGAAATTCGTGACCTAAACCAAAACCTCTGTGTGCTCCTTCAAGAAGACCCGGAAGGTCTGCCACTACCATATTTGAATCATAGTCAAAGGAAACAACGCCCAAATTGGGAAGCAGCGTTGTAAAGGGATAATTTCCCACCTCTGGTTTTGCAGCACTAACAACACTCAAAAGTGTACTTTTCCCTGCATTTGGAGCACCAACTATTCCAACATCTGCAACCAGCTTGAGTTCCAACTCCAACCACCTGATCAAAACAAACCAGCATTCTTAGACTCTTATAATTTCAAATTCAACCCAGATTCAGGAAAACAAAAGAAACACTTCATATTTTCTTTCATGACCGCAACAATCTCAAACAAGATTAAGAATAAACTAGTTTCTCTTCCAAACAAAAACAAGTATAGTTTTAGCCATGACCATGCATCTCCTCCATCCATGATGGACATTTAACTCTCAAATACAATCTTAGATGAACAAAACTGAAAAAGCGAAATCAAACCATATGCTAACTTGTAATGCCACTCACAGTGCATCACCAACTCACCCAATCAAAAATACTGATATGGATCCTTGCTACCACTATGGCAGGAAAGTCATCATCACTATCTTTCTATAGCTTTCCTATATTACTCTCTATCTCACTCTCATCTTAACTCTCCTTTCTCTCTCACATTTCTAACCTTCTCGTAGAATACAATAAAGTCGCAATGACTTTCCTACACAGATCCAATTCCCAAAAACACCCTTCAAAAAAATATTTCAAAATACAAACTAGACATTAGACCTCCAAGTCACGGTTCAACTAATTTAAACAGCTCGATAAAGCCCGGTAACAAAAATTGTATATAACGCCAGTTCACATTTCAGCCGATTGAACCATTCCGTTTGGTTTTTAAAATTTGCTTAAAATATATCAATAGAATATCTTATGGTGAATAAGTATTATTATCAGTGACAGTGACAATAAAGCACAAATGAGAACTCACTCACATACATTTCATGACCTTCTTCACCATTCTCAGCAATCTTAGGAGCTTTATTATTCCCAGTCTTAAAAGCAGCATTCCCTCTACCACCTCTACCACCCGGCAACAACAATGTTTTCTGTCCATGATACACCATCTCCAACAGCACCACATCACTCCCAGCTTCTCTAACCACCGTCCCAGGAGGCACCTTCACCACCACATCTTCCCCCTTAGCACCAATCATCTTCCTTCCTTGCCCATGTGACCCCCTCTCTGCCCGAAAATGAATCCCATTCCGAAATGGTAACAACGAACTCATCCCTTTATCAACTTCCAAATACACATTACCACCTCTCCCTCCGTCCCCTCCTGACGGCCCTCCAAACGGCACATATTTCTCCCGCCGGAATGCCATCGAGCCGTTCCCTCCGTCTCCAGACCTTACAAGTATCTTTGCCCGGTCAAAACATCTCATAACAGCCGGTAACCCTTTCTCCTTCACCTCACCCTCTGATTCCTCACTCCATAATTCTTCATTTTCGTTAACCTCCTCGTTCCCATCGTCTTCATACTCATGGATTTCTTCTTCTTCTTCGTCTTCAGACTCGGAGTCATGAATTCCTTTAAAATTACCATCGATTTCTTCTTCGTCTTCAGACTCGGAATCACGAATTCCTTTAAAATTACCATCGATTTCTTCTTCTTCATCATCATCTTCGTCTTTGTGGAGAAATTGGTGAATTGATATTGATTCGGAGAGTGTAATTTCGGAGGAGGAAGAGGAGAAGGATGAGGAATAGTCTTCTTTGAGAGGGAGACGGGTGTAGGTGGTGGGTTCGGCGGCTGAGAGGAGTAGCGGTTCAGGCGGAGAATTATGCTTGGTGGTTTGGTTTTTGTTGAGTTTAGGGTTTGGAGGAGGTTTTCTTTTAGTGCGGGTGGGTAAACGATAGCGACGGTTGCGTGTGTTGGAACAGGTTATGGCAATGGGAGAGAACCATGGTGAGATTGAAGAAGCCATTTTCGTAATAGTGGGACAACACGTAGTAGTAGAAGATGAACTACATTTCGCGAATTTTTTTTTAAAGTAGCAATGTTATAAATTTTATTTACCAAACAAAATAAGGTTTCAATTAATTTACGAAAATGGCAAGGTTTTGAAAGGTGGAAGCAGTCAGTCGCCAGATGAATTGGCGAATTAGGCAAATCCCATTTCAACAGATTCGCCAGATGAATTGGCGAATTAGCCAAACCATAACAAACTCGCCACATGAATTGGCGAATTAGCCAAACCATAACAAACTCGCCACATCATTTGGCGAATTAGTATAACTTTATTTTTTGTTTTTTTTTTCTTTTTATATTATGATTTCATATTTTTAAAGTTTAAAAATTTATTTGTTTTTAATTATTATTATTACTAATTTAAGTTTAATATATTAATTTATAATATAATTAATTTATAATATAAGTTTAATTTTAATTTAAGTTTTATTTTTAAAGTTTAATTTTAATTTTAACTTTAATATAAGTTATAATTTTAATTTAAGTTTTAAAATATAAAATATTTTGATTATTATTTTGAATATTATTTATATTATTAATAAACTTATTTTTAAATTATAAATTAATTTTTGAATTTATAAATTATAAATATTATTTTTAAACTTATTTATATTTTTATTATTTTGATTATTATTTTGAATTTATAAATGTATTATTTGTATTAATTTTTAAAAATTTGCCAAGCCTGGTTTTTAAACTTCCCATATATATTTATAGGGTGGCTTTTATCAATGAATGTATAGTCACCCCAGTGGTAATCACTTTGTCACCAAATGCGCATTTCACCTTGCTAGCCTAGGTTCAATCTTTTTGTTTATTTTTTTTTTTTTGTTTTTTTTCTTGTTTTTTTGTTTGTTTTTTTTTTTCATTTTATTTTCACTTGGCTATAAATACGAGCTCAAACACATGTTTGTTGAGTGGAGTCTATAATGTCTGCATTTTTAAATCAACGTTCTTCTTCTTCGTCATCAGCATCGGAGGAACCTTTTCCAACGTTTGATATAATGAAAAGAAATGCCCTTGTGGTGTTTTCAGCAACAAAGCCTCCGATGAAGGTGCTCCTCTGGAATACGCAGACGTTGGAGCACTTGCACAGGGAACTGAACCGCTGGCTAGAAGGGGATATTGCTCCAGGAGAAAAGATTAGGAAAATTGAGAGGTTGGTGGAGAAGACCGATAGAAACGGAGTTACTCGTGAATGGAGAAAAGTGGAAAATGATGCCGGCGTCCTCGTGATGATGTTGACGCCAAAGGAGATAAAGTTGATGGTCGTGATATCGTAGACGCTCTGTTCCAGTGTTTTGTTTTATGTCTTTACTTTGTTGTTATGTTTGTTTAATTTATGAATGTTTACTTTGTTGTTATGTTTGTTTAATTTATGAATGTTAATCAAATGAAAGTTTCTATTGAATTAAATGGACACGTTTACAAATGAAACTATGATCTGTTGCTTGGTCCTACGTTTGGACATGTCGTACGATTGTGTCCTGGTTGCCGACACGAACTACACAATCTCACTAGCTTATCTGAGGTATCCATCTCTGTTCGTATGCGCGTGCTGTTAGGCCGACCCTTCTTCTTTCTGTGCATCAAGTCATTATGCCAAACAATTTCGCCTTCGTATTCCGGCCAATAGTCTTCCTTTGCCACCACATGAAAACTGCATGAGTAGACATTGCATAGACTAATGACTTGGTGAACTGTAGAAAGAAGGTTGGTTGGGTCCTGGCGCGCCTTTGAACAAGCTGCTATGACATGAGAGCAAGGCATACGGAATGCTTGAAACTTTCCACAATCACACCAGCTCTTATCTAATTCAACACGATAACATCCTCTGGGCCTTCCTTCATTGTGATCTATAGCCTCGACAACACTGAACCAACCAGCTGTACGGTCAAATATTGTGACCACGTGGGTGTTGGCTTTCGCAGCTTCGTCTTTCATGAATTGCATTGCAGTATCGCTGTACAGCTGACCCGATTGTAATACCGAACCCCACTTTGCACGTCTGCTATCAAAAAGTGATCCCATCCTAAAATAGGTTGCCTTTACCAAAGCAGTAATTGGGAGGTTTCGAATTCCCTTGAAAACAGAATTCATTGACTCGACGAGGTTGGTTGTCATGTGGCCCCATCGCACCCCATGGTCGTATGCCCGCGTCCATTTCTCCCTATCAATGCCATCAATCCATCTTAATGCATCCGCGTTGTTCAGTCTGATCTCGTCACGGTAGTATCTGAATGTTGGTTCAGTTAGTGCATACCCCGCGTTCACAACCTTCTTCCGCAGCGTCCTGTCTTTGATCTCCCTCATGAAATTTTGGGCAATATGCCTTATGCAATAGACGTGGGTCGATGGAGGATCCTGCCAACCGTTGTCATGGTTGTTGTAAGCACTCTCGATGGATGGGTGTCGATCGGAGATCAAACATAAGTTAGGTTGGGGAGACACGTAAGAGCGTAGGTTTTTTAAGAAAAAACTCCAACCCCCAGCAGTCTCCCCTTCAACAGCTTTATTCCTGGCTATCCAGGCTTTTCGGTACGAAGGAGTGTAGTTGTACCGTTGTACCATATGTGCAATTATGGTACTCACCTTCAAAGATGGGTTGTCGCTGACGACTGATAGAATCTCATCACAAATCAATTTAGAGTTGAGTTTGCGATGGTCTTGCATAGGATTCGAGATTATACAGCTGTGGGACGGACCCATTGACCCTATCTTCCAGGAATCGCTTCTCTTCCTGAAAGATGCTGTTAATTTGAACGGGCACTCCTCGTTACGACAATAGATCATATACCGCGTTGGATTTGAGTGATCAACTCTGTAATCGGCTGACAATTCCATGTGAAACTGTTTGATAGCCCGGACACAATCTTGTTTTGTACGAAACTCGTCACCCTCTTTAAGTTGGCCATGTGTTGTGTAGTTGGGGTTGAAGAAAACATCCGTTGGGGGTTCATCATCACCTAAGGTGATATCAGTCATGTGTTTTGGTGGACAATAGACATTCTCAGGTTGAACTTCATCCTCCGGATTGTTCACCATCTCGTCAACTATGACTTCAGTTGCTTCTTCCTCTTCGTCAACGACATTGACTTCGGGGTGTTCATCTTCAGAATCGCAAAAAACTTGTGACGAATCAAGTTGCTGAGATAGTTGTTGTTGTTGTAACGTAACGTAAACCATGATTTCTGAGAACCCTGAATACTCGTGAGTGCGGAACATGTTACGCACGTCTTCATCATCTCGCACCTTTAAAGGAAAAAATTTGCATGAATCAAGTCCGGCAAAGAATATTGGGTTTTTGTATATTATTTGCCCAACTAGACCACACTGCAATTTTTTTTCTAATCTTGACTTAAGGTGTAAAAAGTTAGACCTTCTGTCAATTAAAAATCTTGTAACCTCCGTGTTTCTGAAACTGTATCCCGATACCTCACATTCGAAAGTTTCACCATTCATATGAGCGGCAATCATGTGTTGTGGTGTTTGAGACATTGTGGAAATTGTGGTGTTTGAATAATGCAGTGTTTCAATGTTTTAGTGTGTTTGAGACTTTGAGTGTGTTTGAGACTTTGAGTTTGATAAAGGCTTTATAAAATGGGCTTAGTGTTTTTGCGTGTTTGACAAAGGCTTTATAAAATGGGCTCAGTGTTTTTGCGTGTTACTCTATAATCAATGTTTGAGTGTTTGAGTGTTTGATAAAGTTCTGCCTTTCACTTGTCCTGTCTACTCTATAATCAATGCACATGCAAAGTTCTGCATTTACATGTGATGCTCAAGTCAAGAATCTCTGCCTGCCTTTCATTTATCACGCATGCTCCATAATTGTGATGTTCAGGAATCTCTGCATGCCTGCACTTCTGCCACAAAACGTTTAATTGTGAAGTGACAATACAAACTTCTGCCTTTAATTGTGATGTTCATTTATCACACTACGATGAATAAAATTATTTTATGCAATTAAAGAACCACAAAACGTTTAATTAAATATATAATATAATATGATGAAAAAAAAATATTATATAAAATGATGAATAAAAATATTATATAATATGATTAGATGTTTCAGTGAAGGAATCTCGTTTTTTAAAATGTGATCTGCATCCCTACATTGACCATGCAGGCCTACGAGCATCTGCGTTGATACATTGCATTACAATAAATGCCATGCAGTCTGTTTGATTAGACGTTACACTGAGGGAATCTCCTTTTTCACAATAATATTAATAATATTTATATGAATAATAATAATAATAATATTAATAATAATAATATTAATATTAATAATAATAATATTGATATTAATAATAATAAAAATAACTCCTTTGTTTATATTTATTTCAATAGATTAGTCTAGTAAATTTAAATACATTAGTCTAGTTAATTTAAATAATTTTACTAAATCAACATACTAAAACATCTAATACAATATCATTTAAAAAATTTGTTAGTAATTTGTCAAGCATGCACTCATAAAAGTTCTGCCTCACGCCAAGTGCTCAGCATGCACTCACATGTCACGCCAAGTGCTCAGCATGCACTCATAAAAGTTCTGCCTCACGCCAAGTGCTCAGCATGCACTAATAAAAATATTAATACTAATAATAATAAAAATAATACCTTCAAGGTGCTCAGCATGCAATAACAAAACACACATATGTCACGCCAAGTGTCAAGCATGCATTTAAACCATATCCACTCTTTGAATATAAATATGGGGTATATACACTCACACATTCATACTCTCTTTGTCTCAAACTCTCAAACTCCCAAGTTTTCTAAGTCTCACCCACTCAAACCTCTCTAGCTCTCATACTCTCAAACTCCCAATTTTTCTAAGTCTCAACCACTCAAACCTCTCTAGCTCTCATACTCTCTTTGTCTCATACATCTCAAACCTTTTTTACATCGCAACAATGTCTCTACTTACAATGGGAGAATCTCACAGAGGGACACTCGAAAATATTGCTGAGTTTGTAAGTTTACAAGTCATACATCTCAAACCATAATTATTTATAACTTTGCACTTCTTGTCTAACGAAACATTTATTTCTTTGCAGGATGTTTCAAGGTTTCGTTGTCGTGTACATGATTATGTACCACACGACCCACGCACGGCGGGTTACCTTCATCATTGTGGGTTTGGTCATGTTCTAAAAATCCAATCATATTCTCTTGATATGAAATTTATTCTAGCGTTGTTAGAACGCTGGAGACCAGAGACGCATACATTTCACTTACCTTTCGGTGAGTGCACTGTGACTCTCCAAGATGTCTACATGTTGCTCGGCCTACGCATTGATGGTACGGCTGTCAACGGCAACGTTGGTGTTCCTGACCAACTATGTAAAGATTTATTGGGCGCCCCTCTATGTGAGGACGACCCTCAGGCGGAAAGAGGAGGCCGCCCTAGGGGTCAGGGCATAAATCTGAAATACCTTAGAGAACACTACAGTTCTCTTGTCTTGGATGACGATAGCACGGAATATGAAAAAATAATAAAAACAAGGTGCTATAAATTTATTGTTTGGAATTAGTTGATAAATATTTTAGTTAAGTTTTATAATTATAATATAACATGTAACGGACTTTTAAATTTATATTTAGTGTCACAATATATTTTTATAAAAAAATTGATGAATAGTATTATTTTTATTATTGTTCTATTTAAATGAATATTATTTTTATTATTATTTTTATTTTTATTATATTAATTTATATTTTAAATTAGAATATGAATATGAACAATATTATTATCATTATTATTTTTTATAACTTATAACTCAGTTATCATACATAAAACTAATACTAATGATTAAGGTATTTATTACTATTTATTTATTTAATTATTATTTATTATGATACATAAAAAAATTCATTTAATAAAATAATTTTAGAAATAAAATTTTAATTTGAATTCTAAAAAGTATGTTATTAACTTATATAATGAAAAATATTTTTATTATGTTTAATAATTAAATTTAAAATTATATAAAATAAAATATATGATTTAGTCACTAATAAAATCGAGACAAAATCTTCTTATAATTTTTATACACTAAGTGAAAAATATTTTTATTATAATTAGTTATTAAAATGATTTTTATATTTATGATTTGTATTTATTATTTTTTATTTTATTGAAACAATGATTTGTATTAATTATTTTAAAAAAGTAAGTAGTTAAAAATTTATATAAAAATATGAATAATGTAGTAAATAATTTTATTCTTACTTTATCATTTGTCATTTGTCATTTGTCACCCGACACTTAGTTTTAATAAAGTTGACCTTAAAACCTTGATCACACAGTTGACTGATACTTATCAAATTTGCAGTCATTCCTCTGACAAGCAACACATTTTTAAGACTAGGCTGCCCAGTAAAGTCCAACCTCCCAACACCCTCTATTTCACCTTTGGATCCATCTCCAAAGGTGACATAATTAGTGGGATATGGTTCAATATCCACCAAAAAATTCTTGATACCAGTCATGTGTTTAGAGCAACCACTATCAAAGTACCACCCGTCTCTAACATAAGCTTTTAGGGATGTATGAGTTATGAGAGCAACAATGCTATTCTTTGGAGTCCACTTCTTTTCTGCTTTACCAACAACCTGCATCTTTCTGGGTTATGAAGCAGACTTGGGATATCCATGCAACTTGTAGCAGTAAGGCTTTATGTGACCAAACTTACCATAATGATGACATTTCCAGTCTTGCTTCTTGCTTCCTGAGGAACTCTTATGATGTTGGGACATCTTTCTTGACATCTTCTAATTCTGCTTTCTTTTAGAGTGAGTAGAATTCAAAGTTATCTTTTTTCCTTTATTCATCACCACGTGATCATTATAACCAAGTTCTTTGACATCTCCAACCCTTCTTCCAAATTGAAGAATCTCATTCATCACATTAGAACTTCTATTGAGAATTATTACAGTTTTAGTCATATTATCAAGTTTAGAATTGAGCAATACAACTTCATCTTCAAGATCAGAAATAACAGCCAAGTGCTTCACTCTCTCATCATGAAATTGACCAATAAGCTTATATTGATCCTTTCCTAGTTGACACACTTCTGCACTTTTGATACATAGCTACTTGTACGAGGTAGCCAATTCACCATAAGTAAGATCTTCACCATCTGATTCTTTATCAGAATCATATACTCCAGTAAGGGCAGAAACCTGTTTAGCAGTATCTTCTTCACTTGAAGAATCATCTTTAGACCAAGAGGTAGACAAGCCTTTCTTCTCCTTCTTGAGAAAGGTAGGACATTCAGATTTGATGTGTCCAAATCCATCGCACTCATAACATTGGATTCCATTACCTTTGTTAGCTTTCTCTTCGGATTTGGCCTTTCTTCCAAAATTATTCCTTTTGTTGATGTCGGATGACTGAGTCTTGACATTTGATCTTGACTCCCCATCCACCCTCTTTAACAATTGGTTGTACTGTTTTCCAAGAAGCACAACAACCTTAGAAAATTCTTCCTTTGACTTAGGATTGCATTCACCTTGATTAGATCCAAGGCTATGCATTTCTTCTTTTCAATTTTCTCACTAATTTCCAATTCAAAAGTCTAAAGAGATCCCATGAGTTCATCCACCTTCATGGTGTTTATGTCTTAGGCTTCTTCATTAGCAATCACCTTCATGTCAAATCTCTTTGGCTATATCACTTGTAGTATTGGCTATATCAATAATGTGTCGCACCTCGAAAAATACGTCATCGATAATACGACCCTCATCACTAAGTTTTCCCAAAACAAGTTTTCCATCTGTAGCTTCATTTCCTTGAAGTTCCTATTTGGTCATTTTCCATACTTTTGCAAGAAGAAAGGCTATTCTGCTCTGAGGATTTCCACTTGATTCCAAGCATCCCAAAAGCATTCTAAGGGTGTATTAAAGTTGTCTAAAGCATTACTTGGCATCTGTAGCAGCTATCTTGAGATTTGGATTTGAGCTTCAAGAGGTAAGTTTCACTTGAATTTGAAACTTCCATACCATGCAATGCTTTGATGTACATTGACTGTGAACATGTTTGTTATGTTGAATATAATGTGTTTGAACCATTTATTGAGGCTTATCATGTTTGAATAAGCTTATGTTATTGAAAATGCAAAGTGAATGTCATTTTGATCATACTATTGAGTTTTGAAATGGAGTTATTGCTTGACAAAACTAATGGCACCATCTTGATCCTTATCAAATTCTGAGTGATTTTGATTTTCGGATCATTGAAATCCATGGAGAATCGATTGAGTTATGATACCTTTTGCAAACTGATTTGATGAAGCTTGTTAGAACATAAATTGGTTCTTAGTTATATCTCTATGTTTTGATGATAACACTTATGAAATTTTGTATTAAGAAATTATATACTCTAAATTTGTTCAAGTGTTTTTGCTGCAGATATTAAATTTAATATTCTTCTGAAAGCAAAAATGGATTTGAACATTGAACTACGCAAGGCTCTGAAGCGTCAGAACCAACTCTTAGAAGACTCTGAGCGCTGCCTACAGAAGACTCTGAGCGCTGCCTACTGAAGGATCTGAAGCAGAAGCTACAGAAGCATCTGAAGCATAGACTGAAGTTTTTGTATGAAGAGTTTCAAGCACTATTTATCAGAAGACTCTGATGGTACTGTTCGCTGCAAGTACTGAGGATTTGATCTCCAAACTCTGCTCTGATTAATTACACGCTGAAGCACACTTGCTGCAATACTCTGATACAACAAACTCTGAAGACATCAAAGACTCTGATCAGTCAAGGCTCTGATATAGATTGTTGTGAAATAGAAACTTGTTGAAGAAGAATTCAAAGTTATATCTGTTGGTTATGCCAAACGACTCTTTCCTCTTTCATGCTAGACACAAGAGCTCAGGCAAAAAGGATTTCTCTGAACGTTCTACTTCTAGGAAAGGTCAAGTGATGTGAAGACAAAAGGCTACAGCTGCTTTGCAGTACACGGTCCTCAAGCTTGCAACGTCTTGGATTTCTAAGTCTATAAAAGCATGTCTTCAACAACCTTCTTCAGTTGACGAATTATTGATCAATTCGTTTGAAAACTCTCTCAAAGCTCTCATACAAATTATTATTCTTTGCTAAATAGTTTTCATAAGTTCTTTAACTTAAGTGTAAATCACAGTTGTGATACAGCTTTCTTAGAAGCATTTAAACACTTGTTTAATTTACATTTGATTGTAAAAGTTCCTTGAGAAGACCAAGTTGTGGTCAGTAGTTCTTGAGAAGACTAAGAACAGTTGTTCTTAGTGGTTGTATTGTAATCAATTTGATTATAGTGGATTAAGTCCTTGTGGAGAAAGGCAAATCATTCTTGTTATGGTGGATTGGAGTAGTTAAGTTCAACGAACCAGGATAAAAAATCTTTGTGTTTTTATTGCCATAATATTTTCTAAATCATTATTCAACCCCCTCCCCCCCCCCCCCCCTTCTAAGTATTTTCTCACCTTCAGTTGGTATCAGAGTCTGGTTCTGTGTGTGCTATCACTTCACCGTGAACATAAAAGATCCAATGAGAAAAATACTCTTGATATTATTTAGTTGTTATTATGGTTGAAGCTTCAACATCTAACAACAACAACAGATATGAAGAAAGGGATAGAATCAGCACAAAACCTTCTATGTTTGATGGGGAAAAGTTTTACTATTGGAAGGACAGAATAAAGAGTTTCTTCCTTGGTTCTGATTCTGATCTTTGGGACTTAGTCATTGATGGTTATGTTCACCCTACTGATGGGGATGGCAAGAAAATTGATAGAAAATTTATGAGTGAAGCCCAGAAGAAGGAGTTCAGAAATCATCAGAAAGCTAGAACAATCTTATTGAATGTTATATCTCATACTGAGTATGAAAAGATTACCAACAGAGAAACTGCATTTGATTTGTTTGAGTCTTTGAAGATGACACATGAAGGGAACTCACGAGTTAAAGAGACCAAGGCTCTGGCACTGATCCAGAAGTATGAAGCCTTTAAAATGGAAGAATCTGAATCTATAGAAGCTATGTTCTCTAGATTCCAGATCCTCACAGCTGGGTTAAAAGTGTTGGACAAAGGTTACTCAACTGCTGATCATGTGAAGAAGATCATCAGAAGCTTTCCAATCAGATGGAGACCAATGGTCACTGCTCTAATCTAGCTAAGGATCTGAACAAGATCACATTGGAGGAACTAATCAGCTCTCTGCGGAGCCATGAAATTGAACTTGAAGAAGACGAGCCTCAAAAGAAAGGTAAGTCAATTGCTTTAAAGTCTAACAAATTTGTGAAAGCTTTGCAGGTGTTAGAAGAAAGTTCTGAAGAGTCTTCTTTTGAAAAAGAAGATGAACTGTCCTTGTTGTCCAGAAGAATCAACAAACTCTGGAAGCACAAACAGAGGAAGTTCAAGAACTTCAAGAAGCCAGATCAACGCAAAGAGTCCTCTGGACACAAAAAATCTGGAAAGAAGGAGGTTGTTTGCTATGAATGCAAAGAACCTGGTCATTACAAGAATGAATGTCCAAAGCTTCTAAAGGAAAATCCAAAGAGGAAGTTTGACAAAAAGAAGAAGGTTCTAATGGCAACCTGGGATGATTCAGATGAATCTGAATCTTCATCAGAATCTGAAGAAGAATGTGCCAACATGGCTCTGATGGCAGGCGTGCAAGATCAGGATGAAGGATCATCTGGATCTGAATCTGATTCTGAATCTGACTCAGAAGAGGTACTTTCTGATCTCTCTAGGGAAGAACTTATTAAAGTTTTATCAGAAGTCCTAAACAACTATAACCAGATTAAGCTCAAATTCAAGAAGCTTAAATGCAATCTTGAATCTGAGAATAGTCTGTTAAAGTCAGAAGTTGCTGAGCTCAAAGAAAACAATTTGAAAATGAAAAACAATTTTTAAAAAGCTCAACAAGACTTTGAATCTGAAACTAAGTCAAAATGAAAAAATATTTTAGAAGAATATGACTACAGTTTTCAGAAGTTTCTGGCTAAAAGCATAGGTAGAAGCAAAATGGCTTCAATGATCTATGGAGTTAGCAGAAACAACAGGAAAGGAATTGGATATGAATCTTCCTCTGGAAAGGATTTAAATCCAATGCCTGTTGATAAACTTATCATTAAGAAGACTCCCTTATATTCTCATTTTAAGTTTGGTCATCTGAATGATATTAAACATACACATTCTGATTAGAATGTTCCTGTGTTTAAATCAAAAGTTAGTCAGAACAAATTTGTTGTAAAAAGACAGAAGTTCAGACAAACTTTTAAGGCAACTAACCCAAAAGGACCCAAAAAGATCTGGGTACCTAAGGATAAGATAATCCCTGTTGCAGATGTATTTAGCAGCAAAGTCAAGACGCCAGTCATGGTACCTGGACTCTGGCTGCTCACGTCACATGACGGGAGAAAGGTTTATGTTCCAAAGCCTGGAGCTTAATGTCGTACCTCGAAAAATACGATCCTCGCGATGGACGCGGAAAATACTGTTCAAAACAGAGTCGCCACCGAACTTTATTCATTCCAAGGGAGGAATAGGAAAATATCGATAAAACCTTTAAAGGGATAGAACATGGTCATCGCAACCAATATTCTAGGTTCGGGAGTCGGTTACATAGAGGGAAGGTATTAACACCCTCTACGTCCGTTGTACTCAACGGGAACCTCTTGATTCGATTCGCGAGAGAAAGTTAACTATGTTTGTTTATCTTCTAAAGAATTGCTTGCTAATGGGAAAAAGGGATGGTTTTTTAAGATAGGGTGCTCGCCAAGGATTGGGGCCCTTGTGCCTACGTATCTTCACTTGTAAGAAATGGAAAATCAGAGCATTCGTAGTTCATGGGACTACGGGAAAAGAAAGGGGATTGTGCTTGCGAAGATCATCGCAATCTTGCGCCTACGTATCTTACATTCAGAAGAGAATGAAGAATCATAGCAGTCGTAGTTCGGCTAACTACGGGAAAAGGTTTGTGTTTAGGATGAACGAGAGTTTAGGTTGCATCCTAACTGCTAAACGTTGGCTTGTCTGCTCGCTAGGGGAGGCTGAAGCACGAGTTTGTTATGCGCGGAAGAAGGGACTAAACAATGTTCTTGGTAAAGGGATTATTTGAATGGTAGGTCGCGCGAGGGCGAGGAATAATGTTTGTAAGTATTGGGATATTTAACTAGAGGTGACGACTACCTGAAGCTTAAGAAAGACTTCTCGGACCCAAGTAATCGGGAGAGTGAACCAAAGACTTGGAGCTCTCTCTTTTTCAACCTCAAAGGCGAAAGGATAAAATTGAGTATGGTTTGAATAAGTTGAACGGACGACGATTACTTGAAGCTTAAGAAAGACTTCTCGGACCCAAGTAACTGGAAGAGCGAGCCAAAGACTTGGAACACCCTCTTTTTCATCGTAAAAAAGAATTATTTGAATGGCGTTTGAAAGATAGGATGTGATTAAGGTATTTTAACAGGTGAGGATTATTTGAAGCTTAAGAAAGACTTCTCGGACCTCAAATAATCAGAAGAATGAACCAAAGACTTGGAACTCTCTCATTTTCTCATCTAATATTATAAAAGATATTTAATATAATTAAAGTGTATTAATCGGACGACGATTACTCGAAGCTTAAGAAAGACTTCTCAGACCCAAGTAATCGGGAAAGCGAACCAAAGACTTGGAACACTCTCTTTTTCATCTACGTGTTTAAGAAAAATAATTTGAATTCGTTTATCATTTTTTAGAAGACAATTGTTCGAGCTTAAGAAAGACTTCTCGGACTCAAACAATTGGAAGAGAGAACCAAAGACTTGGAACTCTCTCTTTTTTCATCTAATATTGAAATTGTGTTTAAATAGTTATAAAGTATTTTTAGTTTGACTTAAAGAAAAACGTTTGATATGAATCAAGGTTTGAAATTTGCGTGTTGGAATGAGCACGATTGAACTAATGGATAGGAGGTCCTATGGGATAGGGTAAGGTCGATGGCGAGGCCAAAGCACTCGACTTACAAGGAGAGTAGGAGGATTAACTGCATTTGTCGTTATACAAAGCCCAAGAGGAGGCTATAAGGTCGATGGCGATCGTAAAAACAATCGGCTTACAATGGAGTTTAAAAATGGGCTTGACATCAAGTCAAGATATTAGTTTAATAAAAGGGTAGTTTTGAACGAGCGTATGAACATCATATAATTAAGGTCTAATAATAACGCATGCATAAACATCACACAAAAAATACTGAATTAAATAAATGGGAGATACGTTAACTTAATTAAAATCCTAATTATCTAAGGTTAGTAAAAAAGAATTCAAATTAAATTGTTTCAGATTATTTTAGAATTAAAGAAAAGATGGATAATTAAGTTAATTATTAAATGAAAATAAAAAATTGAAAATAAAATTAAGTCCCTTTGTGTTGTCTTAAAACTTAAAAGAAGAGGCTAATTAAAAACAATTAATCAAATTAAAATTAATTATTTAATAATATTAATCATTAAGCAAATTAATTATTGTTAAATAAAAGACTTTAATAAAATTAATTAAATTAATAATAATTCATAAAACTAAATAAAGTTTTTTTTGAAGTTTTTTGTTTTAAGAAATAATAAAATAAATAATAAAATGCTAGTAACTAAATAACAAATGGGCCAGACTTCAAGCAAATATGGGGGTGTAATCCGAAATTAAATCAGGCCCACAACAGTAAGGCCAGGAAGGTGACACTTGTCACCGGCCGCCTCTCCCACCTCATAATAGGCCGACACGTGGACTGAGGCTAGCCAAACGGTAGCGCGCCACCCAAACGCTCCAAATTCCCTAAACCTGAGGGAACTCATCACTAAAAAACACTCAAAATTCTCTCTCTAAATTATTTCCCTGAAACCAATTTTTTCCCCAAACTCTCGTCTCTCTCTCTAGGAAATCTCACCGGAACCCTAAACGCGCCGGAGAAGACGGTGGCGCGCGGAGGCCGCCGTCGCCCTTCTCCGGTCGATTCCCAAAAATACAAAAACCCTACAAAACGAAGCCCTCGAACCCAAATTTGAAGTCAGTTTCCTCAAAATCTCGTCCTAACCTCTAAACAAAAACCCAATAAAAAAACCTAGATCTATCAAAAGATAGAGTGAATCATGAAATTAATGGAGGGTTATGAAGCAGCAACACACAAATATTACATATCAAGCATTAGAAAGCATAAGGAAGGCGAGCAATACCTATATCGGAGCGAATCCGTCGGCGTTGAAGTTATCTCCCGACCAGCTTTTCGTCAATCTTCGATAATAGCTTTAGGGTTTCCGCCGCAAAAGTTTTTTTAGGGTTTTTTTTCTCTCCCCCAAAACTCGAAATGAACAGTGTTTATATAGAGTCTGATTAGGGTTAGGTTTTTTCTTGTACAGATTTCTGGGTGAAAAAGAAGTATGATTTCAAAATGCTTTTTGTAATTCTTTGTCTGTTAGCTTTTTCTGGGAATGTTTATTTTTTTACCCCATGATTTTTCACTGCAAGAGATACCATTTTACCCCCTTTTTTCACCATAAACTCTTGTAATTTTTACTGTGCAATAGTATGATTATTTTACTGTCAAGAACTCTTGATGTGAAGCTTGGTTAATTTGAGATAACCTGATATTCATTTGCTTGTTCTGCGAAAATCTCATCACCTGAATTTATTTTCTGCAGGGTATACTTGTTGGTTTCAAGGTTTACAACATGTCTCATGTTCTGATGGTAAGTGATTTTCGAGCAAGCTGGCTTTGTCATGAGGGAGGTGGAAATGCTGAAGAACAGGGTTAATGGTTTATTGTTGAAAAGGATTATGACTTTTGTGAAGGAGGCGGGAGTTTGGGGGGGCTGAAGGCGTAGTGCGTTTGGTTGTGATGTAGCAAGATTGTTGTGGTTGAAGGATTCGCGTATGATTTAGGTAGCTGGGTTTATGGTGGTTTCGAAAGCCTTGCCCAAAAGAGTATGACAGCGACACAACATGGAAGGCGAGGTTGGTGAGTGATTTGAAGCGAGAATGAGGGTGTATGAAGTGATGTTTAAGGAGGAGCTTGAAGTGTGTTGGGGAAATGAGCTTAAGTTTGAAGAAAATGCCAGCGGTGCAGGAAGTTCTCGTTTTGCAGCTATAGGAATATCACCTCTGTTATGGAACGAGCAAGGTGATGAGTTGTGGTTCAGAAATGAAAGCTTTGTGTTAATGGTAGTTTGAAAGTGGTGAGCTGGGGTTTTGGTGTTCGAGATGAGGTTCAGAATTTTCTGGCGAGTTCTGTCTGAAATTAATGGAAAAAGAAATGGTGGTTAGAGCGAAGTTGAAGTGTGGTTTTCTGGGTGGTTTGAAAATGTGTAAGAAGGTTGATTGGGTATGGTTTACAATCTCGCTCACCATATGTTCGATGAAAGTACGGTTATGGCTTGGATGGTTGTTAAAGAGTTCCAAACATTGATGCGAACAACTCGCGGAGCTTCCATGGCATGACATTTGAAGTAAAACTCTTACACTATTTTTCTGAGTTCTGCAGTGATATTCATTTCTTTCTCTTCTTCTATCTGATACTCTGTTATTTGCAGTGGGGTTAAGTTAGAAGAATGAAAGTGGTTGGTTTTTTATGAGGTTGTCACAAGATGAAGTGGATGGTGGATCGAGGGAGGCTCATGGTTCCATGTGCTTAGCAGAGCTGCAGTGAATAAGCTTGTGAGGTGGAGATTATATCTGATACGAAAATGCTGACTTGCTATTGCTATCATCTGTTCAGATTGCGGCATCGGTGCAAAGGTACAAATGAGACGAAAATAGAACCGTTAAAGCTTCGCATTCCCAAACCAACTTGCTGCTAGTGGACTTGTTGATGATGTTTATAAAATGGTGATAAAGATGGAAGTTATGACAGATTTTGATTATGGTGTTGGAAGCTGAGTATGGAAGAGGTGAGGATGATTTTCAGAAGTCTGGTGTTTGTTGGTTTTATTATGTTTCTGTGGAGTAGGCGACTGGTTGAAAAACGGGGTTGTCGCTGGTTGACAAGATGAATCCAGAATTGTCGGTGAGATGCTTGAATATGTTGATAAAGCTCCATGAAGGTATTGCATTTGTTATGATGATGTTTTACTTCCTCTATCATGTATGGATCGTATCCCCTGTATACAATATGCAATTGATAACTGGGATCACATGATATCATCTGGTTTTGATTTGAGGAAACTAAACCATGCTGCTGTAAATTGTAGGGCCCTACATGTTTCTTTTGGTGGCTTACGAACTGTTAGATGGGCAGGATGAAGAACTTAGAAAGTGTACCTTTTCAAGATTCAGGGTTCATTGCATTTGGATGCTGCTGCTGCTTTAGTTGTAGAATACTCACTGTCATTTTATGTTTTTTTGAAAAAAATATGTGTAATTTCATAAACATTAGGATGCATAATGTATGACTTCATCACATTCTTTTGTTAAACATTGCCCTACAGTTCATATGAGAAAATGTTCACCATAGATCGTCCTTCTTTAAGACTTATTCAATCACCAAAGATTCTTAAAACTTTAGCCCTTATTACTTGGCAATTAAGCTTGTTCCAAACAAAATCCATAAATTAAACTTAGCTTGAAGACTCAGTCGGAGCTTAAATAAATACGCAGCTATGGATTAGTAACCTTAACACGGATCCAGATACCATAATATGAATAAACCCCAGACCACTAGATTTATAACTTTGAAACAGCTTCATCATAATTTGAGAATGTTCCAAGCGTGGCATGAACATACTAATCATGGCATAGAACTCCTTGATCACAACCAATCATCACATATTGACACTAACTCTCAACAAATTAAATCATGGTTTGGGGAACAATTAACCATAATTTAAAGCAATCTTGTTTATGACTTCCAATTGCATTTGAAACACACTACAACTATGCCTGCAAACTAAACCATGCACACACAACTTTAAGAAATGATCTGAAACTCATCATCCTGATACCATTGGCACTATCTTGAAACAATTTGAGTCATATCCTGGCTAATTTTATCATAACCCAAAATTAACAAATTAAATCCAAATTTATTTGCCTTTTGGTGCCAAAACCAACCAGAGCTTGAAGCGATCTTAAACTTAGCTCATTTAACTTCGTGGCTCTAAAATCAAATTGAATCCACTTTCTCATGTCCCGACTGACTAAACATGGAAATAAGGGAAAAATCCTTCCTTCATTTCCAAAAGAATCCATCACCACATGCCATGGATCATAGCCACAATGGGCATAAAAAAGGTCTTTATGAACAAAGCTTTAGAGGATCATGGCCAGAGGCCAGATGATCATCCAAAGAAGGATCATGAATTCGCACAAGTATTTAGTGTTAGAAAATGATAGGGTAAGACAAATTTGGGATATGACAGATGCCCCTATCTAATTGTCTTCAACATGAGAATGAGCTGCTGCACGACGTTCATTTTGAGGTGAAAGTCAATTAGATACAAGAAGACCCCAAAAATTTGTCCGACAAGCAAGTGGGAAAAAAAGGGTGAGATTCCAGAACGGGATAATAGGATGCGAAAGATGATCATGACGATCTGACATTCTCCGGGTAGTCGAAGCAGTCCCTTATCCAATAAGGTTCTTCGCGATACCAGAGTATTGTAAACGAGCCTCTTTGGGTGGTTGAAGCGGCCCCTCATTCGTTAAGGTCCTTCGATGATATCAAAGCGGTATGAACAAACCTCTTTGGGTGATTGAAGCAGCACTTTATCCATTAAGGCTCTTCAACGATACCAAAGCAGTATCTCGAACAAAACTTGAGATTCTTCGGGTGGTCGAAGCAGTACCTTATCCATTAAGGCTCTTCGATGATACCAAAGCAGTACCTCGAACAAAACTTGAGATTCTTCGGGTGGTCGAAGCAGTACCTTATCCATTAAGGCTCTTCGATGATACCAAAGCAGTATCTCGAACAAAACTTGAGATTCTTCGGGTGGTCGAAGCAGCACCTTATCCATTAAGGCTCTTCGATGATACCAAAGCAGTATCTCGAACAAAACTTGAGATTCTTCGGGTGGTCGAAGCAGTACCTTATCCATTAAGGCTCTTCGATGATACCAAAGCAGTATCTGGAACAAAACTTGAGATTCTTCGGGTGATCGAAGCAGTACCTTATCCATTAAGGCTCTTCGATGATACCAAAGCAGTATCTCGAACAAAACTTGAGATTCTTCGGGTGGTCGAAGCAGTACCTTATCCATTAAGGCTCTTCGATGATACCAAAGCAGTATCTCGAACAAAACTTGAGATTCTTCGTGTGGTCGAAGCAGCACCTTATCCATTAAGGCTCTTCGATGATACCAAAGCAGTATCTCGAGCGATAAATTTGTTGGGGAATAGTTGAGCTAAAATTCCTATTAGAGGAACAGCATTGTCCAAACTCTGTAGGGGAAAATCTTCAAGAAACCTTTTAAGATAACCTCTGCTTGGGGATCCATAAGAGCAACAGTCGTCGGGGACTATCATTATCAACTGCATGGTTGAAAAATGACTTGCTGGAGATTAGAATTCCCTGAACTCGCGGAGTAACAACTCTTTTCAGATTCACTACTGCCAACTTCACCAGAGGACTGGCCAAGATGTTTGCAAACTAATCCTAGATCCTGCTATGCTGTTATGCCATGCAATGCTTTATGATGCCCAATATGCAACTAAAAAATGCAATTGCTAGGGAGTGTAAGATGCGAATGCAAATGATATGCTAATGCTCGATATGACTATGATATGATGTGATATTGTATGTCGTGCTTATGATAATGCAAATGATCAGGTATGCTGGGGAAAAAATCTTGTCGGGGGTATCACCAGGGACTGGATTTGGTAGTTGTCAAATGGATTTGGACTTTGGTTTTACGAGGATGCCATCGAGGGTGGACTTTTAGTGGTTTGCAAATGAAGGCTGGACTTTTAGTAGGTGCCAATGAAGGCTGGACTTTTAGGGTGAATTGAAGGCGCCAACTGAAGTGGCTTTTTTTTAGTTGCCAACAAAAGATTGGGCTTTCTGTGGGGATAGTGAGAGGATTAGACTATTCGACATCCCGGATTTAGATACTCCATGACGACTGGGGGAACTGATTGCCCCAGTTTAGTTCTTGAACTCGACGCTGGGGGGAACCACCTCATATAAACCCTTTAGAAAGGCAAGGCTTTTCATGATGACAAGCCTGGACAGCTGACGACTAATTCAAAGCTTCTACCTGTTAATATTTTTCTTGGAGACCATCTATTTTCCCCAATATCTTCGAACATCAAAACAAGCTCCATACCTTGTCAAAAGTTGTATTTTATTTTTATTATTTTTTATTATCATATTTTTTAGCTGAAGTTTTGAACACAAATTATCAGAATAAAAATTAATTTGTAAACAATCGGATAAAGTAAAAGAGTGAGCACAATTTAATTGAGAAATATCTCTTAATATTGATTTGACCCTTGAATGGATGAGTATACAAAGATGTAATCCCTTAATGAGGTGATTACAGTGCAAGAAAAACATAATGGCAAAAAAACCGGAGTTCCTTTGAGTTTCGACACTGCTATTATCCCTATGGCTTCGGAGGTCTTCAACACCTTGCTTCGTAGAAAAATGGCCGGATCAATTATGTCTCTTGACTATGTACTCAGGTCAAGCGATACTTTGCCTTGGAATTTTGCCCCTAACTTTTGCCTGGATCGCCCTTTCGGGTTTTCAATCCACCGGGACGCCCTTTTTTGCCTGAGTCGCCCTTTCGGGTTTTCAACTCAGCGGGCCTATTCTTATTTTATCCCTAATTTTTGCCTGAATCGCCCTTTCGGGTTTTCGGTTCACCGGGATAGCCAATTTTGCCTAAGTCGCCCTTTCGGGTTTTCGACTTAGCGGTTTTATTATTCCACTTTTTTAGGCAAAGTATCGTTTGACCAAATCTGCATTCACTGGATAAGGTAACTCCTCCCCATCCATGGTTGCGAGCTTTAGGGCACCACCAGAGAATGCTTCTGTTACCACATATGGGCCTTCGTAGTTTGGCGTCTATTTGCCCCTAGATTCATTATACATAGCCATGATCCTCTTGAGTACCAAGTCTCCTTGTGCGAATGTCCTGGGATGCACTCTTTTGTCGAAGGCTCTCTTCATTCTCCTCTGATAAAGCTGGCCGTGGCATATGGCTGTCAAGCGCTTTTCCTCAATGAGATTAAGTTCCTCAAACCTCGTCTTTACCCATTCGGCTTCATCAAGTTGAGCTTCCATTAAAACCCTCAGCGAAGGGATTTCGACCTCTATTGGGAGAACTGCCTCCATGCCATAAACCAACGAGTAGGGAGTTGCCCCTGTTGAAGTTCGTACTGAAGTGCGGTAGCCGTGTAGTGCAAAGGGTAACATCTCGTGCCAATCTTTGTACGTGACCACCATCTTCTGGATGATTTTCTTGATATTTTTATTGGCTGATTCTACGGCTCCATTCATTTTGGGTCTATATGGTGTCGAGTTATGGTGTTCTATTTTAAAACTGGCGCATAACTCGTCCATCATTTTGTTGTTAAGATTTGACCCATTGTCAGTGATGATGCAATTGGGCACTCCATATCTGCATATGATGTTGTGCTTCAAGAAGCGAGCGACTACTTGCTTAGTAACGTTGGTATATGAAGCAGCTTCAACCCACTTGGTGAAATAGTCTATGGCCACAAGTATGAAGCGATGTCCGTTTGAAGCTTTTGGTTCAATCATCCCAATCATGTTTATTCCCCACATGGAGAAGGGCCATGGTGAGGTTAAGATGTTCAATGGAGTGGTGGGTACATGAATCTTATCAGAGTATATTTGGCACTTGTGACAAGTTCGGGCATGATGGTAACAATCTGCTTTCATGGTAAGCCAATAATAGCCCGCCCTCAATATTTTATTTGCCATGGTGTGTCCATTCGCATGAGTTCCAAAGCAGCCCTCATGAATGTCCTTTAGAATTTGTTCAGCTTCACGTTTCTCCACACATCTAAGCAAAACAGTGTCATGGTTGCGCTTGTACAATACATTTCCGTTGAGGAAGAAGTTGGATGTCAATCTTCGCGAAGTTCTTTTGTCGATACCCAGGGCTCCTTCAGGATATTCGTGCTTTTCAAGATATCGCTTTATATCATAAAACCACGGCTTTTCATCTGCGTCTTTATCAGCAGTCAGACAATGCACGGGCTCTTCAAAGCGTCGCAAATCAATAGATGGTCTATGATTTGGCCATATCAACTTGTACATGGATGCCAGAGTTGCTAAAGCGTCATCCATTTGATTCTCTTCTCGAGGTATGTGAGCAAAAGTGATATCATCGAATCGGGGAAGCAATTTGGCCACATAATCCCGGTATGGAATTAGATTTTCATGCTTTGTATCCCAATCGCCTCTTATCTGGTAAATTACCAGCGCAGAATCTCCAAACACATCGAGAGTTTTGATTCTCAAGTCAATGGCTTCTTCTAGCCCTAGTATACATGCCTCGTACTCAGCCATATTGTTAGTGCACGGGAAACAGAGTTTGGCCGTAAACGGCAAGTGAAAATTTTTGGGAGATGTAATCACTGCCCCAATTCCGTGTCCATAAGAGTTAGAAGCACCATCGAACATAAGAGTCCATCGCTCTCCTGGTTCTGGCCCTTCATCTGGCCCTGGCTCCTCGTAATCTTTTGCCATCATGATATCCTCATCTGGAAAGTCAAATCTCAAAGGTTGGTACTCTTCCACAGGCTGATGGGCCAAATGATCTGCTAACACACTGCCCTTTATAGCTTTTTGAGTGACGTATTGGATGTTGTATTCAGATAGAAGCATTTGCCACCGGGCTATCCTACCGGTAAGAGCAGGTTTCTCGAAGATGTATTTGATTGGATCCATCTTGGAGATTAAGTGCGTGGTGTGCATCAGCATATATTGTCTGAGTCGTCTAGCAGCCCATGCAAGTGCGCAACAGGTTTTCTCAAGCAAAGAGTATCTAGTCTCACAGTCGTTGAATTTTTTGCTGAGATAGTATATAGCATGCTCTTTCTTGCACAAATCATCTTGTTGTCCTAATACGCAACCCATGGACTCTTCTAGCACAGTTAAGTACATAATGAGCGGCCTTCCAAGAACTGGTGGTATCAAGATCGGTGGTTCTTGCAAATATTCTTTGATTGCATCAAATGCCCCTTGGCATTCATCATTCCACACAACCGGCTGATCTTTCCTGAGTAATTTAAAAATTGGCTTGCAAGTGGCTGTGAGATGTGAAATAAATCTTGCGATATAATTCAACCTCCCTAGAAATCCACGGACCTCCTTTTCGGTCTTTGGTGCAGGCATGTCCTGAATTGCCCTTACTTTATCAGGATCCACCTCAATCCCTTTCTGGCTTACGATAAAGCCCAACAACTTTCCAGACCGCACCCCGAATGTACATTTGTTGGGATTAAGTCTCAACTTGAACTTCCTCGTCTGGCGAACAACTTTTCCAGATTACCCAAATGCTCCTCTTTAGTCTGGGACTTAGCAATCATGTCATCAACGTACACTTCGATCTCTTTGTGAATCATATCATGAAAGAGTGTTACCATCGCACGCTGGTATGTTGCCCCAGCGTTCTTTAACCCAAATGGCATTACCTTGTAACAGAATGTGCCCCATGGTGTAATGAACGTGGTCTTTTCCATGTCATCTGGATCCATCTTAATTTGATTGTAACCAGAGAATCCATCCATGAAGGAAAAAACGGAGAACTGTTCCGTATTATCTACCAACACATCAATGTGAGGCAATGGAAAATCGTCTTTAGGACTTGCTCTGTTTAAGTCGCGGTAATCCACACACATACGGACCTTTCCGTCCTTTTTCGGTACGGGAACGATATTTGCAACCCATTGCGGATATTTGGCCACTGCTAAGAAACCTGCATCGAATTGTTTTTGGACCTCATGGATTTTCAGAGCCATATCAGGGCGAGTTCTTCTCAACTTCTGCTTGACGGCATGACACTCTTCTTTGAGTGGCAACTTGTGTACAACAATGTTCGTATCTAGACCAGGCATGTCCTGATACGACCATGCGAATACATCAGCATATTCTCGGAGGAGCCCTACCAACTTAGCCTTGACAGTATCTTGAAGAGACGCTCCAACCTTTATCTCCCTTTTATTTTCTTCTGAACCTAGGTTGATAACCTCGACATCCTCTTTATGCGGCATAATGACCTTCTCTTCTTGCTGCAGCAACTTAGCCAATTCGTTGGGGAGCTCATTCTCGTCTTCCTCATCCGCTCGGTATATTGGACAATCAAAATCATAAAGGCCTACAGCAGTGTCGATATCAAGGACCTCGGTAGTGTCTCTGCATGTTTATGATTCATGCAGCTTATTTAGGAAAGTGAGTGTGCGAAAGAAATGCCATTAATTATGAAAAAGTAGAAAAGAAAATGAGCAAAAATTGAATGTAAATCAAAATTTATTCATGTTAAATATGTTTTGAAACATCAGGGGGCCCGATACAAAGCTCCACTACGCCTTGGGCAGAGCGTAGGGTTTTTGAAAATCAATTAAAACTTTACTTTTGAAGAGGGAAAAACTGGGGTATTTCGATGGTCTTCCAATTCTTCAATTCTTCACCAGGTTCAGCCTGTCAAATCCAGCTTGCGGAGGCTTCTTTATCATCAATCCCATCTTCAATTACCATGGTGGAGGTATGGTCGAAGATATGCCCAGCGCTCTTGAAGACTTCTGCTACAGGAGGAATTTGCTTCTTGCCATATGCAATTGTCACAGTGTTGGATGAAGGATGGTATCCTAGCCCAAATTTGTCAAACTTTTCAGCCACTTCCACCATTTTGCCCTAGCCTTGGGCGTTCCCTTTGTCTACAACCATCTTAGCTTCTTCATAAGAGGCCATTGCTGATCTTGAACTCTGACCCTCTGAAATTCGCTGCACCGCTAATGTATTCACCATTTCAAAAGATTGAAAAGGCGTTTCCACCATTTCCCCTTCAACTTCAATGTACCTGAAGGACGTCAAGTGGCTTACCAAGATATCCTCCTCCCTTCCAATCTGAACTACCTTGTCATTACTGACAAATTTTAGCTTTTGATGAAGGGTGGAGGTAACAGCTCCTGCGTAGTGGATCCAAGGTCTCCCTAAAAGACAGCCGTACCCTGGATAAATATCCATTACTTGGAAAGTAATGGTGAAGACAGTTGGTCCGATTTTTATTGGTAAGTCCACATCACCAATCACAGCACGCCTAGAACCATCGAAAGCTTTGACTACCAGAGCACTCGGCTTCATGCTAACTCCTTTTATTGGCATTCTCTCCAGGGTAATCTTGGGAAGCACATTCAAAGAAGAACCTGTATCCACTAAGACTCGGGATATCAATGTGTCTTGGCACTTGATAGAAATATGGAGAGCTTTATTGTGGTTTCTCTTCTCTGCAGTCAAGTCATCATCATTAAACCCAAGAAAGTTTCTGGTTGTTACGCTAGCTATCACATCATCGAACTGGGCTACAGTGATGTCTTTAGCAATATGCGCAGCGCTCAACACCTTCATTAAAGATAACCTGTGGGCCTTTGAATTAAGTAACAATGAGAGCATGGAAATTCTGGCAGGAGTCTGGTTTAGTTGATCAATCACTTTATAGTCACTTTTTTTGATGATCTTCAAAAACTCCTCAGCTTCCTTTGGTGTAACTGCTGCCTTTGGTGATGACACCTCAACAGGTGGCTCAAGACTTGGCAGTTCAATTGTAGCTTTTTCTTTATTTCTGGCTGGCACTTCCACTGGTTTGACGGCAAATAAACGACCGCTACGGGTCATCCCACTAGGCCCAACAACTGCATCGCATTTGGCACCGTCATACTCAATCACTAGTCTCTCTGGCCTCTGTTTAAAAACTTTGGGCTCAGACTCATTGACAGAATACTCTATTACCACTGGAGCTGGTCGTGCTGCTCTTTGTATATTGACGTCATCTTCATCATATTGCAGAATCACGGGTGCTGGTCGGGCGGCCCTTTGTTGAAAGGCTTCCGAAGGATCATACTGCAAGACTACTGGCGCCGGTCGAAATTGCCTAGCATCTGTTTCGTCATACTGAATGTCAATGGCAGACACATTCGAGTCTCTACGTTCTATCTGTATTATCCCATGCTTTAAGAACCTTTGCAGATGTCTCTTTACCACTTCGTCAGTCAAATTCTCCACTTCTTTTTGGGGAATCATCCCACTTTTCTTCAATTGTTCTCCAATAACGGCCATCGGAGTACGGACATCTTCAACATTCGTAATTAGTCTCAAACCACTATTTTCTTCCACAACTTGACAGAAGGACCTCCATGTTTAGGTAATGGATCCTTCGTAATGTTGGCACCTCTAGGTGTAAAAGTGAGATCTTTGGACTCTATCAAATCTTGCACCCTGTTTTGAAACGCATAGCAGTTGTCTATGGAGTGTCCAGGGGCTCCCTTATGAAACTCGCAATGGGTGTTCCCATCGTACCCAGGGGGGGTATGGAAAGGTTGCTGGACGTAAATCTCGCAACGTTAAGTGTCCACTCTGATTTAGCTGAGCAAAGATCTGTCCATATGACATAGGCAATGGGTCAAGTTGTCTTCTTGGCTGTCTCGACCTTTGTTGTCTTTGAGCCGGAACATTCTGATATTGCGGTGGAGGAACTCTCTGATAATTCTGCTGTTGATTCTGCTGTTGAGCTGGTTGTTGATAAGGAGCATGGGCTACTGTAGCTACTTGTGGATATTGGATGTTCACTGGAGCTCTATCTCCTCGTCCTATCATCACGGCATTAGTTTCATCTTCCCTTTTCTTCACAAAAGGCTTCCTTCCTCCATTCATTGGGGCCGTAGCCTTGTTTTTCTTCAAAGTGCTCTCGATTCTTTCACCTACTGACACCACTTCAGCAAAGTTAGGGAAACTGGACCCGAGCATGCGATCCAAGTACTGAGGTTGTAGAGTTCCCATAAATATGTCAGTTAACTCCTTAGTTAGCAATGGTGGTTGAACACGGGCAGCCAACTCCCTCCACCTTTGGGCATACTCCTTAAATGACTCATTGTTACGTTGAGTCATGTCTTGCAGCTGCGTGCGATTTGGTGCCAAATCAGTATTATACTGATAATGTTGTGAAAAAGCATCTGCTAGATCTCTCCACGTACGGATTTGTCCTTTTTCTAACTGCATATACCATTCCAATGATGCCCCACTGAGGCTATCTTGGAAGTAATGTATTAAGATCAAGTCGTTATCAATGTGAGCTGCCATCTTGCGACAGTACGCTCTCAGATGGGTTTTGGGGCAGCTGACCCCCTTGTACTTCTCAAAGTCTGGGACTTTGAATTTCTTTGGTATCACCAATCCCGGAACTAGGCACATGTCAACAGCATCCAACCCTGGAGTCTTTTTGATTTCCAATGACTTGATTTTTTCTTCAACAGTTCGTAGTCTATCTGCAGCAAAGTCATTAGTAGCCCCCATATTGTGTTGAGGAGGAGGTGGTGGAGGTTGGTAGAAAGCATCATATTGTTCGTCCATGTCTACTTCAGAGCCCTGACGCGCGAAAATGGAGCGGTCGACAAGGTCCACGTGGGGAGTTTTAACAATCCCAGAAGTTCCTATATTGTCAGTCGCCTTCTTGGCATCAGCAAAAGTCTCGGCATTGTTTTCTTTTTGGGCTAGCGTCAGCATTGTCTCCAGTAGCTGGTCCATCTTCATCTTGAGAGCGTCGATGTCACCTCTCATGGTGTTCTGAGTCTCTTCCATCTGTTCCAGCGTCATTTGGTAATTGCGTCGAGTTTCGTAACGATGTCGAATAGTCAGCTTAAATCAAATCTGGTGGACGCAAAGGGTATAAATTTAGAATCGTGCGGTGTTGAAAAAAAAAGATGTGTACCATGATATGCAAGATGATATGCATTTGCTTTTCAGGGAATTCTCGAATTAACTGCTTAACATACATAAGAATATTGAGAACAAGTTAAAACACATTCATTCATAGAAGGATAATATTCATGTGATACAAAAAGAAGATCATTCAAAATACAACCCATAATGTTTAATTAATAAAAATAAGCGAACTTTAAATTTTTGGCCTTTGGGCCTCACGTTCTTTTAACTCTTCTTTGAACCTGCTCAACATGGCCTTGCACGTGCACAGAAAGTCGCAGATACTGTGGGGAGTAGAATCACCCATCGCTTCCATAGCATCCCTATGCTTCCAAACCAGATCTTTGGTCAACCAGTTGCAGAACTCAATTAAACCGTTGAGCTTGTTGCGATACATGTCTCGGTCAGCTATCAGTATATGGATAGACCTCTCATATCCTTTAAAATCACTAGTCGTTTTCTCTCTCGCAGCAGACCATACAGCTTTATCTGCAAGGACATATTTTACTTGCTGCTTCAAGTTAACTGCATAGTCTTTGACGGAGTTTAACTCTATGCACACCTTGTCCCAATCAGCAGTTTTAGCCTGAGCAACCCTTAAAGCCCCCTCTTTGAGCCTGCGTTCCTCTATTTCAGTAGCTCTTGACTGACGTAAAGCAGTGTCCAGCTTATGGATTTTTGCTCCCATCTCCTCTCGGATTATCTTGTTTCTTTTGGTAGCCGCAAGCCAACAATTTTCATTTTGAACACATTTCTTCCTGACACTGTCTAGTTCTTCTTTCAGCCCCCTCACCCTGCTATCGGACTGATCAAGACATACCTTAACCTTTTTCTTTCGATGCTCTTCTTCGTCAGCTTTCTTCCCTACTGCCTCTAACTGGGTGTTCTTGCGCTGGAGCTCCCACTTCATATCATTTTTCTCTCTGGTGACTTCTTGAAGTCTCACCTCAAGGTTCTCATTTTCTTTCAACAATTTGGCTATGGTAGCTTTGAGGTCTTCAGCTTCTTCTATTGGAATATGAGTAGGTTTAGGTTCAGGCACAGGCTCATATACCTTTTCTTTAAAAGGCATTTTGACCTCATTGGCCCTCTCCCTAACCCACACAAAGTAAGGCTCTTTAGTTATACCATTTCTTCTTCCCAATTCACCTCTTCCCTTCTTCTTAATGGTCTTCCAAGCTCTTGTAATCTTTCTGAATAAATCAGGGTTCTCAGACCCTAAGTCGTGCATCAAGAAGGCTTCAAGGTCATTTTTCTCAGGAGGTGTTACCATAGGGTACCCAAGCTGCCTAACTGATAACATCGGATTAGAATTAATACAGCCTCGAGTTCCTATTAGCGGGATATTAGGAAATTCACCACAACTAGTGATAACTTCCTCAAAGTCTTGTGAATACCAAGAGAGATCAGCAGACCTAAGCGACACCATCCTTTGAGCCCAACTATCATCGACTCGATCGACAAATGGTCCCTTAGTAGGCATGTGCAAATGCAACCACTGGTACAAGAGAGAGGCGCAACAAACAATAGAGCCACCTTTCCTGTCACTCCTCTAACTCAAGTAATAGAAGACATCAGCCAGAAGGGTTGGCACAGGATTTTTGGTTAAGAACACATGAATAGCTGTCACGTCTACGAAATTATCTATGTTAGGGAATAAAATGATTCCATAAATAGCTAAAGCCACCACTGCATAGCAAGCATCCCAACTTTGGGCCTTAATAAGTGCATCCACTTTGTTTATAAGGAACTTGAGAGGAAGTCCTTTAACTCCACCTTTAGCCTTCCAATTATCAGTGATGTCCCTCTTATGCATGTGAAGTGCATCAGCAATTACTTTGTCTTCTAAATCTTCTTTCACTCCTACAAATGGCAATTTATCCTTCATAGGAATACCCACTAGTTTCTCAAATTCTTCCAATGTCGGCGCCAGCTGAAAATCTTGAAACGTGAAGTACCTTAAAGGAGAATCATAGAACTGGGCCAAGGTGATAAGTGCCTTAGAATCCACGTCTTGCATTAATAGGCGAATAATCCTGCCATAATCCTTCATAAATTTAATTCTGAACACAGCAGGGATACGAGAAACCAAACTGCGCAAGTCTTCCAATTTTGGTCTCTTGAAGTTGTAAGGAAGTGGGCACCTGACGTTGCTTCCCATAATTCCTGTATGTTGACAATATAATTCTTAAATTCCCTGAAAATCAAAATGTAAATGTTATGGTATGAGTATGATGCAGATGCAAGGACGAAAGTAACCAAAACAAAATCTGAAGTTAAAAGTTCTCTGATTCCTGAAATCCCATGGGTAGGTTCTATACGGGTAAGTGCTTAAAGTCATAGGTCCTTCAAAAATATTATTGCTAAGGTGAAGATTCATCCCACAATAATACCTATGAAAGAGTCTCTTCTAGGTGAGGTTTTCGTGTCGTCCCACGAGAAAGACTCCTCGTGAGCCTCTACTACACAACCAGCGAGTCCAAGGTTTCTTAAAGGGACCTCAGAGTCATAGATCGAGGTTGAAAATATCGTTGTCAAAATAACGATACGCTCAAGGGATCTCATCTGATTAGGGCGTTTGCATCAACCCATAAAGGAGTGATCTTCATGAGTTAACACTACCAACCACCATGGAAAAAAGGGTAAACGGTCCTTAGAGTTATAGATTCAACCTAAAAAAATACTACTGCCATGGCGAAGACTCACCACGACAATAACATCCTTAGGGAATCAACTCTAAGTGGGGCTTTTGCTTCCTCCCAACGAGAAAGACTCCTCGAGGGATTCCACTACACAACCACCATTCTAATCCTATATTTTTTCTCGGACTCGGGTGTAGAGCCATCTCACAAAATTCCCAAAATCAGAGGACCCCAATAGCATCACAAGCAACAATAATAAGATATATAAAAGCAAGCAGATAAATAGCAAATAAATAAGACAAGCAAACAAATAAAAGAAAATTCACAAACAAGCGGATCTAACTCTTACGAATCGAGTCAAGTTAGGCTTGACTCTCTCTAGCATAGGGCTATGCAGATTTTACTCCCCAGCAGAGTCGCCATCTGTCGTACCTCGAAAAATACGATCCTCGCGATGGACGCGGAAAATACTGTTCAAAACAGAGTCGCCACCGAACTTTATTCATTCCAAGGGAGGAATAGGAAAATATCGATAAAACCTTTAAAGGGATAGAACATGGTCATCGCAACCAATATTCTAGGTTCGGGAGTCGGTTACATAGAGGGAAGGTATTAGCACCCTCTACGTCCGTTGTACTCAACGGGAACCTCTTGATTCGATTCGCGAGAGAAAGTTAACTATGTTTGTTTATCTTTTAAAGAATTGCTTGCTAATGGGAAAAAGGGATGGTTTTTTAAGATAGGGTGCTCGCCAAGGATTGGGGCCCTTGTGCCTACGTATCTTCACTTGTAAGAAATGGAAAATCAGAGCATTCGTAGTTCATGGGACTACGGGAAAAGAAAGGGGATTGTGCTCGCGAAGATCATCGCAATCTTGTGCCTACGTATCTTACATTCAGAAGAGAATGAAGAATCAGAGCAGTCGTAGTTCGGCTAACTACGGGAAAAGGTTTGTGTTTAGGATGAACGAGAGTTTAGGTTGCATCCTAACTGCTAAACATTGGCTTGTCTGCTCGCTAGGGGAGGCTGAAGCACGAGTTTGTTATGCGCGGAAGAAGGGACTAAACAATGTTCTTGGTAAAGGGATTATTTGAATGGTAGGTCGCGCGAGGGCGAGGAATAGTGTTTGTAAGTATTGGGATATTTAACTAGAGGTGACGACTACCTGAAGCTTAAGAAAGACTTCTCAGACCCAAGTAATCGGGAGAGTGAACCAAAGACTTGGAGCTCTCTCTTTTTCAACCTCAAAGGCGAAAGGATAGAATCGAGTATGGTTTGAATAAGTTGAACGGACGACGATTACTTGAAGCTTAAGAAAGACTTCTCAGACCCAAGTAACCGGGAGAGCGAGCCAAAGACTTGGAAAACTCTCTTTTTCATCGTAAAAAAGAATTATTTGAATGGCGTTTGAAAGATAGGATGTGATTAAGGTATTTTAACAGGTGAGGATTATTCGAAGCTTAAGAAAGACTTCTCGGACCTCAAATAATCAGAAGAATGAACCAAAGACTTGGAACTCTCTCCTTTTCTCATCTAATATTATAAAAGATATTTAATATAATTAAAGTGTATTAATCGGACGACGATTACTCAAAGCTTAAGAAAGACTTCTCGGACCCAAGTAATCGGGAAAGCGAACCAAAGACTTGGAACACTCTCTTTTTCATCTACGTGTTTAAGAAAAATGATTTGAATTCATTTATCGTTTTTTAGAAGACAATTGTTCGAGCTTAAGAAAGACTTCTCGGACTCAAACAATTGGGAGAGAGAACCAAAGACTTGGAACTCTCTCTTTTTTCATCTAATATTGAAATTGTGTTTAAATAGTTATTAAGTATTTTTAGTTTGACTTAAAGAAAAACGTTTGATATGAATCAAGGTTTGAAATTTGCGTGTTGGAATGAGCACGATTGAACTAATGGATAGGAGGTCCTATGGGATAGGGTAAGGTCGATGGCGAGGCCAAAGCACTCGACTTACAAGGAGAGTAGGAGGATTAACTGCATTTGTCGTTATACAAAGCCCAAGAGGAGGCTATAAGGTCGATGGCGATCGTAAAAACAATCGGCTTATAATGGAGTTTAAAAATGGGCTTGACATCAAGTCAAGATATTAGTTTAATAAAAGGGTAGTTTTGAACGAGCGTATGAACATCATATAATTAAGGTCTAATAATAACGCATGCATAAACATCACACAAAAAATACTGAATTAAATAAATGGGAGATGCGTTAACTTAATTAAAATCCTAATTATCTAAGGTTAGTAAAAAAGAATTCAAATTAAATTGTTTCAGATTATTTTAGAATTAAAGAAAAGATGGATAATTAAGTTAATTATTAAATGAAAATAAAAAATTGAAAATAAAATTAAGTCCCTTTGTGTTGTCTTAAAACTTAAAAGAAGAGGCTAATTAAAAACAATTAATCAAATTAAAATTAATTATTTAATAATATTAATCATTAAGCAAATTAATTATTGTTAAATAAAAGACTTTAATAAAATTAATTAAATTAATAATAATTCATAAAACTAAATAAAGTTTTTTTGAAGTTTTTTGTTTTAAGAAATAATAAAATAAATAATAAAATGCTAGTAAATAAATAACAAATGGGCCAGACTTCAAGCAAATATGGGGGTGTAATCCGAAATTAAATCAGGCCCACAACAGTAAGGCCAGCAAGGTGACACTTGTCACCGGCCGCCTCTCCCACCTCATAATAGGCCGACACGTGGCCTGAGGCTAGCCAAACGGTAGCGCGCCACCCAAACGCTCCAAATTCCCTAAACCTGAGGGAACTCATCACTAAAAAACACTTAAAATTCTCTCTCTAAATTATTTCCCTGAAACCAATTTTTTCCCCAAACTCTCGTCTCTCTCTCTAGGAAATCTCACCGGAACCCTAAACGCGTCGGAGAAGACGGTGGCGCGCGGAGGCCGCCGTCGCCCTTCTCCGGTCGATTCCCAAAAACCCTACAAAACGAAGCCCCCGAACCCAAATTTGAAGTCAGTTTCCTCAAAATCTCATCCTAACCTCTAAACAAAAACCCAATAAAAAAACCTAGATCTATCAAAAGACAGAGTGAATCATGAAATTAATTGAGGGTTATGAAGGAGCAACACACAAATATTACATATCAAGCATTAGAAAGCATAAGGAAGGCGAGCAATACCTATATCGGAGCGAATCCGTCGGCGTTGAAGTTATCTCCCGACCAGCTTTTCGTCAATCTTCGGTAAGAGCTTTAGGGTTTCCGCCGCAAAAGTTTTTTTAGGGTTTTTTTTCTCTCCCCCAAAACTCGAAATGAACAGTGTTTATATAGAGTCTGATTAGGGTTAGGTTTTTTCTTGTACAGATTTCTGGGTGAAAAAGAAGTATGATTTCAAAATGCTTTTTGTAATTCTTTGTCTGTTAGCTTTTTCTGGGAATGTTTGTTTTTTTTACCCCATGATTTTTCACTGCAAGAGATACCATTTTACCCCCTTTTTCACCATAAACTCTTGTAATTTTTACTGTGCAATAGTATGATTATTTTACTGTCAAGAACTCTTGATGTGAAGCTTGGTTAATTTGAGATAACCTGATATTCATTTGCTTGTTCTGCGAAAATCTCATCACCTGAATTTATTTTCTGCAGGGTATACTTGTTGGTTTCAAGGTTTACAAGATGTCTCATGTTCTGATGGCAAGTGATTTTCGAGCAAGCTGGCTTTGTCATGAGGGAGGTGGAAATGCTGAAGAACAGGGTTAATGGTTTATTGTTGAAAAGGAATATGACTTTTGTGAAGGAGGCGGGAGTTTTGGGGGGCTGAAGGCGTAGTGCGTTTGGTTGTGATGTAGCAGGATTGTTGTGGTTGAAGGATTCGTGTATGATTTAGGTAGCTGGGTTTATGGTGGTTTTGAAAGCCTTGCCCAAAAGAGTATGACAGTGACACAACATGGAAGGCGAGGTTGGTGAGTGATTTGAAGCGAGAATGAGGGTGTATGAAGTGATGTTTAAGGAGGAGCTTGAAGTGTGTTGAGGAAATGAGCTTAAGTTTGAAGAAAATGCCAGCGGTGCAGGAAGTTCTCGTTTTGCAGCTATAGGAATATCACCTCTATTATGGAACGAGCAAGGTGATGAGTTGTGGTTCAGAAATGAAAGCTTTGTGTTAATGGTAGTTTGAAAGTGGTGAGCTGGGGTTTTGGTGTTCGAGATGAGGTTCAGAATTTTCTGGCGAGTTCTATCTGAAATTAATGGAAAAAGAAATGGTGGTTAGAGCGAAGTTGAAGTGTGGTTTTCTGGGTGGTTTGAAAATGTGTAAGAAGGTTGATTGGGTATGGTTTACAATCTCGCTCACCACATGTTCGATGAAAGTACGGTTATAGCTTGGATGGTTGTTAAAGAGTTCCAAACATCGATGCGAACAACTCGCGGAGCTTCCATGGCATGACATTTGAAGTAAAACTCTTACACTGTTTTTCTGAGTTCTGCAGTGATATTCATTTCTTTCTCTTCTTCTATCTGATACTCTGTTATTTGCAGTGGGGTTAAGTTAGAAGAATGAAATTGGTTGGTTTTTTATGAGGTTGTCACAAGATGAAGTGGATGGTGGATCGAGGGAGGCTCATGGTTCCATGTGCTTAGCAGAGCTGCAGTGAATAAGCTTGTGAGGTGGAGATTATATCTGATACGAAAATGCTGACTTGTTATTGCTATCATCTGTTCAGATTGCGGCATCGGTGCAAAGGTACAAATGAGACGAAAATAGAACCGTTAAAGCTTCGCATTCCCAAACCAACTTGCTGCTAGTGGACTTGTTGATGATGTTTACAAAATGGTGATAAAGATGGAAGTTATGACAGATTTTGATTATGGTGTTGGAAGCTGAGTATGGAAGAGGTGAGGATGATTTTCAGAAGTCTGGTGTTTGTTGGTTTTATTATGTTTCTGTGGAGTAGGCGACTGGTTGAAAAACGGGGCTGTCGCCGGTTGACAAGATGAATCCAAAATTGCCGGTGAGATGCTTGAATATGTTGATAAAGCTCCATGAAGGTATTGCATTTGTTATGATGATGTTTTACTTCCTCTATCATGTATGGATTGTATCCCCTGTATACAATATGAAATTGATAACTAGGATCACATGATATCATCTGGTTTTGATTTGAGGAAACTAAACCATGTTGCTGTAAATTGCAGGGCCCTACATGTTTCTTTTGGTGGCTTACGAACTGTTAGATGGGCAGGATGAAGAACTTAGAAAGTGTACCTTTTCAAGATTCAGGGTTCATTGCATTTGGATGCTGCTGCTGCTTTAGTTGTAGAATACTCACTGTCATTTTATGTTTTTTTGAAAAAAATATGTGTAATTTCATAAACATTAGGGTGCATAATGTATGACTTCATCACATTCTTTTGTTAAACATTGCCCTACAGTTCATATGAGAAAATGTTCACCATAGATCATCCTTCTTTAAGACTTATTCAATCACCAAAGATTCTTAAAACTTTAGCCCTTATTACTTGGCAATTAAGCTTGTTCCAAACAAAATCCATAAATTAAACTTAGCTTGAAGACTCAGTCGGAGCTTAAAGAAATACGCAGCTATGGCTTAGTAACCTTAACACGGATCCAGATACCGTAATATGAATAAACCCCAGACCACTAGATTTATAACTTTGAAACAACTTCATCATAATTTGAGAATGTTCCAAGCGTGGCATGAACATACTAATCATGGCATAGAACTCCTTGATCACAGCCAATCATCACATATTGACACTAACTCTCAACAAATTAAATCATGGTTTGGGGAACAATTAACCATAATTTAAAGCAATCTTGTTTATGACTTCCAATTGCATTTGAAACACACTACAACTATGCCTGCAAACTAAACCACGCACACACAACTTTAAGAAATGATCTGAAACTCATCATCCTGATACCATTGGCACTATCTTGAAACAATTTGAGTCATATCCTGGCTAATTTTATCATAACCCGAAATTAACAAATTAAATCCAAATTTATTTGCCTTTTGGTGCCAAAACCAACCAGAGCTTGAAGCGATCTTAAACTTAGCTCATTTAACTCCGTGGCTTTAAAATCAAATTGAATCCACTTGCTCATGTCCCGGCTGACTAAACATGGAAATAAGGGAAAAATCCTTCCTTCATTTCCAAAAGAATCCATCACCACATGCCATGGATCATAGCCACAATGGGCATAAAAAAGGTCTTTATGAACAAAGCTTTAGAGGATCATGGCCAGAGGCCAGATGATCATCCAAAGAAGGATCATGAATCCGCACAAGTATTTAGTGTTAGAAAATGATAGGGTAGGACAAATTTGGGATATGACACTTAAATATGGAGGAGACGTCAAGTTTGGAGGGAATCAGAAGGGCAAGATAATTGGCTCTGGTACTATTGGCAATGGTAACCTTCCCTCTATATCTAATGTTTTACTTGTAGAAGGATTAAAGCACAATCTGTTGTACATAAGTCAATTAAGTGACAATGGTTATGACATAATCTTTAATCAAAAATGTTGCAAGGTTGTTAGTCAGAAGGATGGCTCAATCCTATTTAATGGAAAGAGGAAGAAAAACATTTACAAAATCAATCTTTCAGAACTTAAGGTTCAAAATGTAAAATGCCTTATGTCTGTTAATGATGAGCAATGGGTCTGGCATAGAAGATTGGGGCATATTAATATGAGACGTATATCTCAGATTAATAAACTCAATCTGATCAGAGGACTTCCTAAGTTGAAGTTCAACTCAAATGCTCTTTGTGAAGCATGTCAAAAAGGGAAAATTTCAAAATCTTCTTTTAAAACTAAAAATGTTGTTTCAACTTCAAGACCATTAGAGTTACTTCACATTGATCTGTTTGGACCAGTGAAAACTGCATCCATCAGAGGCAAGAAGTATGGATTAGTCATTATTGATGACTATAGCAGATGGACATGGGTGAAATTCCTAAAACACAAGGATGAGTCACATTCTGTGTTCTTTGACTTCTGCAAACAAGTCCAGAATGAAAAAGATTTTTAAATTGTTAAAGTCAGAAGTGATCATGGTGGTGAATTTGAAAACAAATATTTTGAAAAATATTTTAATGAAAATGGCATTGCTCATGATTTCTCCTGCCCTAGAACTCCACAACAGAATGGAGTTGTAGAGAGGAAAAATAGAACTCTGCAAGAAGTGGCCAGAACCATGATCAACGAGACTAATCTGGCAAAGCATTTTTGGGCAGAAGCAATAAACACAGCTTGTTATATTCAGAACAGAGTGTCTGTTAGACCTCTTCTGGAAAAGACTCCTTATGAATTGTGGAGGAACAGGAAACCCAACATTTCTTATTTTCATCCTTTTGGATGTATATGTTATATGTTGAACACTAAAGAGAATCTGAACAAGTTTGATTCTAAAACACAAAAGTGTTTCATGCTCGGCTATTCTGAATGCTCTAAAGGCTACAGAGTATACAATACTGAAACACAGATTGTGGAAGAATATTTACATGTTAGATTTGATGATAAGCTTGGCATTCAAAAGCCAAAGCAGTTTGAAAATTCTGCAGATAGAGAAGTAATTCTCACAGACTCTGAAGGCTCAGAGGCAGAAAAGGTTCAAGTGAAGGAACCAGAAGCAACGCCAGATGCAAATCCTTTAGCTTCTCAAATGAACTACTTGAATATTTCTGAAGAATCAACTGTTAGAGGATCATCTTCCAGAATCAAGGCCTCTCACCCAAAGGATGTGATAATTGGAAAGAAGGATGACCTTATAAGAACAAGATCCTACCTCAGATCATCTGAAGCGTCATTATTTGGTTTGGTGTCAGTTATTGAACCAACTTCTATGGATGAAGCTCTGCAAGAAAATAACTAGATAATTGCCATGCAAGAAGAGCTCAATCAGTTCACAAGAAATGACGTTTGGGATTTGGTTCCAAGACCAAAAGGATCCAATATAATTGGAACTAAATGGGTCTTCAGAAACAAGTTGAATGAAAAAGGAGAAGTTAAAAGAAACAAAGCAAGGCTTGTTGCTCAAGGTTATAACCAGCAAGAAGGAATTGATTACACAGAGACTTATGCTCCTGTGGCCAGGTTAGAGTCTATTCGTTTACTCATTTCTTTTGCTGCATAAAATAACATCACTCTATATCAGATGGATGTTAAGAGTGCCTTCTTAAATGGGATTATAGAAGAAGAAGTTTATGTTCACCAACCTCCTGGTTTTGAAAGTGATAAATTTCCAGAACATGTTTTTAAACTCAAGAAATCTCTTTATGGTTTAAAACAAGCTCCCAGAGCTTGGTATGAAAGATTAAGTAACTTTCTTCTGGAGAAAAATTTTATCAGAGGCAAAGTGGATACAACTCTCTTATGTAAAACATTTAAGAAAGATCTGTTAATTTGTCAAATATATGTAGATGATATTATATTTGGATCTACCAATGTTATTCTGGGAAAGGAGTTTTCTCAATGTATACAGGCTGAATTTGAGATGAGCATGATGGGAGAATTGAGATTCTTTCTGGAAATTCAAGTCAACCAGACTCCAGATTGCACTTACATTCATCGGACCAAATATGTAAAAGAGCTTCTGAAGAAGTTCAACATGACTGATAGTAAGATGGAAAAGACTCTTATACATCCAACAAGCACACTTGGTAAGGAAGAGGTAAGTAAGAAAGTTGGTAAGAAAATCTACAGAGTAGATCTGATGAGTTTAAACTAGTTGGATTCTGTGACGCTGATTACGCTGGAGACAAAGTTGAAAGGAAAAGTACTTATGGAAGTTGTCAATTTATGGGAAGAAATTTAATCTCCTGATACAGCAAGAAACAACCTACAATTGCTCTATCAACTACAGAAGCAGAATATACTGTTGCTGCTGGCTGGATGTAGCACGCAGATGCTCTGGATGAAAAGTCAGCTAGAAGACTATCAGATCTTTGAGAGTAATATTTCTATATTTTGTGATAATACTTCTGCTATATGCTTGTCTAAAAATACAATTTTACACTCTAAGGCTAAGCATATAGAAATTAAACATCACTTCATCAGAGACTATGTTCCGAAGGATATTATAAAATTAGACTTTGTTGATACAGATCACCAATGGGCTGATATTTTAACAAAACCCCTTGCTGAAGATAGGTTTAAGTTTATTCTGAAAAATATTGGTATTGAATTTTGTCCAGAATAATATTTATCAAAGGCAAATTTCTCAAATGCAAAATGTTTAAAATTCTGAAGTATTTCATCTGTCATTTATTTAAATTCTTGAATTATTATGTGTGTATCTGAACTAACAAGTCTCAGAGGATCTGAACGTTGGCTAACGTTTCATTTCTCAAAGAGAATTCAGAAGCACATGCAAGCAAACACGTGTCACTCTAGAATCTGAAAAGATGGAGTGCACCATACTGAAGAGACGTTTGAGGTATTGTTTGAATAATTGGTTTCTTGGTTTTTCCCCCAATTGTCAGAATTATTTAATGCTTTGAAATGATTATATTCTTTTCATTAAATGTCATTAAATGTTAAATGAAAACGTGTTTAATGTGTGATTGTTTGTGTGCCCTAATTTTCTCTATAAATTCCACAAATCTCAACATTTCACACTTTTCACTCTCACAAACACGTATATGCATTTCTGCTTGCTCTTATGTCTTCATCTAAACCCTAAACCTTCAACATCTTCATCAATGGCAACTTCATCTTCAACCTCAGCACAGTTTCAATCAACAATGGATGATGTATCTTCTTCCAATCTGGGTGTTGTCCTTTCAAGGAATCTGTTAGAATGAATCTCACACCTGTTGAGAAACTAGAAGTGTTGTGTAAATCGTTGGTGAATTTTGCTTCTATGGCTGCAAATGGGTTTAATCTGTATTCTATCATTGATGCTCAAGAATGGACAAAGTACTTTGATAGACTGTTTGGGCCAGTTTATCCAGTTTTAGTGAATGAATTCTGGATTCATGCTCATGCGTATCCCAAGTTCATAGTTTCATCTGTTATGGGAAAAGAGATTGTGATTACAGAAGATCTTATAAGGAAGTTAATTGGATATGAGGAAACTGATGGAGTTTCTCATCTGACTGGACGTTTCAACATGAATGTTATGTATGAAAAGGTGATTGCTTCTGGGCAGCCCTCTAACAAGTTTAAAGATCTGAAACCCAATTACAAGATCTGGGCCAAAATCTTCATGGGTTGCATTCACCACAGAAAGTCTACAAATTCACCAGATTATGTCAACAATGATCAACTTTACTTCATGTATTTCCTCAGTTAGAACAAAAAGGTTGATCTGCCTCATCTGCTCTTCTCTCATATTTGGAATCATGTCAATGCATCTAGAGAAGACATGAAGACAAAACATACAAAGGGTAGAAATTGGATCCCTTGTGGAAGGTTGATTTCATACATTCTGATAGAGAATGGTCTAGTGGAGCATCTGCATGTGGCTGGATTGAAAGAGGAACTTACTTCCATTCCGGGAAAGGTTGTGAATGCTAAAAGTTTACAGAGGCTGAAAGTTATTGATGAACTTACTTCTACTCCTGATAAACTAAACACAAAAGAAGTAAGCAAACAAAGAATTCTGGTAGAAAACTTCCCAACGTTTTATGCAGAAGAACCCAAGGAAGTTCTGATCAAATTTGTTGGATCTTGTATGGAACAAGGTATTCCATTTCCAGAAGGATTTCTAAATCGTGAACCAATGCCAGATCTTTATGCTGAACATAAGAGGCAGAGGAAACAAGAGTTAGGAGAAGAAGAAGTTGAAGGATCACCTCAGAAGAAGCTGAAAACTTCTGAAGAACCTCAGAAGAAGGAAGAAACTTCTGAAGAACCTCAAAAGAAGCAGAAAATTTCTAAAGAGTCTCAGAGGAAGAAGAAAAGAAAAGCATCTGGAGAAGTTCCTTCTGCACCTACCAAACGCATCAAGATAAGAGGTATTAAAAAAATCCTTACCTTCTATTTCTGAAATTGCAGTAGAATTATCAACAGTTAGTTCTATTACTAAACCCCCTCCTTCTCAAACTCAAACCACTTCTTTTCCATCTCAATCTTCTGAACAACCAACAAAACCCATTACATCTGATCAACCTGAACAACAAAAAGTTTCTGAATCAAAAATTCCATCTGATTCTGTTCCCACTAAACCACAACAATCATCTGACATTCCTTCATCAAAACCACTAACAACAAAACAAGCAGAACCAATTCCAACACCTCAAGAACCTTCTCCACAACAACCTGAACTTCAACAAACTTTTGTACCTAAACAAATCCCATCTGAACCTATTGTATCTGAACCACCAAAATCTATACCTTCCAATCCACAACCAATTCCTCAATCTGAGCAACCCAAACCTACTGAATCACACATATCTGATTCTGAGGTTATGGATGTCCAACCCCTCAAAATTATGTTTGACATATCTTCCACATTCTGTCCCTCATCTACCTCATCTGATTCATCTGAATCTGATGATCATCCAGAAGTCAGCTCATCCCCTTCTCTCAGAGGATATAAACCAAAACAACCAGATACATCTATTTCATCTGATGTTGTCATTCCTAAACCCACTCCAACACCTAAACCCAAAACATCTGAGTTTATTTCATTTGCATCCTTTAAACCATATCCCTCTGATCCCCTTCCTTCTGGTCTAAAGATTAAACACTTTTATACTAGAATAGAACCATCTGACTTTATTATTCCATACAAACCTAGCTCTTCAACTATTCTTCCATTTGTTCTTCAAACTTATATTGAACAACTACAAGATATTATTCCATCAGAACCTCTGCTTTCTGATAAATCTGTTTTTATCCCCTACATCTCCATACCTTTTGATGTCATTCCCTCTGCATCAAGTGTTAAACCATTTCTGTTTCACACTTCATCCAGATTCAAAACCTCTACTTCATCATCTGACCATCCATCTTTTCCTTCATATCCTCATCCTCTGTTCATCATTCCAAAATTTACCATACCACCTCCACCAAAACAAATCAAACCATCAACTTTGGAAGACTTTCTTAAACCAAAATCTAGGCTAAATGTTGATATTTTATTTGCTAATTTTATGAAAGAAATAAGGATGAAATTAGACTCTGTGAAGAAGAGATGCTTGTCAACCATGAACTCAGATGAATCTGATGCTATTTGGAATAACTTCATCTCTAGATTCAATATTGTTGCTTCAAATCTGAAGAGTGTCTGCTCTGATGATACGAAGATAAGATTTTCTGAGACTGCCAGAACATGCTTTGGAATATGAAAAGATCTCCACCTTTGCTTCTTAAGGATGTACCTTCATCTTCTGGAGTATCTGTTACAGAAACTATTGAAGGATCTGCTTCTAAAGTCATTTTGGAAGAAAATCCTTTGGCTCTGACAACTGTGGACAAACCCTTTGATTCTATGGCTCCAGACTCTGCAACTCCAATGGAAATTGACTCTGCTTCTGCTCCTGCATCAGAATCTCCTCCATCTACTTCTTCTGAGATCAAGAAATAGAACCCATAATTAGAAGATAAGATTGTTGTGTTGGAAGCTGGTCAATCTGAGATCAAGTCTTGGATGGCAAGGCAAGATCAGAAGACTGAAAACATTGAGAAGTGGATGTCAAAGCAAGAAGAATCTTCATCTGAGATCACCCATCTTCTGAAGATGCTTCTTTCCAAACAGTCTTAGATTTATGTCTTCTTTATCTGATGTTTGAGCACCTGTTTTATATTTCTCATCTGATGTTTTTGTCTGTTTTATATGACTGGTTGAATGAATGAATGAACTTGAATGTTTTTCTCTATCTGATTGTATCTTTTCTCTCTGTTTCCTTTTAATTGTCTTTAAAAGTTTTCTTTTTTATTATGACAAAAAGGGGGAGAAAATGAAATTCTGACTATTCAAATAAACTTTACCTGAATGGAATTCAAACATACCAAATCACAACTAACATGAATTTCTTAGTCTTTCAGAACTATATTGATAAATCTGACAAAATTCAGTATAGTAACTCTGAGATCCCCAGATCAAGTTTAACCAATCAGGCTCTGACTCTGAAACGTTCATCCAAATCAAGCTCTAATGTTAAACACTCAAGCTCTGATTCTGAAGAGAATACTCATACAACAAGGGAAGTTTCTATTCTTTCTTAGTATTCAATTCAGGGGGAGATTCATTATCTCAGGGGGGAGTTATAATTTACCTTTTATTGAACAAAATTTCTTATGTTTTTGTCATCATAAAAAAGGGGGAGATTGTTAGAACACATATTGGTTCTTAGTTATATCTCTATGTTTTGATGATAACACTTATGAAATTTTGTATTAAGAAATTATATACTCTAAATTTGTTCAAGTGTTTTTGCTGCAGATATTAAATTTAATATTCTTCTGAAAACAAAAATGGATTTGACCGTTGAACTACGCAAGGCTCTGAAGCGTCAGAAGCATCTCTTAGAAGACTCTGAGCGCTGCCTACAGAAGACTCTGAGCGCTGCCTACAGAAGGATCTGAAGCAGAAGCTACAGAAGCATCTGAAGCGTAGACTGAAGTTTTTGTATGAAGAGTTTCAAGCACTGTTTATCAGAAGACTCTGATGGTACTGTTCGCTGCAAGTACTGAGGATCTAATCTCCAAACTCTGCTCTGATTAATTACACGCTGAAGCACACTTGCTGCAATACTCTGATATAGCAAACTATGAAGACATCAAAGACTCTGATCAGTCAAGGCACTGATATAGATTGTTGGGAAATAGAAACTTGTTGAAGAAGAATTCAAAGTTATATTCGTTGGTTATGCCAAACGACTCTTTCCTCTTTCATGCTAGACACAAGAACTCAGGTAAAAGGATTTCTCTAAACGTTCTACTTCTAGGAAAGGTCAAGTGATGTGAAGACAAAAGGCTAAAGCTACTTTGCAGTACACGGTCCTCAAGCTTGCAACGTCTTGGATTTCTAAGTCTATAAAAGCAAGTCTTCAACAACCTTCTTCAGTTGACGAATTATTGATCAATTCATTTGAAAACTCTCTCAAAGCTCTCATACAAATTATTATTCTTTGCTAAATAGTTTTCATAAGTTCTTTAACTTAAGTGTAAATCACAGTTGTGATACATCTTTCTTAGAAGCATTTAAACACTTGTTTAATTTACATTTGATTGTAAAAGTTCCTTGAGAAGACCAAGTTGTGGTCAGTAGTTCTTGAGAAGACTAAGAACAGTTGTTCTTAGTGGTTGTATTGTAATCAGTTTGATTATAGTGGATTAAGTCCTTGTGGAGAAAGGCAAATCACACTTGTTAGGGTGGACTAGAGTAGTTGAGTTCAACGAACCAGGATAAAAATCTTTGTGTTTTTATTGCCATAATATTTTCTAAATTCTTATTCAACCCCCCCCCCCCCCCCCTTCTAAGTATTTTCTCACCTTCAAAGCTTGCCCAGCCATCCATGGCGCATTGGGGGCCTCATCTTCATGTTGTTAGGCTTATCAATTTATGGCTGGGGGTGATAAAATGGATGTATCACCACCCCAGTGGTTTACCATGCGCTTTCATGTACTCTCTTGCCTTGCCAGTCATAGGTTCGATCCTGCAGATTAACCTTTTTGTCATTTTTCATGATATTTTGATGATTTACCGTATAATGCTATGATTTCACTACTATTCAAATGCGCACATTGGATGATTTGGTAAAGTTTTGACCTACAAGCCCAGGTGCGTGGGTTCAAGCCCCCTTGGAGTGCATTTCCTACTTTTTATCAATTATTCTCATGATTTTCTTTGCAATTTGATTTAATCATAACTTCTTTGATTGTTATCATTTTGATGCCATTCTTTTTGCTAAATGTTCATGATAATGTCTATTTTTCATTTTCATCAAGAAATTTCCAAAAATAATCATTTTCCTTGAACTTTTGTGTGTACAAAGTATGTTACTTTTTAGGGTTTGTATGAGATTTCTTTTGAATAATGCTCTTGATTAACCTAGCATACCTTATTTGTATGAACTAAATCTTGTTTGTATGAACCCACACCTTGCATTTTTTCCCACTCTTGTTGTTACATGATGGTGTTTACCTTGTTCAAGTTTGTTTTCACATAATAATGTATGTTTGAATGTATGTCATGTTTGGTTGTAACCTTACCTTGAATGTTCTTATACACTTGTTGTGTTTTCTTTGAAACATGTTTAAGTATACATGATTTCCCTTTGAGATGTTTCTCATCATTTACCCATCCTTGACTGAATCCCTTTACATGTTTGGTTGTTACCTACTTGTCTAACATGATTCACCATAAATCACATGATTGATTACACACATGTTCAAGTTGTTTTGGTTGTTACCTCTCCTTGATTTGCTTCCATGTTTAAGTCATGTTTTGACTTATTCATGTCTCATTGATTACTTTCATGTTTAAGTAATGTCTTGACTTATACATGTTTCATGCTTGAATATTGTTATGATTTATGCATGTTGATCCTTTGATCCTTTGTTTAAGTAATGTCTTGACTTATACATGTTCCATGCTTGAATATTGTTATGATTTATGCATGTTGATCCTTTGTTTAAGTAATGTCTTGGCTTATACATGTCCCATGCTTGAATATTGTTATGATTTATGCATGTCGATCCTTTGATCCTTTGTTTAAGTAATGTCTTAACTTATACATGTTCCATGCTTGAATATTGTTATGATTTATGCATGTTGATTCTTTGATCCTTTTTTTAAGTAATGTCTTGACTTATACATGTTCCATGCTTGAATATTGTTATGATTTATGCATGTTGATCCTTTGATCCTTTATTTAAGTAATGTTTTGACTTATACATGTTCCATGCTTGAATATTGTTATGATTTATGCATGTTGATCTTGGAACTTTGCCATGGTAAGTGATGTTTTGACTTATGCATTATTCACTTGTGCTTGTGATGTTTGGTATTGTAAGAACCTTATCTCATGCCCTTTTAGATGTTGTAACATCTATGTTTACCTTTGGTTGTAATCATTTTGGTTTTATTTCTTCTATGAATACTTGTTTGTAGCCTTGTTATTTTTGCTTGATGTTGTTACATTCTTGCATTTACTTTCTTGGTTGTTACCATGTGTTACATCTTCATCATGTTTGAATGAATGTGTGCTTTGATAACTTTACCCATGTGATATAGCTTGTTAGCTCTCATCCTCAAGTTTTACCCCATGTCCCTTGTTCCAAAGGAAAGTCTCTCTATTGACTAAATGTCATAGATAGCTTATCTCTTTAGTTTCCCTTTGACCTTGTTAGAGTCATTAGGAATTTTAGAGAACCTTATCCCTTTGACTTTGTTAAGTCAATACCTTTAGCATACCTTGTTAGGAATCCTACAACTTAGAACTTAGGATTAGAGTTTGTTAACTCTTTCTGTATACCATTGTTATGGGTACTCACCTTCCCTCTTTGGCTTTTGTTAAAGTCATATCTCATTTCGTTTTTTAATGTAGACTCAGAGAGTTTGTTAACTCTATATAAGTATCACTGTTATGGATGCTTATTCCCCTTGAGCCTTGGCCATAGTCAAGAGTTCTCTCCCTAGTCAGGAGAACTATGGTTGTTCTGATTCCATCCTTGTTAGGATATGTAGGCATGAGATACGACGTCTTGGCGAACATACTTACTCTAAACCCATAGGTCTTTACCTTAGCATACAACCATTAGAAACCAGAAATTAACACAAACACAGCTACTAAATAAGAGGTTCATATAGAGTACTACATATACTTAGAGTACTAATACCTCCCCTTAGTATAACCAACCCCCAAACCCCCCGATCTCTTAGCTTCGTTGTAACATAGCGCACTTAGGGTTTTCTTCGATCTTTACCCTTTCCTTTGGATAAATCAAAGCTCAGTGGTGAATATTTAAATATTCATGATTCAAGTTAATCAATAGCTTATTATCTGATTCTCACCGCAACAGAAATGACGACTTCACTAGGGATAACTTGAGGGTTAAGCCTACCTTATTTGTAATTGTGTTTTATTCATGTCTGTTTTCTTTATACATGTATATTTGTGAATATCTGTATATTATACCTGTTGTATTGCATATGTGTATTGAGTTGTTACCTTGAGAGGTGAGATAAGTCCTAGCCCGAACTTGAGTGTACACTTATGATAGGTGAAATTCTAGTATCAGATATTAGATATTTAGATATCAAAGGTGATGTTCACGGCAAAAATATCTGTATAATAAGAACAAAGATAAACAAATAACAATTGTAAAGAGACACAACAATTGTTAACCCAGTTTGGTGAAAACACACATACGTCTGGGGGCTACCGAGCCAGGAAGGAAATCCACTATTAGTAGTATCAATTCAGAGCTAAACTCCCCCGTTTACAACCCCTCACTTAATCCCTACCCAGTGCAACTTCTACCTAGGACACTCCTAGATATGAGACACCTCTCACTTCCCCTCAATCACACCAGTGATATAAATCAACAAAAGAAGACTTTAGAAGACACTCTTCAAAGCCACACCTTGATCTTGCTTAAAATATTCAATCAAGTACAATACACTCTTTCTTACAAGCTTTGAGTGAACAATTTACAATTAACAACTTAGTCTAATTCACACATTAACCAATGAGTGAATGGCTCACAAAACTAACACACACGAAGCTTAAACCTACACAATTGCACACACTTTTTAATCCTTGCTTCTCTGATCTCCAAGCTAGGGTTTATGCTTCTTTAAATAGCAATTCAGAATGGGCTTGGGCTGTGGCAAAAGTAACAACAGGTTTTGAGAAGATTTCAATCTTCATCAATAGCAACAATAAAGCAGATTTGATTTGATCAATCAGATCTAATCAAATCATTCTTCCAATCCTCAATCAATCTTATGATAATAACTATATCAAATCAAATTTGATCCACAATAAGTGTATCAGAAACGCTTTTAAAACACCACTAAAAATACGCAGATTCTACACCAGAATAGTGCAACAGACTTGCACATAAAGAAATGGACAGACAAACATATTCATACAAAATGTTTTGTCCATAAGTGTCAAGACATCTTGTTTGACATCATGAGATAAGTCCTGTTAAAAAGTCCAAAGCTACCTGCTGATACTGACAAACAGATGTTATGACATCCTGTAGGACATCTTGTGATTACACCTAGTTTTACCTAAATGTCTGCCAATCAAGAACTAACAAACTCCCCCTTTGGAAAATTTTGGCTAAAACAAATCACAAGAAAAATAAAAACTAATAAGGAGTAAATCACAGCGGAAAAACTATACAGTAAGGAGAGAAAATGCAAAATAAACTCCCCATCAACTTAAGCAACAAACACCACAACAGCTCAAGCAACTACACAAAGCAACCCATACTTTCAACATCAACCTGTAATGCACAACAGAACTGCCCAAGCACATAGGCAACTAAAGCACCATCATATAGCAACCTGTAGAACCAAAAAGAACCTACATAAAACTTCACAACAACCCAAACTTAAGCAGCAGCAGACACCATCTTCAAACCATCTACACACCTGCCATAACTATATACCAAACTGTATAAATAGATCAATCTTCTCCCCCTTTTTAGCCATAATTTTTAGAACAAAAATCTAAGATATATAGCATAAATCATAAAGTTAGAAACAATCAAGTTAAGGGCATGGAGACCCCAATAAAAATACAACCTAAAGGCACATGAAGTGCACCAAATTCAGTTCATTCTACAAAGGCAGACAAAGCAAAAAAACCAAAAAAATAACCCAACAACAAAGCAAAAGCTCAATCTTCATCTTCAGACGTGGACACCTCAACAACATCATTTCTCTCAGTTGGCACATCAGTACTTTCATCCTCAGATTCCTCCCCAGACCCAGCCTCACTAGCATCATCAATATTTGCAGCATCATCTTTTAGGCATTGAATTAACGAGTCCAACTTGATCTTTCTTACTGTAGCAACATTAATTATTTCCCCTAATTCCCTACAAGTTTCTTTTAACTCAGCAATTATCCTTGCCTTTGAAGCAGTGGCCCTTTCACCAGATGTCAGAACAATATTTGGAGCATGTCTTCCAGCAAAAAGTTTATAGTGAAGGGAAAAAACATGCTCTCTTTTGCTAGCAACATCATTAGAGTTTAGAATCCCAAGGTGTTGATTCAATATAATTTCACATATGAGGGAAGGGAAGGCAATAGGTATCTTGATGGCACTTGAAGTAGAACTCTTAATAATTTGGTCAAAAATGTATAAGCCAAAATCAAAATCAACCTTGGTACCTACAACATAAATGAATCTGCCAAGCCCAACAGCAATGGTGGATGTGTGGTTGGTAGGAACCCAATTTGCAACCCCAATCTTGTGAAGGATGGCATATTTCACACTAAGTTGTCCAGCTGATAACTTACCTTTTGAAGGCCATGCTTTGAATTGATTGGTAGTGATGACCTTGCATACTTGGTTGTCTGTAGCCGACATTTCTTCCTCACCATCATTTGATCGTCCCAGAAATATGTTGATTACAGCTGGAGAAAACTTCACACATTTACCCCTAACAAATACCTTCATATAGTCCTTGTTGTTTCTATCAGTAATGGAATCAGGAATGTTCACAATGAATTCTTTCACCAGCCCTTCATAACACTTTGAGAAGTCAGTGACGATTTTGATCAGTCCAGCCTCAGTGATCAAATCCATCACTTCCTTGATTTCCTGAGCATCTTTCGCCATCTCCCTTTCCAGAGCAATCCTCCTTTGGTAGACATATCTCCACTTTGTCACGCTGCAGATAGAGTGAAAAGAGACATTGTCAAGTGGAGCAACAGGCACTTCCTTTGGAGTCTTCTTGGCAGTAGATTTCTTCACAAGAGATATGTCAGGGACATCCTTTACAATATCTTCATCAGAGTCAGTGTTCTCAACTCTCACCTTTCTCTTTTTGGAGGCAGAAGAGACTTTGCTCCATGCCTTGGAAGGTCCAACAAGGGTTTTCTTCTTTTGGATTTTGGAAGGAGATTCCTCGAGCACGACCTTTCCTTTTCTTAACTTCAGTCTCTTAGCAATTCCTGGGGCAACATTTTTGATGAGTTCGTCATCAAAGGGCACATCTTCAACATCTATAACATTGTCAGAGGTATTTTTATTGGTTGGAGAATTATCTATATCAACATTCAGACTAGTATCTTCAGCCTCATTCACATCATCATTCAGACCTGCTTCATTACCCTTATTCACACATGTACCACAGAACTGGCAAGTTTTTCCAAGTTTACAGTGTTAGGGTTGTCATCAGTAGAGGGTTTTTCAGCATTTTCTTCTAGGTTCTTATTAGTGCTGGGGGATGGATCAACACGAGAGAGAGGAGTGGAAATACCATGCACATTATGATCTCCATAGAGGATCTTGGTGACAAGTTCCCTAATGGATCTATCCACATAAGCAGAGCCTTCCTTGTTTTTCATTCTAGTAATGTTCTCAGAAGGGGATTCAGAAGTGTTACCTTTGGAAGGTTGTTGGGATTTGTTTGCATGTGAAGAAGTGGTCTTGGGGACATCAATTGTATGACCAGGAACCATGGAAATAGGGGTTATGTCAAGAACATCTTCGAAGGAGATGTTCATGGGTTAAGCATCAGTGTGGGTAGTCTTTGATGAGGAAGCATCATATTTAGAAGACATCTTGTTGTTTCTGAGAGAAGGAAAAAATTGGGTAGGATGAAGATAAAGAATGCACAGAGAGTGGGAGGTAGTTTGAACAGTGGTGGAGGTGTGGAAGTTGAAGGAGCAGTTGGAGGAAAAACTTTGAGAGGGGTAGTGTACTTGAGTGGACAAGGACGTGTTGTGTAATAAAGAGGGATGTTGGAACATCTCTATATTAAGAAAAAAAACATCTTTTAAAAGCAAGAATCCCTCTTAGCAGTAATTGCTATAAGTCCTCATAAATACAAATCCCCAAGTTTCCTTTCAAAGTCTCAAACTAATTAGTAGCCAATTGGTTTTCTGTAGTGACATGCTCAAGAGTGATGATTTGATTTTCAACAAGATCTCTGATAAAATGATGTCTAATATCAATATGATTAGTTCTTCTATGTTGAATAAGAATCTTGGAAATATTCATAGTACTCAGATTATCACAGAATAATGTCATGACATCTTCTGTGACATTATACTCATTAAGCATCTATTTTATCCATACAAGTTGAGAACATGTACTCCCGACAGCTATGCATTCTGCTTCTGTAGTAGCCAGGGATACACAACTCTATTTCTTGCTAAACCACGAGATGAGGTTGTTTCCCAAAGAGAAGCAACCTCCAGATGTATTCTTTCTGTCATCAGCACTTTCAGCCTAATCAGTATCATAATATCCAGACATCACACACCCAGATTCATGAGTGTACGACATCCCATACTTACTTTGAGATAGAAATATGGATTTTTCCATCTGTATGACTTGTATTCCAAGAAGGTTAGTTAATTCCCCAACAAGGCTTGTTTCCAACTTAGATTGCATTTGTTGTACATAATGTTAAAACATCTTATCTGACATCCTGGTTTATTTTCCTATTTGGCCTTCACCATAGATTTCTCCTTTCTTAATCCTTAGATTAGAGATACATCTGACAGCATTTATGGATATGATCTTCTTCATTCCTTGTAAATGTAAATGCCCAAGTTTCTAGTGTCGTAGTCTTACTTCATCTTCTTTGGCAAGAGCACACTTAGAGTCCTGAGAGGCCCATAGATAACAATTGTACTTGGATCTGACTCCCTTCATGATCAACTCTCCCTTTTCATTAGTAATCAAACACTCAAGTTTAGTGAAGTTGACACTTAGACCTTATACACATAGTTGACTGATGCTAATTAGATTGGCAGTTAATCCTTTGACTAATAGAACATTGTCAAGATCAGGTGTTCCTGAGCTGTTTAACTTTCCAACCCCCTTAATTTCACCTTTGGCCCCATCCCCAAAGGTTACATAGCTGGTTGAGTGAGGTTTGATGTCAACTAACAAATTTCTAATTCCAGTCACGTGTCTTAAGCACCCACTGTCAAAGTACCAATCTTCCTTAGTAGAAACTTTTAGGGACATATGAGCTATGAGGCAAGTATTATCAGTTTTAAGAGCCTATTGTTTAGTAGAAGGACCCTTTGGAACCCATTTCTTCTTGGAGAGGGGAGTGTTGTGGTTAGGTCTTGTCTGAGTTGTAGAGCTTGGATATCCATGCAATTTGAAATAGAATGACTTTATGTGACCAAAGCGACCACAGTGATGGCATCTTCATGTTTGGAATTTTCTAGGTTGGCTGGTTTATTTTCTGTCATGATGTTGAGACATCTGCTGGAACATCATTTGCCTTGATCCAGAAGGTTTGTGGTGATAAGCAGAGTTATTATCTTCATGGAATCCTAACCCTGTCTTGTCTCCATATCTTTTTCCAGATTGAAGAATCTCTTCCATGGTTTTGGTACCATTATTCATCATTCTAACAAACTTTCCCAGATGGTCAAGTTGAGAGGTTAGTTGAGAAACTTCATCTCTTAATTTAGTGATAGTCTTATCCTGTTCAGTAACTTCATCATTCAAACCCTTGATAATTGTCAGGTGTTCCTCCTTTTCATCCTTTAGCTTGATGGTGTGTTTCTTCTGTTTTTCACCTTGCTGGCAGACTTCTTCACTTTTGATGCACAGTTCTTTGTAGGAAGCTGCTAATTCTTTAAAGGTCAATTCATCTGCACTGGAGTCTTCATCAGAATAGTATCTTCCAGTCAAGGCAGTTATATGTTTGGCATATTCTTATTCAATCTCACTGTCATAGTTTTCATCAGTCCATGAAACAACTAGGCCTTTCTTTTGTTTCTTGAGATAGGTAGGGCATTCAGATTTGATGTGACCAAAACCTTCACACTCATAACACTGTATCCCTTTGCTGTTTGTGGGTTTTTATTTAGTCCTAGTTCTTCTTCTTGCATCATTTGACTTACTGATGTCAAGTGAGGTGTTCTTGACATTTGGTCTTGTCTTTATATCCATTCTTTTTATTACCTTATTGAATTGTCTTCCTAACAGAACCATGGCCTTTGATAGACTTTCATTTATATCCTCATCAGATTCATCATCTCTTCTTTCAGTATTTGAAACAAAGGCTATGCTCTTTTCCTTGTCAGCTTTGTTACTTATTCCAACTTCAAATGTTAAAAGAGACCCAATGAGTTCATCAACTCTCATTTTACAAATGTCTTGGGCTTCTTCTATAGCAGTTACTTTCATGTCAAATCTCTTGGAAAGAGATCTGAGTATTTTTATTACCAGCTTTTCTTCAGACATTTTTTCACTAAGAGCACTTGAAGCATTGGAAATTTCAAGAATATTCATATGAAAGTCATGTATGCTTTCATCATCTTTCATTCTTAGGTTTTCAAACTTAATAGTAAGGAGTTGAATTCTAGACATTTTTACCTTAGATGTGCCTTCATGAGTAGTCTTTAGAATCTCCCATGCTTCCTTAGCAATTTCACAGTTGTTCACCAACCTGAATATGTTCCTATCAATTCCATTGAACAAGGCATTCAAGGCCTTGGAGTTTCCCAGCGCTAAGTCATCTTCTTCCTTTGTCCATTCTTCCTCAGGCTTTAATTTAGTTGTAGCATTTCCATCTTTATCAATAATCACAGGATGTTCCCATCCCTTTATGACAACTTTCCATGCCTTGCTATCCAGAGATTTTAAGAAGGCAACCATCCTAGGTTTCCAATTAGTCATAATTATTCCCGTCCAGAACAGGTGGTCTGTTCACAAATCCTCCTTCTTTGTCCATAGTACTAGAAAGTATCATCCCTAGATCTCACCCAGAACCAGAGCAGGATGCCTGCTCTGATACCAATTGAAATTTTGGTATCAGATATTAGATGTCGAAGGTGATGTTCACGACACAAATATCTGTATAATAAGAACAAAGATAAACAAATAACAATTCTAAAGAGACACAACAATTGTTAACCCAGTTCGGTGAAAACACACCTACTTTCTGGGGGCTACCAAGCCAGGAAGGAAATCCACTATTAGTAGTATCAATTCAGAGCTAAACTCCCCCGTTTACAACCCCTCACTTAATCCCTACCCAGTGCAACTTCTACCTAGGACACTCCTAGATATGAGACACCTCTCACTTCCCCTCAATCACACCAGTGATATCAATCAACAAAAGAAGACTTTAGAAGACACTCTTTAAAGCCACACCTTGATCTTGCTTAAAAGCTTCAATCAAGTACAATACACTCTTTCTTACAAGCTTTGAGTGAACAATTTACAATTAACAACTTAGTCTAATTCACACATTAACCAATGAGTGAATGGCTCACAAAACTACCACACACAAAGCTTAAACCTACACAATTGCACACACTTTTTAATCCTTGCTTCTCTGATCTCCAAGCTAGGGTTTATGCTTCTTTAAATAGCAATGCAGAATGGGCTTGGGCTGTGGCAAAAGTAACAACAGGTTTTGAGAAGATTTCAATCTTCATCAATAGCAACAATAAAGTAGATTTGATTTGATCAATCAGATCTAATCAAATCACTCTTCCAATCTTCAATCAATATTCTGAGAATAACTCTATATCAAATCAAATATGATCCATAATAAGTGTATCAGAAATACTTTTAGAACACCAATAAAAACACGCAGATTCAACACCAGAATAGTGCAGCAGACTTGCACATAAAGAAATGGACAGACAAACATATTCATACAGAATGTTTTGTCCATGAGTGTCAAGACATCTTGTTTGACATCATGAGATAAGTCCTGTTAAAAAGTCCAAAGCAACCTGTTGATACTGACAGACAGATGTGTAAGAGCAAGAATTGTCTCTACATGTTATCTTTATATTTTGATGATAACAATTAAGTATTTATGAAAGAACCATTTTATGTTCTAATGTTTGTTGTGTGCAGATTGTTAAATAAATATATTAAATCAAAAAACAATATCAAGAAGTGCATTAAATTCAATATGGATTTACTTTGTGTGACATGACATAAAGCTCTTATTAAAGAAGCAAGTTTGCCTTTGTATCTGTTCACAATCAGAAAGTTCCAAGGATGCTGGATATTGCAGTTACAATGCTCCTGTGGATTCTACTCTGAGAAGTGCATCTAATATGAAAACATTTAAAGCGTATTGAAGAAGCAAGTATGGCTCTGTATCTGATCACAATCAGAAAGATCCAAAGATGCTATATATTGCAGTTGCAATGCTCTTGTGGATTCTGCTCTGAGAAGTGTATCTGATCTGGAAGCTATCAACGCATCTGAGATATAGTCCTCTGAAGAACCAAGCTCTGAAGACTCTGATAACTTGAAGTTCTGAAGGCTGAAGGCTCTGAAGACCAAGTGCAGAAGACTCTGAAGACGTGTTCTGAAGATCAAGACTCTGAAGATTTTGAAGACATGATTTCTGAAGAATCAGTCACGAAGATTCTCAAGACAGTTTCAAAGGAAGCATAGATCTTGGAATGCTGAAGACTGGATTCTGAAGTTGAAGATTGTGTCAGAAGAAGATTCACCTAGACAAAGGCGTATTACTCATCAGATAAGCTGTTGCTATTAAATCTGATAAACATGTGCTTAAAACAACTCTGACACTGAAGCTTTCATACCAAAGTAGTTGCTGAACTACTCATCAGATGAATCATCAGAAGAACCAAATCAAGACGACTACAGTACAACGCATGCAAACATTTCACTATGACAAAGACGTTGGTACTATTCATAAGCGTGGTTTCCAATGTTGAGATATTAAAGTTACAAGCAAAGGTCACTGTTCCAACACGTGAGCTTATTCTATCCATTGGGATATAACCGTTGGAATTAGAGATGACATTTCTACCCTCACAAAGCTGCACTATAAAAGAAGATCATTTGATTATTTCAAATGTTGTTGTTGTTGAGTGAGTTACGCAGCTAGAGCTGCTAAAGAAAAGCAACGCTAGCATGCTAGCAAGCATGTGGCGAACAGAGAAAGATAAAGAAAAGCTTAATGAAAAGAAGTCTTAGTGCTCACATAAGAAAAATCTTTTAAGCATATGGAAACTAATGTTCTTATAATCTCATAGAGATTTATCCTTAGATTAGTTTCTGTATTAGGTAGCAAGGAGTTGTTGCTCAAAACTTGCCTTGTACTTAATTAGGAGTAATCTGCTTGATAAGAAGCACTCATGTAATCTCCGACAACACAAATTCATCTTAGTGATTCCTCAAGTGATCTTGTGAGATCAGAATACTTGAGATGACAAGTGACAATTGTCATTTGTGGTATCCTAATAGGAGATCTTTTGTGATCGGATTCTATTACGTGTCAATGAACGTTATATCCTAAGGGATCCCTGAATGTGTCATTGTCTATTTGTTATTCACCTGCAGTTAGCTTGTGCAACTGTAATCAGTTTGGTTATACTGGATTAAGTCCTTGCTTGAGTGAGGCGAAATCACCTTGGAAGGGTGGACTAGATTAGTTTGAGTGTTGCTCAAGTGAACCAGGATATATCATATGTTATTTACATGTGTTATACTTTATTATATATGCTTCCGCAATGCATCTTAAAGAACTCTATAGAAAGCAACAAGTGAAGAAACCAAGAAAAAGTTTTAATGGAGTAAATACCCAATTCAAACCCCCCCTTTCTTGTGTATTTCTCACACCTTCAGTTGGTATCAGAGCTCCGGTTCTGTTAATGATGGATATCAAACACCTAACAATGTCAGAAAAAGATCCTAAATTTGTGTGAAGAAATACTCTTGGTGGTTTTTCACTTCTCTTACAATTTCTGTCAAATATCAGTTTTTGATGAAGATGAGTACTAAAATTGTAATCAAATGGGTTAGTTTGATCAAGTCAGTGATTCATTGAAGTTTGAAGTTTTGAAGTTATCAACAACTAAATCTTCTCCACTAGAGCTTGGAAGAAGATTGAAGAATTAGCTGACAAGAGAGATTCATCAGATAAGAAGTTTTCTGTTGAATGCTTATCTTGTAATACGTTTGGATATGCAATGTATTCGCTCAAAAAGATCAAATCATCAGAAAGTAAGAAATCTTGTTTGCTGAAGATTATTTCTATGTGAGTATGAGATGTTTTCAAGAAACGGATTAGTCCACTCTTGACTTTCTCATGAAAAGCTCATTGGGAACTATCTTTAGTAAATAAAGAAATATTGTTTGCTAATGTTTTTTATTCATAAGAGTTTCAGAACAAAGTCTGCAGAAAAAGAGCTAGATTAGAGCAAGCTCAAATCTTGGAGAAATGATCCCTCTGATTCAAGGCATCTGAAAGTTGTTGTCCTTGAGAAGCCTCAAAGAAATCTGTAGATGTTTTGTGTAAAGAAGTTCACTAACTCATCATGGATATGATGTAAGATGAACTATGAGATTTCATTAGAAGTAGCATGAACAATTAAGTTCTGTTAACTTGAGACTTTATCTCAGTTGAACAAACTGTAATTGGTCATGTTATCAGACATTCTTTCTCAGAAGTTCATAATGATTAGATCCTGAAGTCAAACTGTTCAGATAGATACAATGACAGAAGTCATTCAGTCTGTTTTTAAAAGGGATTTAAGTCACTGGTGTCGTTCATAATGAATAAGTCAGTTGACATTCTTTTCAGAAGCAAATGTACTGTCAACTCTGGTTGAACTAACTCCTCTAGTTAGCTCAGCATTGCAAGAACAAAATTATCATTTAGACTGTGTCATTTGATGCATCTAAGTTTGATGAAAATTGTATCTAGACTGGATCTGCGTTTGATTCTAGTAAATCAAATCAGAAGATAAATCCTGATGGAAGTTAGATACTCTATAACATGAAGACTAGAATATCTGTGCTCTGAAGATGTCTCTCAGAAATCAGATGGATGATGTGTAGATGAAGATTTTGCAGAACGCAATCAGAGGATATGAGATAAGTTCAAGAAGAGTTATTCAAAAGATCCTACTTCAGATGCTGTTATTGGTTCGTCTCATAAGATTCTGAAGAATCAGAGGCAAACATTGTTCTAGCTAAAGAATCAGAATCTAACCCAGATGCCACTCCATTAGATGCTTCTGAAGAACCAACACTGAGAGGATCCTCCAGAATCAAATCTTCTCTTCTAGAGGAGACGTTTATTGGAAAGATGGATGATCCCAGAAGAACAAGATTCTCTCTCAATCCTCAAAGCTAGTCAGCAAGAAGGTTTTTACTACACAGAGACATATGCTTCTGTGACAAGGTTAGAATCCATACTCTTGTTAATTTCCTTTGTTGCTCAGAATAACATCAATCTAAATCAGATGAATATTAAAAATACTTTTTAAATGGTTTAAATTGAAGAAGAAGTATGTGTTCATCAACCTCCTAGTTTTGAAAATGAAAAATTTCCAGAACACGTTCTATAAATTAAGAAATCATTCTTTAGCCTAAAACAAGCTCTCAGAGCTTAGTGTAAAAGGCTGAGTAATTTTTCTTCTGGAAAATAATTTTATCAGAGGAAAGATTGATAACACTTTTTTCATAAATCAATAAGAAAGATATTTTAATATGTCAGATTTATGTAGATGATATTTTGTTTGGAACAACAAATATTACACTTGGAAAGGAGTTTTCTAAGTGTATGCAAGAAAAAGTTAAAAATAAGCTACAGAATGATCTGAATGTTAAGTCACAACACTTCAGAAGATTCTGAGTGTTTTACAAGAAGCGAAGCTATAGAAGACATTGAGAAAGCAACTCTATAGAAGACTCTGAGCGATTGGTTGAAAGCAACGTTTCAGAAAACTCTAAGCGAAGAGTATAAAGCAATGTTTCAGAAGACTCTGGACGCACTTATCTCAAAGGCTGCAACTGCAGAGGCTTTGAGAATCAGATTATGCATGGCTCTGAAACGTCAGCAACAAAGCTTACATTTGGATAACAAGGACATCTGAAGAACGAAGATCTGCTCTGATCTGAAGTGTTCCTCTGGATGAACAGTTTACTGAAACATTTGCTAGAGTTAAGCTGTATAGATCTGAAGCTTACTCTGGAACTTAATCAGAAGATCTAAAGATTACTCTGATAAGGGGAGAAATAGAATTTCATCAGAGGATCTGAAGCTTACTCTGATAAGAAGAAGACGGAACTTCATCAGAGGATCTGATGCAAGGAAACATTTCCATATGTGTTCACTCAATAGATGCTGATCAAGATAAGTAGAATTGCAACTTCATAGTCTGAAGAATCTATTGTGGAAATCAATGAAATCTAGTATCTGAACCGTATCAGTATCAAACCCTTTGAAGAAACACTTATGGGCCTGATGTCATTAATTGAGCTATCATCTGTTGATGAAGATCTTCTGGGAAAAGACTGAATGTCAGTGACAAAAAGGACTAACTAACATAACTCTAATAGTTATGGTTAGAACGTCTAGTACATAAAATCTCTCCAGAAGATAAAGCAAAGCTTTAATAATCTCTAAAGTTATATTAGAAAGGAAAGTTGTTGATACATGATTGTATTTGTTGATGTTCACCTTCTTTTGAACTCTTGGGATTAAGTTGAAGTATGAACTTGAGATTTATTTGGTTGCGAGATTGGAATCAGAAACCAAAGTCGGGTTAGCAGAAGAACTCACCATCAGATGATCTGATGCTGATTGATAAGAACAAGATTATCAGTCAAATCGATGCTAGATATACATCTTGGTTTGATGATATGTTTGTGATGAACAATTGTGTCTATTCAAGGGATAAATTCTTGATGCAAGTTTTCTGGAAGAAGATAAAGAGGCGTGATCATTGATATGAGAAGATGTGTAACGCCCATTTTAATTATTTTTGGTTTTCGGGATTATTTTATTTGAGAATGTGCTTGAGGATTATTTTGAAGGATCAAGAACTCATGATATTGGTATACAGTGATAAAAATATGATATTTAATAGTAATGTGATATTATTATTAATCATTATCATTTTTATTACTCATATTAATTTTATGAGTAAAATTATAATTTAAATGGATTTTTGGAATAAAAGTATTATGAGAAAATATTATTACGAGTTAATTGGATTAAAAAGGATTTTGGGGGTATTGAGGGTAACTTGGTCTTTTGCAAAATAGAAAGAGAAGGAGAAAGGAGAGAACCCGTACGAACACGAGAGAGAGGAAGAAGCAAGCGAGCAAGCGATCAAGGGAAGCAAGGCAAGAGCACGCGGGATTCGTGAAGATTTTAGGTGCTTCATCAGCTTCAGAATCGAATTTGAGGTAAGGGGGGGGATTTAACGGTTATTTTGGTATGTGCATGAATGTTGGTAGAAAGGGGAATCCCTAACCCCATGTATGAGATTATGGAATATTGATGATGAATCGGTTGATTGCATGTTCTTGTTACTGATGTTGTTGTGTTGTTTGATGTTTAAATCGTTGCATGTGTTGGGGATGTTAGATTGGATGAGTTTTGGGATTTTCGGTTAAGTTTGAGGTTGAGCCTGAAGTTGGTTTTGAGAGCAGAGTTGATGAATAGTCAGATAGAATCGGGAATAGACTCGTAGCTCAGTTGTAGTCTGTTGTTAGTTGTGAGTTGTTGATTTAATCAGGCGGAATCGGGTGTGGATGATAATTCTGATGCGCAGAATTTTTCTAATTCTGCAGGTGTTCGCCAGCCTTCGCTGGGAGAATGGGGGCGAGCCTTTGCCAGGCGAATGGTGGCGAATGTTCGCTGCGAGCCTTCGCCAGGCGAACATGCCAGCGAGCCCAACAACAGTTTTGTGCTTTGCTGCAGTTTTTGTGTTGTTCCTCTGTGGACTTGGACCCTCGTTGGTCATGTGCGATGGGAGGCTTGCTGGAGAGCTGATGCGAGCGTATGTTGGTGGTTGTAAGGCTGTTTGGCCGACGTTTATCGCAAGTGGCATAATCGTTGAATTATGCATTATGTATGAACCGGTGTGGATGCGTACGTGAGATATGTGCACCGTGTATGTGTTGTGTGTGAGATGTGAGGATCGGTACGCTTATTATGCGTTGCATTTGTGTGCTGTTATGTGATGTATTTGGGTCAGTAGGACCGACATGCCTTATGTGCATTGTATGTGATAAGTTGTGTGGTGAACGGATCCGTGGGATCGACGCACTTTGTGTGCTTGCTATGTATGTATTTTGTGATGGGAAAGGATCCGTGGGATCGGTACGCCTTGTGCGTCGTGTATATATATATACTGTGTGAGGGGTGGATCAATAGGATCGGTTTGCACTTGGTGTGCTAGATGTATGATGTGTGTGAATATGGTTGTGTGATCCCGTAGAGGAGGGTGATGGCCCAGTGACCATCGGTATTGTTGGTGTGCTCCCTGTGAGGAGGGTGATGGCCAGTTGTCCATTGTTAATGTGTTGTGCTCCCGTTGTGGAGGGTGATGGCCAGGTGTCCATCAGTATTGTTGTGGTGCTCCCATTGTGGAGGGTTGATGGCCAGTTGCCCATCAGTGTGGTGTGCTCCCTGAGTGAAGGATTGATGGCCAGTTTCCCATCGTTGATATGTGCTCCTGTGTGGAGGGTTGATGGTCAGTTGCCCATCATTGATATGTGCTCTTGTGTGGAGGGTTGATGGCCCGGTGCCCATCGTGATTGTGAGTCGGCACCGTATGTTAGAGTTGTGTGAGTGCATTGTTGCGTGATTGTGTGTTGTGGTTGACGGTGGGGACCGTGAGTCCGAATGATATATATATATATATATATATATATATATATATATATATATATATATATATATATATATATATATATATATATATATATATATATATATATATATATATATATATATATATATATATATATATATATATATATATATATATATATATATATATATATATATATATATATATATATATATATATATATATATATATATATATATATATATATATATATATATATATATATATATATATATATATATATATATATATATATATATATATATATATATATATATATATATATATATATATATATATATATATATATATATATATATATATATATATATATATATATATATATATATATATATATATATATATATATATATATATATATATATATATATATATATATATATATATATATATATATATATATATATATATATATATATATATATATATATATATATATATATATATATATATATATATATATGAAATAGTATTATCATTGATTTCTGCCTTTTATTTCATGTACTATTATACCATTATTATTTAATCGTAATTCTCACCCCCTTTGTTATTATTGTGGTACGTGCTTCTTCGGAAGTACAGATAATCCAGGTGTTTAGCTAGTTGGATTGTGGTGTTTCCGTAGGACTGCTCTGATACGTAACACCGGGGCGTTTTTGGGTGTATTATTGTGTATTTTTGATATGTGTGCCCCCGTGGCGTATCTGATATTTTGTGAGATGTTTGATGTTGATCGGTGATGATGTTATGTATTTTGGGGCAGATGGCCGTTATTGTATATATGATGATGATGATGGATATGGATGATGTATGTATATGATACTTTGTGTTATGGCAGACCATATCTTTTTCCGCTGCAATTTTATTGAAAAATTCAGTTAAATTATTTGGAAAAATATTTGTGGAAATTTTGATGTGTATTGTGGCATCCCGTTTAGGAGAGAAACTCTGATATGTGTATTATTTGATTGTGGGAACGGGGTGTTACAAGTTGGTATCAGAGCAGGTCGGTCCGTCCGGCTAGTGTAGTGTGTTGAGTCTTCCTATAGAATAGAGTTGCTTGTTTTCTGTTAACCTGGATTGTTGTTGAGAAGAATGGCTGGGAGAAATGACGCGGCGTTGGCTACGGCGATGCAGGCTATGACACAAGTGGTGGCCAACCAGAATCTGGCTGCGGGAGCTCAGTTTAGAGACCTGATGCAGTTCCAGAGCAACAAGCCACCGAAGTTTGAAGGTGGAATTCTGGATTCGGTAGCTGCACAGAAATGGCTGAAGGTAGTAGAGAAGATCTTTAGAACCATGGGGTGCGGTGACGAGCAGAAGGTGAGGTTCGGTACTCACATGCTCGAGGGGGAGGCCGAAGCTTGGTGGGATAATTGCCGTCAGAGGATGGAAGCTTCGGGGACTCCGATTACTTGGGAGGTGGTTCGGTATGGATTTCTGGAGAAGTATTTTCCAGAAGATGTCAGAAGTGCTAAAGAGGTGGAACTTTTGGAATTGAAACAGGGCAGTATGTCGGTAGCCGAGTATGCGGCTAAGTTTGAGGAGCTGGCTCAGTATTGTCCTCATTACAATACTGAGGAAGCTATGACTTCGAAGTGTCTGAAATTTGAGAATGGGTTGAGGCCAAAGATCAAGATGGGAATCGCATGTTAGAAAATCAGGAGCTATCCTGAGTTGGTGAGTAGGAGCCGTATCTATGATAACAACAACCGTGCGAGGATCGCACACTACAAGGCGGCAAGTGATCGTAAAGGGTAAACAAAGGTTCGGTGGTACTTCTTACAGTGTTCCGACTGGTAAGGGGAAGTTCAAGGGTGCTGTTGATAGGAAGCCCAGAGAGGGTAGGGCGTTGACTGGTACGAAGTTTCTCCAGTGCGGCAGCATGGGTCATCGTGCCAATGATTGTCCTCCTGATGCGAAAAAGTGCTTCAAGTGTGGGAAGCCGGGCCATGTAATGGCGGATTGTAGGACTAATATGCCTAATTGTTATAACTATGGCGAGAAGGGCCACATTAGTACTCATTGTGAGAAGCCAAGGAGGCCTCAGGCGCCTCAGGTGGCGGGTAAAGTATTTGCAGTTGTGGGAACTCAAGCGGAAGACGGAGAACGTTCGATCAAAGGTACTTGTTTTATCAATAAAATTCCTTTGACTTCTATGATTGATACGGGTGCGACCCACTCATTTATCTCTGTTGATTGTGTGAAGAGGTTAGATTTGGTGTCGACTACTCTTGAGCAGCGGATGACTTTTGAAACTCCTTCGATTGGTTCAGTGACTACTTTGCTAGTGTGTTTGAAGTGTCCACTGACTATCTTTGGCCGAGACTTCGGTGTGGATTTAATATGTTTGCCACTTGGTGGTTTGGATGTTATACTTAGTATGAACTGGTTGGAGTTCAACCGAGTGTACATCGATTGTTTTCGGAAAGTGTTATTGTTTTTGACTCCTGAAGAGGAAGCGTTGGCAGATTCCTTGTCTGGTAAGGAATTGAGAACCTTGTTGGAAGATGAAACGCAGGTGTTTGCTTTATTTACATCACTGTCTGTTGATAACAAGGCAATGCTGAATGAGTTAGCTGTGGTGAATGAGTTTCCGGAGGTGTTCCCGGATGATATTACAGAGTTGCCTCCGAAGAGAGAGGTTGAGTTTAGCATTGATGTTGTTCCTGGTACGAGGCCTATTTCTATGGCTCCGTACAGGATGTTGGCAGTGGAGTTGGCCGAGTTGAAGACTCAGATTGGAGAGTTGCTAGATAGAAAGTTCATCAGGCCAAGTGTGTCGCCGTGGGGAGCTCCAGTATTGTTAGTGAAGAAGAAGGACGGTAGCATGCGTTTGTGCATTGATTACCGACAGTTGAACAAAGTGACCATCAAGAACAAATATCCTCTTCCAAGGATCAATAATTTGATGGATCGGTTAGTGGGAGCTCGTGTGTTCAGTAAGATTGACTTGAGGTCGGGTTATCATCAGATAAGAGTGAGAGAAGGTGATATTCAGAAGACGGTGTTTAGGACTCGATATGGACATTACAAGTATGCAGTAATGCCTTTCGGAGTGTCTAATGCGCCGGGTGTGTTTATGGAATATATGAACAGTATCTTCCATTCTTATTTGGATCAGTTTATTGTTGTGTTCATTGATGACATTCTGATTTATTCTAAGCCTGAGGAAGAGCATGCGGAATATTTGAGAATCGCTTTACAAGTGTTGAAGGATAACAAGTTGTTTGCTAAGTTATCGCAGTGTGAATTCTGGTCGAAGACAGTGAGTTTTCTGGGGCATGTTATTTCGGGTGATGGTGTTTCTGTGGATCCATCTAAGGTGAGTGCGGTGTTACAGTGGGAACCGCCGAAGACGGTAACAGAGGTTAGAAGCTTTTTGGGCTTAGCAGGGTATTACCGAAGATTCATTGAAGGCTTTTCTAGATTGGCTTTGTCGTTGACTCAGTTGACAAGGAAAGATCAAGTGTTTGTGTGGGATATGGCTTGTGAAGAGAGTTTTGAGGAACTGAAAAAGAGATTGACTTCAGCGCCGGTGTTGGTGTTACCGAATCCGTGTGAGCCTTTTGTGGTATATTGTGATGCGTCCAAAATGGTATTGGGCGGAGTTCTTATGCAGAATGGAAAAGTGGTAGTCTATGCTTCGCGACAATTGAGGGTGCATGAGCGGAACTATCCTACTCATGACCTTGAATTGGCTGCAGTAGTTTTTGTATTGAAGATTTGGCGACATTATTTATATGGTTCGAGGTTTGAGGTATTCAGTGATCACAAGAGTTTGAAATATTTGTTTGATCAGAAGGAGCTGAATATGCGGCAGATGAGATGGTTGGAATTCTTGAAGGATTATGATTTTAGTTTGAGTTATCACCCAGGGAAAGTGAATGTGGTTGCAGATGCGTTGAGCAGAAAGACAATTCACATGTCGGCATTGATGGTAAAAGAGAGGGAGCTTATTGAGCAGTTTCGGGATTTAAGCATGGTTTGTGAGTTTACATCAGATGGTGTGACGTTGGGTAAATTGCAAGTGAAGAATGATTTCTTGGACATGATTAAGGAACATCAGAAGTTGGATGTGAAACTTGTGGATTTGACGCGAGAGGCCGGAAGTGACTCCGGTAGTGATTTCAGGTTGGATAGTGCGGGTGTGTTGAGGTTTCAGGGCAGAATTTGCGTGCCGGATAATGATGAGTTGAAGAAGTCGATTTTGGACGAAGGACATCGTAGGAGCCTGAGTGTTCATCTAGGAGCTACGAAGATGTATCAGGATTTGAAAAAGTTATTTTGGTGGTCGGGCATGAAAAAGGATATTGCTCGATATGTCTATGCTTGTTTAGTTTGTCAGAAGTCGAAGGTGGAGCATCAGAGACCTTCTAGGATGATGCAACCGTTAGAGATTCCGGTTTGGAAGTGGGATTGTATTTCTATGGACTTTGTTACAGGTTTGCCGAATATGGCGAGAGGATTTGACACTATTTGGGTGATTGTGGATCGGCTTACGAAGTTTGCGCACTTTGTACCGATCGGTATTAGCTTTCCGTTAGAGAAGCTGACAGAGATTTATATTCGGGTAATTATGAAGTTGCACAGTATACCGTTGAGAATTGTATCAGATAGAGATCCAAGGTTCACTTCTGTGTTTTGGAAGAGTTTACAAGAGGCTTTGGGTACTGAGTTGAAGCTGAGTTCAGCTTATCATTCGCAGACGGATGGGCAGTCGGAGCGGACTATTCAGACTTTGGAGGATTTATTGTGGGCTTGTGTGTTGGAGAAAGGGGGTACGTGGGATACTCATTTCCTTTGGTAGAGTTCACGTACAACAACAATTACCATTCCAATATCGGGATGACACCGTTTGAGGCTCTTTATGGTAAGAGGTGTAGGACTCCTTTGTGTTGGTATGAGTCGGGTGAGAGTGTGGTTTTGGGACCAGAGTGGGTACAACAGACTACTGAGACAGTGCAGATGATCCGTGAAAAGATGAAAGCATCTCAGGATCGGCAGAAGAGTTATTATGATAACCGCAGGAAAGAGTTGGAATTCAGTGTGGGTGACCATGTATTCTTGAGGGTTAACCCAGTGATGGGTGTTGGATGTGCTATGGAGTCCAAAAAGTTAGATCCTAAGTTTATCGGACCGTATCAGATCTTGCAGTGGACCGGTACTGTGGCTTATAGGGTGGCGTTGCCGCCTGAGCTTTCGAACTTGCATGACGTGTTTCACGTGTCGCAACTTCGGAAGTATGTACACGATCCGTCTCACGTGATTCAGAGGGATGAAGTCCAAGTTAGAGAGAATCTAACTGTGGAGACATTCCCGTTGAGGATCGAGGATCGCGAGATGAAGCGACTTAGAGGAAAAGAGATACCGTTGGTGAGAGTGGCTTGGGGAGGTGCTGCAGGTGGCAGTGTGACCTGGGAATTGGAAAGCAGGATGCGGGAAGCGTATCCAGAGCTGTTTCCATCAGGTATTTTCGAGGACGAAAATAATTAAAGTGGGGGAGAGTTATAACACCCATTTTAATTATTTTTGGTTTTCGGGATTATTTTATTTGAGAATGTGCTTGAGGATTATTTTGAAGGATCAAGAACTCATGATATTGGTATACAGTGATAAAAATATGATATTTAATAGTAATGTGATATTATTATTAATTATTATCATTTTTATTACTCATATTAATTTTATGAGTAAAATTATAATTTAAATGGATTTTTGGAATAAAAGTATTATGAGAAAATATTATTATGAGTTAATTGGATTAAAAAGGATTTTGGGGTATTGAGGGTAACTTGGTCTTTTGCAAAATAGAAAGAGAAGGAGAAAGGAGAGAACTCGTACGAACACGAGAGAGAGGAAGAAGCAAGCGAGCAAGCGATCAAGGGAAGCAAGGCAATAGCACGCGGGATTCGTGAAGATTTTAGGTGCTTCATCAGCTTCAGAATCGAATTTGAGGTAAGGGGGGAGGGGATTTAACGGTTATTTTGGTATGTGCATGAATGTTGGTAGAAAGGGGAATCCCTAACCCCATGTATGAGATTATGGAATATTGATGATGAATTGGTTGATTGCATGTTCTTGTTACTGATATTGTTGTGTTGTTTGATGTTTAAATCGTTGCATGTGTTGGGGATGTTAGATTGGATGAGTTTTGGGATTTTCGGTTAAGTTCGAGGTTGAGCCTGAAGTTGGTTTTGAGAGCAGAGTTGATGAATAGTCAGATAGAATCGGGAATAGACCCGTAGCTCAGTTGTAGTATGTTGTTAGTTGTGAGTTGTCGATTTAATCGGGCGGGATCGGGTGTGGATGATGATTCTGATGCGCAGAATTTTTCTAATTCTACAGGTGTTCGCCAGCCTTCGCTGGGCGAATGGGGGCGAGCCTTCACCAGGCTTCGCCAGGAGAATGGTGGCGAATGTTTGCTGCGGGCCTTCGCCAGGCGAACATGCCAGCGAGCCCAACAACAGTTTTGTGTTTTGCTGCAGTTTTTGTGTTGTTCCTCTGTGGACTTGGACCCTCGTTGGTCATGTGCGATGGGAGGCTTGCTGGAGAGCTGATGCGAACGTATGTTGGTGGTTGTAGGGTTGTTTGGCTGGCGTTTATCGCAAGTGGTATAATCGTTGAATTATGCGTTATGTATGAACCGGTGTGGATGCGTACGTGAGATGTGTGCACCGTGTGTATGCTGTGTGTGAGATGTGAGGATCGGTACGCTTATTATGCGTTGTATTTGTGTGCTGTTATGTGATGTATTTGGGTCAGTAGGACCGACATGCCTTGTATGCATTGTATGTGATAAGTTGTGTGGTGAGCGGATCCGTGGGATCGACGCACTTTGTGTGCTTGCTATGTATGTATTTTATGATGGGAATGGATCCATGGGATCGGTACGCCTTGTGCGTCGTGTATATATATACTGTGTGAGGGGTGGATCAATAGGATCGGTTTGCACTTGGTGTGCTAGATGTATGATGTGTGTGAATATGGTTGTGTGCTCCCGTAGAGGAGGGTGATGGCCCAGTGACCATCGGTATTATTGGTGTGCTCCCTGTGAGGAGGGTAATGGCTAGTTGTCCATCGTTAATGTGTTGTGCTCCCGTTGTAGAGGGTGATGGCTAGGTGTCCATCAGTATTGTTGTGGTGCTCCCATTGTGGAGGGTTGATGGCCAGTTGCCCATCAATGTGGTGTGCTCCCTGAGTGGAGGGTTGATGGCCAGTTGCCCATCATTGATATGTGCTCCTGTGTGGAGGGTTGATGACCAGTTGCCCATCGTTGATATGTGATCCTGTGTGGAGGGTTGATGGCCCGATGCCCATAGTGATTGTGAGTCGGTACCTCATGTTAAGAGTTGTGTGAGTGCATTGTTGCGTGATTGTGTGTTGTGGTTGACGGTGGGGACCGTGAGTCCGGATGATATATATATATATATATATATATATATATATATATATATATATATATATATATATATATATATATATATATATATATATATATATATATATATATATATATATATATATATATATATATATATATATATATATATATATATATATATATATATATATATATATATATATATATATATATATATATATATATATATATATATATATATATATATATATATATATATATATATATATATATATATATATATATATATATATATATATATATATATATATATATATATATATATATATATATATATATATATATATATGAAATAGTATTATCATTGATTTCTGCCTTTTATTTCATGTACTATTATACCATTACTATTTAATCGTAATTCTCACCCCCTTTGTTACTGTTGTGGTTTGTGCTTCTTCGGAAGTACAGACAATCCAGGTGTTTAGCTAGTTGGATTATGGTGTCTCCGTAGGACTGCTCTGATACGTAACACCGGAGCGTTTTTGGGTGTATTATTGTGTATTTTTTATATGTGTGCCCCTGTGGCGTATCTAATATTTTGTGAGATGTTTGATGTTGATCGGTGGTGATGTTATGTATTTTGGGGCAGATGGTCGTTATTGTATATATGATGATGATGATGGATATGGATGATGTATGTATATGATATTTTGTGTTATGGCAGACCATATCTTTTTCCGCTGCAATTTTATTGAAAAATTCAGTTAAATTATTTGGAAAAATATTTGTGGAAATTTTGATGTGTATTGTGGCATCCCGCTTGGGAGAGAAACTATGATATGTGTTTTATTTGATTGTTTTATTTTATTGTGGGATTAGGGTGTTACAAGATGGATGATCAAAAGATGAAGACCAAAGGAAGAATCTGGATTTCGCAACTATTGTTCAAGATGATACAAACATCATAGGAAATTTGTTTCTATTCAAAAGAAAGGAAGCTGAAGAAGTCATTACGATTCAGATGAAGACTGTAGCAGAAAGAAGATTAATCTGTCAGAGACTAGCCAGCTAAGATTCTCATGCTTTCAATGTACACTCTAGGAAAAGAAAAGAAAATCAGATGAATATAATTTAGTAGGTTTCTGTGATGCTGATTTTGCTAAAGAAAGAGTTGAACGCAAGAGCACATCTAGAAGCTGTCAGACAATCTGATCCTTGTTACAATAAGAAGCAACTCAAAATAGCACTCTTTACTGCAGAAGCAGAATATGTTGCTGCTGCTCGTTGAAGTATTAGATGCGCTGGATAAAGAATCAGCTGGAGAACTATCATATGCATAAGACTGAAAAATCAGAACACATTTTTCGCACATTACCTTCTATTGGTGTCAAAGATGCTCTTCTAAAGTCTAGAGCAAATATGATGTCGTAGATCATCTGAAGATTTGGATTATTTGGAAGATCTGGATAAAAGATTCAAGAAAAGAAACTGTCAGATTGACACTAGAAGCTGAAGATGTTGAGAAGGCTAAGCAACTTGTTGTAGTTGGTTCTTCTTCTGAAACTACTCGTGTACGTTAAGAACGTGACGTTAGTAAGATTCAAGAAGATCAACAAGCTATGAAGAAAGAACAATAAGTTTTCAGAGAAATCTTTGATGAACAGGAAATTGTCAACAACTCTCTTCTGTGCATGCTTCAACAAATTCTGGAAAAGATGTCAACCTATAAGAATTAGGTACTCAGGTATTATTTCTTGACTCTAATATTTTAAAGTCTGTTATTAAAGAGGAAGAAATTGAACATATTTTAAATCTTGTTTTTAATTAAAAAAACTCACCTTTTTTATGATGCCAAAAAGGGGGAGAAATATGATTTTGATATAATCTAAAGAAATAGAATATAATTTGAAGATAATGCAAAACATCAACTCTGATATAAACTGCATTTATTACTAACTGTATGTTTGATGTTTTACCGAGGAACTCTGAACAAGTTCACTAGACATTCTAAAGACAGGTCAAATTAATGAACTCTGAAGCAAGAATTGATCTCAGACTCAGAATCAAGAACTAGTATCAGATTCAGGGGGAGTTCTGAAGATCTAAATATCTGACCTATTGTAGCCAGGGGGAGTTCACCCAGAAAGATTCACAAGTCAGAATATTTAATTTTCACCTAGTCTAAAATTCAGAATGTGCAAATGCTCTAGAAGACTCTGAAGTTATACGTCTCTGATACGATGTTTAGAGAAAACAAGTTCTAAAGATCTGAAGATGGAAGTTCTGTTCAACTAGTCCAAATGCTGAAGACTTTTGCTCTCTTATATCGTAGGGAAGTATTCCTTCTTTCTGTTTGTTTTTGGTTTTAAATATTTCTATATTATGAGTCTTGGGATCAGATAAAGTCTCTGAACAAGCATAAAAAGAATTTTTAAGGTTAACACATTCAGGGGGAGCTGTTGCTTGAAACTCTGAATATGTTAATGCTTGGTGATTACCCTGTATAAAATGTTCTATCAAAATACATGTTTTCGTCATTATCAAAAAGGGGAAGATTGTAAGAGCAAGAATTGTCTCTACATGTTATCTCTATGTTTTGATGATAACAATTAAGTATTTGTGAAAGAATCATTTTATGTTCTAATGTTTGTTGTGTGCAGATCGTTAAATAAAGATATTAAATCAACAAACAATATCAAGAAGTGCATTAAATTCAATATGGAGTTACTTTGTGTGACGCGACATAAAACGCTTATTAAAGAAGCAAGTTTGCCTCTCTATCTGTTCACAATCAGAAAGTTCCAAGGATGCTCGATATTGCAGTTGCAATGCTCCTGTGGATTCTACTCTAAGAAGTGCATCTGATCTGAAAACATTTAAAGCGTATTGAAGAAGCAAGTATGGCTCTGTATCTGATCACAATCAGAAAGATCCAAAGATGCTGCATATTGCAGTTGCAATGCTCTTGCAGATTCATCAGATAAGTTGTTGCTATTAAATCTGATAAACATGTGCTTAAAACAACTCTGACGCTGAAGCTTTCATACCAAAGTAGTTGTTGAACTACTCATCAGATGAATCATCAGAAGAACCAAGTCAAGACGACTACAGTAAAACGCATGCAAACATTTCACTATGACAAAGACGTTGGTACTATTCATAAGCGTGGTTTCCAATGTTGAGATATTAAAGTTACAAGCAAAGGTCACTGTTCCAACACGTGAGCTTATTCTATCCGTTGGGATATAACCGTTGGAATTAGAGATGACATTTCTACCCTCACAAAGCTGCACTATAAAAGAAGATCATTTGATTATTTCAAATGTTGTTGTTGTTGAGTGAGTTACGCAGCTAGAGCTGCTAAAGAAAAGCAACGCTAGCATGCTAGCAAGCATGTGGCGAACAGAGAAAGATAAAGAAAAGCTTAATGAAAAGAAGTCTTAGTGCTCACATAAGAAAATCTTTTAAGCATATGGAAACTAATGTTCTTATAATCTCATAGAGATTTATCCTTAGATTAGTTTCTGTATTAGGTAGCAAGGAGTTGTTGCTCAAAACTTGCCTTGTACTTAATTAGGAGTAATCTGCTTGATAAGAAGCACTCATGTAATCTCCGGCAACACAAATTCATCTTAGTGATTCCTCAAGTGATCTTGTGAGATCAGAATACTTGAGATGACAAGTGACAATTGTCATTTGTGGTATCCTAATAGGATATCTTTTGTGATCGGATTCTATTACGTGTCAATGAACGTTATATCCTAAGGGATCCCTGAATGTGTCATTGTCTATTTGTTAGTCACCTGCAGTTAGCTTGTGCATCTGTAATCAATTTGGTTATACTGGATTAAGTCCTTGCTTGAGTGAGGCGAAATCACCTTGGAAGGGTGGACTAGATTAGCTTGAGTGTTGCTCAAGTGAACCAGGATATATCATATGTTATTTACTTGTGTTATACTTTATTATATATGCTTCCGCAATGCATCTTAAAGAACTCTATAGAAAGCAACAAGTGAAGAAACCAAGAAAAAGTTTTAATGGAGTAAATACCCAATTCAAACCCCCCTTTCTTGTGTATTTCTCACACCTTCAAGATGTTACGACATCCTGTAGGACATCTTGTGATTACACCTAGTTTTACCAAAATGTCTGCTAATCAAGAACTAACAATAGGATTGTGGTAAGATCAATAGTTAACGGTTGGGAGTAATTCTAACATGTTTGACATATGATGTAACCGCGCTAAGTCGAGGCCTCTTTGGGATTATTGGTGGTGTATGAGTAGTCATACATTTATCCTTTTTTCCGACCTGGGAGTCCTTGACATTGAGAGACCTTTTAGTTACCCACTTACTCCACTTGGTCTTTTAGGACATGGTGCGATGACTGTCAGGGAGTAGTCCCGAATGGTTGTTACGTGATACTACACTCAGACGAGTCTATCTTGAGAACGTTTTAGCCCACATGAGTAGTGATGTAGGTTGATAATATTTGAAATATTTATACATGACCCTGAGAACCTCATAGAACCCGTTGTGCAGGTATAAACAAACCATAGTACATATCAATTGGGGAGGGTATACCATGGCTCCGTGCTTGTAACCCAAACCTATGACTCTTGTTTGTGGGCATATGCATTATATATATGTGACTATGTGAATGCTTGTGTATCATCATCCCATCATCCCATCATAAGCATTCATGCAGTTGGTTTTGAGAAACTCAATTGTTTTCTTTATTGCAAAAAACCTTAGGTCATGGATTTTGGAAAAAGAAACACTAGAAAGTACAACTTCAAGATACCAGATTTGACAGAATTAAGGAAATTGGTGGCCTTAGTGTCTTGTCCTGAAGATTTTGGAAAGAGATATGTAAGTTTATTGGGACTTGTCAGGATCAAGATGCAAGAAGGAGTTCTCAACACTCTCGTGCAGTTCTATGACCCCTTATATCACTGTTTACCTTTCCTGATTATCAACTCATCCCAACTCTGGAAGAGTACTCATATCACATTGGTCTACCAGTATTGGACAAAAAGTCGTTCAGTGGTTTAGAGAAGTTCCCTTCACCAAAGGACATTGCAAATGCCATCCACCTAGAAGCTTCCGAAGTCAAAGTCAATCTCACTTCTAAGTTTGGACTCAGAGGTCTACCAGCTAAATTTCTGATAAGAAAATCCGCTCTTTTTGCCAAAGAAAATATCCTAGATGCTTTTGAAGCAATCCTTCCATTACTCGTCTATGGTTGGTCCTCTTCCCCGAAGAAGAAAATTTCATTGACATCAATGCTATCCAGATCTTTATCATTGGTAATCCTGTACCTACTCTGCTTGGAGATATGTACCATTCTATTCACTATAGGACTCTCAAAGAATATGGGACTATCCTATGTTGTATAGAACAAATCTTGACTTATATATGTTCCATGCTTGAATATTGCTATGATTTATGCATGTTGATCCTTTGATCCTTTGTTTAAGTAATGTCTTGAGTTATACATGTTCCATGCTTGAATAATGTTATGATTTATGCATGTTGATCCTTTGATCCTTTGTTTAAGTAATGTTTTGACTTATACATGTTCCATGCTTGAATATTGTTATGATTTATGCATGTTGATCTTGGAACTTTGCCATGGTAAGTGATGTTTTGACTTATGCATGATTCACTTGTGTTTGTGATGTTTGGTCTTGTAAGAACCTTATCTCATGCCCTTTTAGATGTTGTAACATTTATGTTTACCTTTGGTTGTAACCATTTTGGTTTGATTTCTTCTATGTATACTTGGTTGTAGCCTTGTTATCTTTGCTTGATGTTGTTACATGCTTGCATTTACTTTCTTGGTTGTTACCATGTTGTTACATCTTCATCATGTTTGAATGAATGTGTGTTTTGATAATTTACCCCATGTGGTGTAGCTTGTTATCTCTCATCCTTAAGTTTCACCCCATGTTCCTTGTTCCAAAAGAAAGTCTCTATATTGATTCAATGTCATAGATAACTCACCTCTTTAGTTTCCCTTTAACCTTGTTAGAGTCATTAGAACTTTTAGAGAACCTTATCCCTTTGACTTTGTTAAGTCAAGACCTTTAGCATACCTTGTTAGGAATCCTACAACTTAGAACTTAGGATTAGATTTTGTTAACTCTTTGTATGTACCATTGTTATGGGTACTCACCTTTCCCCTTTGGCTTTTGTTAAAGTCAATCCCCAGTTAGTCTTTCAATGTAGACTTAGAGAGTTTGTTAACTCTATATAAGTATCACTGTTATGGATGCTTATTCCCCTTGAGCCTTGGCCATAGTCAAGAGTTCTCTCCCTATTTAGGAGAACTACAGTTGCTCTGATTCCATCCTTGTTAGGATACGTAGGCATGAGATGCGACATCTTGGTGAGCATACTTACTCCAAACCCATAGGTCTTTACCTTAGCATACAACCATTAGAAACTAGACATTAACACAAACACAACTACCAAATAAGAGGTTCATGTAGAGTACTACAAATACTTAGGGTGCTAATACCTTCCCTTAGTATAACCAATCCCCAAACCCCCCAATCTCTTAGCTTCGTTGTAACGTAGTGCACTTAGGGTTTTCTTCGATCTTTACCCTTTCCATTGGATAAATCAAATCTCAGTGGTGAATATTTAAAGATTCATGATTCAAGTTAATCAATAGCTTGATATCCAATTCTCACTGTAACAATGGGCTATGAAAGCTTATCCCCATGGCAAGTAACAATACAGTATCTCATAAAAATGTGACTAGGTTTCTAAAACACATAATGTCAGTAACCTGTCATGTCTAAACACTACTCTTTCTCAAAAGAAAAAATAAAATGAAGCCAGGTACGGAAGACAAAAACGACGCGTAGGCAATAATCGTCACACCGATTCTGAAATCAAAACGGGTCATAAAGATAAAAAAACCACCTTTGCTTCAGGTTTGTTTTAATCTGACTCGGTTTTGGTTTATTGAAGTTTGGTTGGTTTGAACTTTACTCTTTCTTCATCTCTTTTCTCTTTCTGATTCAACATGATTTTGGTTTTTGGCTGTTGTTGTTTGCGATTTAGGGTTGAGGTTGAAGAAGATTTGATAGAGTTGTAGGTATTATGAAGGTTATGTTTGAATTTTTTGTTGTTGTGGTTTATGGGTGGTGATGAATAATGTTAGGTTGAATGAGGTTTTGTGTCACGAAATAAATAAGGAATTGTGGGTTCAATGAGAATTAGAAGAAAAGGATGAAGGGTGATATTTCAACAGTGTTTCGTTGGCTATCAAGCTTATAGAAATGAGGTGAGAAAGGTGTGGTTTTATAGGGAGAATAGAGTAAAGATGTGATCCGTTGTGATGTGTTATTTCAATTTGGTGCGCAGGTTATGGAATTTCCAAGTCGTTTTGTAACGGTTTACAAATTGTGACGTGGTTTTTCTTTTTTTTGTCGTTTGCATAATTCTGGAAGGTGGGGTCACTTGCATTTGGATATTTGTTGTATGCTGAACATGTTGTGTGATTGTGTATTACGCAATGAAATTTTTTGTTGTTTAAGCGTAACCGTCTTGTGTAGGATTTGTGTGTTGTCATAATGGCTGCAGGTCAGTTTGTAATGTTAAATGGTTTAGCTTGGGGAGGCTTGGATTGTATGTGATTGTAGCTTCAATAAGCTATTTGGTTTGACTTTTGTGCAAATATTTGGATGGTGTTTGGCTTGTAGGTCATGTGTTGCTAATGGTTCGTGGGTGTAACGACTTGTGTGGAATGTGTTGTGTGACGGTTTGAAATGGTGCGCGTCTTGGCAAGTTTATTGTGCGGAGAATCATATGTGATACTGTGAATGGTTTTATGATTTTCTTATTAATGGCTTGCTACAATGATTTTTGTAGGTTCATGGTTTGTTCTCGTATGTATTGGCTTGGTATGGGGAAAGGCTCACATATGGTATTTTTTTGAAAAGAAAGTGTATGGTTAGAAAAAAATCTAAAGTTGTTGCATGGTGTACGAATGTGTGTGTTGGATGATGTAAATGGTTCATGATGTAGGTCTCATTTTTCTTTTGGAATTTGAAATATTGTGTTGGACTATATGATAAATATACATGGGCCTTTGGGATAGTTGCAAGAATTATTTTTGTGTAAATGGATTTGTATGGTGGACTTATTATCCTTCCTTTAAAATTTTTGGCTTGTTGTTTAGGCTACCATATCCTTGGTAGTATGCAATATATAACTTTTTTTCTTTAGGGATTGTTGCACCCTAAAATATGCCCTCGAGTTTTCTAACTTTGACTGGCTTTTTGCTTCGCTTTCATCTGCATATCATCTAGGTCGTTCATTTCTCGCATATTACCTATGTTATCAGCCGGATCGAATTTATCAAGATTTCATCCACTTCGTTCACATTTTAGACGATTTAAATCAATTCAAATGAGAAGTTCCATGTTGAAATCGAGCGAAAGTTGCTCTCTTCCTGTTGGTTCAGTCCATACTAATAATTTTGGGTGCGTCCCGGTGTTCGCCCGTTTTTTTTCGTTTTTTCTTGTTTTTTTGTATGTTTTATTTCATTTAATGGTTAATTTTTATTTAGGTTTATTTTATTAGATTTTTTTAATAGGAATAGAGATTATATTTTTTTAGAATAGTTTGTTATTTCATTAGTTATTTAGATTAAGTTCAGAATTTAAGTTATTAGATTTCTTAATAGGATATTCTTTAGAATTGTTAAAATAGAGTTTTATTTTAAAATAGGTATTAACTTAGAGGTTTTAGAATTAGTAGGATTAGAATTAGAATTTAGATTAACTAATTAGATTAGTTAATTAGTTGGATTAGCATTAAGACTAGAATTAGATTTTGTTAATTAGAATATTAGTTTTAGGATATATTTTATATATTTAGATTAGTTAGAATTAATTAGGAGTTAGTTTCTAAGTGTTATTATTTCGTTAATTAACAACAAGACTGTCAGGTTAATTCAGAAAACCACAAAAATAACAGCAGTACACGTGTCACATGTCTGGGGGTATAAATCACTGTTCATTTTCTTCTAGCTTCAGAAAAACCCTAGAACCCGCCTACTGTTCATCTTCATCATCATCTACCGCCGCCCCTGGTTACTATTCATTACCATCTTCGTTGAGAAACCCATTTCCAGTTTCACAACCAACATACTATTCATCATTGTCACCAACCCTTCAAACCCCTCGCCGGCGAACCACCCCAATCGCAACATCATTCTTTTCAATGAAATCTCAGAAACAACCAAATTCCTCAACGGAAACCCACCGCGGTCCTTCTTCAACATCTTTTCCCTAGAAACTCCTTTGACAAACCATCTCAACCTCTTTTCCATTTTCGAAATCCTTTCCTCACTTCAGCTTCTCAAACCTACCCTCTTCTTCCTTTCTCCGGCTAGAAACCCATTCAAAACACATCCGCGAAAACCCATCTCCAAACCCCACCTTCGCCTGTTCATCATCTTTCAAAAACAAACCCTAATCCATCATTCTTCTGCCCTCCACAAACCAAACGAAAAACAACCCATCGCTCACCAAACCCTATTCTCTTCCCAAATCAAAACCCACCAATTTCATCATCAAATCCTAATTCCAATCTCAACCAAAACCACATTAAAACTCTCACAAATCCTCAACAAACCTCCGAAAAACTTCAAACCTCCCTTCTCCAAATCAAGCCATCTCAAACAAACTTCAAACCCAAAAATTATGAAACAGGAAAAGAAGAGTTGAATTTAAACAGAGGTTAAGGATAAGCAAGGACCGAAAACGGAAATGCTAGAAGAAGAGGATTTTTTGTCTTTTAGTTTATCTTGTTGTTTTTTAAATTTTATTGCTGATTTGGGCTTACATTGATACATAGAGCCACCCCTCTGTTTTAACTTTTTTTATTAATTAATTTTCAATAAGTTTTTTTTGTTAATTTTTTTTATAAACAGTTTGTTAGATTTTTATTAGTTTGTAAAATAGTTTGTAGATTATTAATATATAAATATTTTTATATTAGTTTTTAGTTTGTATTTGTGTATATATATATATATATATATATATATATATATATATATATATATATATATATATATATATATATATATATATATATATATATATATATATATATATTTTATAACTAGTTTTTATTAGATTTATATACATTTTCCTTTCTAATCTTTTTTTATAGAAATTTTGTAAATAGTTTCTATATATTTCAAGATTTAGAATTTTAACACATATTTCTCTAAGATTAGATTTTAACTTTTTCATTTATCATTGAGGATTTATTTCCTCTTTTTGGGTCGATGACGAGACCACTATTATTTTTCTGTCAAATTATTGATGAGAAATGATAGATTCGAGACCACTTTCTTTCTCCCTTCTATTTTCGACTTTATTTCGATTCTTTGGTTATTTTCACCGCTTTTTGGTCGATAACGAAGTTTCCATAATCCATTATTTAGTCAAATTATTGATAAGTAATGTTGGATCTGAGACCACCTCCTTTCTCTCCTCATTTCTTCTCCGTTTCGATTTTATTTTGACTTTCCTCGATCAATGAAGTCTTGTATTCACAAGCTTCGGATTATCGAAGTCGATAACCTTCCCGATTTCAAATCTATGGAAGATGACCATTTGCGTCATTTTCTTTACTTTGGGATCGCAATAGGCTACCTTCAATTAATCGACATTATGTTTGCGATTAAGACGAGATCCCACTATTTTTGGTTCGTGCGACACTATTCAATTAGAGAATGATCCTCAATATCATTTCTCTATCTTGTCCTTAGCACGGATATCAATCACACAACCTCCTATAGTTTGACTTCCCTCATAAGTCGAGCTACGACGATTTAGCGTCACATTGGTCCCGATTCAATTCACTAACACCCGTTCGGACCGTTTTCTAACCCGTAACCATGATGAGTGTTGTGAGTTCTAAGCATTAGATACGTAGGAAATGATGAATGGGGAGCCTCTTCTCACGTCGTCTAGAGTGTTTAGCGTATGCCCTTTGGGTGATATGTGACGCGCTCGCTCCTACGTCTTAGGATTTAGCGTAACATGTCCCAATCTGTTCTGATTCCCTCCCGTTTAGGCGTTTCAGGCCTATGACTCCTTTTCTCTCGCCTCCGTGCGATCGAGATTCCTTTTCTCTCGCCCTCGTGCAATCGAAACTCCTTTTCTCTCGCCCCCGTGCGATCGAGACTCCTTTTCTCTCGCTCCCCGTGCGATCGAGACCCGTTTTTCAATAGTTGGTCGAACTACGACTTCTCTGATTCTTCATTCCCTAATGAAGATATGTAGGCACGAGGATACCTATCCTTGACAAGCACACTAACCACTAACTTCCCCTTTCTCTTGCCCTTGTGCAATCGAGACCAACCTGTTATCTAGAACCTTTTCTCTCGCCCCCGTGCGATCGATACCTTGTCCCGTAGTTAGCCTGAACTACGTTTTGCTCTGATTTCTCATACCATATGAGGATACGTAGGCACAAGATGCGATGTCTTGGCGAACAACCTCCCTGTATTTTTCTGAACTACGTTAACTCTGACTTTCCCATTGCACGAGGGAATACATAGGCATAGGCCGGCGATATCCTATCGAGTCAGTTCTTTCCGTTCTCCCGTTAGCAACAACCTTTAGATAGCTTTTCACCCATAGATTTAGACAACAAGCGTGGGTCCCGTTGAGTATAACGGACGTGAGGGGTGCTCATACCTTCCCCTTGCGTAATCGACTCCCGAACCCAAGATTTGGTTGCGATGACCTTGTCTTTTCCCTTTTTCGTAGGTTTTCTTTGATCGTTTCCTTTCCCCTTCTTTGGGATAAATAATGAATGGTGGCGACTCTTCTGTCTTTTCGGCCCCCTTTTCGCAGCGATGCGACAACTGGAGACTCTGCTGGGGATAATTCTCATCCCCTATGTGAGTCAATCCTAGCGTTTGTTTGCTTGTTTGTGGGTGTGTATATTTGTTTGTTGTATTTTGTATATTGTTGTATTTACTCTTTCTGCACTTTATTTATCTGTTGTTGTTGTGCTGTTGGGTGGATGTTCTATTAAGAGATAAGCCAAAACCTAGGCTTGAGGATATCCAAAGCATTAGAGTGGAAAGTAGTGATGGACTTGTACCTTCGGCGTGTACTAGTCCTCATGAAATTCGCGTTCAGACGAGATTCTCTTTGATGACTACCTTTGCAGTCTGTTTCGGACAATTGAGAGGATGTTGGATTTGAGGATTGTCGACTCTAGAGACCGTTCATTCAGGAGTCAGCTAAGTGATGCCTCTTTGTTTGACTATGATGCCAAACCAAGAATGGTGAACGTATCATCGTTTCTCGAAAGTCTGTGACACTGATGACCGCATAGGATGCCGAACTTTATTAGATTAGGTCCATACCTGTGAGTGAGAGGGTTATGCAGAAAACTTGACCTTCAACCAACCCGGTATTCTGATATTCTCTTCAGAGTAGACTTATGAACTTATCCAGTCAGCAGCGCATCAGTTATTCAGAGCTTTGTGGGAGTTTTAACTCCCTTGTTTTTTGCATTAGCATTTTGCATAACATTTGCATTCCATTTGCATAGCGGGTGTTCGAGGCTGGGTTTGGTTATTCTGATCAGATTTTTCTTCAAAATTTCAGACATTAAATTTTCAAGGAAGGCCGAATTTAACTATGGTTCAGATTCAAGCAGAGTTGAGAGAAGTCTGAAGCCAGATGGGACAATTCATGGTGGACATGCAAGCTTTGTGTCAGGATCAGAAAATGCTTACGGAGGAAGTTCAGCAACTGAAGACTCAGATGGGCCTGATTACAGAAGTCATAAGAAATGTGTTGATAAAGGAAGGCGATCATGTGCCTGAAGCTGCAGCAGAAATGGTTATTCCACCCTTACCTGTGGAATCTCTCCCAAAGCGTGATGTACCTCAAAGATCTTCAGCATAACCTGAAGTTCCAGAATTTCCCTGTCAGCAACTACCTCCTGTTCCCCAAGGCAATTCTAATATTAAGAGGTGTGCTCAGAGGCCGAAGCAGCCCAACAAAATCTTCGACCAGATCCCTATGACTTATACTCAGTTGTTGCAACTTTTGCTTCAACTTTGATTGGTTGAACTTTGGATCTATCTCCATTTGATGATAAGCCACCACTAGGCTATGATACAAGTGCTTATTGTGATTTCCATTCTGGGGCACCAGGCATAATATGGAGAATTGCAAAGATTTTAAGCACAAAGTTTAGGACTTAATCGATTCAAAAGCATTTGAGTTCGCGCCAAGCGGTGGTCTTATTCCAGTTACCGTAAAAGAGATGGATATGCTTGCTTTCTTACCTGAAGCTGCATCGGGTCAGGAGTGTATCTTGCAATCTATGATTTCAGAATCTTTATGCCCACAACTATTGCCTGTTCCTGGGCCAAGCCTGAGAATGAAAGTGCCTGAGCGTAAGAAACGTCCTAATCAGCGCCAACAATCTCCTGTTGCTCGACAACGATACAATCAGCGCCAAAATAAGAAGATGTTTCGCAACAATGCTCTTCGTCACCTGGTTCCTATGTCGTACAATCAGCTTCTGCCACATTTGATTCAAAACTCATTGGTGGAGCCCAAAACTCTCAAGCTGGTGCCAGAGCCATACCCTCCTGGGTATGATCCCAATGCACAATATGGATATCATGGAGGATCCGTAGGGCACTCAACTAAAGATTGTAAACCCCTTCGAGCAAAATTGCAACAATTGATTGACGAAAATTACATATCCTTTTCGGAAGGAAAGTTGGTGATGAACGTCAACCTCTCGGCTATTTAAGTTTGAAGACTTCAAGGATCGTCTCCTCAGTCATGGCATTTTTAATTTTTGTACTGCATTACTCGTTTGTATTTTTCACTGTTTGTTAATGCTCTGTTTGCATGTAAAACTTGTTAGTTTTTGAATTATGATCATAATGCAGTGAGTATGTTTCTTTTGAAGTAATCCATTCGTGTTCACTCATATATATTTCTGTGCAGTGCAATACCAACTTTCTTGCTTAAACTCCTTGAGGGAGGATGATGAAGCGAAAACGCAAACTTTCTGGTTGTATGCTTTTGGATAAAAACCCTGCTGATGATGTACATGCATTGTTTCAAATTCCTAAACACCAGAGATATAAGGATGATAATCCCTTGTCAACCCCTTTGAGCCTAGTAGTAGGAGTTTCTTTCTGAAAATTAAAAAAACCTGCAATCTTAACTTGGGGCAAGGTAGGTGTCAGTTAATTCGACCGAACATCCAAATTGCAAAAGGAGTGTTCCTGTTTGAGGATCAATCACAACTGTAGAGGTCGTACCTCAAAAAGCCTACAGTAGTTATCCCTCACCATCCAAGGAGTGAGACAGTCACAATCCTCTCAACAAGTCAGACAAGCCGGTGTCACATGATTTGTTCTAAAAAAAAAGAGAATCAAAAAGAGAAAAAAGAAGAAGCCCGCTAAGTCGATAACTTGAAAACAAGTGGCTTAGGCAAAAATTAGGGCATCCTGCTGGACTTCGAAATCGAAAAAATGCAGAAGAGTCGGTCCAGGAAAAAATAGGGAAAATGAAAAATGATAAGAGAACAAGTCGTGTGATTCCAGACACCAAAGAAGAAAAACGAGTGACTGTCACTTCGAAGACGTATGGTTTCCTTAACCATCACTCCTGTCATTTAACCTTTGAGAGGTGAGCACTTGTGTCGAATTAGACGAATATAGGATTGGAGAACATCAAGGAGAGTGGGTGGGTTAAACAAAACTTTAAGCCTTGTATCCTTTCTTTCAAACCGTGAGCCTAGCCATGTTAAAACCCTCAAAAGTCCTAATTGAAGCAGGTTTTATTGTGAAGGCGTACTTTAACTAGATAGCGTTCCTGATTCCCATGAGTTGTGCTAAAAGACTTCGTTGGTATTGCACGTGCATGGTTTCATTTCAAAAAATCAGTATTGCATTCTAACTAGTGACTTGTTCACCAAGTTTGGTGATATCTTTTTTAAAAAAACTTCAAGAGTAGCATGTGCATTGCGTTAGAATTTTCATTCTCAGAATAAACATTTTCTGCTTGCATACAGGTATTTGGCATCATTGAGGTTTACATAATGAATGTCAGTCGAGAGCACTTATCCTGTCAAGAGGAAATTCCTGGACAAATATGTTGAGAAGCGTGAGGCTAATAAGCTCAGTTAGAAGATGCTAATCTAGGGCAGTTACATCAAGAAGTTCCCCCAAGTTCAGTCAGTATGGGGCAGTTATGTCAAGAAGTTCCCCCAAAGTTCAGTTAGTATGGGGCGGTTATGTCGAGAAGTCTCTCTAAGGATTAGTTAGTCTGGGGCAATAAAGTTGAGAGTCAGCAAATCTTTTTGAAGATCAATTGGACATGGGCAAAGTTACTTTGAAGGCTCATTTTGAAACAGATCATTTCAAGAATGCGAAGTCTCCAGCAAGCTGGCATCTTTGGTCATTGCCCTAAAAGAGAAGTGAGGCTGGCATCATCCCCTAGTGGAGTGGGTATTGTCGCTACTGCGAAAATCGGCGCCGGCTGACAGAAGAGTCGCCACCGTGCGTTATTTATCCCAAAGGAGGGAAAGGAAACGTTCGAAGTAAACCTCGCAAAAAACGGGAAAGGTATGGTCATCGCAACCAAAACCTGGATTCGGGAGTCGGTTACGCAAGGGGAAGGTATTAGCACCCCTCACATCCGTCGTATTCGACGGGATCTACGCTTGGTGTTTATAAGGAAAAGGGTGTGTTTAACTATCTACGCTAGGGGTTGGTCTGAAAAGAAAAGAAAAGGACAGGACTCGACAGAACATACGTTGTTCTGGGCCTACGTACTCCCTCGTGCAATGGGAAAGTCAGAGTCAACGTAGTTCGACTACCTACGTCTAGACGGGGGGAAAGGTTGCTCGCCAGGACATCGCGTCCTGTGCCTACGTACTTCCACACGACATGGAAGATCAGAGCAAACGTAGTTCGACTACGCACGACACAAGCTGTTCAAGTGTTTTTTATGGGAAAATGCACCTTAACCAAGGGTTTTCACAGTCCAGGAGGACAAAAAGTTTTGATGTTTGTTCAAATCTTTTGACGGAAGAAATGAATTCACTTTTGTTTTATCCTTTATTAAGTGTTTTTCTGTTGTTTTGAGAAAGGAAAGAGACACCCTAAAACTATGGTTGAAAAGGGGAATCTACCTAATGTTATCATGCCTGGTTAACCAACCTAATGTCTATCATAACTCCTCCGCAGCAGAGAAGTTAGAGCTCCTAAGGGATCATGGCAAAAGAACTAAACAGCAAACAGGAATCACTGGAAATATGCACGAATGCAACAACCAACAAGCAAGGCACAAAGGCCACACACCACAGAGGCAAGGGAGCTCAGCTCTACCAAATACCAACAAGCAAAGCCACTCAATAACAAACAAGCAGAAGGAGGACCACCTCAACTTCTCATGCACACAAAGCCTATTTCTAAGATGCACCTATCTCAGAAATATCTAGATGAACCCCTAAGTCTAATGCAGCACAGCACCACACAAGTCAATCAACACAAAGAGAAGGCTAACCAGCCTGGCAAACTCCTATCCAAAACTTAAGCCAAAACCCTGAGCAGGACCCCTAAACAAAACCCTAATCAAACCCCTGAATAAAGCCCCTAATCAAATCTCTAAGCAAAGCCCTAAGCAAAACCTTAATCAAATCTCTAAGCAAAGCCCTACACAAGAGAAATCAATCCCAGTCTTCAAGCTTCAAGACAAGCTTACCAAAGAAAGGGAGCTAAGTAGGCAGACTCATAGTGCCTTCCTTAGGAAAGTACTAGGAGGCTCCTACTTGGGAATCATATCCCACGCGGCTCAACAACTGTGAACGGTTTACATTCCTCCTCAGGAGAAACTAAACTCACATGAAGGCTCCAACATCATTGGATACTTGAGAAATCCTACATGAACTAAGGGAACTAAGTGAACAGACCCATAGTGCCTTCCTCAGGAAAGTACTAGGGGCCTTCCACTTAGGAATCATATCCCATGTGGCTCAACAACTGTGAACGGTTTACATTCCTCCTCAGGAGAAACTAAAATCACATGAAGGCTCCAACATCATTGGATACTTGAGAAATCCTACATGAACTAAGGGAACTAAGTGAACAGACCCATAGTGCCTTCCTCAGGAAAGTACTAGGGGGCTTCCACTTAGGAATCATATCCCATATGGCTCAACAACTGTGAACGGTTTACATTCCTCCTCAGGAGAAACTAAACTCACATGAAGGCTCCAACATCATTGGATACTTGAGAAAGAGGTGAGAAGAAAGAATGAAAGACATCCATAGTACCCTCCTCAGGAAAGTACCATTGAATTTCCCTCAAACTTCAGGGTCTCAAACCTCACAGAAAGAGAGCAAGCTCCTAGACCAAGACCTCAATCCATGCATCCCTGCATGCTCCAACAAGACTTCATCCAGCCTCCATCTTCAGGAAGAAACCACAGACTCTCAAACCAAAAGAAACTACCTCTAAAGTTCAACCACAGTTGAACTTCAAAGTCAGAAGCCCTCAAGACTTCTCCTATTCTCAAGCTCAAGCAAAAATAACAGAACACCCTATAAAAATCTACCAAAAATCTAGGGGAAACCTACATGCCTATATGATCCCAAGATCAAATCTCAAAGCCTAAGTCAACTTCTAAGGCTACTAAACAATCCCTAACATTGACTGGTCAAGGGTTAACCAGCAAGTTATGAGGTCTCTACTCTCTAACCCTAAAACAATATCAATCAATTTCTAAAAAATCCACAAAAATCCTATGGGGAGAATGCATTAGTCTAGTATAACATACTAAAAACCTAAAGCAAAATTCATTACCAAATGAGAGAACTAAAATCAACAAGGCAGACACGTCACAATCCAATTATTCAATACCAATTAAAATAAAAAAATGCAAATAAAAATGAAAATGCATGATCAATTAAATATTTTTGCACTATAAAATTTTAAATTGAATTAGGAACCTATGGAAAAAAGAAGGGAATTAATTGGATACTCCTACTATTTTTTATGGATTATTTTCTAACAGGATACAAAATGAAGAAAATTAAAAATTAAAAAGAAAATAAAACAAAAAGGGGTGGCGAATAGCAAAACACTTCAGTTGTTTTAACATTGGGCCCAAATGAGGGGGGTGCGCCCAGCAATTGGGGCAAAGGCCCAGTCACCAAATTCATTCAGCATTCTCACACACGGGGGGGATAGCAAGTAACAGGGGTGCGTGATAACAACCTCAGACTTGGGCTTAACCCAGCCCAAACCCTAACCCAACCATCACCCAACAAAACCAGTCTCTTCCCCAAAACCACATTCACTGTTCATCCCTAACCCTAATGCGCCGCTCATGCTTCTCTCTGAACTCCTCTCAAACCACTCAACCTCTCACAAAAAACTGCAACTAAATCTGACCTAAATCTAACCGAACTTCAATTCAACCCTATACTCAACCTAGATTCCAGTTCAACCTAAGATGAATCCATACATTTCAACAATCAAAAACAAGACGCGAACAAGGATCGAAGGATAACGCACCTGGATGTGGAATACGAACAGCTTGTGGAGTTTTTGATGCTTACTGAAGCCAACTTGGTAATTTCAACACTTTGCGCGAAGATCTTGATGAGAGTCCTGATGAACTTCTTTGGAGGTTGTTGAAGAGAATTGAAGACCGTTGATTTGTTCGTTGAAGATCCTTGAAAGGAGATCTTGCAAACTCGTTGATGAAGACCCACACGAGTTTTCTGGAAATGGACGGATAAGCGGTTGAACGAAGAAGATCGTTGGTTGAGCTTCTTGATGAATCCGAGCGAAGGTCCTTGAATATTGCTGGGAAACGTGAAGAACGATGAAGTTCTTGAAGGTTTTTCTGGAGAAGTGATGAAGGACGATGAAGGTTCTGAAAGTTTTCTGGAAAATTATATGAAGACTGATGAAGGTTCTGAAAGTTTTCTTGGAAAATTATATGAAGACTGATGAAGGTTCTGACGAACACGGCGGTGATCTATGAGTATTGCTGGGAAAATGAAAGAACACGATTGAAGGTCATGAAGAATCTGGGGAATTGGACGAGCGTGATGAATTTTCCGGCGAAACAATGCAGTTTCCGGCGAGTCTATTCCGGCGTCTGGTGATTATTGATGGAGGTAGAAGATGAAGATTCAAAGGAGATTGGGTGAAATCTGGTGAAACCTGCAAATTCCGGCGTCTGGCGGTGGTCCGGTGATGGTTGGGCGGTGGCCGGTGGGGCAGTCAACGGATTTGCATGGCCGGCGGTGTAATCCCGGTGAGGCTTGGTGAGGCGACAGGTGTCACGGTGAGGGCCTGCATGGAAGACGCGTGGAGCTGGGAGAGAGAAGTGGGAAACACGTGGTGAATTCTGGGGTGAAGTGAATTGTGAGGTGGGGGCCCTGAATTCGCACGCGTGTCACACTTATATACTTGACACATGGCAATTTCTGGACTGAAATGGGACAAAAACGGACTGATGGATTGGAATACTGGGCCTCCAAAAAACACTCTTCTGGGCCCACGAAAATGACCCTAAAAAACTGAATTAAAAAGACTTAAACTCAATTAAAAAAGCTAATTAAAGACTAAACCTAATTAACTAATTAAAACCTGACTTACTCTAATTAAAATCTAAACAAAAAATTAAAATCCTAATTAATCTCTATTAAGCCTAAAAAAGAGTTAATCATCTAATTAAAAAATAAAACTCTAAACATTTCTATTTAATGAAGACTCAATTAAAAGGAAATCATATTAAAAAACTCAAAAAAAGACATGATTTATTCTAAAAATCTATTCAACTATTAATATCCATTAAAAAATAAAAGAAAAAAACTCCATTAATTTCTATTTAAAAACCTATTAAAAAATGTTCTATTAAACTATTATTATTCTATATTGTTCTAAAAATGATTTAAAACTATTAAAAATATTAAAAAATCTATTTAAATCTATAAAAAGGCTATTAAATCCTAAAAAATGCAAACAAAAGCCAATAGCCAACACAAAGGAGAGTGCGAGACCAGATCGAAGCAAACAGTAAACCCCGGGTATCAGAATATCCCAAAAACCACCATGTAAGCTGAAAACACCGAGAAGCGCACAATTTCCCGAAAATGAAACCCTGATTATCTAGACTGGATCTGAAATATCCGATAGATGAAAACCGGTTGGTCAAATTTTAGGGTGCAACAGCTGCCCCTATTCAAGCGGCTTGGACCTGAATGGGTGAAGAGCGCTCAGCCTTCAAACATTCAAAGGTAAATGACGGTTGAATACCAATGAAACCCTGAAATTTGCCAACCGCAAAAATAAATTGCGCACACCACTGCTTGGGGAAAATTAACCAGGGAACTGATTTTCGTTGCCACAGCGACAACTAAGCACCTATCCATCAACCTGCTTATGAAATAATCTGATATTGTCCATAGACCATCCCATTCCAAAGAAGTGAGCATACACTAACCAGTGAGCAAAATTGTTGATCTCTCTTATCAACCTTTCGTATCCTGAAGAAACGAGCAATCGCTTGACCAAACGAGACAATGCTGATTTCACTTATCACCCTTTCGTTCGTACCTGAACGAGCATCCACTAAACAGCGAGCAAAATGTTGACTTCACTTATCACCCTTTCGTTCGTACCTGAACGAGCATCTACTAAACTGCGAGAAAATGTTGATTTCACTTACCAACCTTCCGTTCGTACCTGAACGAGCATCCACTAAACTGCGAGAAAATGTTGATTTCACTTACCAACCTTCCGTTCGTACCTGAACGAGCATCCACTAAACTGCGAGAAAATGTTGATTTCACTTACCAACCTTCCGTTCGTACCTGAGCGAGCATCCACTAAACTGCGAGAAAATGTTGATTTCACTTACCAACCTTCCGTTCGTACCTGAACGAGCATCCACTAAACTGCGAGAAAATGTTGATTTCACTTACCAACCTTCCGTTCGTACCTGAACGAGCATCCACTAAACAGCGAGAAAATGTTGATTTCACTTACCAACCTTCCGTTCGTACCTGAACGAGCATCCACTAAACTGCGAGAAAATGTTGATTTCACTTACCAACCTTCCGTTCGTACCTGAACGAGCATCCACTAAACTGCGAGAAAATGTTGATTTCACTTACCAACCTTCCGTTCGTACCTGAACGAGCATCCCTGCGGGGACACGAGAAACTTAACCAAGAAGCTCTGAGAGGACAATTCTGACGACGACCGTCAAATACCTATTCTGGCAATAGGTATCCTGAAAACACTCCGCTGGGGAAATTGAGAACTTAACCAAGCACCTTGACGAGACTAACTATGTTGGAAAATACGAGGAACTTAACCAAACAACTCCGTGGCGAATACCCTGCTGGGGACTATGAGGAACTTAACCAAGCAACTCTGAGAGGACAATTCTGACGACGGCCGTCAAACACCTATTCTGGCGATAGGTACCCTGAAAACACTCCGCTGGGGAAATTGAGAACTTAACCAAGCCACTCGTTGAAGTAACACCCTGCTGGGGAATATAACTCTGCTGGGGAAACTACGGGTAACCACCCAAAAATCTGCATTACCATCTTCCGATGTTGACACCACAACATCCTGAGAGAGAGTCAACTGGGGGAAAAAGGTGCTTGACCAAGCAAACTCTGCTAAGGGAATATGACATGACGAACACGATCACTGCGTGTTTGGTCCCCCCCCCCCCATATAATCCCCCTAACAAGATGAACACGATCACTGCGTGCTTTACACCACAACCCTCTTGACAGGAGGAAACACGATCACTGCGCGTCTTGTGCCACAAACGAAACATACAGGACGAATACGATCACTGCGTACTCTACCACAAATCCCCACACCATAACGATGACCACGATCACTGCGTGCCCTACGCCACAACTCTCTTGACAGGAGAAAACACGATCACTGCGCGTTCTGTGCCGCAAACAAAACATACAGGACGAATACGATCACTGCGTACTCTACCACAAATCGCCACAACATAACGATGACCACGATCACTGCGTGCCCTGCGCCACAACTCTCTTGACAGGAGAAAAAACGATCACTGTGCGTCTTGGCGTTGCAAACAAAACATGTGCACATCTCTGCAAACCACGATCTCGCTTATCGACAGGGAAAATACCTGAGGCTGGACGGGTAATCAATCCTGCTTACACCTCTAAATGCACATGTTTGATGATGCCGTAATGCTTCCATATTGCATGGAAATGCTATGTATTCGTGTAAAATGCAAGTGCTTATGATGCATGCTTATGCAAAGAGTTACTCCAGCAAAATAAATGCTGAAGACAAACTGGATCCGCTGGGGATGACCGGAATACTACCGATACGGTTCCAACAAAATAAAGGCTGGAAAGATGAACTAACTCCGCTGGGGATAACCGTCCTGCTGGGAAAGTACCTCACAAACTCATAACTTCAAACTCTGCTGAAAATGATCGTCCTGACGAGGAAGGATCGACCTGTTGGGGAAAGAGAAAAGCAATCCTGGAAACTGCTTTCAAAAGGTATCAACACTCTGATTACGCCCTGTGGGGATAATTCATCCTGCTATCACTGAGCTGGGGGTTGACCGGTGTGCTCTGATTTGCACTACACAAGATTCTTCAGGTGAGTTGATCATATCCGTCTCGACCCTTGCTAGGGAGGACTCTGCTCTGCTTGATAAGCCAATTCTGAACTACTGAAGATACATTGATCTTTTCCTTCGACGCAATCTCCACTCTCTTGGGGAGACAACATTCAAATTTGCCTGGGGCGACTTCACTGGAGAAAGACACAACATTCATCCTCTGGAGAGGGTACTAGCCTGCCATGGACTCTGGCGGGGATAAACAGACTGGCTTGAATAACTTGCCCCAGTGCACTCAACTAGCCCCTGTCTAACTCCTGGGAATACTTGCTCTGAACAGCTTGCTACGAGACGACCTCGAGATTACTTGCCCCGGTATCTATACGACAAAAGGATTCAATCTCCATTAAACCCCGATCAACCCAGTTGGTTTCAACACTCTGTGCGGTGACTTGCCCCTGAATGAGCGTTCTAGCAACTTAACCTGATCTGATTATCCACCTGAAGTATCTGCTTTCAAATCTCCACGTTCTGTATAATTGCCCCTGATTGGCTCTTGAGAAGACTCACTTCTGATTAACTGCTTCTTAAGCATATTGCCCCTTGATCAACTGAAGCTTCGGGACTTGTCCTCAGACTAACTGATTCCGAACTCAATGGAAGTCAATGCCCCTGATTCACTGGGTTTCACAACATATACCATCCTGGTTCAGACTGCTGAATTACTCGGTCCTGCTCGATTATTCCCTGTTGGAATCTCCTTCATGTCAACTACTAACCTGCAAGTAAAAAATCGTCTGTTCACGAATGGTAATTCTAATGCAATGTTTATGCAGATTTTGAAAATTTGTGTTGTCACTCATTTACATGTCATGATTGAGTGACGAATGAACCAACGTTCAGACGTAGTGCTTACGTGGTCAGTGAAAAACACAACACGGATGTGACTAGCAAGTCACAAAGGAGTCAGGTTACTCAACCTTATCGTAATGCGCTTTCAGAATAAACCCTGCCTCAATTAGGTCTTTTAAGGGTTGTATCATGGTCGGGTTCACGGTTCGTGAAGCAAAGGATATTTGGCTCAAATTTTGATTTGTACCCACCCCTTCTACGTGATGATATCCGATCCTAAGGTTCAACTAACCTGGCACGAGCGCTCGCCTCTTCGAGAGGTATGTTGAATGGTATGAACCAAAATTAAGGAACTCACAGGGTTTTTCGGAGTGACAGTTACTCCTTCTTCGTTTTCGGTGTCTGTATACACGACTTTGTCTTTCACTGGGGATCTATATATATATTTTTTCTATCCCTTCTTTTCCATTCTTTTTGATTCCCTAATTTTTGCCTGGACTGACTCCTTTTGAGTTCCTTTCGTTTTTTCGTTTTCTTTTGAAGTCCAGCGGGATGCCCTGATTTTTGCCTAAGTATTAGCTTTCCAGCTTTTTCTTTCTTTTTACTTAGCGGGCTTTCTTTTTCTTTCTTTTGGAACAAAGTCGTGTGACACTAGTTGTCTTGATTGCTCCGAAAGGATTGTAACTGTCTCACTCCTGATCGGTGAGGTTTAACCACTGTGGTTGACGAGGTACGACCTCTTGAGAGGCATAAACTGTAATTGGTCCTCGAAAGACAACACTCCTCTGTAAGACTTGAATGCCCGGTCAAGCTAACTGACAACTACCCTGCCCCGGGTTAAGATGTGAGGGTTTAAAAGTCCTAAAAAACTTCTACTTCCTGGCTCAAAGTGGTTAACAAGGGACTAACTCCTTATATCTCCAGTGTTTGGGGGATTTGAAACAATGCCTTGTACGTCATTGGCAAGGTTTTATCTGAAAGCATACGATCACCGGTTATGAGTTTATTTCATCATCCTCCCTCCAGTCTTTGCTAATCACAGTGATAAAGTGGAGTGAATAAAATGCAAGTGTCAGTGCAATGCAGTAAATGAGCGACAGCGACATGATTAATTCAGAAAAATGCATAGTCACTTTATTATTATTACCATTCGAAACATACAATGTTTACAGCAAGTAGTAACTGACAGAAAAGAAACTACAAATGCAAATGATATAAAGTCTGAGGACTGCCAATGTTGAGTGCGCCTGCCTGTCTGGACTACTGGCTTTTGCTGGGGAATACTTTCCGAGTCTACGAGCTTAGACAGCTGAGAAGTTAGTATGAACAAACAAAAATCCTTCTCGAAAGGAAATGCAATCCTGGTCGATCAACTGCTGTACCTTCGCCTGAAACGCTTTACAATCTTCAGTTGCATGTCCTGGGGATCCGCCATGGTAACTACACTGAACTTGGGGATTGTACCCAGGAGGGTAAGGTTCTGGCACAAGCTTGAGAGCTTTCGGCTCCACCAAGGCGTTCTGAACCAACTGTGGCAAAAGCTGACTGTTCGGCACAGGAACTGGGTGGGAAGGACCATTCCTTCGTTCCAAATTGCTACGGGGTCTGTTCTGATTCTGACGCTGAGTCTGATAACCTTGGCCACGAGTTCGCTGAGCGACATAAGACTCCTGACATGGTGCCCCAAGCACAGTGGTCTGTCCGGAATAACGAGACACAGAAGATACTGATTGCTGAGAAGACGAAGAACCAACAGATTTCACCGATTTGACTCGAGGATACCCAACATCATTCCTGATTGCGTTGACCACAACTCCTTCTTCGGTTTGACGAGCCTGACCGCCTGCAACATTCTGGATTTTTCCAGTCTTTACACCATACTCGATGCGCTCTCCTGCCCTTACCAATTCAGAGAAATTTGGTGTGACTCCAAGCATTATTTCGAAGTACGGGCTCTGCAAGGAGTTTACGAACATGCCTCTTAGCTCTTGGTCTAGAAGCGGTGGTTGCACTCTAGCAGCAAATTCTCTCCATCTCTGAACATACTTTCTGAAAGGTTCATTGTTCCCTTGAGACAATTCTTGCAGTTGCATGCGACTAGGAGCTTAAACAAGATTGTAGTCATACTGCTTCAGGAAAGCTCTGGCTAAATCCACCCATGATCGAATCTGATTACCCTCTAGCTGCATATACCAACTCAGAGATGCCCCAGTTAGACTATCCTGAAAGCAGTGAATCATCAACTTGTCGTTGTGTACGAATGAAGTCATTCTTCGGCAGAACATCACCAAATGTTGCTTCGGGCAACTGTCTCCTTTGTACTTTTCAAACCTCGACATTCTGAACTTCGGAGGTAACACCAGGCCAGGCACCAGACACATGTCTGCAGCATTAGGGTTAACAACGTTTTTACCTTTCAAGGCTTTGAATCTTTCATCCAATGCACAAAACCTTCTAGCACACACGGGAGCTAATGGGTCTTCAGTCTTTGCTATCGGGACCTCTCTTCGGGACTTTGGCATAGGGGAGGCAACACTCTGGTAGTCTGGAGTATCAACAGAAGGATAACGTTCACTTCGGACAACAAACTGCTCACGTAGACCTCGGTCTTCAACAGAAGGCTGTACAAGCTGAGCTGCAATAAGGTTGTTCACTTGCGGGAAATCTTCGTCATGCGTAGATCCATACAAAGGATTGGACGTCACAGTGAAACCTGACAAGGTATCAACAAACTGGAAGCTGCTCTCTGACATAGCTACCAACAACTGTCAACTGACTTCACTGCTTGATTCTGCTCAAATCTGCTTCAACCCCTTGGTCATCTTCAACACTCCACACTTGCCTCGAACAATCCCCCGAGAATCACTCTCTGGATTAAACAAAGGCTGGATAAGAGCTCTGGCCAGCTAGAGAAATGCTATGCAATATGATTTATGCAGATAGAATATAAAAAATGCTAACGTGCATGTGTGCATTGGGGATATCTCCCCTCCAATTCCAGTGTCAAGGTAGCAAGACAAGAGAAACCATAAAGATAATATTTAGAAAAACCCTCATATATTTATTGGAATAACAGTCTCGTCAGGGCGTTACACAACTATGTTCCATACAACTGATATGATAAACGAGGATCCCAACCAACATGCTTGGTGGTGATCTCGACACATAGAATACAAGAAAGAAATCAAGGGCGGGTACGGTCGCAGAAATCCTCAAACAGCTTCTTCGTCTCTGCGTGATCCGGTCGATAAATCAAGCCTTCTATCAACTGATCCCTTTTCCTGACCGTTCCATGGATATCTCTGACAAAATCTTCCCAAGCCTTATCCTGGGCACCATCCTCAGGTTTGGGCCTCTTGGTGTCTGCTCTGCGCTGACAATCTTCCAGATTCTTCATGGCATCAATCAGTTTGCGTTCGGCCTCGTATCGACGGCATGCTTCTTCTTCAAGCTCTTCAGTCTTCACTTTAACCTGTTCTCCCAACTGAGCAACCTGTATCTTTAGCTCTTCTTCCCGTTCTTTGCGTTTGGCCATAGTGAGGTCCCAATGCTCTCTGAACTTAGCTAACTTCGTGTAGGCCCTTTCCAGCTCTTGTTTCTTAGTAGCCAATACACTGCTAACTGAGTCTACATCTAACTCCAGACGCTTCTTGGTTTCAGTCAACTCCAATAAAGTAGTCTTCAGATGTTTCAAAGTTTCGGCCTGTTGCTTGGAAAAATATCCTGTTTCAATCTTTTCATGACGAAGCTGGGCATTCTCTTTCTCTAAAGCCTCTTTAGCCTTTGCTAACTCTTCTTTCTCCGCCATCAGCTGCTTGTATACCTGCATATCTATAGTGGTGGGCTCCTCCACCGGAGAAGGATACAATGGCTGACTTGCAGGATAAGGCATAAGGAATTTCGTAGCTCGTTCACGAATCCATTCCACATACGGACCAAGAACTCGAGTACCCCCTTTGCTACATGAAGGCTTCCCTCTCTTATGCAGGTTCTTCCATGCTTCCTCAAGCTTGATCAACATCGCTTCCTCTATTTCCCCAGTGAGATACAGAGATTCCTGTATCTCCTCGGGCTTCGGCGCTTCCTGAGGTGCATACCCAAACTGCCTGATTAATAAGGAAGGGTTGTAATTGACACACCCTCTCCTTCCTATCAAAGGAACATTAGGGAATCCTTCGCATCGGTATATGACCTCAACTCCTAACACCTCCTCATTAACCCACACCACATTCTCAGAAGTCAACCCCATCAAGCGCTCAGGCCATCCTAAAGAATCAATAGAAGTGACGAAAGGCCCTGACTTCGGCATATGACTAGTAAACCACCTGCACAGTAGAGGTACACAGCAAGAGACATTCCTTCCTCGCCGCTTTTCATTTTGGTAGTGAGTGGAATGGTGGATATCTCCCAGCAAGGTAGGAACTGGGTTCTTTGCAGCCAGAATATAGAAAGCATCTGCATCAACAAAATCAGGAAGGTTTGGGAACAATACAATGCCATAAACACACACAGCAAGGATGGCGTCAAAAATAACCCAGCCACCCTTCTTGGCATACTCCCGAGCCTTCTCCACCAAAACAACCAACGGAAATCCCCACGCATCTCCTCTTCTGATCATCTTCCCTGTCAGCTCAAACTCTCCTAAGTACAGAATAGCAGAAAGCTTAGCCAGATTAGGCTTAGCGTCCGTGTGATAGAAAGGCATCTGCTCGCGAATCGGTATATCCAAGAGTGCAGAATACTCCTCTAGGGTAGGAGCCAAGACAAAATCAGGAAATACGAAACACCTGAGCTCAGCATCATAAAACTGCAACAGGGTGTAAATGTCGCTGATCTCATAAGCCGAGGGCTGGTAAACATAAGTCAGGATCCTCCCATATGTCTTCCTGAAATCTCCCATCGTCTTCTTCCTAGCAATAGTAATTAACTCTGACAACAGACTGATATCTGGAGACGGGAATCTGTAGGGTAACACTCTCTTCATGGCTTCCATGTCTTGCTAGGAAACAACCACCGGAACTAGGAGGGAAAATATGTACCTGCAATACACACACGTTAGTTGGATGCAAATGGTAATGCACTAATGCAATATGATAAATGATGCAATCAGTGAACACAGGGGCCATGCTGTAGCCTGAGGAGGAACATCTCTGTGATGTCAAGAACAGAAAACTACCACAGTCACCAGAACCTCATGACGCTGACTATCATCTGACACCCAAAATACCAATACCCTGTTAAGAAATCCATCTGAACCTCTGTATCTGACGAGAAAACCATCTGATAATAGTATCAACCTCAAACAAGAAACCCATCTGATCCAAACAACACACCTGTTAACGAGCCAAGAAAACTATCTGATAAATACTGAATCATGGTTTCTGAAGGCCAGTTTTCCTGCAATAACCCAATCCCCCTCACAGGTATGGACCTAATCCACGGACAAAGGTACGACATCCTATGCGGTCATCAGCGTCACAGACTTTCATGAGTGACGATACGATTCCCAGGAGGAGTGGCATCATCAAGTCATGAAGAGGCCTCACTTAGCTGACTTCCAAATGATCGGTCCCCAGAGTCGACAATCCTCACGTCTGGACTCCCCTCAGATCCTCAGGACCGGAAAGGAGCACCTCGGAGAGAACCTCGTCTGAGCGCAGATTTCGTAGGGAACGGTGCCTGCTCAGCAAACAGGTTCGTCTACTACTCTCCACAACTATGTCTAGGTGCATACTCAAGCCCAGGTCCGGCTTCTCACTCATAGTAACCTCCCTTTCCCACAGCAATAATCATAATAATATAGTGCTGAAAGCAAATGCGGAAAGGTAAAGGTGCGGGAAAGTAAAGTGTGGAAAGATAAAACACATATGCACAACACCCAACAGATAAACACCCAAGCGCTAGGATTGACTCGCGTAGGGGATGGAAAACGGTCCCAGCATAAGGGATGGGAAAAGTCCCTAAGCACTTTCTCCCCAGCAGAGTCTCCAGCTGTCGCTACTGCGAAAATCGGCGCCGGCTGACAGAACAGTCGCCACCGTGCGTTATTTATCCCAAAGGAGGGAAAGGAAACGCTCGAAGTAAACCTCGCAAAAAACGGGAAAGGTATGGTCATCGCAACCAAAACCTGGATTCGGGAGTCGGTTACGCAAGGGGAAGGTATTAGCACCCCTCACATCTGTCGTATTCGACGGGATCCACGCTTGGTGTTTATAAGGAAAAGGGTGTGTTTAACTATCTACGCTAGGGGTTGGTCTGAAAAGAAAAGAAAAGGACAGGACTCGATAGAACATACGCTGTTCTGGGCCTACGTACTCCCTCGTGCAATGGGAGAGTCAGAGTCAACGTAGTTCGACTACCTACGTCTAGACGGGGGGAAAGGTTGCTCGCCAGGACATCGCGTCCTGTGCCTACGTACTTCCACACGGCATGGAAGATCAGAGCAAACGTAGTTCGACTACGCACGACACAAGCTGTTCAAGTGTTTTTTATGGGAAAATGCACCTTAACCAAGGGTTTTCACAGTCCAGGAGGACAAAAATTTTGATGTTTGTTCAAATCTTTTGACGGAAGAAATGAATTCACTTTTGTTTTATCCTTTATTAAGTGTTTTTCTGTTGTTTTGAGAAAGGAAAGAGACACCCTAAAACTATGGTTGAAAAGGGGAATCTACCTAATGTTATCATGCCTGGTTAACCAACCTAATGTCTATCATAACTCCTCCGCAGCAGAGAAGTTAGAGCTCCTAAGGGATCATGGCAAAAGAACTAAACAGCAAACAGGAATCACTGGAAATATGCACGAATGCAACAACCAACAAGCAAGGCACAAAGGCCACACACCACAGAGGCAAGGGAGCTCAGCTCTACCAAATACCAACAAGCAAAGCCACTCAATAACAAACAAGCAGAAGGAGGACCACCTCAACTTCTCATGCACACAAAGCCTATTTCTAAGATGCACCTATCTCAGAAATATCTAGATGAACCCCTAAGTTTAATGCAGCACAGCACCACACAAGCCAATCAACACAAAGAGAAGGCTAACCAGCCTGGCAAACTCCTATCCAAAACTTAAGCCAAAACCCTGAGCAGGACCCCTAAACAAAACCCTAATCAAACCCCTGAATAAAGCCCCTAATCAAATCTCTAAGCAAAGCCCTAAAGCAAAACCTTAATCAAATCTCTAAGCAAAGCCCTACACAAGAGAAATCAATCCCAGTCTTCAAGCTTCAAGAAAAGCTTACCAAAGAAAGGGAGCTAAGTAGGCAGACTCATAGTGCCTTCCTCGGGAAAGTACTAGGAGGCTCCTACTTGGGAATCATATCCCATGCGGCTCAACAACTGTGAACGGTTTACATTCCTCCTCAGGAGAAACTAAACTCACATGAAGGCTCCAACATCATTGGATACTTGAGAAATCCTACATGAACTAAGGGAACTAAGTGAACAGACCCATAGTGCCTTCCTCAGGAAAGTACTAGGGGGCTTCCACTTAGGAATCATATCCCATGTGGCTCAACAACTGTGAACGGTTTACATTCCTCCTCAGGAGAAACTAAACTCACATGAAGGCTCCAACATCATTGGATACTTGAGAAAGAGGTGAGAAGAAAGAATGAAAGACATCCATAGTACCTTCCTCCGGAAAGTACCATGAATTTCCCTCAAACTTCAGGGTCTCAAACCTCACAGAAAGAGAGCAAGCTCCTAGACCAAGACCTCAATCCATGCATCCCTGCACGCTCCAACAAGACTTCATCCAGCCTCCATCTTCAGGAAGAAACCACAGACTCTCAAACCAAAAGAAACTACCTCTAAAGTTCAACCACAGTTGAACTTCAAAGTCAGAAGCCCTCAAGACTTCTTTTATTCTCAAGCTCAAGCAAAAATAACAGAACACCCTATAAAAATCTACCAAAAATCTAGGGGAAACCTACATGCCTCTATGATCCCAAGATCAAATCTCAAAGCCTAAGTCAACTTCTAAGGCTACTAAACAATCCCTAACATTGACTAGTCAAGGGTTAACCAGCAAGTTATGAGGTCTCTACTCTCTAACCCTAAAACAATATCAATCAATTTCTAAAAAATCCACAAAAATCCTATGGGGATCATGCATTAGTCTAGTATAACATACTAAAAAACTAAAGCAAAATTCATTACCAAATGAGAGAACTAAAATCAACAAGGCAGACATGTCACAATCCAATTATTCAATACCAATTAAAATACAAAAATGCAAATAAAAATGAAAATGCATGATCAATTCAATATTTTTGCACTATAAAATTCTAAATTGAATTAGGAACCTATGGAAAAAAGAAGGGAATTAATTGGATACTCCTACTATTTTTTATGGATTATTTTCTAACAGGATACAAAATGAAGAAAATTAAAAATTAAAAAGAAAATAAAACAAAAAGGGGTGGCGAATAGCAAAACGCTTCAGTTGTTTTAACATTGGGCCCAAATGAGGGGGGTGCGCCCAGCAATTGGGGCAAAGGCCCAGTCACCAAATTCATTCAGCATTCTCACACAGGGGGGGATAGCGAGTAACAGGGGTGCGTGATAACAACCTCAGACTTGGGCTTAACTCAGCCCAAACCCTAACCCAACCATCACCCAACAAAACCAGTCTCCTTCCCCAAAACCACATTCACTGTTCATTCCTAACCCTAATGCGCCGCTCATGCTTCTCTCTGAACTCCTCTCAAACCACTCAACCTCTCACAAAAAACTGCAACTAAATCTGACCTAAATCTAACCGAACTTCAATTCAACCCTATACTCAACCTAGATTCCAGTTCAACCTAAGATGAATCCATACATTTCAACAATCAAAAACAAGACGCGAACAAGGATCGAAGGATAACGCACCTGGATGTGGAATACGAACAGCTTGTGGAGTTTTTGATGCTTACTGAAGCCAACTTGGTGATTTCAACACTTTGCGCGAAGATCTTGATGAGAGTCCTGATGAACTTCTTTGGAGGTTGTTGAAGAGAATTGAAGACCGTTGATTTGTTCGTTGAAGATCCTTGAAAGGAGATCTTGCAAACTCGTTGATGAAGACCCACACGAGTTTTCTGGAAATGGACGGATAAGCGGTTGAACGAAGAAGATCGTTGGTTGAGCTTCTTGATGAATCCGAGCGAAGGTCCTTGAATATTGCTGGGAAACGTGAAGAACGATGAAGTTCTTGAAGGTTTTTCTGGAGAAGTGATGAAGGACGATGAAGGTTCTGAAAGTTTTCTGGAAAATTATATGAAGACTGATGAAGGTTCTGAAAGTTTTCTTGGAAAATTATATGAAGACTGATGAAGGTTCTGACGAACACGGCGGCGATCTATGAGTATTGCTGGGAAAATGAAAGAACATGATTGAAGGTCATGAAGAATCTGGGGAATTGGACGAGCGTGATGAATTTTCCGGCGAAACAATGCAGTTTCCGGCGGGTCTGTTCCGGCGTCTGGTGATTATTGATGGAGGTAGAAGATGAAGATTCAAAGGAGATTGGGTGAAATCTGGTTAAACCTGCAAATTTCGGCGTCTGGCGGTGGTCCGGTGATGGTTGGGCGATGGCCGGTGGGGCAGTCAATGGATTTGCATGGCCGGCGGTGTAATCCCGGTGAGGCTTGGTGAGGCGACAGGTGTCACGGTGAGGGCCTGCATGGAAGACGCGTGGAGCTGGGAGAGAGAAGTGGGAAACACGTGGTGAATTCTGGGGTGAAGTGAATTGTGAGGTGGGGGCCCTGAATTCGCACGCGTGTCACACTTATATACTTGACACATGGCAATTTCTGGACTGAAATGGGACAAAAACGGACTGATGGATTGGAATACTGGGCCTCCAAAAAACACTCTTCTGGGCCCACGAAAATGACCCTAAAAAACTGAATTAAAAAGACTTAAACTCAATTAAAAAAGCTAATTAAAGACTAAACCTAATTAACTAATTAAAACCTGACTTACTCTAATTAAAATCTAAACAAAAAATTAAAATCCTAATTAATCTCTATTAAGCCTAAAAAAGAGTTAATCATCTAATTAAAAAATAAAACTCTAAACACTTCTATTTAATGAAGACTCAATTAAAAGGAAATCATATTAAAAAACTCAAAAAAAGACATGATTTATTCTAAAAATCTATTCAACTATTAATATCCATTAAAAAATAAAAGAAAAAAAACTCCATTAATTTCTATTTAAAAACCTATTAAAAAATGTTCTATTAAACTATTATTATTCTATATTGTTCTAAAAATGATTTAAAACTATTAAAAATATTAAAAAATCTATTTAAATCTATAAAAAGGCTATTAAATCATAAAAAATGCAAACAAAAGCCAATAGCCAACACAAAGGAGAGTGAGAGACCAGATCGAAGTAAACAGTAAACCCCGGGTATCAGAATATCCCAAAAACCACCATGTAAGCTGAAAACACCGAGAAGCGCACAATTTTCCGAAAATGAAACCCTGATTATCTAGACTGGATCTGAAATATCCGGTAGATGAAAACCGGTTGGTCAAATTTTAGGGTGCAACAGGTATCGTCTTGGGTTATCATCTTTTCTCTCCCTGCTGAAGTTGCCAGTGGCAGTTGGTTTCCCCAGCAGGTCACAGCCTGATCGTCCTTGGTGTTTCCCCAACAAAGGTAATTCCTCATGGAAAGGCAGAAGATCGTATCTCAGTGATCTTCCCCAGAAGTCGTCTGTTGTTCCTAATGTCCCGCATAATAGAAGTTTGGCTGGGATATCGAGCAGGGTTGTGATCCCAGAGACATTTCAGTTTTTCATCCCCAGCGGAGTTGGCTCCGTCTCTCCAACATTTATTTTGCTGGAGTGGTTTTTGGCACGTCCAACTTTCCCCGGCAGCCCGAGCCTGCATTTGCATGTCTGCATATAGTTAGCATCTTTGCATTACATCCTAAAATGCGTAGCATTTCCATTTCGTATGGAGCACTACGCCATAAAAAAATTTAAACATATGCATGTGAAGCATAAGCCAGTTTTTGTTAGCCTTCCGTGACAACCTGAATCATCTTTCAATCAAGATAGTGGCATATCTCCGGCAGTTTGGTTCAGTCAACTCATCTGCTTGTTTTCTTTTGGGTGCCAGATCATACGTCGGCCGTACTTTTCCCGTCAGCCCTCTGATGATAACATCCCCATCATATATTACTTCCCGTCTAGCATTAGACGACGTGGATTTTGGATATGGTTTTCTTCCCGTCTAGCATTAGACGATGTGGATTTTGGATATGATGTTACTTCCCGTCTAGCATTAGACAATGTGGATTTTGGATATTACTTCCCGTCTAGCATTAGGCGATGTGAGTTTTGGACATGGTTTTCTTTCCGTCTAGTATTAGGCGATGTGAGTTTTGGATATGGTTTTCTTCCCGTCTAGCATTAGACGATGTGAGTTTTGGATATGGTTTTCTTCCTGTCTAGTATTAGACGATGTAGATTTTGGATATGATGTTACTTCCCGTCTAGCATTAGACGGTGTGGATTTATGATGTTACTTCATGTCTAGCATTAGATAGTGTGGATTTATGATGTTACTTCCCGTCTAGCATTAGACGATGTGGATTTTGGATATGTTTTTTCTTCCCGTCTAGCATTAGACGATGTGATATTTTGGATATGGTTTTCTCTCCGTCTATCCTTAGACGATGCAAGTTTTGGATATGGTATTTCTTCCCGTCTAGCATTAGACGATGTGATATTTTGGATATGACATTTTTTCTTCCCGTCTAGCATTAGACGATGTGAGTTTTGGATATGATTTTCCTTCTCGTCTATCATTAGACGATGTGATCTTCCTTCCCGTCTATCATTAGACAATGTGATCTTGGGATATGGTGTTCTTTTCGACGATGTATGACCGGACTCCAATTGCATACATCCTGACAGACTGTAAATTTCCGGGTTCTTTTGTATTCAATCACCTTCTACCATTAATGTCTGAAAGCGGTTGCTTTTCATCCCTTCAGGTCCAAGTCGATTGAATAGGGTCAGCTGTTGCACCCTAAAATTTGCCCTCGAGTTTTCTAACTTTGATTGACTTTTTGCTTCGCTTTCATCTGCATATCATCTAGGTCATTCATTTCTCGCATATTGCCTATGTTATCAGCCGGATCGAACTTATCGAGATTTCAGCCGCTTCGTTCGCATTTTAGACGATTTAAATCAATTCAAATGAGAAGTTTCATGTCGAAATCGAGCGAAAGTTGCTCTCTTCCTGGTGGTTCAGTATGTACTGATGATTTTGGGTGCGTTCCGGTGTTCGCCCGTTTTTTTCGTTTTTCTTGTTTTTTGTGTGTTTTATTTCATTTAATGGTTAATTTTTATTTAGGTTTATTTTATTAGATTTTTTAATAGGAATAGAGAATATATATTTTTAGAATAGTTTGTTATTTCATTAGTTATTTAGATTAAGTTTAGAATTTAAGTTATTAGATTTCTTAATAGGATATTCTTTAGAATTGTTAAAATAGAGTTTTATTTTAAAATAGGTTTTAATTTAGAGGTTTTAGAATTAATAGGATTAGAATTAGAATTTAGATTAACTAATTAGATTAGTTAATTAGTTAGATTAGCATTAAGATTAGAATTAGATTTTGTTAATTAGAATATTAGTTTTAGGATAGATTTTATATATTTAGATTAGTTAGAATTAATTAGGAGTTAGTTTCTAAGTATTAATATTTCGTTAATTAACAACAAGACTGTCAGATTAATTCAGAAAACCACAAAAACAACAGCAGTACACGCGTCACATGTCTGGGGGTATAAATCACTGTTCATTTTCTTCTAGCTTCAGAAAAACCCTAGAATCCGCCTACTGTTCATCTTCATCATCATCTACCGCCGCCCCTGGTTACTATTCATTACCATCTTTATTGAGAAACCCATTTCCAGTTTCACAACCAACATACTATTCATCATCGTCACCAACCCTTCAAACCCCTCGCCGGCGAACCACCCCAATCGCAACATCGTTCTCTTCAATGAAATCTCAGAAATAAACAAATTCCTCAACGGAAACCCACCGCGCTCCTTCTTCAACATCTTCTCCCTAGAAACTCTTTTGACAAACCATCTCAACCTCTTTTCCATTTTCGAAATCCTTTCCTCACTTCATCTTCTCAAACCTACCCTTTTCTTCCTTCCTCCGGCCGGAAACCCATTCAAAACACATCCGCGAAAACCCATCTCCAAACCCTACCTTCGCCTGTTCATCATCTTCCAAAAACAAACCCTAAGCCATCATTCTTCTGCCCTCCACAAACCGAACGAAAAACAACCCACCGCTCACCAAACCCTATTCTCTTCCCAAATCAAAACCCACAAATTTCATCATCAAATCCTAATTCCAATCTCAACCAGAACCACATCAAAACTCTCGCAAATCCTCAACAAACCTCCAAAAAACTTCAAACCTCCCTTCTCCAAATTGAACCATCTTCAACAAACTTCAAACTCAGAAATTCTGAAACAGGAAAAGAAGAGTTGAATTTAAACAGAGGTTAAGGATAAGCAAGGACCGAAAACGGAAATGCGAGAAGAAGAGGATTTTTTGTCTTTTATTTTATCTTGTTATTTTTTAATTTTATTGTTGATTTGGGCTTACATTGATCCATAGAGCCATGCGATTCATACCCCATATATTTTAACTTTTTTTTAATTAATTTTCAATAAGTTTTTTTTGTTAATTTTTTTTATAAACAGTTTGTTAGATTTTTATTAGTTTGTAAAATAGTTTTTAGATTATTAATATATAAATATTTTTATATTAGTTTTTAGATTGTATTTGTATATATATATTTTAAAACTAGTTTTTATTATATTTATACATATTTTCCTTTCTAATCTTTTTTTATAGAAATTTTGTAAATAGTTTCTATATATTTCAAAATTTAGAATTTTAACACATATTTCTCTAAGATTAGATTTTAACTTTTTCATTTATCATTGAGGATTTATTTCCTCTTTTTGGGTCGATGACGAGACCACTATTGTTTTTCTGTCAAATTATTGATGAGAAACGATAGATCCGAGACCACTTTCTTTCTCCCTTTTATTTCCAAATTTATTTTGATTCTTTGGTTATTTTCACCGCTTTTTGGTCGATGACGAAGTTTCCGTAATCCGTTATTTAGTCAAACTATTGATAAGTAATGTTGGATCGGAGTCTGCCTCCTTTCTCTCATCATTTCTTCTCCGTTTCAATTTTATTTTGACTTTCCTCGATCAATGAAGTCTTGTAATCACAAGCGTCTGATTATCGAAGTCGATAACCTTCCCGATTTCAAATCTATGGAAGATGACCATTTGCGTCATTTTCTTTACTTTGGGATCGCAATAGGCTACCTTCAATTAATCGACATTATGTTTGCGATTAAGACGAGATCCCACTGTTTTTGGTTCGTGCGACACGATTCAATTAGAGAATGATCCTCAATATCATTTCTCTATCTTGTTCTTAGCACGGATATCAATCACGCGACCTTCTATAGTTTGACTTCCCTCATAAGTCGAGCTACAACGGTTTAGCGTCACATTGGTCCCAATTCAATTCACTAACACCCTTTTGGACCGTTTTCTAACCTTTAACCGTGATGAGTTTTGTGAGTTCTAAGCGTAAGATACATAGGAAATGATGAATGGGGAACCTCTTCTCACGTCGTCTAGAGTGTTTAGCGTATGCCCTTTGGGCGATATGTGACGCGCTCACTCCTATGTCTTAGGATTTAGCGTAGCGTGTCCCAATCCGATATGATTCCCTCCCGTTTAGGCGTTCCAGACCTATGACTCCTTTTCTTTTGCCTCCGCGCGATCGATATTCCTTTTCTCTCGCCTCCGTGCGATCGAGATTCCTTTTCTCTCTCCCCCTTGCGATTGAGACCTGTTTTTCCGTAGTTGGTCGAACTACGGCTACTCTAATTCTTCATTCCCTAATGAAGATATGTAGGCACGAGGATCCCTATCCTTGACGAGCACACTAACCACTAACTTCCCCTTTCTCTTGCCCCCGTGCAATCGAGACCAACCTGTTATCTAGAACCTTTTCTCTCGTCCCCGTGCGATCGAGACCTTGTCCCGTAGTTAGCCTGAACTACGTTTTTCTCTGATTTCTCATACCAGATAAGGATACGTAGGCACAAGACGCGATGTCTCGATGAACAACCTCCCCGTAATTTTCCAAACTACGTTGAATCTGACTTTCCCATTGCACGAGGGAATACGTTGACTCTGATTCTTAATGTTTTGGGTTCAAATGGTTTGAATCAATTGAAAAACTAAGCTTATTTGGAAAAAGGATTCATTTGGATTTCTTGAAGTGCTAGTACCCAAATTATAGTACATCATACATATTCATGAAATGTTGCAAGCTCATTTAGAGTAAAAATATTAGTGAGAAGTCGGGATCATTCATGCTATTCAAAATTATAAGATTCTAATTCGCAATGGCGATGTATCTTTTCACACACTTTTGCTTGAGATTGCAATTGATTTTGTTGTTAGTAAAGACAGAATAGAAGTCTACAGTCTTAATTGGCATGGCTTTATATTGGATTCAATCTGGTTTTATTGCTAATTATAAGTTATATCACATGCTTCCCAAGGCTTTTGCTCATTACTGTGAATTCAAGAAACTGATTGTTGTGGACTTTACTGCTTCATGGTGTGGACCATACCGTTTCATTCCTAGTCCTAGAGTTACTGGACATATGTGCTTTGGTGTACGTCTTATGCTTGAGCCAAAGTTTGTTGTCGAGGTTGATATTATTCCCTTCTCTCCCCTTGACTCAAGTCGAATCAAGTATGTCAAATGCTTCGAACAAACCTCCAGTTACCACTACTTGTCTGAACGAACCCTCCGTTCTTCAAACCTTTTGCTCAGCTAATTTCAATCGCGAGACGTTCGACCCCAAATCTTTCATCATAATCCCCCGGTTACCGCTACTTGTTTGAACGAACCTACCGATCTTCAAACCTTTCACTCGACTAAATTCGTGAGGCAAAAATTTATGCAAAAAAACCCCAAATCCTCAAGATATTGGAGGGAAAAACCCCAATGGTTATATTCGAGAAAAACTCACAGAAAACTCAACCCAAACGCGATATATAATCCTATATTTGGACGTTATCACCTCGTCTATGTACAAGATCAACAAAAATTGTTGTGTAATTGTTGAAGAATGCAAGTGTGAGATTGAAGATGATGAGAAAATTAGTGTATATCTTTCACTTTTCTTGTTCTATCTTGAAATGGTGAGACAAAATGAATATATATAATGTCTAGACCCACTAACTAACATAACAACATTTTGAAATATAATAGATTAGAAAAATTGACTCACAACAGCGGGCGGTCAACCAAAGCAATAGGTGGGTCGACCTGAGCACACCTGAATACAAAACTACACAAAAAAACAAGTGATGCGTCGACCGGAACATGGCCATGCGTCGATGCAACGTTACTTCAAAGCAATAGATTTTTAGGCTTTTAGTATGAGTCGACCTATGGGTTGATGTGAGCAGATCCGAGAGCAAATGAGTTTTGATCAACATGTATGCGTTGACTGCCACAGGACTGTGAGTCGACGCAAGGACCTTAAAAAGTCAAAAACAAGTTCCTTGATAACACTTTGATCCACCTAAGCCATTTTTGTGTAGACCTAAGGTACCTAATATGATCAAGTGCACACTTAACATATATGAGATGCTCCTATATGTATAGACACATGAACTTATAATATTTTGTGCATTTTAAAGAATGAATGCAATCTAAGACGCGATGATACCATCAAAAGTACAAAGTACGAGCTAATACAAGTTTTGACATCATTAAAATAAGGACTAAGGAACCTTACTCTCACAGTTAGTTGTATTCAATAGAAAGTAATAAAAATACAATATTCTATGGAGAAAAATGTTGAAGAACATCCTATATAGGGTAAAATTGAAAATCAAACAAAAAAATTAAAAAATATTCATGCTTAACTTCTCTGTAGCATGTTGTTGCTGAAACAAAAGTTAAAGAAGAAAAAGAAGGATTGATATTTAATACATATCAAGGAAAGATAATTCAACTTTTTTCTGTCACCTAATAGTAACTCACTCCTTCATTTTTATTTGTGTCTTTCAGTGTCTCCCCTATTTCTCTGTCTTTCCTTTTTTTTTTCTTTTATAAATTATAATATTTGGAAGTTGTAATCTCATATATCAAATATAAATGGGGAGGAGAAGTTAAGTATTTCACAACTTCTAAGCAATTATTATATATTTTTTAAATAACCTATTTATTCAATTTAAATATAAAAATAATATTTTTTTCAAGTTATTTACCAAAATAGTATAATTTTAGAATTGGTTAAAGATGATACGCCATTTAATTTGAAGTGTATGCATATATTAAAACTCATGCGCCATTTGATTTGGAGTATGCATGTATGAGTAGCCAAATCAAATGGCGCCTACATACTCTTATGAAGTGCATGTTCTATTTCAAATGGCACACACACACACACACACACACACACACACACACACACACACACACACACACATGCACATAAACACACACACACACACACACACATACATACACACACACACACACACACATATATATATTGCATTAGAAAATGTAATTAAAAAGAAGTAAAAACATAGGAAGAAATAACAAAAAATAAAAAACAAATAAAAATATTATTAATATACATTAAAGGTTACAACAATTAATTAAAAAATCAATGTCTGGCCAAATCAAAACGTCTCCTGGTTCCACATCCTGACACATTAGCTTGCCTCCAAGGTCTACCACGATTTTATTGAGGTGTCTGTGGTATTTGCGTATTGGCCTGCGGAAAAGGTATTTGGTGCAAGGGTCCCGACGTATTTGACATATTTTCAATTATTTGTCCCTAATAGTCGGGGGTTGCTGCCAACGGTGTTGCCGCAATTTAGCTATGTGCCCATGTTTTCAAAGTTGGGTCGTAGTGGTTAGGTTAGGTGAAGACGGTATGCTTGGTCGAATTGGTATAACGAATCATTTTAGAAACGATGCAATGGCTGTTGTGGGGTAAAGAGGTCAAATAATGGTTGGGTGTTTTGGTGATGAGATGTATGTGTGCTTATTTGTGGGGGCTATGGTGGGTTGGGGTAGAGTTGAAAGAGTCATTAGGGCTATAGGCATATGTGGTGTCAGTGTGTGGATGTTGACGATAAGGGTAAGGCTTTTGTTATTGTGTTTGGGTGGGTGGCATGAATAGGTTGCGGGTTTGGATGTTTGATGGTTCGATGTATATGGCATGTCGATGATGTGAGGTGGGTAGTTGAGACTGGGTGGGTAGATATTATTGTTAGGTGTGGTGTGGGGTTGGTTGTTGGGCAGATGTTTGTTGTTGTGTGCTTGACGATGAAGCACGTTAGCGCGAATCTATCAAATATGTTGGCTTAGACACAAAGTGTTGTGTTGTAACCGACCTAAACCAAATCATATAGTGATGACTTGGTCTAGCCCCTTGCATGACATGTTCGTTTAAGATATGGCAACGTCGATTTTCCAATGTCGACACATCTTTTTAGCAAAGTCTCTCCAATCATTGTAACCTGATTGTGCATCCACTCTCCATCGATGCCAGTCTCTCAAACACGTTTGAGCTATCATACCCTAAATTTTGACCCTAAGATTTCTCAATTTTCTCTCTGTAATATTATTAGGTCTTTGGTCATGATCTTCTAAGAATTTTGTGTGTGTGCTTATTATGACTAACTAGCTCATGCAGGTACAATGATTTCAAGTGTGGATGATACTTATTCTCTCAATTAAGCATTTCAGGGCATGACTAGTTGCGCCTGACTTAAAATAGTCCTAGGGTTCCTACTTGATCTAGGCTACACTTTTAGAACTCTTTCTTCATTCTTGGGACGTGCTTGGACCAATGCTTTGAAGATGTGTTGGATGGATTTTTGGTCATATCTCATGAAAATCAATATTTAGCTTTGATTGATTAAGGTATGAGTCATGGTGCAAAAAGTGAAGTTATGGGTTCATTACAATTAAGGTCTTGTTGATTTCTCAATTACTTGTTGCTCTAAAGTACATGGTAGCTTGGGTTTGGGATTAAGATATTCATTCAAGTGTGTTTTGAATTCAGTACTTGCAAAATGACAAAATGGCATGACTTGGTTTATGGATTCCCTATGGAATCAAAGTTCGATTCTTAATGTTTTGGGTTCAAATGGTTTGAATCAGTTGAAAAGCTGAGCTTATTTGGAAAAATGATTCATTTGGATTTCTTGAAGTGCTAGTACCCAAATTATAGTACATCATACATATTCATGAAATGTTGCAAGTTCATTTAGAGTACAAATATTAGTGAGAAGTCAGGATCATTCATGCTATTCAAAATTACAAGATTCTAATTCATAATGACGATGTATCTTTTCACACATTTTTGCTTGAGATTGCAACTGAATTTGTTATTAGTAAAGACAGAATAGAACTCTACACATTTGCAAAGTCAAATTGTGATCTGAATTAATTGGCATGGTTTTATATTGGATACAATCTAGTTTTACTTCTAATTATAAGTTACGTTACATGCTTCCCAAGGCTTTTGCTCATTACTGTGAATCCAAGAAACTGATTGTTGTGGACTTTACTGCTTCATAGTGTGGACCATACCGTTTCATTCCTAGTCCTAGAGTTGATGGATATATGTGCTTTGGTGTGCATCTTATGCTTGAGCCAAATTTTGTTTCCAAGGTTGTTTTAGCAATTGCTGCCATCACAAACGCACCTGCATTTCACAATTCACTCGAGAATGGCGTTAATGAGTGGCCTCAGGCCCGCGAAACTTGGTAAGAAGATGGATAGTCCTTCATTTCCTAACATAGAGTTGAAACACAATCAGTTAGGTCTTAAAATTACAATCAATGTTCATCTAGTAAGAAAATGAATACCAGATTGTAAATTCACGGTTGGACCGTCAAGTTTCATTAACTATTCCAAACATAATCAAACAAAATTCCAAAAAAAAAAAATGAAAACATGTTCCAGACAAGTTGGATTTCTTTCCAAAATGGCTCCAAACATGATCAAACACAATACACTGAAATTGGAAAAGCAAGAATCAACACAATCGTAAAGCCAAAGCATATGCACGTGATTCGTTTCTTTGGGGTAAGTATTTCGATTTTGATTTTGCCAATTTTTTCCGCCTTGTCGTTATTCTCTGTTGAGGGTTTGAATCGAAATTGAGGGTGAGATATTGGCGCGATGTAGAAGAAGGGCGAGCATGTGTGATGTGTGGTGCTCCGCTGCGAGTATTGGGGTGCACCGTGGTATGTTTCAAAAGAAGAAAAAAATGGAGATGCGGGAAATTACGAAGAATGGTGAGAGAGACGCAGTCGAGAGTAAGGAGAAGAGAGAAGCTCGCAAGGAGGAGAAGATGCGGCGGACCCTGGTTTTTTTCCCAGCGAATGAAGATGATAATGGGAGAGGCGAATAAGAATCGAAGGGAAACGACGAAGACTGTTGAACATTACTGGTGGGATTTTTGCGACTAAATGGGTTTGAACGAGAGAGAGAGAGAAATAATGCTGATGTGTTTTTTTATTCTTATTATTTTAGTGACCCGGGTGGGCTCCAATAATAGCCAACCCAATTATTTTTTGTTATATTAAGCCCAAGTCATTTTTTTTATTAAAAAGAGAAACACCACCTTTCTAGTTTTTATACACCCATTTTTTAAGAATTAGGATTTTTTTTAGTTCTTTTAAAATTTTATGGCATTTTTTGTTTAATATTGTGAAATGTTAATTAAGATGTTAATTCTAAGTGAGAATTACTAATCTTAGTTCATTTTATTTAGGTATTAATTCTATTTAGATTTAGATTTTGGTTAAACTTTGGCATTAAATATTGATTAAATCCTTAATGTTAATCTTGATAGCTTTGGTCTTAATGTCAATCGAACTGGGAAGTAGATTATGATTTAACAATTGGTTTTTCTTCTTGGTAAATTTTTTATGAATTGAGTTTCGCCTTGATCTTGGCACATATGATTGAGAATTGCTTTGATACTTGATGATATTGGTTGCTTTGATACCTATATGATTTTCATATTCCCTCAGGTTTCTTGATTCAATTTTATCTTTGATAAATTGAATCAAGGTAGACCATATGATCAATCCTTTGCATAATAATTTCTAGGATAGTCTCCCTTGATTATAATCTTTAGAATTAGGATAGATTTCTTGCTTAAAATTGAAATCTTTTCTAAAAAAATACAAAAATATTTTAATCATATTTCTAATCAGTTTTAGAAACCTTAATAAAAACACTTACCTCTCCCCCCTGGAACCTTGATCATAGTCAACAGTTCCACAACCTTATTGAGGGGAACTATGAATGCTCTGATTCCATCCCCGTCAAGATACATAGGTACAAGATGCAATTTTTTGGCGAGCATACTTAGAAATAAACCCCTAGGTTTTTCCATTAGCAAATAACAATAACACAATAAAAACAAGAGGTTCCTGTAGAATACTACAGATGCTTAGGATGCTAATACCTTCCCTAAGTTTAACTAACCCCCGAACCTTAGATTCTCTAGCTTTGCATTGCATTGCACACTCATGGGTTATTCGATCTTTTTCCCTTCCCATAGACAAATTAAAGACTAGTGGTGAATAATGATTTGTGATTCAAGTTAATTAATAGCTTGATATCCAATTCTCGTCGCGATAGGAGCGACTGGAATGTCTTGTTACATGCTGAACTGCAGTTTTACTCTATCACTTTGGTGCATCTCCATTGTAGTAAACAGAATGATTGGTGTTTTTGTTGTCCAAACTACAAGATCATCGGGGTTAGGCTGATGGTCGAGACCCAGATACAGGCTTCAGACAAACTGCATAAAAAAATACATAATGAGAAGAATTGTAGTATGTTAATTTTATAGGCAAATTTATAGTAGTTTAGAATAAATTACATCGTTTGTTCCAAAGTGGTCTAAAATATTGCGATACACGATTATTGCGTTTCTGGGACATCAGTTATAATTCATTCCCAGAACTGACCATCTAAAACAAAAAGTGAGAAAAATAATTAGTCACAAATAAAACTTTTATTAAAGTATACATTATTGAAATTTTAAAATAAACTTATTTGTTTGCGTAGGGGAATGTATATGGATTCGAGTTGACTGGAGCGAGTGCCGAAATTCTTGACCAACCCTATGCTTGTAGTAGAAAAGCGCAAGCATAAAACTTACAAGTATCTTTTTCTTTTTGCATTTTTACATAAGGAACTATATAGATGGGCCAAAACAGCTGAACCTCAACTATAAGTGCCACTTTATGAATGTTGCGTAACAACGACAAATACATATTATTTATCGTATTTCCAGTACTTTTAAGAAATAAAAAATATCCAAATAAAATCATAATATAACAACGAGTTTTAATTATCTTATCATACTCAGTGGATTTGTCGTCTAATGTGATACTGGAATAATGTTCTCTAAGGTATTTTAAATTAATACTTGACCCCTAGGTTGACCTGCACCTTGTGCCGGATTTGCCTCTTTACAAAGAGGGGCACCCAACAAATATTCACATATTTGGTTATCCAGGTTAACTTTGCCATTAATAGCCTTACCATCAATGCGTAGGCGCAATAACATATGCACATCTTCCAGTGTGATTATGCATTCACCGAATGAAAGGTGAAATATGTGGGTCTTAGGTCTCAATCGTTCTAGAAAAGTGAGAATAACTTTGGCATCAATCGAGTATGAGACTATGTTTAGCACATGACCGAAACCGCATGATGAAAGGTATGATTTTATGATTGGGTCGTGTGATATATAGTCATGGACATGATATCGAAATCTCCTTACATCCTGACAAAAGTTATAAAGAAACTAAGTTAGCGAGAACAATGGAAAGATGAAATCATACTCTTAAATAAACCATATCTTTAAATAAGTAAGTAAGGAAAGACAAACAAATAAACAAAAAAGATTACAAATGTTGTAATATTATCAATTGTTCCTATGTGTTCATCACCCATAGTAAGAAGAGACATTATAACTTGATGTGGCTTCTGGTAAATTAACAGATGAAATTCTTTAGAGAATATAGCTTGATAGAATTTGTGAAGAGCATATGTAATTGGTAAGGGCTATATATAGAAGAAGATGGCTCACGTGTTAGGTTATTTATTTGCATGGAAATTTGAACATATACGCCATATGAAATGGTGCATTCATTTAATTTTGTACATACGCCAAATGAAATGGCGCCTAGGTAGAAGGAAAGCCAAATGAAATGGCGCATTCTTTATGCATGAGTAAGGAATCATTTTGGAATCATGTAAGGAAATGTGTAAGGCATCTTGGAAGGTATGCAATTAGAAGACAAACAATGATCAATGCACATCTCAATGGTGAGATATTTGATTGTACCATAACCGGTTTCAATTTTTGTAATACCGATGTTACTCGGTTTTCAATTAATAGACGATAAATTTTTTCCCATTTGAAAGCGAGGTTAGAAAAGAAATTTCAGTGTGGTCCATTAAGCCAGATCATCTACAAGAATCATGTGTTTTTTGCCGACAACCATGTCAAAAATTTTCAGTTAAAGGTTCGAGATGATAAATATGTTCATAATATGTTTCTCAGTCCTGAGTATTCTGGTTTCAATGATATTGAGCTTTATATTATGTTACAACAACATCAAATGTCTTAACTTTTTGATCCTTCTCAAGTTTTTTGTGAATCTGATGACTGTCGCTACGCGAAAAATGACACAGAGTCGCTACCGAATTTTATTTATCCCAAGGAGGGAAAGAGAAATAACGATAAAATCTTTAGGAAAAGAGCATGGTCATCGCAACCAAGTTTCGGGTTCGGAAGTCGGTTATGCGAGGGGAAGGTATTAGCACCCCCTCATATCCATCGTATTCGATGGGAACCTTCTAAGTTGTCTAGCTTGAATGGGTGCTTTAATCTAAAAGTTTGCTTGCTTAAAAGAAAAGAGAGGTTGGTTTTTTTTCTTAGAGTGCTCCCCAAGGATTGTGGCCCTTGTGCTTACGTATCCTCACTTAAAAGAAGTGAAGAATCAGAGCTCCGTAGTTCGGAGGCTTGAGAAATGATTGTATGTTGGTTGATTTTATACCTTGAAAAAGGGTTTTCGGATTGATGCCCTAAGACGAAAAGAAGTTTAATGAGTTGATGTTATTATTTTAGGTTTTTGAGAAGAAATTTTTCTTAATTAGGATCACACTAAAGACTTTGGATAAAGATGAATGTTTCGAATAACCAAGTCGAGCGTCTTGTATTAAAAAACTTTTGGAATGAGTGTAGGAGGGGTTCCATTCTCATTCCTTCTCCACCACTTTAAAGCTCATGGTGTATAACCTTAATCGTATCTTTATTGTTTTTTTGGATTTTTCATGAGAAAAATACCACTTGATGTTGGATCAAGGGTTTTATTGCTTGTAAAAATATTTGAAGGGATGCAAACAAGGTCGATGGCGACGCACAAGGCAATCGACTTACAAAGTTGAAAATAGATCGATAAAATCGAGAGTTTATTTTTGAAAATAGTTTTTGGAACCAAAAGTCAAAAATGACCGTAATAACATCCACATACAACGGAAAAAACGAATATCCACGTCGGTTTAATCGGCTTGAAAATACGAATAAAAACAAGACATGAAATTTTTTTTTGAAAACTATGAAAAGTTCGTTGTGCGAACTCCTTAGGATTTTTCCAGATCAGTACACTATTCACAAACAGGGGTGAAAAGTACTAAAATTCACTGTGCAAACCTTGCAGCGAAGCTGCCCAGAAAAAACATCCCTAAGTTTGTTGTGTGAACTTGCTAGGGAAAACCACAAAACACGCACTATTCACAAACAGAGGCGAAAGGGGGCAAAGTTCGCTGTGTGAAGGTGCCAGCGAACAACTCGCTAGCTAAAAATAAGGGAAAATTGGTTGTTCAGTGGCACTCTGAGTGCCATAAAGTGATGTTCGCTAGGCGAAGGGGATGTTCACAGTGCGAACATGACAACACACATGAGTATTTTTCAACTCATTTCACTACAAAAACTAAACTATGTTCTTTTTTTTTTACAATAGTTCTTGGTCACTCTTGAGACCTTATTATAATATAAACAACATAAATATTATTTAAGAGAGAAAATAAAAACATGCAAATATGTAAAGAGAGAAGAGTTTGAAAGAAAAGATACCTAAGAGCTACTATTCTCCTGCTAATCACCAATGGCTTTTGTTGGATGTGCTCTATGATTCACTTCCTTTTTCTGGTTTTCTATCACTCTCTTGTTCTCTCAATGGTTTTTTCTCTCTTCTTTCTCAAATCTCTTTTTTTTTCTTAATGAATGTTCTCAATGTTTCTCCTTTACCTACTGTTGCTCCCTTCCTTATAGTCAAACAATAGGGTTCATTTAACTTGTTTGCTGCAGAATCTTTTCATTGGGATATGCTTCTCATCACTTTCTTGATGCCAAGCCCAATTCTTTCCATTTCCATGAATTCTACTTTGCTGTATTTTTGCTGCTACACTTGCCTTGCCTGTTTTTTTTTTCTGCTGCATTTTGTCTTGTTCCCAAACCTTAACCCATTTGTTTGCTTGTGCTTAGACTGCCCTTGTGGTCCAAGTTTCTACCTTTAACAGCATTTCAAAATTATGATATTTAGATACATCATTATGAGCTCATTCCTTTGGTTTTGTGACATGAATTATTTGGTTATGAGATAATTTGTCATTTTTTGCTTGGGACATGCATGGGGCTGTTTTGGATTAACTTGATAATGTCTTGAAATTGCCCATGGATAAACACAAATGGTATTGATTTTGAAGTGTTCCAATATTGAATTGAAACTTAATTATTTTTCTTGGATGTTTGTGGGCTTATTTGGTTGTGAATTATGTGAAGGCTTAACGTAGAACATGTGGAATCAATGAGACATGAAGGGTAACATAGCATGAAGTTGATTAGAAACTTGAATTAAGATTAGAAATAGCTTAATTTTCTAAGCATTGCTTAGAGTTGGAAACTTTGTAACAAATGTAACATTCTTGCAATGTCATGAAATTTCCCTTTGTAATATTCTTGAATCTAATCTTGAATTCATGAATCTTGAATTTAGAATGATGTATCTCCCTTATGCCATTGAATTTGAAATGGATGAAGTCTTGAATTATGAACTTGTGATCTTGACTTATGTCTTGCAAATTTGAATTCCACTTGAACATAGAATTTGAAACAAATTTAGATGAAAAAATCTTGAATTAGGCCTTGTGCTTCATGTTCATTAGGAACATTGACCTTGAATACCTCAATATTTTTCAACTAACTTCTCCTTGAAGAAATCTACACGAGTAGACTTTCCAACTTGAATCAAATCTTAGATGATGGACCTTTCTTCAATGTAGCCCATGATAGGAAATTTCTCTTATTTGAAATGGAAAACAACGAACCGACCCAATCCTTACCTTGTAAACCCACATGCTCGATATGCACTAGAACAATGTATGATATGATGAATATAGGATATGAAAGGCTAAAGGTGAAAATGAGGGTGTGACAATGACGAACAAGCAGAAGTCGATGTTGTAGACGAAGAAGAAGAAGAAGAAGTTGAGGTCTTGATTGATGAAATGGTAAATGATTCAACTGCCGACCACGAGGAAGACCCATTACTGACTAATCATGTTTATTGTCCACCTCAACACATGACAAGCATGAACTTAGGTGCAGATGAACCATCTTCAAATATTTTTACAATCCATATATGCAAACACAAGGAGTATTAAAAGAGGGAGACAATTTTCGAACAAAGAAGACTATGCCCGAGCTATAAAATAATATCACATGGAATTATCAAATGAATATAGGGTCGACCCAACGAATGTGACTCTATATAAGATCTATTATCGTAACGAGGTATGCTCGTTCCGATTGCTAGCATCTTACCGAAAGAGAAGCGATTCTTGGAAGATAAGGTCTATGGGTCCATAACACACTTGTATAATCACCAATCTGATGCAAGATCATCATAAACTCGGCTCTCAGTTGATATACAATGAAGTTCTGTCTGTCATTAGCGACAATCTGTCATTGAAGGTGAGTACCATAATCTCTCATATCGTTCCAAGATACAGTTATACTCAGTCGTACAGGAAAGCATGGATAGCTAGGACTAAGTTGGTTGAAATGGTGTTCGGAAATTGGGAGGATTCGTACAAATAAATTCCGAAATATTTGGTGGCACTTAAACAATATGCTCCAGGGACTGTTGTCATTTTGGAGACCTTGTCGGCATATACCCGAGACGGGACTTGTGTTAGTGGAAATGTCATATTCCACCGGATCTTTTGAGCGTTTGAACCATGTATCAAAGGTTTTTCCTACTGTAAGCCTATTATAAAAATTGATGGAACATGGTTATACAGGAAATATAAAGGACCGTGGCAGTGGCACAAGATGGCAACAACATTTTTCCAATCGTCTTCGCTCTAGTTGAAGGGGAGACTGTCGGGGGTTGGAGTTTTTTCCTAAAAAATCTCCGATTACACGTGGCACCTCAACCTAACTTATGTTTGATTTTGGACAGACATCCATCAATCAAGAGTGCATATAAGAATCTTGATAACGACTGGCAGGATCCTCCTTCAGTGTATGTCAATTGAATTAGACACATCGCTCAAAATTTCATGCGGGAGATCAAAGACAAGACATTGCGAAAGAAGGTTGTGAACGCAAGGTATGCATTAACAGAACCTTCCTTCAAATACTACCGGGAAGAAATCAGATTGACAAACACAGATGCATTAAGATGGATAAAAAATATTCAATTAGAGAAGCGGACCAGGGCATACGATAATGGCCAACGATGGGGCCACATGACAAAAAATCTCGTGGAATCAATGTATTATGTATTCAAAGGAATCCAAAACCTACCGATAACCGCTTTGGTAAGGGCAACATATTTTAGGCTCAGGGCACTTTTTGATATCAGACGTTCAAAATGGAGTTATGCCTTACAATCTGGGCAGTTGTTCAGTGATAGTTCGATGAAATTCATTAAGGATGAAGCTACCAAAGCTAACACCCATGTGGTCATAATGTTTGACCGTAATAAAGGTTGGTTCAGTGTTACTTAGTCAATGGATCACGATGAAGGGAGGCCGAGGGGATCCTACCGAGTGGAACTAGATAGAAGTTGGTGCGACTGCGGAAAGTTTCAAGCCTTTTGTATGCCTTGCTCCTATGTCATAGCAGCATGTTCAAAGGCTCCCCAGGACCCTTCCAACTTATTGTCCGTTGTTTACCAAGTCATTAGTCTATGCAATGTCTAAAACACTAGCTTTCTGGTGGTAGCAAAAGAGGACTATTCGGTTGCATATGAAGGAGAAATTGTCTGACACAATGAAATTATGCAAAGAAAGAAAAAAGGTTGCCCTAATAGCACACATATTCAAAATGAGATAGATACAACAAATAAATTGGTAAGATTATGTAGTTCATGCTGTCATTCAAGGCACAATCGTACAAAATGTCCCAATGTTGGACCAACCACAACATCATAATTTTAAATGTAACATTGTCTCTTTATATCAAAAACATCTTTTGTTCCATTAATATCATAACATTCAATAAAAATAATTTAAAAACAACAAGTAACAATAATTTAAATAACAAAACAAACAAATACAATAGCTAAACAACGTAATTATGCGATTACAACCATCAGGACAATTTCCTGAGAACTATACATCAACGTCTGCACATCTTTGTTTGTTGTAACATTCTCCCATAAACGAACTTCTCCATTCTGGTTGAACATGGTAACGAGCCTTTCAATTCTTCTAATATTTTCACCCTTTGAAATGTCTCCATCTAACCATCAGTTCAGACTCCTATTAAGATGTTCGAACGTTAGTGTATTTTAGAGGAGGATCTTCATCAGAGGTTTGACTGGCGAGAAAATCAAATTGACATTTCTCTTGTGGATGTATGAAACCTTATAGAGATATGAGGAAGAAGAAGAGGAAGTCATTTTGAAAAAAAAATGGAAGGAGACTTATTAGAAATGGAATGAGAAAAATGTGAGAAATGCATAAAAGGTGGTGCAGTATTTAAACAGAAGTCATAGTATAGTAGTCATATGAAATGGCGCATACACACATGGTATAAAAAATGAGGATGGGCCATATAAAATGGTGTGTGCATTGTGTGTCAAAGAGAAGGCGTCATTTCATATGGTGTGATGTACATGCACAAGCCATTTGAAATGGCGCATGGGTACAAACTTAAAGGCATGCGCCATTTGATATGGCGTATCCTTTTCAACCTGCCCTAAAACTATGTTATTTTGCTAATTAATTTGAAAACATTGTTAATTTCATATTTAATTTGAAAAAATAGGTTATTTTAAAAAATATTCAAGTTATTAAATTTGAAAATTTGGAATGCAGTAACTATCATAATCAAATTAAGTATGACTCGGCTTTATCCTAACATAATTGCATTGGAAATTTTATCAAAATCATTGGTTACAAAGTAACAGAGAAAGGCATGATTGGGAACATATGCACATCTATTTGCATTAGTTTATTTCTTATAGATTTTTACCACAACAAATATTTCTTAGAGTTTAACCACAAAAACATCAAATATATAATTTCTCATACATAAAAACACGTATGATGTATCAATAACATTGTCTTTAATGTGTATAATAACTTTTTTGAGAGATAGAGGATGAAAGGAAGAGTAGAAAAGGAATTATCAAATTAGTAAAAGTGAAATCACAAAACTATACAATGAAACAAATTTTTGTAACTACTAATTACTTTAAAAGGATTTATAAAGAGGATATGAGGATTTGGGTTGACCTATTTTTCTTCCATTAACGTCCTTTGTAAACTACATATTTTTTTAAACTATTATTCATCTTTTAATTTTTTAAAATTTATTTAATTTTTAAAATGCAAGTTACAAATGAAAGGTTGGTTTTAGATTTTGAGTGGTTTGCCTAATTGGTTACTTAATACCTCGTTTTATTCTTGGCTAACAGGAAAAACAATGGTATAAGGATTTATAGTATATCTGAGTGAAAAGTGATCAAATATGGAAACCGACACAGACCAAGGAGGCAAAGAGAAAACGAAGGAAGATATCTAAATTTCATTTGTTGTAATCTTTTGGAGCTTTGACTTTCTCTCATAGGCAATGGATTAAAGTTATGTGTCTCCTCACTACAACCTCCATTTAGTAGTACTTTAGTGTTTGAAGAGTTAGTGATCGGAAAAATAACAAGTGTACTAGTTTGCCTTTGTAGTAATAATAAGGGAAGTCTCTCGAATTTCGATCTCAAGGACTGCGCATAAATATTGAGTTCAAATATTTGTCTAATCAAACAAAAACCTTTGGGGGTTTGGAATTGTTTTGTAGAATTATAAATGCAATTGCAAGAAAAGTAAATAGATCGTGTTATGTTTAAAACAGATAATGATAATATGCTAGGGAAGGTGTATGAATCGTTCCTGTGACAACTTTGAACCAATATTGCAACAACAGTTTTTAAATCATCAATACCAATTCTTAAGATTGTTTTCTCCTAATTCCTTAATGGGATAACCTTTAATCATTCACCTCTGATATCTATGTCCATAGAAATTAATCGGTAAAATTAAACTATAACATATCAAGAATAATCTGGTTCATATAAGATAACTCTAGTCCTAATTATTATCTGCTATACGATATTCTCATGAAAACATTATAAATAGTGATAAAATCTAATCTATAATCATACAACAATCTCAATTTTTTTAAACGAAAAAAATAAAATATTATATTTAATATATAGAATTTTAAATACATCATAGTCGTCCAAGTTTCATAATCATAAAATATCTAAGAACATTCTAAAAAATCCGAAAGTCATTTTTTTTATAAAGGTACATCTATTAAGCCGTGTGGAGGCACATGTGATGTATTGATGCAAACATGTGACCCAATGGGATAACATGCTAGACGCCTTTTAAGAAAAGTAAGTGATTGTGAAATATTGAGGCTTTTACACATTTTCTTTTGTTTATACGTGACATGGCTGGACACATAATGGTTTAAAAACTAAATGAGAAAAAAAAATTTAAAATTTTTCAGCAAGATTTGAGATTAGTGAGACACGTGTAAAGTAATGATAGGTTTATATTGAGTTCATTGATAATATGATACAGACCTAAATTCTAAACTATGAAAAATGTAGTAAGACTAACTAAATAAAAGAGAAAAAAACTTCATTTGATTTGATTTGATTGATACTCTAAAATACAGTAAATTATTTATCATATTAAAATCAACAATAGAAAAAAGAGAACTCTATTAGAGGTTAAGGGAAACTTCTATATCCTTTTATGATATAGCCACCCTTAGATGAATAATCCACCTTTCTTACCTTATAAATTCAACAAAAGCACAAGCAAACAAGCTATGGCATTCTCTTCAAAAGCCACAACTCTCTCTCCAAAAGCTCTTGCTCTCCTCTTTTCTTTTCAAATGCTTTCAAAAAACATCTCTTTCTCTCTTCTATTTCTCTTAATATATATTTAACCTAATTAGATTTCTATTAATTGAATTATGGTCCAACTAAAACATAAGCTCTCTCTACTAACCATCTAATTTCTATTATTACACATTCAACCCAACTCTTAATATTTTATAAATTTTCCATTATTCAATTAATTAAATTCCACCAAAAATCTAATTAATTAGCATAATTTCCCAAAATTGCCACTAACAGGCCAAACCGCCCAAAATCACACAAAATAATATTTAAATTAATTAATTAAATAAATCAAGAAATAAATAAAATGCTAATTAGATCGGGGTATTACATGTCTCGCTTCACATAGGACCGTCCCCGACTAAGGATAGGATCCCCGTCCCTACCGCTGAGGCTTGGCTCAGATCCAGGTGGACGTCACTAAGATCCACCTCATATGCCCATGGAGTGGCTAGATGAGAAGTGGGTGCACCAGTTAGGCAATAGTGCATTTAGTTTGTATCAGATTATGCAGAAAAGAAATGTGTTTTAAGCTGTATCAGATACACATAAGTGTGTTTATTATGTATCGATACACAATCATGCGGGAAATACATTTTGAGCCATATCAGATATGCATAAATATGTTTATTATGTATCATGTACGTAATCATGTGAGAAAATATTTGTTACACCTACCTTTAGCACTCTAAAAGAAAGACATAGAAAAATACAACAGAGGAAGGAAAAAAAATGTGCACGAATGTTTATGTTAATAATGAATTGAATTCGTTATAAAGAGATAATAAAATGAATAGATAGATAAACCTTCGATAGTAACCCTATAGTGGATGGACGGTGTCTTGAGTCTTGAATACCTGTCCTCCCTTGGGGCTCATGGGGTGCACTTTTTTCTTTAAGATATCCCCATCAGTTGGACGAGATGTGAAATCACCCTAACTTATAGTTACCCATTGGTGCATTTTTGGATGGTCGATTCCCTCAAGGACGTGGCTTGAGGAAGACCATTGAAACTTTAGGATCATGGAGTTGCCATTGTCGAATGCTTCAGCAAGGCACTTTTTGATCACCGAGGTAGAAAAGTCTTAGCATCCGTCTTATTCCAAATTGGATGTCCACCTCAGATGATTGACAACTGGCTAACAGTCTACTTATAGGTGATCTGGCCATATGGTCGACTCTCCTTAGGTCCAAGAAGAAGATAAGATGTGGACGACGTTCCTTGAGAGGTCCATCTCCCCATTCTATGCAAAAAGAGCTTGGATTGTTCTTTTTGTATAGTCTTTCCTTTGGAATGACATGCTAGTCAGTTCTCTAAAGTTATTGCCGACAAAACTCTTTGCAACCAGAGCTCGGGGTGCCTACCTCAGAATGTGTTCAGTGAACTTCTGCTACTTGACTGGACCAAGCGATAAAGAAAGGAGATATCACGGTCAGCAGGCTCGACCATGATCAAATTCGGTGATGAAAACTCATTTCGCTTTACCGTGGCGAGATAGCCTCGGTTGTGATGCGAGCTTCATTCAGTCTGTTGGGTCCGTCTGAAATTATGAAAATTGTAGGAATCATGAGTCGTTTCCCACAGACGACACCACTGTTCCGTTTAGAAACCAGAAATGAATGTTGTTGAAGCACCGATGAGCTTGAAACAATGGTTTGATCTCTGTTATGGTGGAGTAAGGTGAACCTGGATGATTAACACTCCAACGCACAAATCAGTTCAAGATTCAAGATAAGTATAGTGAAAAGTGGAGATTAGAGAATGTACATTACTTTTTACGTGCAAACTGATTTTTATACCTTAAATCAAATAAAATAAATTTAAAATATATTAAGTCTTAGTCATTTGAACTTCTGTCCAGTTTAAAACAAGCATAAAACAAAAGAAATATGATATGCAAATAAAATTGATCAAAATGAAAGAATATAATATAATAGAATAAAATAAATTTAACTAATATTAATTTTATAATAATCAATACCAATATTTTTTTTTGTTCAATTATAAATTATTTTATAACAACAATGTTAATTGATTTGCTTTGTAATTGTTTTAATAACAAGTTTTATGATTTGTCTATAACTATAAATATTCTTCACTAATAAATAAAAACAGAAGAAAATATTATAAAAAAAAAAAAAATCCCTTCCTTTCCTCGGTTCGGTTGTTCAATCCAGTGTTTAAAGTAAAATTTTGGATTTTCTAAACTAAATTAACCCTATTTTATTCTCTCTATATATATGTTAGGTTTTCATTCCTGGTTCACTAAGGGATTGAGCAGTTTCTTTTGTGATTGTTAATGTTATTCTCTCAAACAGGTCTTCGGATTTGCAAAAGCTGAGAGGCTAATTTGCTTTTGATTTAGTTATTTTAATAGGTTTTGTTCTGTTTTTAGAGAAATTAAAATTGAATATGGAAGGAGAGAGAAAACCTATGCTTCTGTATTTCACTGGTAAAGCCCTAAAGACTCAAACCTATTGCAGTATATCAGATACATCTAAATCCAATTCTATACGAATTCTAGAATTTGGGAAATCAAAGCTTCTAACAGTTCAACATGGTTGGTTTCTTTGGGAAAACATTATATCAAAATATGTTAGTAACTTGGTTCTCTGGAATCCATATAACCTTAACAAAATCATTCTCCCACCACTTGAACACAATGGCACCGCTATTGGTGACTGCATTTTGTCATCTCCTCCATCCGCAAATCATCAAACATGCTCCATTTATTTATTTTCATCCCATAGGCCTTCAATATTTTACTACCAACTTGGAGATCAACAATGGATTGAAGTGTGCTTTTTTAATGGCCTTGTTAGAGGTTTTGCGACGCAGGGTACAACTCCTTCTGTGACCTGTTTTGATAACCCAGTTTACTGCAATGGTTGCGTCTATGCAGGGTACCATTCTACCCACTACAATGATTCCCTCTGTGCAGAGTACCATTCTATTGTGGTAGTTATTGAAAAACATCAACTTAATGGCTTTACAATCAACTGCTTATTTTGCCTCATGAGAAAACATCAACCAACTAGTTTCCAGCAACTTATAAGTCACTTGATTGGATCCAACAACCAACTATTTAGAATTGAAATTTTCCATGTACTGGGTAGGGTTACTGCAGTTGTTGTTTACAAATTTGATTGTTCTCAACAAGTGTGGGAAACAGTCCAGGTTTTCAAGTTGAATGAGTCTAATATGACATGGATCAGAGTTGAAAGTCTCAAAAATCACATGCTTTTTCTTGGTAAAACATCATTTTCTGCCGTCGCAAGCATTCCTGGAATGGAAAACAAAATTTATTTTTCAAGATTTTATGAGCACAGTCTTGTGTTTTATTCATTAGAAACAAACAACTATCACACATTTCAACATGATCAAGTGGTGGATATTCATAATGTGAAAGAACACTTGAAAGGCACATGGATTCAGCCAAGATGGCATTAACTTTTAACTTTCGCTCACAAATTTTAAGATTTTGATTTCCAAAACTTATGTGTAACTTTAAACTTTCAATCACGCATTTTAAAATTTTGATTTCGAAAACGGATGTGTAAGTTAATATATTTATATTTTATTGTCATTTTGTTTACATGCAAAAAGAAGAAAGTTATAGTTATAATTTTTCTCTCTATATATTTTGGCTTTTTGTTCGGAGAAACTTTATTATATTAATTTTATTTCTCACCATCAACTTATTGTTTCCAATGGGCTTGCATTCTTATTGGCTTATGCCAAAGACCCCTACACAATAAAATTCGATATCATAAGTGTCTTTATCTAAATTAAATTAAATCCACATGTATCAAAACAATAAATTCAAATTAAATTTACAATTAAAAATATAACAAATCAGATTGAGAATTAAATAAATTAAATCTATATACTATTTATTCTTTTCCCCATCTTCGTATTCTCTATTATTTATATTTTTTAGTTGATCTTTACTTATGGTTAAAGATACTAATTTAAAATTAAAAAAATAATAATTAAAAATAAAAAACAAAAGAAGTAGAGAAGAAAAATAATAAATTTAGATTATATTCACAATTAACAAATTTAAAAAAATAAATAAAAATAAAAAACAAAAGAAAGTAGAAAAAAACAATAAATTCAAATTAAATTCACGATTAACAAATACAACAAATCTATTAATTAATTAATTAAAAAAAACTGCAAAGCCAAGACTCGAACCCACGTCCCTTACTACATAATAAGACTTCTCTACCACCAGAACATTAACACCATGTTTGTAATAATTTAATTCAATATCTATTAATTAATTAATCTGTTTTAAAAATTGAATTTTTTCATCCAAAAAATAGCGCCATATAGTTTCTAAAAATTGAGAAACCCTAACTTTTTCATCTCTCTGCAAGCGAGGACCTATAACATTTTCACCCTCATGTCGGCAACCGTCCTCCCTTCTCTCATCCTTACACCTCTCAAACGTAAGTTTCTCATTCTACTTGGCCGGTAGCATTTCTCTTAGAGTTTATATAGTGTTTCGCATTGGTATTTAACTTGGCCGGTAACATTTCTCTTAGAGTTTATGTAGTGTTCTGCCATTGGTATTCACCTTATACAGGAAAATAAAGAATGATAATGGGTACAGAATAGAGAGAGTCTGTTAGAAGGAGGACGGGTGAAACATGGGAGCTAGAATGTATGTAGGATGAGGAGAACAGTTCCAAGGGGAATGGTAAGTTTGGTATAGATTGTGGGTTTCCTTTGTCTTAGGTTAGAAGAAATGAGTTGTATTCTTAAGTTCTAAAGTTCTGATGTCATTTGATGTTATTCATGTTTTCTCTCTATCCTCATAGATTAAGGGAAAGTGAATGAAATTATAGGAAAAAGAGAAAATGATAAACCATAGGCCAAATCATAAGAGTATCTGTTATATGGAATTGATAAAATGATTCACTTAAAATTTCAGTGAGGTACACTATTAAATGTTTAGTTTACTGTGTTACTAGGAATTGTTTGTTTGAATGAATTGGAAGCTTCTTGATATTTTGTACTGTAGGCAAAGGCAAATTAACATCATGATTTAGACAAAATTCAACATCTTTTGTTTTCTTTATTTACTATATGTTCTTATTTTGTCTGAATATATTAGTTACTGATACTATTAGTGTAGGTAATTCTATGTGTTTCTATCAAGGTTTCATAGTCCAATGTTCTATTTCCTATATTAGTAAGTTGGGTTATTTATGCAGCTTGCAAAATTAGCACGTAATATCGTGGTTCAACTTGTGGAGGTGGGGCAAAAGCAAAGCTTCAGAAAGACGGTATAAAAACGGTACTTTTTTAATCCTTTGATTTGTTTGGTGATCTACTAATAATAACTATGGCATATTATAGAATATTATCACATTTTTTTATTGTGTATTTTTAAATGATTATGGAGAATATCTTTTGTAGATCTGGAACACTAATTAATTGCAAAGTGAATTTGATTGTGGTCTCAGGAGATTGAACTGTTAGTGAGGAATTTGAATTGGTTAGTTGTGTTAGTTAATTTGATTGAGGAATTTGCTTTGTTGGAGATGAAAGTTAGGGCACTGTTAATGTTAGTTAGATTCATGAGGAGAGTTGCTAGAATTCTAACTCTGTTATGTTTCTGTTAGTATCTTGAATTAGTGCAGGTGTTAATTTCATTAAGAATTAGTTGTTGAATTGGTTAATTGGCAGTTAGTGATTTTGTGTAGTTAGAATAGATGACAGTTATTATTGATGTTAATGAATTGGACTGTTAGGATTAGTAGTTGAATTGTAACTGAGTTGTTTTGAATGAAATGTTAGTTATGGTTAGTAAAACTGTTATATTGAAGTTGATGTGAAAAAATAGTTTAGAGTTTGTGTTAAATATGTTAGGGGTTAGTAGAAAACTCAGTTAGTTAAGAGTGTTAAATGTTAGTTAATATTATAATTAGAGATGTTAACAGAGGTTGGCCTAACATTTAGAACTATCTAGCAATTTTATAATTAGTTAATATTGTTCAATCTCTAATGTTAGTTCTAAATGTTACTTCAATCTAACAGTGAAGGAAGTGAAATGAAGGTGATGATGTTCTTAGATAACACTCAGATTCAGAGAAGATTTAGCTTTGGATGAAGGGATGGTGGTGGAGAAGAGATGGGGGTGTACCTGCAAGGAAGTAAGAGGCGGGGTTGAAAGAGCAAGTACAGAGAAAGTGTATAAAGAATTGAATAACTGACACTCCAGTGAGAGAAAGTATTTATAATATGCTCTCAGCGCTGAGCTAACGGTTACTTTGCATTGGGTTGTGTTGCAAGGTCCAATACGAATAACTGTCGGGTCTTACGTGATGTAGGAAAAATTAACACATGATCTTTACCTTGACTCAACTGTCCTGTGATCTTCCGGAGGTGGGTAGTGGTCAGATGACGTGTCATATTGTGGGGGGCACGTGGAGACCGTGTAGAAAACGTGTGAGAGCTCTATGTGAAAGTTAAAGGATTGGACCTTTATTGAGCACTCCCCGACAGAGAGCTGGATTGGATCGTGCCCGACGGTAGGCCAGCCTCCGACACAATCCAGAACAAAATGTAAATTAAATTCACAATTAATAAATATAACAAATCAACTTAAGAATTAAATTAATTAAATTTCCATATTCTTTATTTTTTTTTCTTCCTTTCTTCATACTCTATTATTTATCTTATATGATTGGTTTTTATTTATGGTTAGAGATATCAATTTAAAATTAATAAAATTAAAAATTAAAAAACAAAAGAAGTAGACAAGCAATAAAAGGGTATCAATTTTACATGAGCTCATTTACTTCATTTTATAGGATCCGTGTATCACAACTATTCATTAATACTATTTTATATTTTATTAATATAAAAGTCAAAATTTGTAAAATTTAAAAATTTATTAGTTTCTTCCTTATTCGCCTCATTACGTGTCTAAAATGAAGTATAAATTTATTTATAGTGGAACTTATCGAGCGTTTTATTTTATCTTAAATAAATAGATTTTTGTTTTTGTATTTTTATATGAAAACATTTTTTAAAATATTAAAATTCTTTTAAATTAGTTTATTATAAATGCAAAGATTAATTTGGACATTATGTGATATAACTATGCATTATTAAAATATAGTTAAAATTATAATTTCTTTAAAAATATTATCTCAAAATTAATTTTTATTAAAAACTATTTAAATATGTTTAATTTAAAATAATTTTTTAAAATATTGATATCCAAAAAATATATATTAAAAAAATATTTTAAAATAACATTTTAAAAATAATTATATAAATTATTTTTTTAGAATTAGTTTTAAAAACTTTTAAAAAGAAAAAATATATAATCCTATATAATTCATTTTTTTTAAAGCCGAAACAATGAGCCCATATAGATGATGTTGTTTATAATATCAAATTTTTATTTTGGTTATGGCTAGCTTTTGGTAGCAATTTTAGGGTAAAGTTTTATTATTATGCTTGGTGTTTAATTTGTAATTTGTTTTGGGTTGGAGTATCCTTGTACTCCTAATTTTAATATTTGGTTATCAAAATAAAATATTTAGAAAGTTGACTTCTATAATAAAGTAATTTGTTAGTTATATAAAACCTAAAAAAATAAAATTATATTAGCTAATGAAATCACCGATGAGATTTTGTCCTGCCATTCACCCTTCCACTTAAACTTGACGTCCTCCAATTTTTTATAATACTAAAAATATTATTGTCAAATTTTTAATAAGAAATAACGCACGTAAAATTTGGTAGTGCAATATAAAAATTTAGCTGAAAAAGAAAATTTTAGTAGTGCATTCTAAAAGTTCGATAGACTTTTTATCGATTATATAAAATAAATCGATGTGTGGAAAAATTGTAACACTTTGGATTGTTAGATTTTTTTTTAAATGTTGAAAAATCTGATAGTATATATCATTGGTTTTTTTAAAAAGCACATGCATCTACCAAATATTTAGTAGGGAGACTAAATATATGTAGTTTAAATTTCAATAATTGAGATTTTGTCAACCACTATGGATGTGATTGCAGTAACAGTTGTGTGTGGTTCATAATAAATCTAAACTTTTATAAATAAAGATTATATGTTTTAAAAAAACATCTTAGAATGTCTCACTATTCGTATATGATATTTGTGTACTTCAACGATGTGAAACCTTTTATTCATTTTCGACTCTTTGAGGACACTACCTGTCTCGCTCTTCTGAGATACAAATTGGATAATATGTTTCTCAACACCAAGAATAGAAAGGTGGGTAAGATCAAGTTTCGTGCACCATGGATTAATAATGATGGAAAAGTGAAATCCAACCATATTGAGCTGAAAATTGATGAAGATTGGAAGATTATATCGACGACATATCACTATAGGCCAATAAATGGACCGATCGAGTTTGATGCAACAATATTTAAATTTGTTGACGATATAATCAAGATGTTGAAATGTCTAGAATCATTGCCTACTCTGCATACTTTGCTTATGATCTTAATCTTAACTTGCATACAAATTAAAACCAAAAGGTGAGAAGGGTGGTGTTTATTTGTTGATGTCTTTGAAAGCTTCATATATGAGGATGATACTTATTCTTATCATGTTTGTACACTACTCTTTTCATTTTGATACAAATTTAGTTAGTAGCTCACCAACCTCACAATTGCATTTTGTTTTAGTTATTTAATCCCATGTCTTTATGTTGAGAAAAAGAGAGCAGAGATTGAAGGATTATACCTTATACAATATGGGATCTTGACGATGAAATATGTTGTGGTAGGACTGTGTGTGACTCATTTTTTTGTTGATTGGTTCTTGAATATTTAAAACGTAATGTTTAAAACATACAAAAGGACATGCAAAATAAAAGGATTGACTTGGTTAGTGAGCTGCTTTAGTAGTGCACATGCTTGGAAGCCAATGGCGAAGGCTTTGCAGAGACACATTTGCACTGCCACTTAACTGGTTAGAGGTTATTCATTAATCACTTATTAATCATGTTTAAAAGCTCATATCGGAATATTAAATTCCTGCTTCAAAATGGGGTCCCTGAGTCAAGTTGTTATTTTGTTTCAAAGTTGACATTGTATACTCACCCAAAATCTTCCAATATATGAGAAGGTAGTGCTAGAACTGAAGAAATTAGGATATTCCTAACTAACCAACATTTTCCTTTTTGCTTGTGTTTGGCAGGGGCTTATATTATCAGATTCAGCGGTATGTGATTGCTAAGGTGCTTTTGTAATTTGTATTCTTGACCTGTTGAATATATAGTTTTAACTTTGCTTCTGACATAAACTATTTGGATAAGACTACCTTGGTCAAATCCTGAGGCTTTATGTTTTAACTCATTGAGAAAATGCTTAGACTGATTAAGCATATGGAAATTTGACCTTTATTCTATACCTTGTAATTTCAATTGGTGTCCCTCTTTCTCCTGACCCAAATTATTTCAATCTAGATACCTTTTCTTTGACAGATTACTTAGAAAAAAGCAAGGCACATTTTGTTTATCTTATGCTCTTCCCCCATCTTTTTAATTGATGCAGGTGGAGTACTTGTTTTTGAGGATGTTACCTTTCTAAGCTTATAACTAGATTTGGCTAAGGGAATTTGAGGATGAGTTTAGGATCTAAAAAAACTATAGAGAAACTATTAAGAAAAAATCTAAGATTAATGAATTGGATAGAAACATGGTTTTTGATAAAATATTATAACTGATTTTGATCCAGGTAGCCGACTCCATTTAATAAGATAAAATGCGTTAGACATAACCTCTTGTTGTGAGCGATACATGGGGATTCTGATGAGTGATTTAGATTACGTGCATTTGATCCATAGATTTTTTAGTACATGATGGGTAGAATGAAATACAACTTCGGACGAGTTTTCTCATCTCTCAATAATGTATTTATTTTCTTGTCATAGATTTTTCCTTTTTCATTTTGCTCACTTTAAAACCATTTAAACCCAAGTTTAGAGACATAGAGATTGTCAAACGATATCCTTTCCCTCGCACTGACCCCTGTGGAGACAACATAAATCCTAGAGGGAATTCTTTCGAAAATATATTTTGCTATGTCACAACCATCATGGAGATTTCACACAATTCCATGTGATTATTCTCATCAAACACCATGTAGTCATACCACGATCACCATGGGTTGATATCATAATTACCATGTGATTCTATCATAATCACAATATATCACAATGTGTTTCCATACAAGCTAGTTGAATCACAACTATGATATTGCTCTCCATCCATGCCTTCGACATTCTCGTAGATGAGATGACTCATTTATACCAAATACTCGTTTACGGATGCATACCGAGGAACCTCTTACATTCGAATATTGCAACCTAAGTTATTTACCATAACCTAAATATCTTTCTGATTCCATTCACCTAGCTATAACTCTAGATTTATTATCACTTATCATGATGAAACTTGATTTTATTTATTATTCATTCAATAGATACACATCATAATATTATTCGTGAAACACATATAATAGTTCATCACCAATAGGACTTCTGGAATAAAGGTTCCTCGCCAAATTGGAATTTTAAAACAAAGGTTCTTCACCAAATAGGACTTCCGAAACAAAGTTTCCTCACCAAATAGGAATTTTGGAACAAAGGTTCTTAACCAAATATCCAACCAATTATTGGAACATATATCACATCATCATAGTATAAGTCATAAAGCATACATGATAGTATAACATTATCAATCATGTAGTATTTGTCACTCATATATGTTTTCCTCACAAGTTATTTAATTAACTTGCTAATTAAGCGTTAGGCGAAGCTTTCACATAGCTTGTTCCAGCCTAAGCTAACCCATATACGCGCGACATAGTTAGCACACGTCCGATCATCTTATGGCGTGGTTAATCAGACTCAATGATGGAAATTAAAGTGTAATAAGAACCTATAACCTCTACTATGTTATATCTCTATGCATTATCTTTCCAACGCATTCGACCCCACATCAATCAGAGTTATGAATCATATTTTATGGTGAAAACAATAAACAACATGTTTTTCAAAATGTCATAACCCTCACTTAGCGAGCCCATTCCTCGCCTAATGAGGATTATAGGACTCATCCAGTGAGAAAATGAGCCAAGGAAGGGAAACAAGTATCATTTAATCAGATGCATCATCATATTGCACCCAAATACACTAAACATCATGGTTAAATACCAACAGACATACCATTAGCAAGACAATCATGGATTAACATCAATTTCACACAAATCACAAGTTTTCCTAAAACCCTAATCCCCAAATCATGAATTTTCCCCAAAGGTTATATCTATCTAGGAACCTAACTTAAGAGATGAAGATGATGAAGGATTGAGTTGATTTCTTGATGATCCAAGCCCTTGATCTTTAGTTTCCAAGCTTTCCTTTTCCTCCTCTTTCTTTTTTGTTCTCATATTTCTCTCTTTCTCTTCTTTCCTTTTTTTTCTTCTTTTTCTTTCTTACTACCAAGTGATAAGTTGGAAAATAAAGAGAGAGATAAAAAATAATCCTAAAAGAGATTTTATCTTCTAATGAGCAATTACCCAATTATCAATGTTGCCAAAATGCTCCTTCTTTTACTAATTTATAAAGGTCAATCAAATTGAGTAAGAACTAATCTCTTAGAGCAACTTTAACGCAGGGTTGTTAAACCAAAATTCTTTATAGCTTACGTTAGTAATAAGAAATTTGCATTATAGGAGAGCTGACATGGCATCCAAATGAACTAAAATTTAATTTCCATTATCTATATAGTTAACGTTAACTATGTGAAACCTATTATAATATTATTTAATATTAACAAAATATTTCAAATATTCCAACACGAATATGATATTTGAAAATAGTAACGGTCATATTATCATTTTTTACCTTTTATAAATTCTATAGAAATTTTAATTTTTTTTACACACAGTTTTACTTCTAAATTTTTTTCTTTCAATTTTCAATCTTATTTATTTATCAAATGGATCCCAACCAATCAAATCCTTATTATAATTATATTCCTATGAAAATATAATTTGTTTTATGTATTATTGTTGTGAATTTTGTATCATTTTTAACTTTATAATAAAATATATTTAATATTATTTTTAAGTTTTTAAGGTAAATTTTATTTAAAAAATTATATATATTTTAATTAAAATAATTAAATTAATGGTAACTTGAATAAAAAATATAAAATGTGGGGTCAAATTTTGGTTTCTACAACCACCATTAAAATAAAAACTAATCAAATCAACTATAAATTTTTTAAATCCTACAAATCACTTTGGGCCCACAAAAAGTATCTTAGTTTACCCATTTAGTTTACTCCCACTAAAGATGCTCTTATGAGTTCACTAATTACTGTATTTGTCTCAAATAACAAAGAATGGAGCATTTAGGAACTCAATATGTCCCAACTGACAAGGAAAAACACACTTAAGAGGATATGAGATATTACAAATTAAATGTTACTATAAGACTTTTTATTCTTCTTCATATTCTCCTCACTTGAGAGCCTTTTGCTTTTGCTAATAGATTTGTTGTTTTGTTAATCTTCTCTTGTTATGACCCTTTTCATAATAATCCCTTTTCAACCCTTCTTATTCATTATTGATTTTTCTTTTAGCACTTTTTTGGTGGAGCAATGAGTGTTTTCACTATTCAAACCCTTTTGAGTTCGTTTGGTGTCTCTAGAAATAGAGTCACTCCCAGGGTTGTTGTAATCTACTGGATTCTCAAGGTAAATATTTATTTCTAATCACCTTTTATGATTTAAATAAATTGTTTTCAAACTCTCTCAAAACAATTATCAATATTATATCTACATGAAGATCTACGACTTATTCTCCTATGATATTATTTGGTTGCATATGAATGTCCTATTATCTTTTTATACCCATTATATTGAAGTGAGTGTGAATGTGAATGCTATATGTAAGATGAAGCTAGTCTTGTGGGAAATATGATTTTTACCTGATAAGGAAATTTTTTTTTATTATGATCTTAAACAGGTAGTAATATACTTCAATTTGATAATTCAATTCAGAGCTATCCCAAAATTTGGATGTTTGAAAATTGTTATGTTATAGTTGCGATTTATGGGTGATCTTCTAATAGAGTTGGCTAATGTACTCAAGGTTTGATGATTTTAGTTGGTTGTCTCGAGTGGTTCCTTCCCATGTTAGTTCATCAAGCTAACTAGTTTATTTATCCTATTTGAATGTTTCTGCTGTAACATCAACATCATCTAGACACTAATTTATAAATCTTTTGTTAAAGGAGAAAATATAGAGGATATCATTACTAAAGAAGAATGTGTTGGCATTATTGTAGACCTGGTATTTTTATAAACTTCAACGATTATTATTAAATGTAGTGGCTTTTTGGATATCTTGGTTGCTTGCTTTGTTGTGTACACTTAATTAATCGGTGCTACAAGACAAGGGGGTCGGTGGAGAAAAAATGTAAAGCCCTCAGAAATGTTAACAACCATGAAGGAGAAGGCTTAATTTGATGAAAGAAATGAGAAAAGAGAAACAGTTATGGGAAGAAAGAGTTGTTATACTTTTTTATATATTATTAACCATTTGCAGAGGTTTTTAACATCTGAAAATAAAATATCTCTTATTTAAATTGTTTATTAATTTTTTAATACAAACGCTAAGTCAGATTTATATCTTAAACCTTGTTGTCAAGTCACATCAGCAGAACTTAACGTTTTTTTCTCCACAAAATTGGATGGAAAAGACTAACCCTACTAACAGAAGTGTATTTAAAAGACTAAAATATAAAATTTTAAAATTAAAATAGTGAAGTAAAACATTAAATCAAAGAATTAGTGACTAATTATAACAAAAAAAACTAACATGTTTAAATAAATAATCAAATACATGTATACTTACCTATTTAAGAATAGGTAAATATATGGTTACTAGAGTAAAATTTGATTCAAAATGAAATAATGATAATATTTTTTAAATATGACGATTTAGCGATGCAAATGTTTGAAATTCTAAAGTGAGAAAAAGAAAAAAAAAATTGCGACTTAAAAGTATCTTCATATTTTTAAATTGGGTAACTTTTTCTTCGACCAAACATACATTTAATTAAAATACATTCTCTTACCTCCCTTTTATTAAACTTTCTCCCCTCTCATATGCTCCGTTGAATGAAAGGGACCCTAAGAAGGGTGCGTGATCAATTTTTTTACAAATTAACAAATTAAAAACTTATCTGTATAGATATATTTTTTGAAATTTGTATTTAATTTTTTAAAAATGACATAAATTCTTGTAACAAAATTATCGCACATGCTAGAAAATTTTACCCCATACCCCTACACTAAAAACTTTTAGACCAAAATACCCTCATATAAATAGTTATATTTTTCAGAATTTTTTCAGTTCGCTTCACTCTTCCAAAAGTCTTTCGGAGCATACTAAATTTTTGCTGCAAACCGGAACACTTTACAAAAGTCTTTCGGTTCACAAATTTCACACAGGAACAAATAAAGTAAGTGTTCCGGTTAAAAGTTAACCGAAAATCAATTATTATGTCTTCCGATTTTAAGTATGTGTATCGAAACTCATTTTAGTAGTCTTCCAATTTGTTAATATGTTTACCGAAAGTCTCTTCAAATGTGTTCCGGTTTAGTGATTTTTGCATTCTGGAAATCTCTTCAAATGAGTTCTGGTTTTGTAGTTTTTGCATTTCAGAACTCTTTGTCAATGTGTTTCGGGTTTTTTTTTTTGTCATTTTGAATTTTTTTCAGTTGCTCAAACACGAGGGGGTAAGATTTCACATTGTGCTTTAAAACGGGGCACTTTATCGAGATTGACTGGTGAGGAAGAGCATATTGATGCATCTGCATCCGCGGCACAGTCGGTTGGCGATCCAGGAGGGTTGTAGATACATATCTTTTAGTTAAGTACGAACAACATATTGTTAGACATGTATGGTTTGGTGAGGTAAGTAAACGACATGTATTTGATATTGAATAATATTTGAATTTTTAAGGTTGTGTTTTATTATATTCGTACTTTTAATTGTTTTCAGGAGAGAGACCCGAAGAAAGAGCTGAAGGTTGTTGGACATGGGAGGAAGCCGACATCGAGGGTTTCACAACAACTTTCAAAAGAGATGGAGGATTGGATTTCTAGGTCTGGTCTATCTTCACTCCAGAGAACCAATTTGACGAAGATAGACACAAACCTGGTTTACAAATTTATGGAGAGATGACATCTAGAGACATCTTTATTTCACATGCCGTTTGGTGAGATAAGCATTACTCTGGATGATGTCTCTTGTCTGCTTCACTTGCCCATCATAGGAGTGTTCCGCCCCTCAAGATATCACTGAAGTGGTTGCTGTTGGACTTGCTGTTGATTACTTAGGAATGTCACAATATAGGGTACAAGAACAAGTCTTTCACTGCAGGGGTTCTTACGATACGTTGGAATGGTTATACGATTTATTTAAAGAGCATAAAGCTACTTCTAGATGGGCATATGCTATTAGAATGTATTTGTTGATGTTGGTGGGTTCCACAATTTTTGCCGACAAGACCTTTACGCTTGTTGAGGCACGATACCTCTTACTATTTACGGACTTGAACATATTATCGGGATACAATTGGGGAGTTGTTGCGTTGGTTATCCTTTACAGACATCTCGTAGATGCTTTTATGTTCGGTTGCAAGCAGCTTGGTGGTTATCCTACTCTCGTACAGGTCTTTATTTTTATTTATTTTATTATGTTTTAACTAATTTTATTTAGTATATTGTATTTATTTATTTATTTTATTATGTTATAAATGATTTTATTTAGTTAATTAATATTATTAATTTTGTAACAATGCTGGATTCACGAGTATTTTTCAACACTTGGAAAAAATGGAGAGAATTGGATACTAACTCAAAATTATGGTCTTACTCGAGCGACGAGATGGTCCTATAAGCAAGAAGTCCTTAAGATGGATGAGTTGCGACCTATTTTGAAAGAGTTGACACCTGTCAACGTCATATGGTATCCATTCGAGGATCATAGGCTATGGCGTCAGTTTGATGAGTTATATCTATACAGGGGGTGTCTGAAATGGGGTGACATAGTTGTTCCATGTTTGTCTGGCAGATGTATACTTCAGTTTGGATACATTAAGTATATTCCACCCCCACCTCCTGATTACATGATGGCTGATGATATTGATGTTTAGTGGATTGGTTACCACCAGAGCTTCCTTGTCGTGATTCTTCTGACAACACTGGCCACCACCTCATCTAAACCAAATGATGGATATCTTGAGTGGTATTATCGTGTTTTGCATCCTCGTTTGGTACCGCCTCTCATGATGCGCCAAGAGAGATGTCAGTTCCTGTTTACGATGCAAAACTATCTGATCCTAGTTGGGCTCGTGTTTCTACATTGATTCATCGCTATCTTCGACAGGTTGATGCTAAAGAGGATGATCCACAGTTTGCTGATTTATTTGAAGCTTTATGTATTTCTAGTTCACATTGACTTGTGCTTATGTTTATGTTTATGTGTTAACTATTAGACTTATTGACTTATTTCTCATCCACATTTTACATCAATCTTTCATCCAGACCCATCTTTCATTGGAGTCGACCTGATTTTAAATGGACATCCACATTTTTTTTGTTGCACTTTGGGTTCCACTATTAGTATCCTTGTATTTCCCACCTTTATCACAACCAAATATTAATTTGTTATTTTTTCCTCTCTTACCTGTTTTAGTATCTGAACGAGTGATAATAACAGTTACTTTATTTCGGATTCTAACATTTTTAATCCACCTTATCACCTCTTCTCGTGTACCAAATCTTTGACTAGTTGAAAAAACATCAGAAGTATCTACACATATTTTTGGAGGAATTTCCATACATGCAGTATAAAAAAATCATAAAAAAAACAACTTTAAAAAAAGCAAACCGGAAGTCTTATTGAAAGAGTTTTAGTGTGTAAAATCAAATAAACCGGACATCTTTCTAAATGTGTTCCGGTACATAAAACAAACAAATCAGATAACTTTTAAAAAGTGTTCGGGTACAATTGCGCTCCAATACCGAAACTCTTTTGGTTAGACTTTCGGTACAGATTTTGTGACAAACTAGAACTCTCTTGCCAAGTCTTTTCGGTACAGTTGCGTCCAAATATCAAAAGTCTGTCATGAATAGTAAAAAATAAAAAAAGGATAAAATTGATATTTTAAAAAAAATAAGGATATTAATATAATTGTAGGAGTATGGAGTAAAATTTTCCACAAGTTAATACCATCATTTTTTAATGGCAGTTTCTTAGGTACCCATGATAAGTAGTTGGGTATAAGTATTTTTACTATAAATAATAAAAAGCATTTTAAAATTATATATATATATATATATATATATATATATATATATATATATATATATATATATATATATATATATATATATATATGACATGACATTGAATGTGATTTTTTTATTAGACGAGAATATCGGTATCCGACTAAATCTCAGATCCTGGAGTGTTCACTTTTTTTTATATGAAAAAATTAGTCAATTTTATTTCATGTTTAGCAATTGGGTATCTTCTTCTTCTGTCTATATAAAACCCGATATTTAAAATTAAAAAAAAAACGTATTAAAAACCTAGGTCTTCATTTTTGGAGTTTTAGGCTTCATAGCTTCGTTAGCTTTCTTCAAAACAACATTGGTGTCTCTAATACGGCGACATGAGTTAAAAGGATCGAACGATTACCCATTTTCACGGCGGCGCAACCGCAACTCCGATAGTCGAAGCAACAACACTGGTATGAATCCAATTCCATCATCATGTTTTGTTATCTCCGTCTCTGCCATAACCCTAACCTCCCTTTCACAAAACCCTCTCCCATTCTCCATCTTCTTCTCAAACCCTTCTCTTCTTCTTCTTCCCAAAACCACTCTTTCACATTTAACTACCTTATTCAAAACCTCGCCTTCTCTCCCGAAACCGCCTCCAAAATCTCCACCAAACTTCAACTCAACAACTCACAAAACCCCGATTCAGTCCTCGCCTTATTCAAAGCCCACGGCTTCTCAATTTCACACCTTTCCAACCTCATCCAAACCTGCCCCAAGCTTCTCACTTACCATCCCAACAAAACCATTCTCCCCAAACTCAATTTCCTTCTCCTAAAGGGTGCTTCCACTTCTGACCTAATCGACATCATCGCCAAAAATCCAAGGTTCTTATACCTAAACTTGCAAAAGTCCATCATCCCATTTTATGATTTATTCAAAAGATTCTTACTTTCCGATGAATCCACTATCGCCTTTCTCAAAGTACGCTCTTGGATGATTTATTCTAAAACCCAGTCTCAGAATATTCATTTCCTGCTGAAAAATGGGGTTCCTGAGTCTAAAGTTGGTATTTTGTTTCTAAATTGGTATTCTGTATTCACTCAGAACCCTCCTGTATTTGAGAAGGCAGTGATGGAACTAATGGAATTGGGATTCAACCCCAAAACTACATTTTTCACTGTGGCATTGCGTGCTAAGATCAATGGCAAATCGCATTGGCAAAATAAGATTGATGTGTATAAGAAATGGGGTTGGTCGCAGGAAGATATTGTGTCAGCATTTTTGAAGCATCCATGGTGTATGTTGGCATCTGTGGATAAAATTGAGGCAGTGATGAAGTTTTTTGTTAATCACATTGGTTGGGAGTCTAGTGTGCTTGCTAAACATCCAATACTTATTCTGATGAGTTTGGAGAAACGGCTTATTCCTCGGGCTTTTGTTTTGAAATATCTTGAATCTAAAGGTTTGGTTAAGGATGCTAAATCGGGTACACCTTTCAAAGTTTCTGAGGATGTGTTTTTGAAGAAATTTGTGAATTGTTTTGAGGAAGAAGCTTCTTATTTGTTGAAGATGTATGAAGATCAAAAAGAAGTTTCACATAATATGAAGATCAAAAAGAAGTTTCACATAATGTTTGAGAAACGGTTTGTGACTGTAATTTGGGAAGCTGCATCAAGAGTATCCACAACCATGACGCAACATGACTGCAATATAGAATCTGGTTTTGAAGATAGGTGAGATATGCAAAGGGCCTCAGGCCTCTCACGTATCTTTGACTTTTTTTCAGTTTGAAATAGTCACTTGATCACCCTATATGATTCCTTCATTGATTGAACGGAAAACCACAAACATTTAGACTAGAAATACTTGTTGTAATTTGACAACCACAACCGTTTAGACTAGAAATACTTGTTGTAATTTGACAACTAATAATGTCTTTTGCAAGGAACATGAGTTATTATACCTTAAATTTACTATTGTTGCATAAGTGATGTTCATTCATGCAGAAACATGATATATATAGCCTTATATAATACAATTTTGCTTGTGGTTTTTTTATACAAAAGTTTATTACCTGATGTCCATTACTTTGCTTATGATATTGATCTCAAATAATATACAAATTAAAACCAAAATAAGACGAGAGGATGATGTTTGTTTGGAAAGAAACAAGTATACATCTATTTTTGTCACAAGTGTTTCCTAGTTAGCTTACCTCTCACAGAGTTACAGTCATTACTTTTGTCTCAATTCTTCTCTACTATTTTTCAAGCAGTTTTGTACTACCTTTTTGTCTTGATACAGATTTGGTTAGCAGCCGGGCAACCTCATTGGCTGCTTATTGTTTTAGTTGTTGAATCATACGTCTTTAAGTTGAGTAAAGGGTAGAAGAGATTAAAGTATTATACCGTATAAAGATATGAGGTCTTGATGATGAACTATATCCCATGGTAGTGTAAAATTGTGAGTCATTTTTTTGCTGATTGGTTAGTCTGCTACTTTAGTTGTGCACATGCTTGGAAGCCAATGCCAAAGGCTTTGCAGAGAGGCATTTGCTCAGATACTTTACTCGGTAGTGGTTATTTGTTAATCACTTATTGAACATGTTTAGTTGTTCCTACTTCCTAGAGGATAAGGATTTCCTTTTCTTATGTTTCCCTTTAGCTTTTGTTTTGGCAGGGCTTAAATCATCAGATCCAGTGGTATGGGATGGCCAAGGTGCTTTTGTGATTTGTATACTTGTCCTGCCGAATATATAGTTTTAACTTTGCTTTTGACAAAAACGCTGTGGATAAGCCTGTTAGTGTTAACTTGGCCCCAATCTTTTTGGATAAGCTAAAAGGCTATTATATCAGCAATAATTTCCTTCTATTATTACTAATTTATATTTAGGGAATTTGAAGACTGTTTCGTGTATTCTTGGTAGATATGGGAGGCAATACGTGAGAGAGAATATGACAAATTCTGTTAGCAGAATCACATGGGGAGGGGACAGCTGGCAGCAGCTGGGTGGTAATAGGATCTAGGAATAATTCCATAAATAATTGCGTCCCAATCATTTGTGGGTACGAAGATATTTGAGTGGATCTGATTTCTAGGAGAGATAAGACCTCTCAAAGTGCCTATATCAACTTTCTTCTATTTTCGCTATTCATGCATTTTATTGTACTGATTTTGCTATATCCCATTTGAACTGTAGCCTATTTTTTGAATACAGTCAGTACTTTATATCCATTTCTTTGTACTATTTCTGCATTTCTCTGTTAGATACTAAATTGATTATATCAATTTGGTATCTAGAGCCTTGGTTTCGCTTACTCTACGGATGGTTTTTACGCGTGGTATTATGGAGAATCACGTGGAAACGATAGAACAGATACGACAGATCGTAACGGAGCAACAATCCAGACCTCAGGTGACAGTGGAGCAGATTCTCCAGCTCATTCAGGAGCGTCCGGGTCACCACAGAGGATCCGACGACGATGAAGATGACGGGAGCATAAGGAGTAACCGTTCGCACGAATCTCAGCCCAGAAATCGCCGTTACGGGGGTGGCGAAGGAGGGCGAACCATGGGAAGAAGAAGGAAGCTGGAGATTCCCATTTTCAAGGGAGAGGACGCATATGGTTGGCTCGTGCGGGTCGAGAGATACTTTCGTTTGAATGGTGTAAGGATGTGTGACAAACTAGACGCGATATTGTTGGCTATGGAGGACAAGGCTTTGAATTGGTACTAGTGGTGGGAGGAGCAAGCCCCACTGAGGACATGGGAGGAGTTCAAGGTAGCTGTGATGAGGAGGTTTCAACCGGGTCTGCTGCATAACCCGATGGGGCCTTTGTTTAGCTTATGACAAAAATGATCGGTGGTGGAGTTGTCACACCCTAATTTTTGACCATAAGATCCTGTTTCCTTGTTTTTGCTTGCTTGTTTTATTGTTATATGTATGTTTATTACGGCTAACCAATTTGTACAGGTGCAGTGAAAGCAAGTGTTAATCTTCACAGTCAAGTACTTCAAGATATGATCGTTGGATTGGGGATCCAGAGATCTTTCTTTTGGTTGTATTATCAGGGTTTCTCAAGAGTTCCAATGTTTGCCACAGAGGTTTAAATTATTAATGTTATTGAGCACGAGCATTTGAGGCCCGTTATGACTTTAAGGAGGAATAGCATCACGAATGGTGTCGTTATTTTCAAGGTTTCTTCAAGACATAGTTCGCGTACCATCGTCGTCCGAAAGGTTGAATCGTCATTTATGAGAAAGAGTCCGATTTGTTGATACGACAAGTATGGATAAGAACCATGATTGAGACTTGGGTATTTTGTTGTCAAGACAAAGTTAATTTAACTTATTGACTTACAAAACCATTAAATCGTGGAAGGATTCACGAGATTCGAAAGAGTTTCCCCGAAGTCAAATCAATGCGTTATTTTCTTTACAAGGATTGGTTTTTATTGTGGAAATTATACTATGAGGTACCACGACACCTTTTTTTGTAAACTCAGCTCATTTCAAAAAAACACGATTTTAAGACAAGAAGGGTTAAATTCAAATGACCAAGTTTTAAGGAACTACAACAAATGCCAAGGCTTGCAATTCATTTTAATTCAAGGCAATATATGAATTATTCCAAACTCAATGCTATGATTAAGGTTACAAAGATTTAGAAAGTTGTATCTTTTTTAGAATCATGTTCAGTATCTATAAGCATCCATAGATACAAGTTGACTTTGTATTGCCAGGATTGATTTATTACTATTTTAAGGTTGCCATGAATTTAGAGTTCAAATCCACCGAATTCATTAACCAAGAGATACAAGTTTTTCCAAAGATACAAGTACCAAGGAAACAAATGCTACAATTGGAATACAATAGAAGATTTATAGAATGTACATTTGACTTGATAACTACAACCCATATGCTTCATGAAACTTTTCTTGACAAACATGAATGATGAAGTCAACGTGGCAGTTTTGTTTCATTTCAAGTCCACACTTTGTCCTAACTAATACAAGCTTCATTCCATAATGAACTAAAGCCGTGCGACAAATCGTCATGTTACTATTTCCAAGCTCACATTCCAAACCTGCCAACGGAATTTGATAAAGTTAGCAATGCAATGTTACAATCTACAAAGATGCGATTCAAATATCCAAGGCAATGATCAGAGAATACATTATTTTGGCGTAAACTATGGCCATATCGAAACAACATATATTTATGAGTTTCGATACAATTTAAGACGTGCTTGACAAGGTTGATCTAATTACCAATGGTAAATACAAAGTAGTGTGAAACCTCATCATCGTTACGCATCAAGAGCCGGCTGCAATCGCCATTCCGAATACGAAACATTCCATCAACAGCAGACCCTGTCCAGTCTTTCAACCAATTCAGAGGACAATTTAGTTCACCTGCTATTGCCGAAGAAATCCCTGCAAATTCAAATGCAATTCATCAGAGTGAATTAATAAGCTGAATGTGAACATAATGATAAGAGCAAGCTCGGCAGAACACTCATGGAAACCGTCTTTGGCCAAGACCAATTGGAAGCTTCGAATTTTGTAGAACAACGACTTCCTATTTCCTGCAAGTAAGGCAACGCCTCTTCAATTTAGAGCACGGTCAAAATTTGGAAGGAAAATGTTCATCACTTCATGATTCATCATCTCCCGGTACCTCCAATAAACATCAACGGTCATTAAGATTTCGAAATCCTTCCAAAGTTGTTTTAGACATGTTAAAGTCAGGAAATCAATTTGTGTCTCAAATACCGTCATCAACAGTCAATTCTCATTTATCAAGCATTATTAAGGGATACAACTCAAAACAGAAAGTTTCCAAATGAATCAATTCAAAAGGGGACAAGGTGGTAATTATTTCCAAAACCGGATAAACATGTTCGTACGAAATTGGTAATGATTTTAACAGGAAATCATGAGATTAATTAGCAGAGGAATGGTAAGACTATAAAGGGAGATTCAGAAAGAAAATAAAAAAAACAGGTCACAGAACAAGAACCCTAATTCCCAAAATTCGCCAAACCAAGACGAAATACCAAAAATCATAAAACCAGAAATTGCAGAAAAACAAGAAACTTATCCTTTTTGGAGTTGCATCGTGGCCATCCCCCTCGAACAACCGTTGCAGATTCGCGCCTCCGAGCACTAACCCGACTGGAAGCTGCAAGTCGCCGTCAACCGCCGCTTTCGAAAAACCCCACAAAACCAAAACCCATTTTAATCGTGAGGTGATTTCTTTTGCTAATTATTGTTGTTGTTTATTGTTGATGTAGGAAGGCAAGGAGGAAAACAAAACGAAGGAGCGATTGAGGAGAAATCGCGGCGAAAAATGAATGGAGATGGCAAAATGGAGAAGAAGGAAGAAACGAAGAAGATGAAAGGGGAAGCGAGGGCAAAACAATGAAGGAGGGAATTGAAAAGCAGAGCGGCAGATTGCAGAATTTGGGGCTTAGGGTTCAATTGTTTTTTTCTGTTTGTTTTCGTTTGGTTTTATGTTATTGTAATCTAGTGTATGCTCACACACACACACACACACAACACCATGCACCGCACGATCATCACCATAAGATCTCATCACACGGTCGTACCTGCGCGTGCCCACCATAACCCGTATGCCCTCCTCACACTGGATCCATCCGCGCCATTAACCCTTAATTACCCCCTAGTTAACCTTTAATTCGCCTAATTAATTAACCTAATCATTCTACTTCATATTAATTTAATTAATTAACTAATAATTAATCATCTATTTAATCAACTTTTTTTTCTAATTTAAAATATGCTAATAAACTTTCCATAATTTAACTTTTCCTAAATAACTAAGTTATTCATTTAACTAATCCCTTTTAATTTACTAATTTACTCAATAATATGATTTACTCACCTTACCATTAATTTATTCTCTTAATAAACCTTTAGTATAAATCTGGTTAATATTCTTAACTAAAAACTTTTTTCATAATTTAATTTGAATTAACAAAACTATTCAAAAAAACCTATTGCATATTTTAAAAATAACTTGTACTCATAATATATAATCTTTTATTTAATAACCTTTTTTTTCAAATTCAACATAAAAAATGACAACAAAACCTTTTATTTATTTCCTCTATTTTAATAATTAATTCACTTTATTTTTCTTATCACTGTCATAAATATTGATATATTATTTTGTTCATAGAAACCTTTTCATAATTAATTTAAAATTAAAATAAGAGGCCTTCCCCCCTTTTTTTTAAATCACTTATTAGAAATTTTAAAACTTTTATTTAAATCTAAAAAACTAATATAACTTTTCTTAAAAATTATTCTCTCATAAAGTAATTCAACTTTTCCTAAAACTTAATTTAATCTAATAATCAAATATAATTTCCTAAAATCAATTCTCATAAATTAACCTCTCCTCGATTTAGTCAATCGTGCACGCCTGCGGCCCCGCTCTGATTCATTCACATGTCCATTTTCACACACTTAGCGGTTTCATGCGTTTGTGTGCCTTTACTTCATCCTGCCTTTACCTTTATCGTCCTTAATCTTTTATCGCATCGCATAAACGTCCAAAGGAAGAATCTGCGCATAACTTAAACAATTGTGCGTATGCATCTCATCTGCATCATAATCCCCGTTGATCCTTTATCCCATTCAAGTTGATCTCTAAATTAGATCCTACCCCATAAGGAGAACCTTTATCGTTTATTTTCACAACTTAGATAAACTTAAACACATCAACTCAATTCAAACTTATTTAAACCGTTAGAGAATTAGACGTGAGTCATCTTTACCGTCGGATGTAAATCTCCTGCCCCATAATAATACAATCAATATGTAGGGACTTTTCCGCTTAAGAGAGATAGTGGCGCACTTGTCGACAATCCGAGTGCTTGAGCCCTTCTCTTAAGACGATGCAAAGACTATTTTCCTACAATTTGTGGTGGCTTAAGTTGAGTAACCTCCCTTAAGATGACAACTCGTCTTTTCTCCTAGAACTAATCAATCAACAACCCTTATCCCTTAGGAACTTTGACCACAGTCAAAGATCTCCTCAAACCCTTTAGGGGAACTACAATTACTCTGATTCCATTCCCGTCAGGATATGTAGGCACAAGATGCGACGTCTTTGCGAGTATACTTAGAATTAAATCCCTAGGTCTTTTATCCTTAAGAAGATAACCTTTAGCAATAAACAGCATAAAACAAGAGGTTCCTGTAGAGTACTACAGAAACTTAGGATGCTAGCACCTTCCCTAAGTTTAACCAACCCCCGAACCTAAACTCTCTAGCTTTTGCATTTGCATTTTATTTTGGGTATTTCGATCTTTTTCCCTTCCTTTGGACAAATCAAAGACCAGTGGTGAACTAAATGAATTAAGATTCAAATTAATTAATAATTTGATATCCAATTCTCACCGCGACAGAAATGGAGACTTCACTGGGAATTCCTCAGTGGGTTTTCCTAACTTGTTTATTTTGATTGTTTATTGTTCTATATGTCTGTTTATTTGTATAATTACTTGTTTATTTCTTTTGGGTTGATGTCTTTGAGTGGTGAGACAAAGTCCTACACCCGGACTTGAGTGAAATTAAAATAGGATGGTGATATATTCGACGAGGCTTATAGGGAGTTGAATCCCAACCAAGTTGACTTGAGAATCCCGCTCAATTGAGGCCCTCTTGAAAACAGTACTGTTGAACGAGTTAATCGTGAAAACATTCACTATTTTCGACCTTGGAGCCTATGATATTGAGGACCGTAGTCACCTTTAACCCCACTTTGGCCTTTATTGGGACGTAGTGCGAGGACTATGAGGGAGTATTCCCGAAATAGTTGCTACGCGATGCTACACTCAAAAGAGGTTCTCTTGAGAATATTATTAACCACCGAGTAATTAGGAAATTGATAATATCCAAAAGATGGACCAATGATTTGGGCATCTCTTTAGAACCTTGTTCTGCAGGTACAATCAACCTTTAGTCCACATCCTTTGGGAATGGGTATACCCTTTGGCTCCATGCTCGTTGCAAACTTAGGATTCTTGTTTGTTTATCCTTGTTTATCTGTGTGCTTACCTGCGTTTGTTGCATCCATAAAGCATCATATTGCATTGGTTTCATGGAATCCCGAGTTTTATTTATAAACATTATAGAAACCAATCTAGATTACAAAAGAAAAATATTTTTGGAATATTCTTTTAAGATTCCTAACTTGGATGACCTAAGGAAGTTAGGGGCACTGATCGAAGAATCAAGAAAACTCAAGAGACAAATACAAGAGGCTTCCATTATCATTGAAGATCAATAGAATTTCAAAAGACTTCCATAAATATTGAATATCCAAGTAAACAAGGGCTTCCTTCCTTACCTCCCAGCAAGAAGAGCAAGAGATAGAGGATTTATTTTCCTCTATCGGACTACTCTTTAGACGTTAATCATCGACAAAACTTATATTCAAAAAAATCCAGATAAGAACAACAAATCAACAAGCGCGGTGAAGGACTTCCTTAGGGCTTTATTTGCTTTTATTTAGCTATTATGTTAGGACTCTTATAAGAATATTTATTTGTAATCGATATCAAAAAAAGAATAAATGAATTTTATTTGGTATTCTGTAACGTTTATAAGAACTTGAGTTCCATGAAACCTTTCATTTCTGTATTAGCATTTAACATTTAGCATTTGCATGTGCATGTGTCTCTTTTCTACTGTGGCTCATTCCAGTCTTCTGTCTTTGTCTCGTTAGCTGACATCTCGACCATCTGACCAAGCTCGAAGTATATACTGAAGGATAGTAAAGATAACAAAGATATGGATCTCATGACTGGCTTCAGAGTAAGGACTAACCCGGTATTCGACCGTTCCTCCGACGACAAGGTTCAACAAGTGAATGTTCCTATGCAACCTCAGCCTTTGCAAGACAACCCGTTTGTTCAAATTGATGAAGGAGATTCCCAATTACCACGGTGTTCGTCAGATCTTCCGAATGTTCAGGTGGATGATCCCAAATTTATAGCAATTGAGAAAAGATTTTATGATCTCAAAGAATAATTGAAGATGATGAAAAGGACTGGTACATATGATCTTAAGGCTCACAACCTATGTCTAGTTCCAGGAGTGGCTATCCCTCCAGAGTTTAAGATGCCTATCTTTGAAGTATACAAGGGTATTAGTTGTCCAAAATATCATTTGACGATGTTTTGACGAAAGATGACTGCTTACATTGACAATGACAAACTGATGATTCACTACTTTCAAGAAAGTTTATGTGGGGCATCCTTGATATGGTATATGAAGCTACAAAGTAGCCACGTTTAGTCTTGGGAAGACTTAGTCGTTGCCTTTGTGAAACAGTACAGTCATAATTTGGATATAACTCTAGATAGTAAATATGTCAATGGATCTTTCAGAGAATTTATGGCTCTGGTACCTCATCCTCAACATCAGTATGAAGCGACTGCTCAGTGCAAGCAGTGGCTACCTCATAAGCAAAGGGTGACATCTCCAGATCAGCATCAAAATCGACAGGTCCGAAGACGGTTTCAGAATTAGAAGATACCTCTGGGTATTCTGAAAGAAGAAACTCGCTGGTTTGATCTTATCCCAATGACGTACCATCAACTATGGTTTTATTTTGCTAGAAACTCGGTAATGACACCCAAAAGACTAGAATCATGAAGTCTCACCCACCGTGGTTCAACCAGAACGCCAGCTATGAATTTCACGATGGAGCAATGGGGCATTCGATTGAAGAATGCATAGGATTCCAAGAAATAGTTCAAGAGATGATGGACGACAAAGTGTTGACCTTCAAGGGTAGAGGCCCACATGTGAACGGAACGCCGTTGTGTTGACGAATACGAAGGCTTAATAAAATCCAAGAGAAAGGCTTATTTGGCTTTCCACTTTGTTTGCTTATGGGTGTTTCATTTCTTTGATTAAAAGCATAATTGGCATGTAAGAATTTGTTATTTTGAATAAGTAACGCAATAAATGTTTGTCTTGAAGAAATCCATTCGTATTCACTCAAAATCATTTTTCATAATTTATAATGCCAAATTTACCCATTTTTCTTCTCACTTTGATAAAGAATTGGGAGGAGGATGACGAAGTAAAGCGCATCGTGTATGCTTTTGAATAAAAAAAAACCCTACTGATGATGTAAGGCATTGTTTCAACCTCTTAAGCACCAGAAATATTTAAACCCCTTTAAACCTGAATGAAGAATCTGTCTTTCCCAAATAAAAACCTCATTTTTAACCTGGGGCAGGGTATCAAAAAATGAGCATCTTTCAAAAATTGGGTGGGCACAAATATACTTTATCCCTTTGTTTTACAAATCGGAAACTAAACCCAGATACAACCCATAAAGTCCTAATTGAAGTAAGGTCTAGTTCGAAAGCATACTCGATGAGATATCGTTTCCTGACTCCTATGAGCCGCGCTAATTTTTTGTCGAATTTATAAAAATTAATTTATATCCTAATTAGTGATTTTGGTCACAATTTATTGTGATACCTCTTTTCCAAAACTTCAAGACAAACGCGTGTTGCATTAACCGTTTTGAAATTAACATTTCTGACTTGCTAAATTTGCTTGATATCTTAGAAAGATTACATACGGACGTTGATGATGAAATTTGAAGACTCTGTTGACTTGGGGCAAGTTATTTTCCAAGAGGTTTGATCCGTACAAGTTTGAATTCACCTAGAACACAAGTTTGAAGACTCAGTTATACCGTCAATCAAGGGCAGTTGCGTCGAGATTCGATGAATCTCTCAAGGAGTTTGAAGACATCGAAGAATTTCAAACGCCATGTCTTATGTAAAATCCTATTGAGAACAACTTTTTCTTATGAACCAGGTGACTTGGGGCATTTGAGAATTGATTTGCAATACTTTTATTCAGAATGGCGACTACCATTACACAGCTCATCAATACAGAATTTCATTATAACTCTCTGAGAGAACTTTTCAAAGCAAAAAAAAAGAAAAATACCAGTGAACCTTCGAAAACTTCACAGTTCCAATGAAGTGGATGCTATTCGACCCCTTAATAGATCTTTTTACTACGACGATCTTCCCCAGCAAAGCGGATGTTTATTTCATCTCCATTGCAGTTTTGACTCCAACATATTCAACAACTTTGTTAACTCAGGCTTCCCCATTGAATGGATATTTATTTTATCCATGAAGGTTCTACAATTATGAGATGGATTCATTTCTAGTAAATCTTTATTCTCATCTTCAACAGGATAATTTATTTTCGTCTTGACGATCCTTCAAGTAAGATCAAGATGTTTTATCCCCAAGTGGCTGCTCTCTATTCCCTAAGAGAAGTTTTTTTTGAAGCCTTGAAGCAGGAGTGTGATCCTGTATCTAGTTCTCCTCCTATCCCCAGTGGTACTTCTATCCTTGAAGATAGGTCGGATGTTCGTCCCGAGATGTTTATTTCATCTCCGGTTGCCTCTATTCGTTTTTTTTGTCAGCATGAGCATGAGCATAGCATATAGATAGATAGCATGGCATATACATTTCGCATCTTTGCGTTTGTTTATTCTGTCACTTTGGTCGTGGTTATCCCCGAGTAACTGGGTGTCTCCTCCTTCCAAGTACAGTTGTCAGCCCTAGGCAGAAAGAGCGTAATATTTATAATGCCCTACTGAGTTCGATCCTCGTGGAAGACGGTTGTTTTAGCACATCCCATTTGAGTTCATACCTCAATGGTCGGGTCTTGATTGATAGTTTCTCTTCAGACATTTCCTGAATTGAACTTCGGTCTGTGGCAATCACATTGTGGACATCTCCAACTTTTGAATATAGATTAAGTGTGCATAACTATTGAAGATGGATATTTCTCCAACAGTATTATCAGAATTCCTCAACAATTTATATCTGAATTGCAAACAACCTCTTTATTTGAGCAACTCGTTTTGATCAAGATTTTATTCAAAACGACAAAGGGCAGTCTCCACAAGACAATTTGTCCATCCCGAGTGATTTTATCAAGATTATCAACCTGACAAATTGCATCTCTTTGGAAAATCACCAGAGAAGTTGGTCGAAGACTTTACAGATATTTTCTCTTTAGTTGAGAATCTACAGAGTTTCAGAATATTTTATAACTACAATAAGAAATACTCTTCAGGAATGTTTTCCCCAGTGAGTTCACTACACAAGATTAATTTCCTCAAATGGCATGTCTCCCGAGAAGTTTGATGAACTTTATTACATTTAATCTCTCTTTATTTGAGAAGACATACTTTGCAAATCAACCGGCTTACATCTCTTCTGAAGATCCCCAGTGAAGTTTTTACGATCTCTAGTACATTATGAAGCTCTACAATCTACAGTGATATTTTTATCCCTTGTGAAGATGCTCTCACGAGTTTTCATCATTTCAGGTAGAAATTGAGACCAGCTCATGGCATCCAGACCATGATGCTCGGGGAGGAGGTTTATTTCAAGAAAATAAGACCAGCTCATGGCATCTAGACCATGACGCTCGGGGAAGTTTATTTCAAGAAACTAAGACCAGCTCATGGCATCAAGATCATGACGCACGGGGAGGTTTATTTCAAGAAACTGAGACCATCTCATGGCTTCCAGATCATGACGCTCGGGGAGGTTTATTTCAAGAAACTGAGACCAGATCATGGCATCCAGACCATGACGCTCGGGGAGGTTTATTTCAAGAAACTGAGACCAGCTCATGGCATCCAGACCATGACGCTCGGGGAGGTTTATTTTAAGAAACTGAGACCAGCTCATGGCATCCAGACCATGACGCTCGGGGAGGTTTATTTCAAGAAACTGAGACCAACTCATGGCATCCAGACCATGACGCTCGTGGAGGTTTATTTTTCAACTCTTTTCAAAAAGAATACTCAATTAAGAAGCTGAACTATGTTTCGATCAAGAATTTCATTTTTTTTTGTTATTACCATTGTTTGGGCTATCACGCATTGGTGATAAGTCATCCTTCAATTTTAGGCTCCTCATCTGTCGTTTAAATTACCAGGTTCTGGATGAATGTGCCATACTCTTATACTTCTAGAGATGTCCCATTGCCGGTTGTTTCCTTTCCCCGTGGAGTCTCACTTTGTTGAACTCGTCTTTTCCGTTGCTCCTGTGTTTCTCGCGTGATGTGTCTAGTTCGTCCCCTGTGGCATCTTGTCTCCACAGGACCTTTGGTCTTGCATTTTATATCATCTCATATCATTTGCATTCGGTGGCGTCTTAGGGCCAAAAATTCGTGCAATGGTTGTATTTAAGTCCCTCCTATCTCGTCGAGACGAAGATTTCAATCTTCATATCTCCGGATAGAAGAAACTTAAATAGGGGCATCTGTCACACCCTAATTTTTGAACATAAGATCCTGTTTCCTTGTTTTTGCTTGCTTGATTTATTGTTATATGTATGTTTATTACGGCTAACCAATTTGTACAGGTGCAGTGAAAGCAAGTGTTAATCTTCACAGTCAAGTACTTCAAGATATGATCGTTGGATTGGGGATCCAGAGATCTTTCTTTTGGTTGTATTCTCAGGGTTTCTCAAGAGTTTCAATGTTTGCCACGGAGGTTTAAATTATTAATGTTATTGAGCACAAGCATTTGAGGCCCGTTATGACTTTAAGGAGGAATAGCATCACGAATGGTGTCGTTATTTTCAAGGTTTCTTCAAGACATAGTTCGCGTACCATCTTCGTCCGAAAGGTTGAATCGTCATTTATGAGAAAGAGTCCGATTTGTTGATACGACAAGTATGGATAAGAACCATGATTGAGACTTGAGTATTTTGTTGTCAGGACAAAGTTAATTTAACTCATTGACTTACAAAACCATTAAATCGTGGAAGGATTCACGAGATTCGAAAGAGTTTCCCCGAAGTCAAATCAATGCGTTATTTTCTTTACAAGGATTGGTTTCTATTGTGGAAATTATACTATGAGGTACCACGACACCTTTTTTTGTAAACTCAGCTCATTTCAAAAAAACACAATTTCAAGACAAGAAGGGTTAAATTCAAATGACCAAGTTTTAAGGAACTACAACAAATGCCAAGGCTTGCAATTCATTTTAATTCAAGGCAATATATGAATTATTCCAAACTCAATGCTATGATTAAGGTTACAAAGATTTATGACATTATTTTGGCGTAAACTATGGCCATATCGAAACGACATATATTTATGAGTTTTGATACAATTTAAGACGTGCTTGACAAGGTTGATCTAATTACCAATGGTATATACAAACTAGTGTGAAACCTCGTCATCGTTACGCATCAAGAGTCGGCTGCAATCGCCATTCCGAATTCGAAACATTCCATCAACAGCAGAGCCTGTCCAGTCTTTCAACCAATTCAGAGGACAATTTAGTTCACCGGCTATTGCCGAAGAAATCCCTGCAAATTCAAATGTAATTCATCAGAGTGAATTAATAAGCTGAATGTGAACATAATGATAAGAGCAAGCTCGGCAGAACACTCATGGAAACCGTCTTTGGCCAAGACCAATTGGAAGCTTCGAATTTTGTAGAACAACGACTTCCTATTTCCTGCAAGTAAGGCAACGCCTCTTCAATTTAGAGCACGGTCAAAATTTGGAAGGAAAATGTTCATCACTTCATGATTCATCATCTCCCGGTACCTGCAATAAATAGCAACAGTCATTAAGATTTCGACATCCTTCCAAAGTTGTTTTAGACATGTTAAAGTCAGGAAATCAATTTGTGTCTCAAATACCGTCATCAACAGTCAATTCTCATTTATCAAGCATTATTAAGGGATACAACTCAAAACAGAAAGTTCCCAAATGAATCAATTCAAAAGGGGACAAGGTGGTAATTATTTCCAAAACCGGATAAACATGTTCGTACGAAATTGGTAATGATTTTAACAGGAAATCATGAGATTAATTAGCAGAGGAATGGTAGACTATAAAGGGAGATTTAGAAAGCAAAATAAAAAAAAACAGGCCACAGAACAAGAACCCTAATTCCCAAATTTCGCCAAACCAAGACGAAATCCCAAAAATCATAAAACCAGAAATTGCAGAAAAACAAGAAACTTATCCTTTTTGGAGTTGCATCGTGGCCATCCCCCTCGAACAACCGTTGCAGATTCGCGCCTCCGAGCACTAACCCGACTGAAAGCTGCAAGCCACCGTCAACCACCGCTTTCGGAAAACCCCGCAAAACCAAAAGCCATTTTAACCGTGATGTGATTTCTTTTGCTAATTATTGTTGTTGTTTATTGTTGATGTAGGAAGGCAAGGAGGAAAACGAAACGAAGGAGCGATTGAGGAGAAATCACGGCGAAAAATGAATGGAGATGGCAAGTTGGAGAAGAAGGAAGAAATGAAGAAGATGAAAGGGGAAGCGAGGGCAAAACGATGAAGGAGGGAATTGAAAAGCAGAGCGACAAATTGTAGAATTTGGGGCTTAGGGTTCAATTGTTTTTTCTGTTTGTTTTCGTTTGGTTTTATGTTATTGTAATCTAGTGTATGCTCACACACACAACACCATGCACCGCACGACCATCATTATAAGATCTCATCACACGGTCGTACCTGCGCGTGCCCACCATAACCCGTATGCCCTTCTCACACTGGATCCATCCGCACCATTAACCCTTAATTACCCTACTAGTTAACCTTTAATCCGCCTAATTAATTAACCTAATCATTCTACTTCATATTAATTTAATTAATTAACTAATAATTAATCATCTATTTAATCAATTTTTTTTTCTAATTTAAAATATGCTAATAACTTTCTATAACTTAACTTTTCCTAAATAATTAAGTTATTCATTTAATTAATCCCTTTTAATTTACTAATTTACTCAATAATATGATTTACTCACCTTACCATTAATTTATTCTCTTAATAAACCTTTAGTATACATCTTGTTAATATTCTTAACTAAAAACTTTTTTCCTAATTTAATTTGTATTAACAAAACTATTCAAAAAAAACCTATTGAATATTTTAAAAATAACTTGTACTCATAATATATAATCTTTTATTTAATAACCTTTTTTTTTTCAAATTCAACATAAAAAATGACAACAAAATCTTTTATTTATTTCCTCTATTTTAATAATTAATTCACTTTATTTTTCTTACCACTGTCATAAATATTGGTATATTATTTTGTTCATAAAAACCTTTTCATAATTAATTTAAAATAAAAATAAGAGGCCTCCCCCCTTTTTTTAAATCACTTATTAGAAATTTTAAAGCTTTTATTTAAACCTAAAAAACTAATATAACTTTTCTTAAAAATTATTCTCTCATAAAGTAATTCAACTTTTCCTAAAACTTAATTTAATCTAATAATCAAATATAATTTCCTAAAATCAATTCTCATAAATTAACCTCTCCTCGACTTAATCAATCGTGCACGCCTGCGACTCCGCTCCGATCCATTCACATGTCCACTTTCACACACTTAGCGCTTTCATGCGTTTGTGTGCCTTTACTTTATCGTGCCTTTACCTTTATCGTCCTTAATCTTTTATCGCATCGCATAAACGTCCAAAGGAAGAATCTGCGCATAACTTAAAGAATTGTGCGTATGCATCTCATCTGCACCATAATCCCCGTTGATCCTTGATCCCATTCAAGTTGATCTCTAAGTTAGATCCTACCCCATAAGGAGAACCTTTGTCGTTTATTTTCACAACTTAGATAAACTTAAACACATCAACTCAATTCAAACTTATTCAAACCATTAGAGAATTAGACGTGAGTCATCTTGACCATCGGATGTAAATCTCCTGCCCCATAACAATACAATCAATATGTATGGACTTTTCCGCTTAAGAGAGATAGTGGCGCACTTGTCGATAATCTGAGTGCTTGAGCCCTTCTCTTAAGACGATGCAAAGACTATTTTCCTACAATTCGTGGTGGCTTAAGTTGAGTAACCTCCCTTAAGATGATAACTCGTCTTTTCTCTTAGAACCAATCAATCAACTACCCTTATCCCTTAGGAACTTTGACCACATTCAAAGAGCTCCTCAAACCCTTTAGGGGAACTATAATTACTCTAATTTCATTCCCGTCAGGATATGTAGGCACAAGATGAGACGTCTTGGCGAGTATACTTAGAATTAAACCCCTAGGTCTTTTATCCTTAAGCAGATAACCTTTAACAATAAACAACATAAAACAAGTGGTTCCTGTAGAGTACTACAAAAACTTAGGATGCTAGCACCTTCCCTAAGTTTAACCAACCCTCGAACCTAAACTCTCTAGCTTTTGCATTTGCATTGCACTATGGGTATTTCGATTTTTTCCCCTTCCTTTGGACAAATCAAAGACAGGTGGTGAACTAAAGGAATTAAGATTCAAATTAATTAATAATTTGACATCCAATTCTCACCGCGACAGAAGTATATGGAGAAATTCGAAATGCTGGTAGCTTTTTAAAGAAGGGAAGAACATATTATGTTGGACTCCATTTTCATGAATGGACTGAAAGAGGAGATTCAAGCTGAACTAAAACTCCATGAGAGTCAAAGTTTAGCAAATTTGATGGATAGGGCCCTGTTAATTGAAGAAAAAAATGAGGTGGTCCACAAGAAGGGTAGTTCATGGAGAGATAGAGGAGGATCTTGTAAGATCAAGGATCCTGTAGAGGTAGGAGGATCTAGGAGGGAGGGAGAGAAAGGTAATGGAGGAGGTAATGAAATTTCAGAGGGAGGAGATTAAATCCTGCAGAATTAGAAGAAAGGAGTAAGAAAGGGCTATGTTTCAAATGTGGGGATAAAGGGAATAGGGAGCACATTTGCAAATTCAAGCATATGAGTTTTAAATTATGTGAAGAAAGCAATGAGGAGGAAGAGGTAACAGGCATAAAAGGGGTGCAAACAGAAGATTTGGTGGGAGGAGGGGAGGAATGCAAGACTTTGCAACTATCCCTGCAGAGTCAAGAAGGATTAACTTCTAATAAATCATTCAATGTCTGGGCTACAGTCAAGGAAAGAGAACTGTTGACACTAATTGATTCTGGGGCAACTAGAAATTTCATTGATGCTAGGCTAGTGGAAATGTTGGGATTACAGTTGGTGGAAACACCACCATATGTAATTGAGGTGGGGAATGGAGAGAAGGTGAAATTTCAAGGGGTGTGTGAAAAGTTGAAGTTCTGGTTGCAAGGAGTGGAATTCAGCCAGAATTTCTTCTTGATGGAGTTAGGAGGGACTGATATGGTGCTAGGTATGGACTAGTTAGCTAGTTTGGGTAATATAGAGGCTAACTTTAGAAATTTGTGCCTTATGTGGGAGTGGGGTGGACATAAGTATAGTATTCAAGGAGATCCTACATTAAGAAATCATCAAGTTTCTATGAAAGCAATGATGAAAGCTTTGAAGGATGAGGGGATGGGATTCTATGTGCAGATGGTGAAAACTGTTGCAGCAGAAAAGAATGCTGAGTTAATAGAACGGAATGAGACTTTGGGGAAATTTGAGGATGTGTTTCATTTACCCAAAGGTCTGCCACCCAGGAGAGAACATGACCATGCTATTCTGCTGAAACATAATGCTGCCATTCCAAACTTGAGGCCTTATAGGTATCCTTTTTATCAAAAAAATGAAATAGAGAAAATTGTAGAAGAAATGCTCCAGGCTGGTATCATAAGGCACAATACCAGTCCTTTTTCAAGCCCAATGCTGTTAGTAAAGAAAAAAGATGGAGGGTGGAGATTCTGCACAGATTATAGGGCTCTGAACAAGGTGACCATTCCTAATAAATTTCCCATTCCCATCATTGAGGAGTTATTAGATGAATTGGGAGGAGCGGTCATCTTTTCCAAACTAGATTTAAAATCTAGTTATCACCATATTAGGATGAGGGATGAAGACATATCCAAGACAGCTTTCAGAACACATGAGGGGCATTATGAATATATTGTCATGCCCTTTGGCTTGACAAATGCTCCCTCTACTTTCCAAGCCCTCATGAATGAAGTTCTCAGGCCATTTCTAAGGAAATTTTGCTTGGTTTTTTTTTATGATATCCTTATATATATATAGTAGGAGTAAAGAAGCACACATAGAGCATTTAACTGTCATATTGCAAGTGTTGAAGGATAACCAGCTATTTGCTAACAAGAAGAAATGTTCTTTTGGTCAAGAAGAGGTTGAGTATCTCGGGCATTAAATCTCAGCCCAAGGAGTAGCAGCAAATCCCAGAAAGATTGAAGATATGATCAAGTGGCCTGTTCCAAAAAATATAAAAGGACTAAGAGGATTCTTAGGTCTAACTGGCTACTATAGGAAGTTTGTGAGGAATTATGGAAAAATAGCATGGCCCCTTACTTAACTGCTGAAGAGAGACTGTTTCCTCTGGAGTACAGAGGCACAAGTGGCTTTTGATGAACTAAGGATAGCAATGACTACTCTCCCCGTTCTGACTATGCCTGATTTTGAAAAAGAGTTTGTAGTGGAGACTGATGCTTCGGGCAAAGGCATTGGAGCAATGTTAATGCAGGAGGGCAGACCTGTGTCATACATGAGCCAAACTCTAACAGCTCAAGCCCAACAAAAGTCAGTTTATGAAAGAGAACTCATGGCTATGGTCATAGCTATTCAGAAATGGAGACCCTATTTATTAGGGCAAGCATTTCAAGGTGCATACTGACTAGAAAAGCTTAAAATTTATAACAAAACAGAGGGTGATGGGGGGAGAACAGCAGAAATGGCTATCTAAACTGATAGAGTATGATTTTGAGGTGAAGTATAAGCCTGGAAGGAAAAATAGTGCAACAGATTCCCTTTCCCGACAGATGCAGTATTCTCACATAACTATTGTCCAAAGTGAAGCTTGGAATGGATTAGAAGAGGAGGTACTACAGGATGAGAAGCTGAAGGGAATAATGCAGGTTGTTTTAGCAGATCCTCTTAGCCATAAAGGGTTTCAACTTAAGGGAGGAAGGTTTTATTATGAAGGAAGAATAGTGGTGCCTAAGGGATCCCCTAGAATTAGTTGGATTCTGAATGAATTCCATGATACAATAGTAGGAGGGCATTCTGGTTATCTCAGGACGTACAAAAGGATTAGTAGTGTGGTATATTGGGAAGGTATGAGAAAGAGGATTCAAGAGTATGTGTAGGCTTGTGAAGTGTGTCAAAGGAATAAGTATTAAACCTTGACACCGGGAGGATTACACAGCCCTTGCCTATTCCCACACAAGTATGGAGTGATATTTTTATGGATTTTATAGGGGGTTTACCTAAGGTACAAGGAGTAGACACTGTTATGGTAGTGGTAGATAGACTCTTTAAGTATGCTTATTTCTTTCCAATTAGCCATCCTTATACAGCCAAGAGTGTTGCTGAAGTTTTCCTTCAAGAAGTGGTTAGATTGCATGGATTCCCTAGATCCATAGTTTCGGACAGAGACAAAGTGTTTCTTAGTCATTTCTGGATGGAGCTATTTAAGTTGGCTGGGAATAAGTTGAAATATAGCAGTGCCTACCATCCTCAATCTGATGGCCAAACAGAGGTAGCCAACAGGTATTTAGAGACATATCTGAGGTGTGTTACAGGGCTCAAACCTAAGCAATGGCCTAAGTGGTTAGCATGGGCAGAATATTGGTATAACACTAACTATCATGCCTCCCTAAAGACCACTCCATTTGAGGCACTATATGGAAGGGCTCCTCCAGTGTTAATTAGATGGGACACCCCTGGATCTGCAGTTGATGAAATCAGTAAATTGACAATGGAGAGAAACTTGATGATCAAGGAGCTGCAAGAACAGTTACTCAAAGTACAAGATATGATGAGAAATCAAGCAACAAGCGTAGGAGGGAGGTGGTCTATGAAGTGGGAGATAAGGTTTTCTTAAAAATCCAGCCTTACAAAATGGAGTTTAGCTAAAAGGCTGAACCAGAAGTTGAGTCCCAGATTTTATGGACCTTATGAGGTAATTAAAAGGGTGGGAGAGGTGGCTTACAAGCTTAACCTGCCTGCTGATGCTAGAGTACATCCAGTATTCCATGTTTCCTTGCTAAAAAAAGCTATTAGTGCCTCTGCAGAAATCTAACCTTTGCCAGACTGTATGAATGAGGATTGGTATTTGGAACCTGTGCCTGAGAAAGGAATGGATTACAGGAGGAATGATCAAGGAGATTGAGAGGTTTTGGTGAAATGAAAAGATCTTTGAGAATTCGAGAATTCGTGGGAGTTGGCTGAAAAGTTAAAAGAGGAATTTCCAGTTTTCTTCCTTGAGGTCAAAGAAGTTTTTGAAGGGAAGGGAATTGGTAGATATGGGAGGCAATACGTGAGGAAACGTAGGAAAGAGAAAGAGAGAGAATAGGACAAATTCTGTTAGCAGAAGCACATGGGGAGAGGACAGTTGACAGCAGCTGAGTGGTAATAGGATCTAAGAATAATTCCATAAATGATTGCGTCCCAATCATTTGTGGGTACAAAAATATTTGAGTGAATCTTATTCCTAAGAGAGATAAGGCCTCTCAAAGTGCCTCTATCAGCTTTATTCTATTTTCATTGTTCATGCATTTTATTATACTGGGTTTGCTAGATCCCATTTGAACTCTAGCTTATTTTTTAAATACAGTCAGTACTTTATACCCTTTTTTGTACTATTTCTGCATTTTTCTATTAGATACTAAATTGATTATATCAATTCTTTGAGTGTGTAATAAGTGTGATGTGGTTTTTGTTAAACCGGTGAATGCAAGAATTTATTTGAGTTTCGTGGAGTATGTAGCCTCATATGTAAGAGTCACATCCATTTCAATGCGACGAATATGACAATTTCAGTTACTTCAGAGTTTCTATCCTCCATTGCTATGGCTGCTTAACATTAAGTGCATGTGGCTTTTCTGTGATGATTTGCAGACGAAGCTTCTCAACAGACTCAACTTATGAAGCTGTATGAAGATAATAGAGGTATTTCAAGATATTAAAGATATTACAGACATAGAAGTTGCATGTGTCTTTTTTTGGGTTTGAAATGGAATAGTCAATTTTAAGTTTTAACATGTGATTGGTATTAGTTTAAAAAATTCCATTAGTATTAGTTTATCAAGTGTCATAAAAATTTGTGAGACTAATGTCAGAGAGTTTATGAAAACATAGTATAATATTGACATATTTATGTTTATAAGTTATTTTTAGTTTATTATCAAAATTCTTCATGATAGCTTTTGAGAACAACGTATAGCTTTTATAAAAATAAATTGACTTTATTGTGTTTTTTTTAAAGAAATAGCTTATATGATGAAAACTTGACAACCATCTTTCAAACATGACAGGAGTCTGAGCTCTTTCAAGTGTTGTTGTTCCTATACTTGGGAAAAGTACAATTCAGTGTATTGCATAGTTTTTTTTTTTTTTTTTACCCTAATACTCCATTTTGAAACCAATAATATCAATATTTTGAAATCAATAATAATAATTTATCTTAAGTTGAAAAAAATTGACACACTGTTCGTCCACTGAATTGGCGAGCAGATGAAGGAAAATATGCTGCGGAGGTGCTCGCCCAATGTGATGGCGAGCAAGGAATTTTATTTATTTATTTAATCAAATTTTTAATAATTTTAATAATAAAAATCATATTATAAAAAATATTATACTAATTTAATAATAAAATATTAAATAATAATATATTATAATAATAATAGATATTATACTATATTAATTTAATAAATAAATATTAATTAAAATTACATTATAAGATTAAAATATTTTATGCTGTTTTAATATAATAACTAAATAAAAATTAAAAATATACCATAATTAAATAAAAATTTGTTGTATTAATTAAATACAACAATAAAATATATTAAACAAAAATACGTGTTACATATACATTTGATCGAAAATGGCCCTTAGTTCCACACCTAGTGGTCCTTCTCTATCGATATCCCCTGCCCAAACGTTCATTTGCATTTGTTGTAGGTGATTGAGATGAGTCGGAAGACATGTCTTCATTGTGATGTGTTGTAAGGGGGTCTGTCTGCCTTGAAGAGGGTCCTACTTGTGTTGATGGTTGCTTAGCGAGAATATCATTAATGTTAAAATCTGGCATTTGCATCAGTTGACCCCTGTCAACAAATTTTTTTGGAATGATTGTGATGGTTGTGGGTAGGTTTCGGGTTGGGTTTGTTGGAGGGTTGGGTAGTATACGTCATCAGGCGTGAAGGTGGAGGTGGGTTGAGAGAATGAAGTGTTGAAGGTTTGATATTAGAATTAAGGGTTTATCTAATCAAAGTTGGGCGGTGGGACTGGAGTGAACTGTATGGGTGGTCGAAGGTAGGGTTGGGGTTGATATTGTTGATTGTAATTGTAGTTGTAGTTATAGTTTTGTTGAGGTAGTGGATTGTAGGGAGTTTATTGTCGGTATGTATGTTGAGCTGATGAAGATGTGTGCCCCCCCAAATTGAGATGTGTAGTTTGGTGGCACATCCTGATGCATTGATGCGGCAGTTGGTTGTGTTGATGATGATCCTTGCATGCGTGGGTCGGTCAAAATTGGTCTGGAGCAATATGCACATAAGGAATGGCACGAAACCAAGTTAAATACTCTTGACTTGACTTGCGTTCACCAACTACAGCGTCCCCCTGCAAAATCAGATGTCTTCTATGTTCCCATTCTTTCACCTCCACCTTGTTTAACTCTCGCCAATGAGGCAATGTTTCGGTGCCACATGATGTTTGGTCAGTTACCTACAATTGAGTTGTATGTCTGACAACTAGACAATGCTGAAACATTTCTGACGCAAGAGACATAGTCACACTAGTATGGAATGAGCAAAACATCCGACGACGAACCAACACAAAACAACCAATCTTTCATACCAAATGAAGAGGTTAGAGAAGCAAGCAATGACGATCTTTAGGAGGTTAGGATGCAAGATATTTTTGGTGACAACGATGACGAAGACAATAAAGATATAGTTATCGCGTCTACGCAACCGATTAGCGCACAACCAATAAGTTTGTACAACCCACCTGCACATATGCAAAATATATGTTTCGAACATGATGAGACAACCTCCGTTTTGGAAGTGTCATACCAAACCATATAGGTGAAGAAATAGAGATAGGGATGGAGTTTGAAAACAAGGAAGCTTGCGTCTTTGCTCTGCAACATTGGCACATAACACACAGTGTTGACTATTGGGTTTATCAATCTGACAATGAATGATATGTAATTAAGTGTAAGAAACAAGACTACAATTTCAAGTGTATAGCTTCCTTGAGAAAAAGGAACTCAAAATGGATGATCGGTATGCTGTCTGGGCCTCACACATGCACTACCACGTCTATGACATAAGACCATAGGAAGCTCAGTTCATAAATGATTAGCCATAGCATCAGAGAACTTGTCAACCGAGACGCCTCACTTAAGGTGAAGGTGATCATTGTCCATATTCTTGAAAAATACATGTACGTAATATCTTAGAGGAAAGCATGGACCACTAAGTGTAAGGCCATAGAGTGGCTCTATGGAAATTGGGAAACATCTTACAACGACCTGCCATAGTGGGTACTGTCATACCCTAAATTTGACCTACCCATTTGTATATATTTTTTCTTTTTTGTTTCATGCAATTTAGACGCGTGTCCGCCCCTGATTGAGTGTTTTTCAAATCTCGTTTATTTTGCCCAATGGGAGCGCGACACGTGGTCTGAAGGCATTTTGGTAAATTTTGTTTCCACTCTCATTTTTCCATTTTTTATTTTTAAATATTAAATTTTTTTTGCTCAATTTTTTTTTATTTTATTTAATTTAATCTAAATAGCTTGTTTTTTTTAGAATTAAATTAGTATTAATTAAAGTTATTTTCTTTTATTTTATCTAGCTAGAGTAGTTTTATTGATTTTAAGATAGAATTTAGTTTAATTTTAGTTTTCGTATAGAATATTTTTATAATTTTATTTATTAATTAGTTTTCATTTATTTATCATTTTATTATAATACATTACTTAATTAGAACTTATTTATTAATTGGACTGTTTATTTTCCTTTTATTTATTTATTATTAGTATTTAAAATTATTTTCTTTTTATTTATTTAGATTAACTTCATTATTATTGTTTAATTAGGATTAGTTAGATATTTAATTAATGAGTTATTAGTTAATGAGATTTATTTAGTTATAAAGTTAGGAATTAACTTGTTTAGTTTTAGAGTCAGCATTATTAGAATCAACTTTTGTAATTATCGTTTTTATTCCATTTTAATTAATTAAGTCAGTTGTATTTCATTAGTCTTTAATCCATCATTAGAATTTAATTAAGTCATTATTTTGTCTGCTTGCCATGTGTCACGAGTATATAAGCCACACTACTATTCATCCTCTGGGACTTCTCAGCTCACCAATCCCAACCCTAGCCGCTACAGTTCACACTAAAACCCTAATCCTTAAGGACCTCCAACCCTAGCGGCTGCCCTTTCTTCCCAATTTCATCTTCATCAAAAACCCAACAACCTCCATAAGATACAACAGAAAGTGAATCCTTCAACAGACATAACCAAATAACCACTTTTGTTTTTTCCTAAAAACAAGAATCAAAATCTTTCAAGCAAAAGTATGTTGCAGAAGGTATCAACACTGAACATCACTTCTCATCCGTGAAAATTCCATACGCACCATATCGCGAAACTAACACGAAACTTGTTGACAAAAACATCACAAGACCTGCAACATCACCTCACTCTCATTCCATTCATTACCTTCAAACAAATTCCTCCAAAATCACGCAACAACTTCGACGCCGTTTGAACAAGAACAACTACATCTACTCAAACTCGCTTCACCGTCCTCTTTCAAAACCCACCGGAAAACCCATTTCCGGCGAGATCCATTCCAACAGCCACTTCCGAAAACCGACCCATCTTTCGTAAATCATCTGACCCACACCATTTCCGCTCCTTTCGAACCAAATAATCTCCATCTAAGACCTTCGAAACACCGTTTGAAACTCTCAAATCTGAATCTGTGAAACCATCCACTCACCATCTCCACTGTTTTCTGGTGAATCTCCATAACCACCCACGAAACACTTTCGCCTCCTTCTTCTTAACCCAAACTCGTCCAAACCATCAATTACCCAGATTCAACTTCATCCTTCTCAAACACCCATCTTCATCCGAAACCATCTACAAATTTCAACCCAGAATTTCGAACACCAACCGTCATCATCTCATCAACTCTCAATGCCTTTGAACCGCCGAAACCCAGATCGAAATCTGTAAAACTCTTAACCCAAAACCTTCAAACAACACAAAATCAGAGAAATACTTTAAAAATTGAAACAAAAAAAGGAGACAGAGTCGCGAAACAGTGAGTAGTGAAAACGCGAGGCGTGAACGATGAGAGAGAGTGAGTCTGAAACGGAAACGAAGGAGAAGGACCGTGTTTTGCTATTTATTTTTCTGTTAATGTTTTTTTCTTTTTCTTTTTTTATTATTTAGGTTGATTTGGGCTTAAGTCCATCGGTGACAATTGATATGCACACCCTCCGTTTTCTATCCTCAATCCACCTGTGTTTTTTGTTTGATTTAAAAAATAACTGTTTATTTTATGTATATATATTATTATCATTTATTATGTGAATATATTACATTTTGGTTTTAATTTTCTTGTTGTAAATATATTTTACTTATATTTTATATATTATATTTTTTAGAATATTTGATTTTCTATGGTTATATATTATGTGTTATGTTTATTATAGTTTACATTTCATTCCAATATTCTTTTAGATTTTCTTTTCGTGTTATTACAAGTTAATTTTATTTCTCATTTGTTTTTGGGCATTTTTTTTTCTTTTTTGGGTCGATGACGAGATTACCAACGTTTAACCGTCAAATTATTGGCGTGAAACAAAGGATCCGAGACCACTTTCCTCTTTCGATTTTCTTTTGATTTTATTTAGATCGATGAAGTCTTTTATTCGTAAGTGTCGCGTATCGAAGTTGATAACCTTCTCCATTTCAAATCTATGGTGAATGACTATTGGGGTCCTTTTCCGTACTTTGGGATCGTGATAGGCTACCTTCGATTAATCGGCATTATGTTTGCGATTAAGACGAGATCTCATTCCTTCGTGTCCCGATTCGATTCACTAAACTGACCGATAACTTTAATTTTCGTTAAATGTTATTGTGAACATTATTATTATATTATCTTGACATATTATTATTGTCATACCATACCACAAACTCTTTTCATACTCCTCTATTTGATTCACATCATTTTCTCAACATTTTTCTCAATTCAAACTCCGAAAGAAGGAGGTTCTTGGAATCTAGCATTCCTTGAATCTTCGAGTGAATAATTCTCGAGGCACGCTCTTGAGTTATTATTCATTCAGTCTTTCGACTTTTTTCTTCAAAACATTTTCTCGATTAAAACTCCGAAAGAAGGAGGTTCTTGGAATCTAGCATTCCTTGGATCTTCGAGCGAATAATTCTTGAGGCACGCTCTTGAGTTATTATTCACTCAATCTTTCAACTTTTTCAAGCATTTTCAAACATTCCCCCAAGTCGAGTGCTCGTACACATTCGCAATCGTCGACATTTCGCACACACTTCACAATTCCTCTTGGTTTCGATATTAGGGGCACCCTTAGGGACTAATATCGTTTCTCACCACCTAACCCTTGACACGTCGTCAAGTCGGTTCTATCTTCTAATCAATTCCTCGACTCGTCGTCGACCCCTTTTTTCAAACCAATTTCCTTTTGCCTCGCATTCCAGTTTTGACTCAATCTTTCTACAAACGTTTTTTTAAACTTACGAAAGAAGGATATTCTTAGAATCTAGCATTCTTTAAATGTTCGAATGAGTAACTCTCGAGGCGCGCCCTTGAGTTGTTATTAGTTCATTCTTTCGATTTCAAAATATCCAACCCTTTACCATTTAACCTATTCATCCTGACTTCCGAAAGAATGGAGTTCTTGGAATCTAGCATTCCTTGAATTCTTGAGTGACAAGCTCTTGAGGCACGCTCTTGGGTTGCTTGTCAGTCCCTCTTTTCTACCTCCCCTCCATTTTCCATTTCCCCGTATCCATTTCGTGGTTGTTACCACGAACTACAACTGCTCTGATTCTTCATTCTCGTCCGACTGTAAGATACGTAGGCACAAGATTACGATGATCTTGGCGAACACGCTTCTACCTTTTTCCATTATTCCATCCACCCATTCCCAACCTTTCTTGTAGTCGAACTACAACGCTCTGATTTCTCATTCTCGTCCGAATGAGCATACGTAGGCACAAGGGCCCCAATCTTTGGCGATCACCCTAACCTCTAACCACCCATCTCTCCTTTGCGTCTTTAACCTTTTAACCTACCAATTCTACCTTTAACAACGAGAAGAAAACAAGTAAACCTAAACAACACTCCCCACATTTACCTTAAGAGGTTCCCGTCGAGTACGACAGACGTAAGGGGTGCTAATACCTTCCCCTCACGTAACCGACTCCCGAACCCGGAACTTGGTTGCGACAACCCTGTTCCTATCCTTTCGTTTTAAGAGGTTTTCTCGATATTTTCCTCTCCCGTTTATTCGGGAAAATAAAGTTCGGTGGCGACTCTATCGAACCGCATTTCAGCGCCTTTCGCGCGAGGGTCGTTTCTCCGAAATGTCTCCGTGATTTTTTGAGGTGCGACAGCTGGCGACTCTGCTGGGGACATTTTGCTCCATGCAAAGAGAGAGTCGAGCCTATCTTTTGGTTTGTGAGGAGTGTTTGTTTTTTATTTGTTTTCTTCTTGTTTATGTATTTGTTCTCTTGTGGATTTTATTTGTGCTTGTTACCTTGGTTGCCTATTGGTTCTTGGGATGACATCATGAGTAAAGCTTTACGCCCGAGCTTTGGTAAAAGCAGAGAGAACACATAGTTTAGAATTGGTAGTCGAGTAGTGTTAGTCTCCGAGGACTTGCTCCTTGTGGGCCTAGCATGAAAGCTCCTCCAGAGGAGACCTATTCGTAGATCTTGTTGTAACACAGCTAGCCTGTTGCACGACTTGATTAATGAAGGGTCCATGATTTTGGGAACCTTCTTTTAGCACCAGTTCCAATAATGGTGGTCGTGTAGTGTTAGTCTCCAAGGACTCGCTCCTTATGGGCCTAGCATGAGGACTCCGCTCAGGAGAGACCTTATCGTCATTATCGTTGTAATACAGCCAACCTGTTGCGTGACGCTAATACGACTAGTGTCAGTGATCCTGGGAACCAAACGTAGAAACCATCCCGTGAGTGGGTTTATGGGTAGAATGTCTAGTTCTTCCTGTATAGGGCTTACCTGTCAGGTTTCTTTGGTCAGAAATTTTGGTTACCTACTTGTTACAGTTACCAGCTTAAGGAACTATTTGAACTGTGATGCTGTGATCCTGGATCTTGTATCTTGCATTACATCTCGCATATCATTTGAATTGCATCTCATATGTTGTGCATTTTTGCATTTCCAATCTTTCAGCAAAATCTTATGTCTCCTTCCTTCCTCTCCAGTAAATCATGCTGATTCCTCAACACCAGTACGCAACTAGAGCCAATACAAGACGAATGATGGAGCATATTCAGCAGGAGCAAGTTGCCTTCAGGGAAGAGTTGGACTCCATCAAAGGAAAGATTGACCAGATCCTTGAAGCCATCCTCGCGGCCAGAAGAGAGGAGGAACAGCGTGAAGCCGCTGCTGTCGTCAACAACAATGGTCAAGGACACGGGTCTACTGCAATCCCTTTGGTTCCAATTCCAAACCCTCATGGGATGCCGTTAAACTTCAATAACGCAGCCGAAGGAAACACTTCTCAGCCAATACCAGCGCCCGAAGTTACCATTGGAGCTATCCCGCAGGCCCAGCCTACTGTCGTGCAGATCCCAGCTCCCCATACTGAAGATACTCTGATGGATCATTATGACGACGTTCAGAACTATCATGCTGCTATCCCCATTTACAGTCCTATTGCCGCTCAGGATTCAGAAGCCATGAAGATGTGCCGAGATCTAGCCGAGAAACTCCGAGCCATGGAGGGGCACAATTCAAATTCTTTCAGTGCTTTGGAATTGTGCTTGGTGCCTGATGTTGTCATTCCTCCCAAGTTCAAGGTGCCCGAATTTTCGAAGTACAAAGGTCTTAGTTGCCCAAATATTCATCTGAAGATGTACTGTCGCAAGATGGCTGCCTATGCCAGAGATGAAAAGCTCATGATTCATTGCTTCCAAGACAGCTTGTCTGGGGCATCACTCGAATGGTATATGCAGTTGGAACGTAACAGTGTGCGCACTTGGGCCGAGCTAGCCGATGCATTTGTCAAGCAGTATAAGTACAACACCGATCTTGCTCCGAATCATACTCAACTTCAGAGTATGACTCAGAAGGATGGCGAATCCTTCAAGGAGTACGCGCAACGATGGAGAGTGCTAGCCGCACGGGTGCATCCACCTCTGGTTGACCGTGAATTGATCGACATCTTTATGGGTACATTGCAAGGCCAATACTACGAAAAGCTGATCGGTAGTGTCTCCGCTGGATTCTCTGACTTGGTGATCGTTGGTGAGAGAATTGAAGAAGGGCTGAAGAGTGGAAAGATCCCAGGAGGTTCTAACAACCAGGTCAATGCCAAGAAGCCTTTCAATGGATACAAGAAGAAAGAGGGCGAAACAAATGCCATCTCTTTGCAGAAAGGGCAAGCTCCTCAACAAGCTCCCACCCCTATGCCTTATCAGATGCCCTGCTATCAGTATCCATATGTTGCTGCTGCACAATATGCTCCAATGCCTTATTAGCCAGCTGTTCAAGCAGTGCAAGCTCAAATGCCACAGCAACAGGCTCCTCAGCAACAAGCCTACAACCAGCAAGGATATCAGTATCCTCCTCAGCAACAGCAGGTGCAAGCTGCTCAACAACAACAAGGTGCTCGCCAACAGCGTCAGCAGAGGACATGGAAGCCTGATAGAGTATTTGATCGCCTGCCAATGACATATGCTAGTATCTTTGCTCAGTTGATGGAGAAAAAGGCTATTGTTCCAAGAGATTTGGCTCCCCCAACTGTCATTCCTGCCGACTACGATGCAAATGTTCATTATGAGTTTCATAAGGGCGCTCCAGGTCACACCATTGAGGACTGCAGGGCTTTCAAGCACAAGATTCAAGACCTGATCAACAAGGATGCTTTAATGGGAAGTCTCCAAATGTCATCAACAATCCAATGCCGCCGAACAAATAGCGTTATTCAGATCAAATCAACTCAAAGATCAGTTTTCCGAAGAAGGCAGTCATGTTGCTATTTCATTATTTGCTTTCTTGAGTTTTGTCTTTATTTGTTTAAGTACTGTATGCTTTGAACATTGCCATTCGTATTTGGTTTTCATTAATGTATTGTTTATGCATGTTTTAGTTATGTCGTATTCACTCATTTTTCACTTAACACCGACACATTTATTCACTTCACTCTATTCACTGTTGTTTAACATGATTTGAGGGAGGATGATGAGAACAAGATACCCATAATTGCAAACCGTATGCTTTCAGACAGAATCTCGTCGATGATGTGCAGGCATTGTTTCAATTCCCCCATACACTGAAGATATAAGGAGTTAATCCCTAGTAAACCACTTCGAGCCTAGAAGTAGGAGTTTCCTTCGGATATTCAAACCTTTACACTCAACCTGGGGCAGGGTAGTGTTCAGTTAATCCAACTCCGCACTCGAATCAACAAAAGCAAAATCCAGAAGATGGTTGTTCATCAATGACCCACGACATGACAGTCACAACAAAATCAAAAAAGAAAAAAAATCAAAAGCCTGCTAAGTCAAACACCTCAGAGGGGACTTAGGCAAAATCAAGGCAATCCTGATGGATCTGACAAGCAAAATCAATCCATGCAAAAGTTAGGGATAAAAAACAAAAGCAAAAGAGGACCCCAAAACCCTCAACAAAAACAAAATAAGATTTAGTGGCCACCCAAATCAAAAGGGGCACTAACATCCATCAAAGTAAGGTGATTGCCATTTCGAGCAAACCTTGAACCATCAAGTTTATACCGTCAAGACAAGTGTAGAATTAATTGAGCGTAGGACTGGAGATCATTAAGAAGAAGGGGTGGGTACAAATCATACTTTGAGCCTAATATCCTTTGTTTCATAACCGCGAACCAGACCACATTACAACCCTCGAAAGACCTAATTGAGGCGAGGTTCGTTTTGAAAGCATACTATCGCAAGGTTGTGTAACCTGACTTCTCACATGATTTCTAATCATCAATATTGGTGTCATTTTGCTTGCTATATCTTTCGCACCAATCAAATTAGCACAATGTCTGGGCTAACAGTCCATTCATCTCACACTTTCACGACACTTCAATAGACGACATTTTTTCGAAACTTGCATCGAACTTTGCCTTAATATTACTATTTGTGAATGTATAATTTTAATTGCAAATCAGTGCTAGGTATTCAAAGACATTTCAACAAGGAGCAATCAATTAGAAACTTGACTTCCAGTGGCTGTTACGAAACAAGACTACCTCAAAAACCCACAAGTTGGGGCAAATCACTCAAGAGCTCGAGCAGGGGCAAGCCATCTCAAGTCATCCAAGTTTCAACGTCAACTTCAAAATGGGTTAATCTGAGGCAGACCATTATCATGTTCAAACTAGGGCAAGTCCAGATTATCCTAATCATCAAGCAGAGCTGCAACCTTCTATGAAGCAAATTCACAACCACCAAGTATCCAGACTTGCAGCATCCAGAGCATCTTTGTCTGCTTCAATCATGGCGTATTCAGCAAAACTGCGTGTCGAGGAAGTCAATCCCTCCCACCACCCAAAGTCCAATCCGCATTGGCAACTACCCAAAGTCCACCACGCTGGCGTCTCCACCTGCATTTCCAACTACCTGTATGCAATCATATGCATCATACGCATCGCATTCGACCTCATAAGCATCCTACATCATATGCAGACTCCAATCATACCATACTTCCCCAGCTCTTGCATCTCCGCGCGTCAGCATTTGCATTTGCACTTCCATTCGTATGTGTCGCTACTGCGAAAATCGGCGCCGGCTGAACAGAAGAGTCGCCACCGTGCGTTATTTATCCCATAGGGGGGAAAGGGAACGCTCAGAGTAAACCTACCGCAAAGACGGGAAAGGAATGGTCATCGCAACCAAAACCTGGGTTCGGGAGTCGGTTACGCAAGGGGAAGGTATTGGCACCCCTCACGTCCGTCGTACTCGACGGGATCCACGCTTGTTTTCGGGTATGGATTGTTGTTTCTATCTAAACTACAAGTCTGGGGTTAAAAGAAAAGAAAATGACTCGGCAAAGTATCGCACTTTATGCCTACGTATTCCCGTCTAGACCGAGAAATCAGAGTCAGCGTAGTTCGCCTACCTACGGGAAAGGAAGGGAAGGTTGCTCGCTAGGATATCGCATCCTATGCCTACGTACTTTCATACAGCATGAAAGATCAGAGCAAACGTAGTTCGGGCCACGTACGACACCAGTCTGTCTTGATTGCTTTTATTCCTTCCGAAAAAGGGTTTTCTTTTTTATTAACAGTCCAAGCGGACAAAAATGACGTTTTGATGAGTTCACATTCTTTTACGGAAGAAGTGTCTTTTATTGTGTTTGAAATCTTTATTGTGTTTTTCTGCTTGTTTTGAGAAAGAAGAGACAGAACTCTAACCTATGGTTGCGAAGGGAATCAAACTAACCTAATGTTATCATGCATGGGTTAAGACCTAGTGTCTATCATGCTCCTCTCTTGCACAGAGAGAAACAGAGATCCTAAGGGGATAGACGGAAACAGAAACAATAGCATATATACAATAAAGCAGTAAAATGCATGGATGCAACAGTACAAGCGAGGCAAGGGAGTCCCACTCAACCTCGAACCTAGAAAACAATAGGCAAAAGTGAACAGGATTCACTTTCAACCCAACAGGTTAAACAGCAAACAATACAGTCAAGAAAACCAATCAATACATCAGAAATGAATAACAGCAGGAAAATAAACAGCCACAGCAGCTCTGCATCAACACCTATCTTCAAGTCCTCATCAATCAGCTATAAGCTTTAGCAAGCATCAATCTCCATCTCCACAGCCTTCAAGCAAGGTCTTTGTCATCAGTCTTCCATCTGCAATGGCTTTTCTTCAAGTCTCAATCTCCAAGCTGAGGGATCAATCACAAGAGTGAATTGGGTGTTAAGCAATTAGTTGACCACCAAAGGTGGCAAACAGACTGCTAACAACACATAGGATATTTTCTCTCAAGAGTTCTATCCCTTAGACAGTAGCACCAAGCCTTCCAAAGGAAGGGGGTGAGTGTCTTAGAGAGACTCTGCATCACAGAGAATAATGGAGGCAATCAAGACCTTCCATGTTTGAGAATCAAGCTGTCTACTCTAGGGCTCTGCCTAGCTCCTAGATCCTACAAACCTCAACAGCTGCCAGCAAGAGATACTCCTCATCAACTCTGGAAGTTGATCTTCAGTCTTTGATCTTCAAATGGCTTCATCATCTCAGGTCTTCAGCTCTCCCAATCCCCAAGCAAACCCAATACCCGCACAGACAAATCATAATCCCCAGAGAGGGCACACCACACAGTCAATCCAATATAAGCAATATACTAATAGCAGTAGGGGAATCCTAATGTTTTCTAAGGGATCTATCCTATACCCATGACCCCTATAGTCCCATACCCCAAAAATCAGATGAAAATTCCTAAAAGAATCTAATCTATTTCACTTATGTTATCACCTAAAACCCTAATTTTGGTCATGGTATTCACACCTAAACAAATCTCCTAAAATTAATTTCTAAAATTGTGAACTAAATTGCATACACAAGATAAAAGTCTAAACTAACCAACCTAAAAAGAATGGATCAAAAGTAGTAAAGCATCTATTCAAACTAAAACTAACAAAATCATGCATCAAATTAAACTACTTAAAATGCTATTTAAAAGAAAATACATGAAAAATATTAAAATAAAATAAAATGCCATTTTTATTATTTAATATTTTTCTAGACAGGATTGTAAACCTAGAGAAAAAAGAACCAATTAAAACTAAGCTATTTTCATTTTTTATGATTTTTTTAAAGATGAGAAAAATATTAAAGAAAACAAAAAAACACAAAATAGAAATAAAAGGGGGAGGGGGTCTGAATAGCATACACGCCTAGTTGTAATTCACCATTGGGCTATGAACGTGGGGTGCAGATATCAATATGGCAAGGCCCAGTACGCTTCAGAAAAATGAATTGAAAAATAAAAGAGAAAATATTAAAACCTCGGTGCAGGAAGTAACAAAATCAAGTTAAAAATGCATTGGGCTTCCAATTGGGGGTGGGGATATGAATTTGGATCCAGGCCCAGAGTGGTACATTTAGTGAAACGCTGCGTTTCACATTGAGTCTTTCCCTCCGTTTTCTTCTTCAAATACCAGCCATTGGATGAGATGAAAATGTCAAATAATAGAAGTGATCGGACGGTCAGTGGTCATCGTCCCCAATCATGAAGCTAGGGTTTCAGAAATTCAGCTTCCATGCATGAATCTTCAAGCTCCTCGTTCTCCTTCCTCAGGCCATGAAATCAAGACTTGTAAAGAGCAAAATTGCTCTCTTCTTTCCCCTGAACACGATGATGCCTTTAGTATGGACTGAAACTAGCCCTAGGATAAAACCCGATAGGTGGAACCTCATGAAATACCAACTGCACACTGCAATGGAAGCTCACCAAACTTGCAAATTCTTGTACTAATGTACTCACCACATTGCACTGATTGCTCTGAACTAATCCACCATGATTAACATCCCCTAAACTAAGGTTTCTTGATCCTCAAAGTTTCATCACCCTGCTAACAATCTCCATGGAACTCTCTCTAATTCTCAGGAATCACACACCTAAGGTCTCTAATCATGATTATCCTATCCATTTCATCTAATAATGCATAAATAGAGGGATTCGGATGCTTTTGCAAACTTGAAAAATGGTGATGGTAGATGTATCTACACTCCAATCCAATGCTTGCAACTGGTCACAAATGATCTCAAATGGCTGAGAATCTTTCTGTTTGCAAGATCTTGGATGGACAATGCTTGGATTGTGAGATTGGATTCAACTTGCTTCACTTGCACTTTGGAAGCTACACCTTCAAACACTCATCAATGGCCACTCTAATCTGTGTGTATGTGTTCAATATGATCCAAGGAATTGATTTGGTGAGAAAAATTCAATGGAAAGGAAGAAGAAAATGGAGTTTGAGATTGATTTGCAAAAAATGGAGAAAATGGTATATCACTCTTTCTTCACACTCTTTTCACCAACCCTTTGCATCAATGGCTTTAGTTCAATATATAGATGAAGATAGACATATCTAGAAGCTTCTAGATTGATCTAGGAAAGTATGGAATGTGGTGGAAAGTTCATGGAATTCTCATGTGATGATACTTTGAATCATCTCATATCATGCTTGCATCCTTTGTATATTTGTGTTAAAATCTCCTCTCATGAGTTATTGAAATTGTATGAGTGAAGAAAACAAGTTCCTTGCCTTGAAAAGTCACTTATGCCAAGTTTTCCCTACTTGCCTTATTATGCAAGTAACAAAAATACAAAGCAAGTCCAAAAATTAACCCCTAACTCAAAAAAGTGGCTGAACCAATGTCTCTAAAATGATGTTTGGAATCAATTTGGTATATTGGATGACCCATTTTGGATTTGTAGATCTCTCAAACCAATTTTTCATTTCAACTTTTTCAACTTATATGCCTTTTTTAGGTCATTTTCCACCAACTTTGGTCAAGTCTCATTCCATGCATTTCCAAACTTCCATGACTTCTTTTCTAGACTAAAAATGGCATTTTGAGAAACTTTGATGTTGTGAAGTTTTTCATTTGAAGCTTCCTTGTATGAGTTTTAGGCATAGGCTAAGAATGACCTGTAATCCTCAGATGACCAAAATACCCTTTTCTTGCCAAGACCATAAGTAGAGTTCCACAAATCATATGAAGGAATACCATACCATTCGTGAAAGCTAAGACAATAAGGAACAACTCTTATGTTGACCATAAATTCATTTGAAATCTTCTTGAGGGTTAAAAATTGCTTGGAAGACAAGTAACTTTCACAGACAAAATTTCAGATACCCTAGATGACCTGTAACTTGCAAGGACCATAACTTGAGTTCTATAAATCTCCTTGATGTATTCCACCACTCAAATTAAAGGTCTTGAGATCCTCTACAAGTTTCATGTTGACCAAGGATCCATTTGAAGCTTGAATTTTGACTTATCTTGCTTGGAAATTTGACCTAAACTAGGGGATTTTACACAGAAACCCTAATTTAGAAACTCCACTTCTCCTTGATTTCTCTTGATTTCTTCTTAGAATATCACCATATCCTTATCCACATGCCAAATGATGAACCCCCACATCTCTCCAATAGCCCTTAAAGCCTTTCAATCAATCAATTGACCTAGAGTTGACCCAGAGTTGACCCAGATGAAACCCTAGTTGACTGTCTTCAACTGCCATTCTTGTGACTACACCAATGACTTGTCTCCTTCTCCAAATGACTTTCTAAGCCTCTCATGATGCCCCCATACTCTCCATGCTCAATCCACAGCTCACAATTTCTTTGATGGTCCTCAGATACCCTCAGATAGGAGATGGATGCACCTGTTTGATCTGTTGACTTCCCAGCTTTCAAATTCTTTCTGATGACTTGAATATACTTGAGTTAGAATAATACCCTCTTGATAGGCTCATAGAGATGAGAATAATGATTGGTCCCTGTTGGCTGACTTGCTATGCTATGCTATGCAGGTGGTTGGACTATGTACATGACTCTATATGCAAATGCTAATGATATTGAAACATAAACCAAGTGAATAAGGTTGAGCAAATTTTAGGGTGCAACAGCTGCCCCTATTCAAGCGACTTGGACCCGATTGGGTGAAGAGCGAACAACCTTCAAACATTCGAGGTATGAGACGGTTGAATACTAAGAACCCAGAAATTTGCCAACCGCAGAAATAAACTGCGCCACTGCTTGGGGATTATTTCATCAGCCTGAAAAGCTTCTATCATCGCAAGGATATAACTTTGTCCACGTTAGGACGCCTGTGTCGTCAACACAAGGAAATTGCAACCAAGATTTGTCTATGTTAGGACTCCATCTGTCGTCAACCCAGCAAAATATCGGCAACTTCGCTGGGGATAATTCGTCTGCACTTCATCAGAAATAAATCGTCCATGTCAGGAATAAATTCTTCCACGTTAGGAATAACACCGTCCACGTTAGGATTAAGAATTCGCCTGGATCCGTCCACGTCAGGACTAAACTCTCTAGGTTATGAATACTTCGTCCACGTCAGGACTCACCCTTCCACGTTAGGAATACATGTCCACGTCAGGACCCACCTTTCCACGTAAGGAAAATATCGCTTTTCCACGTAAGGAATCAATCTTTCTTTCCACGTAAGGAAACCATCTATCGTCTTGATTTGTCCACGTAAGGACTCAACTTTTCCACGTAAGGGATAAACTTCTTGATCTGTCCACGTCAGGACTAACCTCTTTCCACGTAAGGAATACACCATCTTAATCTGTCCACGTAAGGACTCCAATCTGATATGTCCACGTAAGGACTCAATCTTTCCACGTAAGGAATAAACTCATCTTTCCACGTAAGGAATCAACCTTCTTAATCTGTCCACGTTAGGACTACAACGTCCACGTTAGGACCCACCTTTCCACGTAAGGAATATCACTTTTCCTGATTTGTCCACGTAAGGACTACATCATTCCACGTCAGGAATACTCCTTTATCTGTCCACGTAAGGACTCCAATCTTTCCACGTAAGGAAACAACCTTTCCATGTAAGGAACTAACTCTCTTTTTGTTTTGTCCACGTGAGGACTCCAATTTTTCCACGTAAGGAAACAACCTTCTTGATCTGTCCCCGTCAGGACTCACCTCTTGACTTGCTGAGGAAAGCTTGTCCACGTAAGGACTTACGTGTCTTCGACTTGCTGGGGGAACAAGATTCGTCCACGTCAGGACATACACTTGGCCAACAACACGGAGAAAGATAAATTTGTCCACGTCAGGACTCTCGTATCTTGTCATCACGAAGAACTGTAAACTTGTCCACGTCAGGACACACCTTTCACCACTACGGATAAAGATATCTGCTGGAAATACATGGTCCACGTCAGGCCACCAACACGAAGAGTAATCAACTTTGTCCACATCAGGACTTCACATTCCATCAATTCCAAGAACTCAAATCTGTCCACGTTAGGACTAGCACACATCGTCAACTTGAGGAAATGAAACTGTCCACGTCTGGACTTCACTTCTCTAACAATTCTGAAAAATCGAACCTGTCCATGTTAGGACTAGCACCTCTCATCGACCATGAGGAAATAAATCTGTCCACGTTAGGACCCCCATTTTTCTAGCGCAAAGAAGACCTGTCAATAAAATTGTCCACGTCAGGACTCATCCTTCCATTGGTCCCGAACCCACAAACTTATTAGCACTGACGTGACAGTGACGTTGAAGCGGACTATACTGGGGATATCTGAAAACCAAACTACTGGATGCCTGTTCTGATAACCGGCGGCAGCCTCTGAAATTCTGATTCAGGAAACCCTTTGATAACAAATAACTCTGCTTGGGAATGAGGAGAAATTTTGCCTACACACTCTGGCGGAAAAGCAAGAGAAATTAACACCAATAACTTTGCTCGGAGAATCACGATAACTCTGTGGGGAATAATGCCGAAGCTGACACTTTCGGAATGTCTCACGTCGAGACCTCAAATGTTTAGTAATTCATTTGAGCCAGATCTCCTTCAACCTGCATGATAAACAACAATCGAAACCAACGGTTAACCAACCTGGTTTATGCTTCAAAATGCATGTGTTTGACAATGGTACAATGCTCCATCCGACATGGAAATGCTGCACGTTTTTATTTGGTGGATGCAAGTATGACACTATATGCCAATGCAAATGCAGACTCGAACTGCTGAGATGTAGGAACTGCTCCAGCAAAATAAATGCTGAAGACAACGCCAACTTCGCTGGGTATAGCCAGGTACTACAGAATTATTCCAGCAAAATAAATGCTGGAAGAGTGAAGTCGACTCAGCTGGGGAGTTGGGAACTTAAACCAAACACCTCATTGAAGTAACACCCTGCTGGGAATATAACTCTGCTGGAGAATAGCAGATGCGCCTGGTAGGATTAGACTTCTGCTGGAAAGTGAACGGATATCACACGGCGTTCTGGCAAAATAAATGTCGGGACACACAGCCAACTCTGCCGGGGAGAGTCTTAATCTCCGAGTTCCATTGGGAGGAATGAAGATACTGGCTGAAAAGAGAACTCCGCTGAGGACGGGACGATTCTCTTGGGGAAAACCAACTGACTCCGCTGGGGGAGCGCAAATGACCCTGCGGGGAAAGGGGAACTGCCTGAATACAGCTTACCAATCGGAAATATTAATCTTCTGAGGCTAAACCCCTCTGCTTGAGATGCACTGTCTGAATACAGCCTTATAATCTTGGAATCGCCAAACTCTGCTGAGGATAAACGACTTGGCGGGAGACTGCCCTTTTGAATAAGCTACGACTAGCTGGGGAATTCGATCCTTCTTCAGGAAGAACATGCGTGACCTGCGTGGGGGTCGAGTCTTTCGTTACTGCAATCTTTTGATCGTCCTCTTTCACGGCTATGAACCCTGCAACCAGACAAACAAGACAAGACAAGTCTATGCAACCAAATCTATTCAGGTTAGCGTTAGTGACCTTGTTTTTAGTCAATTCAAAATTTTAACAATTGTTGGCAAGGGCCAGTGGTGTTATGCACATGCTAGTTTCATTAAACTTAGGCGTTTATCATGCACAAAACAGTAAAGAACCAGCATCAAATACTGAATAACATATTTTATTGATTGGGCCCCTGAATGGGAGGAGTTTTTGTACACGGGATGTAACTCCTGAAAAGAGGAAGCTACGCACAACAGATATACAAGTATGCACAAGAAGCATAAATATATTGACAAATTAAATTTGTACACATGTCGGCAACGGGATGCAGACGAACACCACAAAATGATCCTCCTATGACTCGCCCGACTCTAATGCTTTCCCGGTATCCACACTTCCGAAGAGATTGTATCTGATAATCGACCCCTCGAGTATATTCTCCCGCACTGATGCTCACTGCAATATCAAATTCGGACCGCAGTCATTTGCTTTTCAAGTCCCTAACTTTTGCGTGAACCGCCCTTTACGGGTTTTCAGTTCACCGGGATACCCTTTTTTGCCGAAGTCGCCCAATGTAGGTTTTCAACTTCGCGGGTGTACATTTTTTCGTTTTATCCCTAACTTTTGCCCGAACCTTTCATTCTGTTTTTGGTTCACCAGGATGCCCCATTTTTGCCTGGACTCTTTTTTTTTTGTCCAACGGGTCAATTTTAAGCAAAGTATTTTTTAACTGCGTCCGAATTCACAGGCGACGTAAAGTCTTCACCGTCCATAGTGGACAATAATAAGGCTCCTCCGAAGAAGACCTTTCTAAAAACGTATGGCCCTTCGTAATTGGGAGTCCACTTGCCCCTGTGATCTGCCTGAGGCGGGAGAATCCTTTTTAACACAAGGTCGCCCGTCTGAAAGCTTCGAGGATGTATCTTCTTATCATATGCTTTCTTCATTCGGCTCTGGTACAAACGACCGTATGCTAGAGAAGCTAGCCTCTTCTCATCCATCAAACTCAGTTGGTTCAACCTGTCTTTCACCCATTCTGCCTCGTCTAGCTGAACATCTCGCAATACCCTCAGAGAAGGGATCTCAACTTCCAGTGGTAGCACTGCTTCCATTCCGTATACTAACGAGAACGGGGTTGCCCCGGTTGATGTGCGTACCGTCGTACGATAACCGTGCAAAGCAAAAGGTAGCATCTCATGCCAATCCTTGTAGGTCACCACCATCTTTTGAACGATCTTTTTGATATTCTTATTGGCCGCTTCAACCGCGCCATTCATCTTGGGTCGGTAAGGAGAGGAGTTGTGATGTTCGATCTTGAAATTCTGACAGAGCTCCTTCATCATTTTGTTGTTCAGGTTTGAACCGTTGTCAGTGATTATTCGCTCGGGAATTCCGTATCTGCAAATGATATCTCTCTTGATGAACCTGGCCACCACTTGCTTGGTTACATTTGCGTAAGACGCCGCTTCCACCCATTTGGTGAAATAATCGATTGCTACTAGAATGAACCGGTGTCCGTTAGAAGCCGTCGGCTCGATCTTTCCAATCATATCGATTCCCCACATCGAGAATGGCCATGGCGATGACATCACATTTAGAGGACTCGGAGGCACATGAATCTTATCAGCATAGATTTGGCACTTGTGGCACTTCCTCGCAAATTTGAAACAATCAGTTTCCATAGTCAGCCAAAAGTAACCTGCCCGTAGCAGCTTCCTCGTCATAGCATGCCCACCAGCATGCGTACCAAAGGTACCTTCATGTATTTCCTCCATGAGCAGCTTTGCCTCTTTTTCATCTACACAACACAACAACACCAAATCGTGGCTTCTTCTGTACAAGACACCATCCGGATTCAAATAGAAATTACCCGCTAATCTCCTGAGAGTCTTCTGATCTTGACTGGATGCCCCAGCCGGATACTCTTTATTCTTCAGGAAATTAAGGATATCGAAATACCACGGTTTATCATCGGATGCCTCGTCAATAGCAAATACGAAGGCGGGTCTGTCAAGTCGAGAGATAATGATTTTGGGAGCCTCGTTCCAGAAGTTGACTTTGTACATGGAAGACAAAGTGGCTAGGGCGTCAGCCATCTGATTTTCCGCCCTCGGCACATGATGCAATTCAACCTTGTCAAAGAAAGGCAACAATCTCCTTGCATAATTCATGTAATGTATCAAATTGGGCTGACGTGTCTCCCATTCCCCTTTTATCTGATTCACCACCAGAGCTGAGTCTCCGTATACGTCTAGATGTTTGATTCGCAAATCAATGGCTTCTTCAAGCCCCATGATACAAGCTTCGTATTCGGCTTCGTTATTAGTAACTGCAAAGGTCAATCGAGCAGTAAACGGGATGTGCGACCCGTGTGGAGTAGTGATGATTGCCCCTATTCCGCTACCATAAGCGTTCACAGCCCCGTCAAAAATCATCTTCCACTTGGAACCCGATTCTGGTCCTTCGTCTGGCAATGGCTCTTCGCAATCTTTCGTCTTTAGGTACATGATATCCTCGTCAGGAAAATCAAACCTCATCGATTGGTAATCTTCAATAGGCTGCTCTGCCAAGTACTCAGACAGTACACTCCCCTTTATAGCCTTTTGCGAGACGTATTGGATGTCATATTCAGTCAAGACCATCTGCCAACGGGAAATTCTCCCTGACAACGCCTGCTTTTCGAATACATATTTGATAGGGTCCATCTTCGAGATGAGCATGGTCGTATGATTCAGCATGTATTGCCTCAAACGCTTGGCGGCCCAGGCTAGCGCGCAACAAGTTTTCTCCAGCATTGAATATCGAGATTCACAATCCGTAAATTTCTTACTCAAGTAGTAGATCGCATGCTCTTTTCTTCCTGTCTCGTCGTGTTGACCGAGAACACAACCCATGCTTCCCTCAAGAACTGTCAAATACATAATCAAGGGTCTCCCTGCCACCGGGGGTATCAAAATAGGAGGCTCCTGCAAATACTGCTTTATTTTATCGAACGCCTTTTGACAATTTTCGTTCCACGTTACAACTTGATCCTTTTTCAACAGCTTGAATAATGGTTCACACGTGGCGGTTAGGTGAGATATAAACCGAGCGATGTAGTTCAACCTCCCTAAAAACCCGCGCACCTCTTTCTCTGTTTTAGGCGTCGGCATCTCTTGAATTGCTTTTATTTTTGCAGGATCGAACTCTATTCCCTTTTCACTCACGATAAACCCCAGCAGTTTACCCGATCTCACCCCGAAGGTGCATTTGTTAGGGTTCAGTCTCAGCCTGAACTTCCTAAGCCTTTTGAACAGCTTCAGCAGGTTCACCAGATGCTCTCCCTCCGTCTGGGATTTAGCAATCATATCGTCAACATAAACTTCGATCTCCTTATGCATCATGTCATGAAAGAGAGTCGTCATTGCACGCTGATACGTTGCCCCAACATTCTTCAAACCGAAGGGCATCACTTTATAGCAAAATGTTCCCCAAGGCGTTATGAAAGTAGTTTTCTCCATATCCTTTGGCGCCATTTTAATCTGATTATAGCCTGAAAAGCCATCCATGAAGGAGAATACGGAGTATTGAGCAGTATTGTCAACTAGCACATCGATATGAGGAAGTGGAAAATCGTCTTTTGGGCTTGCTTTATTCAAATCCCTATAATCCACACACATTCGAACCTTGCCATCTTTCTTTGGCACTGGTACGATGTTAGCAACCCATGAGGGATATTTTGTCACAGCCAGGAAACCAGCATCCCACTGTTTTTGAACTTCCTCTTTGATCTTCACTGCCATATCTGGTCTAGTTCTGCGAAGCTTTTGTTTGACCGGAGGGCATTCTTCTTTCAACGGAAGACGGTGCACAACCATATCTGTATCGAGCCCTGGCATATCTTCATACGACCAAGCGAACACATCACTATACTCTCGGAGCATTTCAACCAGTCTTCGCTTGATGTCGCTCTGCAGCGCGGCCCCTATACGAATATTCTTTTCAACCCCTTCCGACCCCAAGTTGATAATTTCGATGACCTCTTCGTGAGGCAGAATGACTCTTTCCTCTTGTTTCACCAACCAAGACAATTCTTCAGGAACGTCACCATCTTCGACAATCTCTTCCTCGGCCTGAAATACCGGGTGCTCAAAGTCGGGACGAGTCATAGGTGGTTCAAGGATGTCATCTGAAAATGTTATCCTGCAAAAAGAATGGTTAAATACTTCAAAATGCGTGTAAAGCGAATAACCACGTTGCCATTTTATTGAAAAATACCAAACAAGAAAAACAGGGATCGCAATATTTGCACATGAAAAACGCCTTTTATTTAATGAATAAACACGCAATGTTCATAACAGCACAACCTTAAGCAAATCCTGATGCCCCGGGCAAGACATCAGATTGTTCAACAATTAATAAAACAAAGCATTACTGTTTAAGAGTCACAGGAACAAGCTCCTGAATAGACCAGTTGCACAGTCCTTGTCCTGGCGTGCTTGGCTGAATCCAGGCATCCATATCACAGTCGCTGTCTCCTTCGTCAGACTCCGAAGCAGCGTTGACGGTCTCATGACATACTCCACTGGCAGAGATGGTTATTGGCCCTCTGAAACGGGGTGCCCCCACAGCAGGTGTTGATGACGACGGTTGGTACCCCAGCCCGAACCGGTCCATCTTCACAGGAATGTCCAGCACTTTGCCCCAGCCCTTTGCTTCTCCAGCCTCTACAAGAGCTTGAGCTTCTTTATACGACGAGACGGCTATCTCCGACGCTTTGCTCGGCCCGGGACCTTTGTCCTTGATACGCAACCCTTCAAATGCCTGGCAGGGTGTTTCGTGAATCTCTCCATCGACCTCCACATATTTAAATGACGACAGATGGCTGACCAGGATGTCCTCTTCTCCGCACACTGTGACCACGCTGTCTCCGACCATATATTTCAACTTTTGATGCAGGGTGGACGTAACTGCCCCAGCCCCATGAATCCAAGGTCTCCCGAGCAGGCAGCTATATGCAGGCTGGATATCCATGATATAAAATTCAGTTGCAAACACCTCCGGCCCCACCTGTAGAGGCAATGTTATCGATCCGAAGACTGTTCTTCGCGTGCCATCAAACGCTCTGACTACCAAGTCACTGGGCGTACACAGGATTCCTCTGACATCTAGCTTCATCATCGCTTTCTTGGGCAGCACATTCAAAGACGATCCGGTATCGACCAGTACATGCGACATGACTGATCCTCTACACTCGACAGATACGTGCAGCGCCATATTATGATCTCTCCCCTTAGGGGTCAAATCGAAGTCAGTAAAGCCCAAGCTGTGGCCTGCATTTACGTGTGCCAATACTCCCTCCAGCTGATTCACGGAGACGTCTTGGGGTACGAAGGAATTATCTAGGACTTTCAGCAGTGCATTCCTGTGAGCTTCAGAACACAATAGCAATGACAGGATAGATATCTTTGAAGGCGTCTGTTGCAGATGCTCCACAATATTATAATCATTTTTTCGAATCAAGCGCATGAACTCTTCTACATCTTTCGATGCCGATGCTTTTTCGCTTGCCTGCACTGGGACATTTTCAACCATCTTTCCCTTTCCTTTCGCCAGCCTTTCGGCCTCTACTTCAGGCGATATAAAGATCCTACCACTCCTTGTCATACCTCCGGTACCAACAACATTATCTACAGTCTCGGCTGGCTGCTTATTAACATCAATCTTTATTCCGTCACAATACACTTCCAACCCATATGACCATGGGACTGCCTTTGTGCTCTCGTACGGGATTGGTTCGGCCTTAGTTATGGTGATCGGCGGTCGCTGAACCGGTGCTGTTATAGTGATTGTCTTTCGAGGAATCGTTACAGTGGCCACATCACTTTGATTATCTGCTAATGCCCCTGCAGGCTCTTCAGTTACTGCTCGGTCAAACAACAATGTGCCTCCATCAATTAAAGCCTGAATACCCTTCTTTAAGTCATCACAACCCCCGACTAGGGTCCAGCATTCCAAGCAGTACTCGTCACATCCTGGATAGACACCCCCTTGCAACAATCTGCTCTTTATCTCGCTCAGCGGCGTCTTTAAATCCTCGACATTCATAATCAGATTCAATCCTTCCTCAGCCAGAATGGCGTTTGCCCCATGATTGGGCATGGGCTTCTGCACTATATTCGGACCTGCCATTCCGAAATTGATAGCCTTATTGTCCAAAAGATCCTGCACAACATGCTTAAAAGCATGGCAACCCTCTACATCGTGGCCCGGAGCCCCAGAGTGGAACTCACAGTGCCTGCTTGCATCATAGCCATACGGAGGAGTTCCCGTTATAGGTGCCAGCGTTCTCTTCTCTACCAAATTCAGACCCAACAGCGTCTGTAACAAATCTGCATAGGTTGAGGGAGGCTTTTCAAACACTCTCCTTGGTTTACCACCCTGGAATCTTCGCTGAGCAGGTTGTGCCCCCTGCTGTGGCTGCTGCTGCTGCTGTTGTAGTTGCATTGGCTGTTGCTGAAACGGTTGTTGTTGTTGAAACGGAATAGTAACACTCGCCACCTGCTGCGGCTGATTATACTGATTTCGACCTCTGCCTCGGCCTCTGCCTCGGCCTCCAAGCACTGCGCTTGCCTCGCCCTGACGGCGCCCACCAAAAGCCTTCCTATTATTGCCAGATGCAGTTGATTCCTCAGCCTGGAATCGGCCTTGTTTAATGTTGTTTTCAATCTTTTCTCCCATCAGAATTAAGTCTGAGAAACTGGCCAAAGATGTGTGAAACAACTTGTCATAAAACAGACCTGTGAATGTTCCGATGAACATGTCATTCATTTCCTTGTCTTCTAGAGGAGGACGGACCCTGGCAGCCATGTCGCGCCATCTTTGCGCATACTCTTTAAAGCTCTCACCCTTCTTCTGTGACAGCCCTGTCAATTGGACCCGATTGGGCGCCAAGTCGCTGTTATACTTGTAGTGAGCTACAAATGCCTCTGCCAGTTGCTTCCATGTCTTTATATTAGTTGGCTCCAACCCCATGTACCACTCTAGGGAATGGCCTGACAGGCTATCTTGAAAGAAATGCATTAGCATTCTCTCATCAGTTGAATATGCAGACATCTTTCTGTAATAAGCCCGCACGTGCACTTTCGGACAGGTGTCCCCTTTATACTTGTCAAACGCAGGAGCTTTGAATTTGATTGGCACCCTCAAGCCAGGTACCAGACCCATTGTTGACATGTCTAAGCCCACAACACTTTGGTTTAGGACCCCCCTCATCTGCTCTTCTAGCATTCTGATCTTCTGGGAGTCATCCATCGGCCCCTCGAAACCTCCACCGGAGAAAGCGTCCTCCTGCTGATCCTCTTGCCACATACCATTCCCAGCTCCATACCCATCATATCCATTATTACGGCCATCTCTGATCTGATTCATCACCGGGCCTCGCCCTCTGTTGCCGTACCCCTGAGCAACTCCAGTAGGTCCAAAAGTCATTAACCCAACGTCGTTTCCATTTCCGAAACCTCCGTAACCCTGATTGGTCATACCATATCCGTCCTGCCCAAAGCCTTGAGCATTGAAACCATACTTCCCAGCATTATCGAATCCCTGATCATTGAACCCGAATCCAGCATTACCGAAGCCGTTGCCTCCCATATTATCACCCAAGTTGATGTCACCAAGCCCAACGTTATGGACAGCAGTCTCGTTCCCAGCTCCAACGTTACCATTTCCAGCAGCAGTAGCGTTGTTGACATTAACAGCAGGTATGTTGACTACAGGTGGAGCCACTGGCGTGGGAGTGCCATCCCCATGAACAGTGTCGACTCGCACCGACTGATGATCCTCATTCCCATGACCAGCATTTCTGACCAATAGAGGCTGCACCATGGCTTGCAAATTCTCCTGACCTTTTGCGATAGTCTCCATGGTCTGCATAAAGAGAGCTAGCTTCTCGCGCACATCTTGCATCTCGTTCTGCATTTGATCCATGATTCTTCGACAGTTGGTGCGAGTGGAATATCTGTGCGGGCGCTGATCTGTAATCCTGAAAATACCTGAAAAATGGTGAGAAATAAGATACCATCCAATGATTACCTGTAATGTGATATGAGTATGAATGCAATGCAATGTGTGTATGTGCATTAGGGAAGATCATTCCCCGATTCTAGTGTGAAGGTGCCAGTGCGGTGCCAGTGCTAGCAATATAAAGATCGGAGCTGAATCACAGAAAGCCTCATATATTGCAGAGAAAACCAATAAGCCAAGAATACAATGTCACTGAGTACAAAGAAAGGCATGACCTCAACCAACAATCCTGGTGATGGTCAGCATTATGCAAATAAAGCATACAAGTTAATACAAGAAATGATCAAGTACTCCCATAAGCCCGGTACTCTTCTATTAACTTCTTGGTCTCTGGATGACCTAGTCGGGTAAGCAGCCCTTCAACAAGTTGGTTTCTTAGTTTGAGCACATGTTGTACGTCTCCGGCAGTTTCCTCCCATGCTCCTTCTCCGAAGCGATCTTCTAACTTCCGCTTCTGAGACACGGCTTCGTTCCTGCCTTCGATAGCCTTGTTCAACGCCTTCTGGAGACTATACCGGGACATCACCTCTTCTTCATACTTATTGATGCTAGCCTTCAACTGCTCTTCGAGGTCAGAAATTTGCTGCTTCAACTTATCTTCCCTCTTCTTATTGTTGGTGAGCGTAGCATTCCAAGTCTTATTGCAAGAAGAGATCTCTCGGTGTGCTGCGCCGAGCGCTTTCTTTTTGGATTCCAGCATGTCATGGGAGCTTCTGAACTCTTGCCCCAGACGTTCGCGCTTCTTCTTCTCCTCAGTCAACTCAGCCCCTAGTCTGTTTACTAGCTCGATCTGCTGTTGGAAAGCATGCACGACCTTGTTTTTCTCACTGCGTATCTGAGCTAGCTCTTGCTCTAGCCCTTCGTTGATCTTCATCAAGGCTTCTTTTTCTTTCACAACTTTCTCGTAGGCCTCCCTAGAAACAGTAGTCGGCTCTGCTACCGGTATAGGAACAAGGACTGGTGCATCTGGAAATGGCATCCGCAACTGACTTGCTCTCTCCTGGATCCAAACCCTGTAGGGTGCATAAGCCTGACAGTCATTTTTCCCTAACAACGGCTTCCCTCTTCGGTTAATACGCGTCCAGGCATGCTGCAGCTTGGCCAATAACTCTCCCTTCAAATCACCGGTGAAGTACAGAGATTCCTGTACTTCTTCCTCCTTTGGTGGGTTCTTCAGCACATATCCGAACTGACGGACAAACAGAGATGGGTTGTAGTTGATACACCCCTTTCTTCCTATCAACGGAACATTAGGGTACCCAGAACAACTGAAGATAAGCTCAGACCCCAACAAGTCTTGATCAAACCACTTTATGTCTTCGGAAGTTAGCCTCATCATACGCTCTGGCCAGTCAGATGTGGTTGCACTATCCACAAATGGTCCCTTCAAGGGTAGATGGCTTTTAAACCACAAGTACAGCAAAGGTACGCAACAAGAGACATTCTTGCCCCTCCTGTTCTCATTCCTGTAGTGCATCGAATGATAGAAGTCTCCGATCAGTGTTGGCACCGGGTTACCAGCAGCAAATAGATGAAATGCATCCATGTCCACGAAGTTTGGGAAGTTAGGAAACAGTACTATCCCATAAATGCATAGGGCCAAAATAGCGTTAAAGACCACCCAACACCCATTCTTGGCGTACTCTTGAGCCTTACCAACCAGAAATTGGAGAGAGAAACCCGGAACCCCTCGCCACGAAGTCATCAACAGCTCAGAAGCATTCATATGCAAGGCCTTAGCCAAATCCTCTAACTTGGGCTCAGCGACAGAGTGAATAAAAGGAACTGCATTCTGAACAGGCAGCTCAGTAAACTCTACATACTCCTCCATGGTAGGCCCCAAGATAAAATCAGCAAACGTGAAACATCTCAAAGTCGGGTCATAGAATTGCATTAAGGTGTACAGCCCATTCAATTCATCATCAGTGGATTTGCGAACTAAACCCAACAACCGTCCGTAACTCTGCCTGAAGCTTCTACGGATATCCTCACCAGCAAGATAAATCAGACCCAGGAGGGGAGCAACATCAGGGATAGGTAGCTTATAAGCAACTGTCATCCTTAAACCGGCCATGATCAAAACTCAGAAGTCCAGACACTACAACCGGGGAATATGCAAATGTACCTGCAGCACAGACACACGTTAATGGGATGCAATGATAATGGGTATGCAAACGATGCAATGCAAGTAACATGCAACAGGGACCAAATGTCGTGGCTGAGAAGCCTGAACCATATCAAGAAGTCTCAGATAGACCCTCCAGAAGTCCTCAAACATTGGTCTCAGATAGACCTCATACACAGCTCCAATACTGGTCTCAGATAGACCCCATAATCATAACTTTGAATGGTCTCTGGCAGACCTCAAATCATATCTCCAACTGGTCTCTAACAGACCTCAGAACTCTCTAAATGGTCTCTGACAGACCTCAGAACATATCTCCAACTGGTCTCTGACATACCTCAGAACTCTCCATAAATACCCAAGACCTCTGATCAAGAAATAACCGGTATCTGAAGGTCTAGTTACCTGCATAACCCCAAACCCTCTCACAGGTGGATGTCCTAGTAACTGACAAAGGTATGGCATCCTATGCGGTCGTCGGCGTCACAGACTTTCAGGGTCGATGATACGATTCCCAGAAGGAGTGGCATCATCAAATCCTGAAGAGGCCTCACTTAGCCAACTTCCAAATGATCGGTCCCCAGAGTCGACAATCCAACTAACCAGCAACCCGAACCACCCAAAGGGCAGGACAGGAGGCCAACCAGAAGAACCTCGTCTGAGTGTAGATTTCGCGGGACACTAGACATGCAAAGCACGTGCGCGCCCACTAATCTCTACTCTAAGTCTAGGTGCACTCAAGCCCAGGTCCGGCTTATCTCTCAATCAAAGAACACCTGTCACACCCCACAATACAGCAATAATAACCAATATATATAATGCTGAAAATAAAGGTCAGAAATATAAATCCATACAAAATCCTCGACGGGAAAACAAGCGCTAGGATTGACTCTCTTAAGGGACGTTGGATCCCAAATGCATAAGGAACTATCGCAGTCCTTAGCAGCCAGGGGACGTTAGATCCCCAGCAGAGTCGCCAGCTGTCGCTACTGCGAAAATTGGCGCCGGCTGAACAGAAGAGTCGCCACCGTGCGTTATTTATCCCACAGGGGGGAAAGGGAACGCTCAGAGTAAACCTACCGCAAAGACGGGAAAGGAATGGTCATCGCAACCAAAACCTGGGTTCGGGAGTCGGTTACGCAAGGGGAAGGTATTGGCACCCCTCACGTCCGTCGTACTCGACGGGATCCACGCTTGTTTTTGGGTATGGATTGTTGTTTCTATCTAAACTACAAGTCTGGGGTTAAAAGAAAAGAAAATGACTCGGCAAAGTATCGCACTTTATGCCTACGTATTCCCGTCTGGACCGAGAAATCAGAGTCAGTGTAGTTCGCCTACCTACGGGAAAGGAGGGGAAGGTTGCTCGCTAGGATATCGCATCCTATGCCTACGTACTTTCATACAGCATGAAAGATCAGAGCAAACGTAGTTCGGGCCACGTACGACACCAGTCTGTCTTGATTGCTTTTATTCCTTCCGAAAAAGGGTTTTCTTTTTTATTAACAGTCCAAGCGGACAAAAATGACGTTTTGATGAGTTCACATTCTTTTACGGAAGAAGTGTCTTTTATTGTGTTTGAAATCTTTATTGTGTTTTTCTGCTTGTTTTGAGAAAGAAGAGACAGAACTCTAACCTATGGTTGTGAAGGGAATCAAACTAACCTAATGTTATCATGCATGGGTTAAGACCTATTGTCTATCATGCTCCTCTCTTGCACAGAGAGAAACAGAGATCCTAAGGGGATAGACGGAAACAGAAACAATAACATATATACAATAAAGCAGTAAAATGCATGGATGCAACAGTACAAGCGAGGCAAGGGAGTCCCACTCAACCTCGAACCTAGAAAACAATAGGCAAAAGTGAACAGGATTCACTTTCAACCCAACAGGTTAAACAACAAACAATACAGTCAAGAAAACCAATCAATACATCAGAAATGAATAACAGCAGGAAAATAAACAGCCACAACAGCTCTGCATCAACACCTATCTTCAAGTCCTCATCAATCAGCTATAAGCTTCAGCAAGCATCAATCTCCATCTCCACAACCTTCAAGAAAGGTCTTTGTCATCAGTCTTCCATCTGCAATGGCTTTTCTTCAAGTCTCAATCTCCAAGCTGAGGGATCAATCACAAGAGTGAATTGGGTGTTAAGCAATTAGTTGACCACCAAAGGTGGCAAACAGACTGCTAACAACACATAGGATATTTTCTCTCAAGAGTTCTATCCCTTAGACAGTAGCACCAAGCCTTCCAAAGGAAGGGGGTGAGTGTCTTAGAGAGACTCTGCATCACAGAGAAGAATGGAGGCAATCAAGACCTTCCATGTTTGAGAATCAAGCTGTCTACTCTAGGGCTCTGCCTAGCTCCTAGATCCTACAAACCTCAACAGCTGCCAGCAAGAGATACTCCTCATCAACTCTGGAAGTTGGTCTTCAGTCTTTGATCTTCAAATGGCTTCATCATCTCAGGTCTTCAGCTCTCCCAATCCCCAAGCAAACCCAATACCCGCACAGACAAATCATAATCCCCAGAGAGGGCACACCACACAGTCAATCCAATATAAGCAATATACTAATAGCAGTAGGGGAATCCTAATGTTTTCTAAGGGATCTATCCTATACCCATAACCCCTATAGTCCCATACCCCAAAAATCAGATGAAAATTCCTAAAAGAATCTAATCTATTTCACTTATGTTATCACCTAAAACCCTAATTTTGGTCATGGTATTCACACCTAAACAAATCTCCTAAAATTAATTTCTAAAATTGTGAACTAAATTGCATACACAATATAAAAGTCTAAACTAACCAACCTAAAAAGAATGGATCAAAAGTAGTAAAGCATCTATTCAAACTAAAATTAACAAAATCATGCATCAAATTAAACTACTTAAAATGCTATTTAAAAGAAAAATACATGAAAATTATTAAAATAAAATAAAATGCCATTTTTATTATTTAATATTTTTCTAAACAAGATTATAAACCTAGAGAAAAAAGAACCAATTAAAACTAAGCTATTTTCATTTTTTATGATTTTTTTAAAGATGAGAAAAATATTAAAGAAAACAAAAAAACACAAAATAGAAATAAAATGGGGAGGGGGTCTGATTAGCATACACGCCTAGTTGTAATTCACCATTGGGCTATGAACGTGGGGTGCAGATATCAATATGGCAAGGCCCAGTACGCTTCAGAAAAATGAATTGAAAAATAAAAGAGAAAATATTAAAACCTCGGTGCAGGAAGTAACAAAATCAAGTTAAAAATGCATTGGGCTTCCAATTGGGGGTGGGGATATGAATTTGGATCCAGGCCCAGAGTGGTACATTTAGTGAAATGCTGCGTTTCACATTGAGTCTTTCCCTCCGTTTTCTTCTTCAAATACCAGCCATTGGATGAGATGAAAATGTCAAATAATAGAAGTGATCGGACGGTCAGTGGTCATCGTCCCCAATCATGAAGCTAGGGTTTCAGAAATTCAGCTTCCATGCATGAATCTTCAAGCTCCTCGTTCTCCTTCCTCAGGCCATGAAATCAAGACTTGTAAAGAGCAAAATTGCTCTCTTCTTTCCCCTGAACACGATGATGCCTTTAGTATGGACTGAAACTAGCCCTAGGATAAAACCCGATAGGTGGAACCTCATGAAATACCAACTGCACACTGCAATGGAAGCTCACCAAACTTGCAAATTCTTGTACTAATGTACTCACCACATTGCACTGATTGCTCTGAACTAATCCACCATGATTAACATCCCCTAAACTAAGGTTTCTTGATCCTCAAAGTTTCATCACCCTGCTAACAATCTCCATAGAACTCTCTCTAATTCTCAGGAATCACACACCTAAGGTCTCTAATCATGATTATCCTATCCATTTCATCTAATAATGCATAAATAAAGGGATTCGAATGCTTTTGCAAACCTGAAAAATGGTGATGGTAGATGTATCTACACTCCAATCCAATGCTTGCAACTGGTCACAAATGATCTCCAATGGCTGAGAATCTTTCTGTTTGCAAGATCTTGGATGGACAATGCTTGGATTGTGAGATTGGATTCAACTTGCTTCACTTGCACTTTGGAAGCTACACCTTCAAACACTCATCAATGGCCACTCTAATCTGTGTGTATGTGTTCAATATGATCCAAGGAATTGATTTGGTGAGAAAAATTCAATGGAAAGGAAGAAGAAAATGGAGTTTGAGATTGATTTGCAAAAAATGGAGAAAATGGTATATCACTCTTTCTTCACACTCTTTTCACCAACCCTTTGCATCAATGGCTTTAGTTCAATATATAGATGAAGATAGACATATCTAGAAGCTTCTAGATTGATCTAGGAAAGTATGGAATGTGGTGGAAAGTTCATGGAATTCTCATGTGATGATACTTTGAATCATCTCATATCATGCTTGCATCCTTTGTATATTTGTGTCAAAATCTCCTCTCATGAGTTATTGAAATTGTATGAGTGAAGAAAACAAGTTCCTTGCCTTGAAAAGTCACTTATGCCAAGTTTTCCCTACTTGCCTTATTATACAAGTAACAAAAATACAAAGCAAGTCCAAAAATTAACCCCTAAATCAAAAAAGTGGCTGAACCAATGTCTCTAAAATGATGTTTGGAATCAATTTGGTATATTGGATGACCCATTTTGGATTTGTAGATCTCTCAAACCAATTTTTCATTTCAACTTTTTCAACTTATATGCCTTTTTTAGGTCATTTTCCACCAACTTTGGTCAAGTCTCATTCCATGCATTTCCAAACTTCCATGACTTCTTTTCTAGACTAAAAATGGCATTTTGAGCAACTTTGATGTTGTGAAGTTTTTCATTTGAAGCTTCCTTGTATGAGTTTTAGGCATAGGCTAAGAATGACCTGTAATCCTCAGATGACCAAAATACCCTTTGCTTGCCAAGACCATAAGTAGAGTTCCACAAATCATATGAAGGCATACCATACCATTCTAGAAAGATAAGACAATAAGGAACAACTTTTATTTTGACTATAAATTCATTTGAAATCTTCTTGAGGGGTAAAAATTGCTTGGAAGACAAGTAACTTTCACAGACAAAATTTCAGATACCCTAGATGACCTGTAACTTGCAAGGACCATAACTTGAGTTCTATAAATCTCCTTGATGTCTTCCACCACTCAAATTAAAGGTATTGAGATCCTCTACAAGTTTCATGTTGACCAAGGATCCATTTGAAGCTTGAATTTTGACTTATCTTGCTTGGAAATTTGACCTAAACTAGGGGATTTTACACAGAAACCCTAATTTAGAAACTCCTCTTCTCCTTGATTTATCTTGAGTTCTTCTTAGCATATCACCATATCCTTATCCACATGCCAAATGATGAACCCCCACATCTCTCCAATAGCCCTTAAAGCCTTTCAATCAATCAATTGACATAGAGTTGACCCAGAGTTGACCCAGATGAAACCCTAGTTGACTGTCTTCAACTGCCATTCTTGTGACTACACCAATGACTTGTCTCCTTCTCCAAATGACTTTCTAAGTATCCCATGATGCCACCATACTCTCCATGCTCAATCCACAGCTCACAATTTCTTTGATGGTCCTCAGATACCCTCAGATAGGAGATGGATGCACCTGCTTGATCTGTTGACTTCCCAGCTTTCAAATTCTTTCTGATGACTTGAATATACTTGAGTTAGAATAATACCCTCTTGATAGGCTCATAGAGATGAGAATAATGATTGGTCCCTGTTGGCTGACTTGCTATGCTATGCTATGCAGGTGGTTGGACTATGTACATGACTCTATATGCAAATGCTAATGATATTGAAACATAAACCAAGTGAATAAGGTTGAGCAAATTTTAGGGTGCAACAGTATGGAATATCATTTATCATCCAGCATTCATATATGCAAGTCAAGGTCCAGGATCAATCTTGAAGATTTCCAATACCATCATCAGCCCAGTCAGGGGCATCCTCCGCAAGACTGTGGGTTTCTCCCACAAAACTCCAAGAACTTTAAAGCAATCATTAGCCCAATCAGGGGCAATCTTCTGCAATTGTGGGTTTCTCCCACAAAATTCAAAGACACTCAAAGCAAGATTTGGCCCAGTCAGGGGCATCTTTTTCAAGACTATGGGTATCTCCCATGACGTATTTCAACCTCGTGGTTGATCAAATCTTCAAATCAACATATGGCCCAGTCAGGGGCATACCATTTAAGACTGTGGGTGTTCCCCATGAAGTTGTTCCGCCCAGTCAGGGGCATCTTTAGCAAAGCCGTGAGCGTTCCTCATGAAGTCGTCCAACCTTTTGTTGACCAAGATAAAATTTCAAGACAAATTCAGTCCAGTCAAGGGCATCCTCTTCAGAATTCATGGCCGTAACCATGAAATCATTTCCACAAAGTGGGCGTACCCCGTTATTTCATTTCATTTCATTCTTCCTCTTGGGTGTTCCCCAATGAGTTGTATTCAGCAAGCGTGACCGTTGTCAAGTGCCTTACTATCATCCTTTTGGTGATAATCGAACCTCGTCAGTTCAACCTAGTCTGCATCCTTTTGGTGTTGGTAGCCTTCAATTCGTGTCGCTCTATCATCCTTTTGGTGATAGCAACTTGTGTGTGTTTCGCTCCGTCATCCTTTTGGTGGGGGGTCTATCACTTGGATTGGTGTCAGATTGTGCGATAGGGTTTGTCATATCATCCTTTTGGTGGTAGTGGCCGGCGTGTGTTTCGCTCCGTCATCCTTTTGGTGGGGGGTCTGTCACTTGGATTGGTGTCAGATTGTGCGATTTTGTTTGTGCGTTTCGCTCCGTCATCCTTTTGATGGGGGGTCTGTCACTTGGATTGGTGCCAGATTGTGCAAATTTTTGTTTGTGTTTGTCTCGCTCCGTCATCCTTTTGGTGGGGGGTCTGTCACTTGGATTGGTGTCAGATTATGCAATTTTGTTTGTGTGTTTCGCTCCGTCATCCTTTTGGTGGGGGGTCTGTCACTTGGATTGGTGCCAGATTGTGCAAATTTTATTTGTGTTTGTTTTGCTCCGTCATCCTTTTGGTGGGGGGTCTGTCACTTGGATTGGTGTCAGATTGTGCGATTTTGTTTGTGTGTTTCGCTCTGTCATCCTTTTGGTGGGGGGTCTGTCACTTGGATTGGTGCCAGATTGTGCGAATTTTGTTTGTGTTTGTTTCGCTCTGTCATCCTTTTGGTGGGGGGTCTGTCACTTGGATTGGTGCCAGATTGTGCGAGTTTTGTTTGTGTTTGTCTCGCTCTGTTATCCTTTAGGTGGGGGGGTCTGTCACTTGGATTGGTGGCAGATTGTGCGATTTTGTTTGTGTGTTTCGCTCCGACATCCTTTTGGTGGGGGGTCTGTCACTTGGATTGGTGCCAGATTGTGCGAATTTTGTTTACGTTTGTCTCGCTCCGTCATCCTTTTGGTGGAGGGTCTGTCACTTGGATTGGTGTCAGATTGTGCGATTTTGTTTGTGTGTTTCGCTCCGTCATCTTTTTGGTGGGGGGTCTGTCACTTGGATTGGTGTCAGATTGTGCGATATCGTTTGTGTGTTTGTTTCGCTCCGTCATCCTTTTGGTAGGGGGTCTGTCACTTGGATTGGTGTCAGATTGTGCGATAGTGTTTGTTTGTGTTTCGCTCCGTCATCCTTTTGGTGGGGGGTCTGTCACTTGGATTGGTGTCAGATTGTGCGATAGTGTTTGTTTGTGTTTCGCTCCGTCATCCTTTTGGTGGGGGGTCTGTCACTTGGATTGGTGATAGATTGTGCGGTATTTATTTGTGTGTGTTTCGCTCCGTCATCCTTTTGGTAGGGGGTCTGTCACTTGGATTGGTGTCAGATTGTGCGATAGTTTTTGTTTGTGTTTCGCTCCGTCATCCTTTTGGTGGGGGGTCCGTCACTTGGATTGGTGATAGATTGTGCGATAGTGTTTGTTTGTGTTTCACTCCGTCATCCTTTTGGTGGGGGGGTCCGTCACTTGTATTGGTGATAGACTGTGCGATATTGTATGTTTGTGTTTCGCTCCGTCATCCTTTTGGTGGGGGGTCTGTCACTTGGATTGGTGATAGATTGTGCGATATTTGTTTGTGTGTGTTTCGCTCCGTCATCCTTTTGGTGGGGGGTCGGTCATCTGGATTGGTGTCAGATTGTGCGATATTGTTTGTGTGTGTTTCCCTCCGTCATCCTTTTGGTGGGGGTCTGTCATAGTCATTAATGTCAGATTGTGCGAGTGTGTTTGCTCTATTATCCTTTTGATGGTAGTAGCCGTGTATGTTTCGTCCCGTCATCCTTTTGGGTGATGGCGACCTTTTGCCAGTTATTCACAGTTTATTCAGAGGTTTACATTTATCCAGTATTTCAACTCCCAATCATCTCTTTTCTTTCGGACAAATTCAGGATTTTCTTTATATCTAATTGACTTCTACCTCGGGAGAATGAATGTTGCAGCAGTTCATTTCCCTAGGTTTAAGCCAATTAGATAGGGGCAACTGTCATACCCTAAAATTGACCTATCCATTTGTAAATATTTTTGCTTTTTTGTTTCATGTCATTTAGACGCGTGTCCGCCCCTGATTGAGTGTTTTTCAAATCTCGTTTATTTTGCCCAATGGGAGCGCGACATGTGGCCTGAGGGCATTTTGGTAAATTTTGTTTCCACTTTCATTTTTCCATTTTTTCTTTTTAAATATTAATTTTTTTTTGCTCAATTTTTTTATTTTATTTAATTTAATCTAAATAGCTTGTTTTTTTTAGAATTAAATTAGTATTAATTAAAGTTATTTTCTTTTATTTTATCTAGCTAGAGTAGTTTTATTGATTTTAAGATAGAATTTAGTTTAATTTTAGTTTTTGTATAGAATATTTTTATAATTTTATTTATTAATTAGTTTTCATTTATTTATCATTTTATTATAATACATTACTTAATTAGAACTTATTTATTAATTGGACTGTTTATTTTCCTTCTATTTATTTATTATTAGTATTTAAAATTATTTTCTTTTAATTTATTTAGATTAACTTCATTATTATTGTTTAATTAGGATTAGTTAGATATTTAATTAATGAGTTATTAGTTAATGAGATTTATTTGGTTATAAAGTTAGGAATTAACTTGTTTAGTTTTAGAGTCAGCATTATTAGAATCAACTTTTGTAATTATCGTTTTTATTCCATTTTAATTAATTAAGTCAGTTGTATTTCATTAGTCTTTAATCCATCATTAGAATTTAATTAAGTCATTATTTTGTCTGCTTGCCATGTGTCACGAGTATATAAGCCACACTACTATTCATCCTCTGGGACCTCTCAGCTCACCAATCCCAACCCTAGCCGCTACAGTTCACACTAAAATCCTAATCCTTAAGGACCTCTAACCCTAGCGGCAGCCCTTTCTTCCCAATTTCATCTTCATCAAAAACCCAACAACCTCCATAAGATACAACAGAAAGTGAATCCTTCAACAAACATAACCAAATAACCACTTTTGTTTTTTTCCTAAAAACAAGAATCAAAATCTTTCAAGCAAAAGTATGTTGCAGAAGGTATCATCACTGAACATCACTTCTCATCCGTGAAAATTCCATACGCACCACATCGCGAAACCAACACGAAACTTGTTGACAAAAACATCACAAGACCTGCAACATCACCTCACTCTCATTCCATTCATTACCTTCAAACAAATTCCTCCAAAATCACGCAACAACTTCGACGCCGTTTGAACAAGAACAACTACATCTACTCAAACTCGCTTCAACGTCCTCTTTCAAAACCCACCGGAAAACCCATTTCCGGCGAGATCCATTCCAACAGCCACTTCCGAAAACCGACCCATCTTCCGTAAATCATCCGACCCACACCATTTCCGCTCCTTTCGAACCAAAGAATCTCCATCTAAGACCTTCGAAACACCGCTTGAAACTCTCAAATCTGAATTTGTGAAACCATCCACTCACCATCTCCACCGTTTTCCGGTGAACCTCCATAACCACCCACGAAACACTTTTGCCTCCTTCTTCTTAACCCAAACTCGTCCAAACCATCAATTACCCAGATTCAACTTCATCCTTCTCAAACACCCATCTTCATCCGAAACCATCTACAAATCTCAACCTAGAATTTCGAACACCAACCGTCATCATCTCATCAACTCTCAACGCCTTCGAACCGCCGAAACCCAGATCGAAATCTGTAAAACTCTTAACCCAAAACCTTCAAACAACACAAAATCAGAGAAATACTTTAAAAATTGAAACGAAAAAAGGAGACAGAGTCGCGAAACAGTGAGTAGTGAAAACGCGAGGCGTGAACGGTGAGAGAGAGTGAGTCTGAAACGGAAACGAAGGAGAAGGACCGTGTTTTGCTATTTATTTTTCTGTTAATGTTTTTCTCTTTTTTTTTATTATTTAGGTTGATTTGGGCTTAAGCCCATCGGTGACAATTGATATGCACACCCTCCGTTTTCTATCCTCAATCCACCTGTGTTTTTTGTTTGATTTAAAAAATAACTGTTTATTTTATGTATATATATATATATATATTATTATCATTTATTATGTGAATATATTACATTCTGGTTTTAATTTTCTTGTTGTAAATATATTTTACTTATATTTTATATATTATGTTTTTTAGAATATTTGATTTTCTATAGTTATATATTATGTATTATGTTTATTATAGTTTACATTTTATTCAAATATTCTTTTAGATTTTCTTTTCGTGTTATTACAAGTTAATTTTATTTCTCATTTGTTTTTGGGCCTTTTTTTTGTTGCTTTTTTGGGTCGATGACGAGATTACAAACGTTTAACCGTCAAATTATTGGCGTGAAACAAAGGATTCGAGACCACTTTCCTCTTTCGATTTTCTTTCGATTTTATTTAGATCGATGAAGTCTTTTATTCGTAAGCGTCGCGTATCGAAGTTGATAACCTTCTCGATTTCAAATCTATGGTGAATGACCATTGGGGTCCTTTTCCGTACTTTGGGATCGTGATAGACTACCTTCGATTAATCGGCATTATGTTTGCGATTAAGACGAGATCCCATTCCTTCGTGTCCCGATTCGATTCACTAAACTGACTAATAACTTTAATTTTCGTTAAATGTTATTGTGAACATTATTGTTATATTATCTTGACATATTATTATTGTCATACCATACCACAAACTCTTTTCATACTCCTCGATTCGATTCACATCACTTTCTCAACATTTTTCTCAATTCAAACTCCGAAAGAAGGAGGTTCTTGGAATCTAGCATTCCTTGAATCTTCGAGTGAATAATTCTTGAGGCACGCTCTTGAGTTATTATTCATTTAATCTTTCGACTTTTTTCTTCAAAACATTTTCTCGATTAAAAATCCGAAAGAAGGAGGTTCTTGGAATCTAGCATTCCTTGGATCTTCGAGCGAATAATTCTTGAGGCATGCTCTTGAGTTATTATTCACTCAATCTTTCAACTTTTTCAAGCATTTCAAAAATCCCCCCAAGTCGAGTGCTCGTACGTATTCGCAATCGTCGACATTTCGCACACGCTTCACAATTCCTCTTGGTTTCGATATTAGGGGCACCCTTAGGGACTAATATCGTTTCTCACCACCTAACCCTTGACACATCGTCAAGTCAGTTCTATCTTCTAATCAATTTCTCGACTCGTCGTCGACCCCTTTTTTCAAACCAATTTCCTTTTGCCTCGCATTCCACTTTCGATTCAATCTTTCTACAAACGTTTTTTTAAACTTACGAAAGAAGGATATTCTTAGAATCTAGCATTCTTTGAATGTTCGAATGACTAACTCTCGAGGCGCACCCTTGAGTTGTTATTAGTTCATTCTTTCGATTTTAAAATATCCAACCCTTTACCATTTAACCTATTCATCTCGACTTCCGAAAGAATGGAGCTCTTGGAATCTAGCATTCCTTGAATTCTTGAGTGACAAGCTCTTGAGGCACGCTCTTGGGTTGCTTGTCAGTGACTCTTTTCTACCTCCCCTCCATTTTCCATTTCCCCGTATCCATTTCGTGGTTGTTACCACGAACTACAACTGCTTTGATTCTTCATTCTCGTCTGAATGTAAGATACGTAGGCACAAGATTGCGATGATCTTGGCGAGCACAATTCTACCTTTTTCCATTATTCCATCCACCCATTCCCAACCTTTCCTGTAGTCGAACTACGACGCTCTGATTTCTCATTCTCGTCCGAATGAGCATACGTAGGCACAAGGGCCCCAATCCTTGGCGAGCACCCTATCCTCTAACCACCCATCTCTCCTTTGCGTCTTTAACCTTTTAACCTACCAATTCTACCTTTAACAACGAGAAGAAAACAAGTAAAACTAAACAACACTCCCCACATTTACCTTAAGAGGTTCCCGTCGAGTACGACAGACGTGAGGGGTGCCAATACCTTCCCCTCACGTAACCGACTCCCGAACCCGGAACTTGGTTGCGATAGCCATGTTCCTATCCTTTCGTTTTAAGAGGTTTTCTCGATATTTTCCTCTCCCGTTTATTCGGGAAAATAAAGTTCGGTGGCGATTCTGTCTAACCGCATTTCCGCGCCTTTCGCGCGAGGGTCGTTTCTCCGAAATGTCTCCGTGATTTTTCGAGGTGCAACAGCTGGCGACTCTGCTGGGGACATTTTGCTCCATGCAAAGAGAGAGTCGAGCCTATATTTTGGTTTGTGAGGAGTGTTTGTTTTTTATTTGTTTTCTTCTTGTTTATGTATTTGTTCTCTTGTGGATTTTATTTGTGCTTGTTACCTTGGTTGTCTGTTGGTTCTTGGGATGACATCATGAGTAAAGCTCTACGCCCGAGCTTTGGTAAAAGCAAAGAGAACACATAGTTTAGAATTGGTAGTCGAGTAGTGTTAGTCTCCGAGGACTTGCTCCTTGTGGGCCTAGCATGAAAGCTCCTCCAGAGGAGACCTATTTGTAGATCTTGTTGTAACACAGCTAGCCTGTTGCACGACTTGATTAATGAAGGGTCCATGATTTTGGGAACCTTCTTTTAGCACCAGTTCCAATAATGGTGGTCGTGTAGTGTTAGTCTCCAAGGACTCGCTCCTTATGGGCCTAGCATGAGGACTCCGCTCAGGAGAGACCTTATCGTCATTATCGTTGTAATACAGCCAGCCTGTTGCGTGACGCTAATACGACTAGTGTCAGTGATCCTGGGAACCAAACATAGAAACCATCCCGTGAGTGGGTTTATGGGTAGAATGTCTAGATCTTCCCGTATAGGGCTTACCTGTCAGGTTTCTTTGGTCAGAAATTTTGGTTACCTACTTGTTACAGTTACCAGCATCAGGAACTGTTTGAACTGTGATCCTGGATCTTGTATCTTGCATTACATCTCGCATATCATTTGTATTGCATCTCATATGTTGTGCATTTTTGCATTTCCAATCCTTCAGCAAAATCTTATGTCTCCTTCCTTCCTCTCCAGTAAATCAAGCTGATTCCTCAACACCAGTACGCAACTAGAGCCAATACAAGACGAATGATGGAGCAGATTCAGCAGGAGCAAGTTGCCTTCAGGGAAGAGTTGGACTCCATCAAAGGAAAGATTGACCAGAAACGTTGGGGATATATGACATCTAACTTGGCAGAGGCAACATTGGGGATATATGACATCTAACTTGGCAGAGGCCATAAACTCTGTACTAAAGGCAACCAGAAACCTTCCAATCACTGCTTTGGTCCAGTCTACATACTATCGAATGAGTTCACTCTTTGGTAAACGAGGACACAAATGGGCCAAAATTCTATCTACAGGGAATGTTTTCACAGATGGTTGTAACAAGGGAATGACTGATGAGGTAGCCAAGGCTAACACACACAATGTCATGCAATTTGATCGCGAAAGATTCTGTTTCATGGTGCATGAAAAAATTAATCAAAATGGTGGTCGTCCAACGGGTACTTTCAGCGTTGACCTAAGGAATCGTTTGTATGACTGTGGAAAATTTCAAGCATTTCACTTGCCTTTCTCCCATGTGATCGCAACATATTTTAACATACGACAAGACTACACAATTCACATTCCAGAGGTTTTCACAATACTTAACGTATTCAAAGTCTACAAAGAAAGCTTTCTGGGACTACCGCGCGAGGAGTACTGGCCAAAATATGAAGGTTTTACTTTATGCCACGAGGATTCCATGAGAAGAAATAAAAAGGGATGTCCAACTAGTAGTAGAATTAGAACTGAGATGGACGCCGCTGAAAAAGAAAAGAGAAGGTGTGGGATTTGCAGAGAAATAGGTCATATGCGTAGAAAATTTCCTAATGTTGTCGGTGTTGCACCCCAAAATTTGCCCTCTTTCAAGGATTGACTCATTTCTTCAAATTCAATGACATAAGGGAAGCCCATCATTCCAAATTCAAGATTCATGAATTCAAGGCTAGATTCAAGAATATCACAAAGAAAATTTCATGACATTTGCAAGAATGTCACACTTGTTACAAAATCCAAACTCTTGGTAATACTTAGGAAATTAAGTTATTTCTAGTCTTAATTCAAGTTTCTAAAAATAACTTCATGTCATGGTATCCCCCCATGCTCCATCAAGTCCACATGACCCTCTTTGTGCTTACAAACATGCAAGGAAAATATTTAAGAGCTAATTCAATGTTGGAATATCTCAAGATCAATACCATGCATGTTCAACCATGAGCAATATGAATGCAATCCAAAACAGCCCCATGCAAGAAGTGGCAATGTGTATCATATTACAAAATCATTTTATGTCACAAAACCAAGGCTATGAGCTTATGTTGATACATCTACACATCAAAAATCAGAATTTGAAAATGCTGTTAAAAGGTAGTGGTATAGACTACATGAGTAGATCCAAGCATAACCAACCAATGGACACAAGGATGGATAGCAAGGTGGAATGCTGCAGAAAAAATACAGCAAAAGCAGCATACTAGAAGTGGAAAAAGTGGGGCTGCACCAAGAAAGTGGCCATAATTGTTGCCAAGAATGGAAATTCTGAAAATTGAAGCTTGTGCAAGAGCCATTGGTTTGGTACAGCAGAAAAAGCAGCAGAAAAAGTGAGATGAGAGGGGAAAGGGGCTGTCAACAAAAGGAAGGAGCTGCAAACAAATCTATCATTCACTATCATTCACATACACAACATAGAGAGAGTAAGAGAGAAGAAAAAAAAACAGAAAATAGTGAGAGCAACACACATTGCAAAGAAGACTAGAAAAATAGTAAGAGAGAAAACCAAAAAAAGAGTTCCATAGAAAGACAAGGAACCTTTGAAGATCAAAACTTTCACCATATAGAGTGAAGAGGGGGAGCACAGCCAACCAAAACCAGTGGAGTATTCGCGAGAAGGATAAAAGCTCGTGGGGTATCCATTTCTTTAAACTTTTCCCTCTTTATATCTTGCATTTGTCTTTTATTTTAAGTGTTGTTGTACTAAGTATACCATGTAAGATTCTAAGAGGACCAAAAAAACCATTTTTAAAGAACCAATAAAAAGGAAGAAAATCACAAAAGACAGCAAAAAATACAGCAAATACTGTATTTTTCGCTTCAGGTCGCGGCGCGAACTGTCAAAAACAGAATTAAAACTTTTCTCAGTTCGCGGCGCGAACACCCTTCGCGGTGCGAACATGCAAAAAACAGAATGTTCACTTTTCTTAGTTCGCGGCGCGAGCACCCTTTGCGACGCGAACTGATCAGTTTGTTTATGCTTTTTTGCTGTTTTTTTTTACCTAAAAAAATTTTTTTTCAAGGAGTTCGCACGGTGAACTCCTTGATGGCCCGTTTTTTTCGCATGTCATGATTTTTTTTTTGCCGACTAGCCCATATGTTTGCATGGTTTTAGTGTAAATATTGCTATTGTCTTTGTTGGCTCTTGATTACATAACCATTTTCAAAAAAACAAACTCTCGATTTTATCGAGCCATTTTCGATCATGTAAGTCGGCCACCTTGTGCGTCTGCCATCGACCTTTTTTAAGCAATTAAACCCTTGACCCAACGTCAAGCGGATTTTCTCAAACGATTGTTAAGCCAATTCACCATATTTAATAAAAGGGTAAAGTTCTCTTTGTATTGAACTAAAGAGAAGGGATTGAGTGTAGACTTCTTCCTTTCCGAGTGTCGAGATGCTCACTGTAGTGTGGGTGGTTTTGATACTTGTCTTTCAATACGAAGACATTTTCATCCACACCTTTTTTCTCCTAAAAAACCTCGGTCCCGTACCGAGCGCATTTTTAAAACTCTTCTCATGAAAAAAATTTGAATGGTCGTGGAGTGGTTAGGCGTAGGCCTTCTCCTATCCCGAGTGCTGACGTTTACCGTAGGGTTTTCTGTCGCAAAAGCGCTTACCATTTAAAACCAAAAACACTTTAATAAGAGAATGAAGCTCTCTTTGTATTGAACTAAAGAGAGAGGATTAAGTGTAGACTTCTTCCTCTCCGAGTGTCGAGATGCTCACTGTAGTGTGTTTGGTTTTGATACTCGTCTTTCAATACAAAGACGCTATGTTCGCCACACCCTTTCATAACAAAAACTTTGAGATGAAGAATTGGGTACTACCCGTAGGGGTTACTATCCGAGGACCTATCTCGCCCCTAAAAAACAATTCAACAAATCAAATGTGACATCTTGCCTCGCATGGCAAAAACTTATCTTTCGAAAAGGATATGATACGTCCATTCCACCGCAAACAGGTAATGCCTAAGTCTCCAACGAGCGAGCAGCAATACACCTAACTGCTAGAATGCGTACGATAGCATCATCCATAAAAACATCAACAAATCGTAGGCCGAACTACGGCTGCTCTGGTTCTTTACTTTTTTCAAGTAAAGATACGTAGGCACAAGGGCCACAATCCTTGCCGAGCACATTCCCCCTTATATCTGTAGTTCCCCGAACTACGTCGACTCTGATTTTCTCATATCCGTTGAGAATACGTAGGCCTAGGACCACGAAGTCCTACCGAGTCTGACCTTTCTCTCTTATTCCCTGTTGCCTCCTTTCTTAGTTTCTAAACCCTCTTTCTTTACCCTTTAGAGAACACTTTTTATAGCATAATATTTAAGCAAATAAATTCACACATTCGACAAGCAAATGGTTCCCATCGAGTACGATGGATGCGAGGGGTGCTAATACCTTCCCCTCGCATAACCGGCTTCCGAACCCGTTCTTGGTCGCGAGACCATCTTATCCATTTCTGTTCTTAAGGTTTTCTCGATATTTTCCTTTCCCCTCATGGGATAAATAAAGTTCGGTGGCGACTCTTCTGTCCTTTCCTTTTCGCCTGCCCCGTCGTTGCGCGTATTTTTCGAGTAGCGACAGTCGGCCCGTCAAACTGACCGCCCAGATGATTCTATATATTTTGCTCGCACTAGTTTTATATGTGATCCAACATTTATTTGTAATTCAAGACAACTTTCAAATTACAACAATACTAGCAAATTACAACCATAAAGTTTAAAATAAAACTCAAGAAGCTAACATACACGCTAACCAACAACAACAACCAACACAAGTGGATATGTGACTCCTCTGTTAACTTCATCACTATGTGCTGAAAACATGCAATGGACATCTTCATCATTTCCTATACGATCCAAGTAATACATGTGCATACCCTCCGAGCTAGCATCAGTCAGCGTTATATACGGATAACGATACTCCATTTTTCTCACTGTCATGCGACGACTGCCCAACTGCCGAAACCTCGTGTTAATTGCTGCAACCACGGTTCTGAAATTCCACTATGGATCTAGGTACACACTGATTTTTTTCTTGTCCATAAAAAACAAGAGCTCGGACAAACATTTTTAAAACACGGGTCACTAGACACGAACGATATGTGCTGATGCGCAATACGTCTATTTATAAAAAAAGTTACGTTTGAACTCGGTCATTCAATGACCGAGACTCTGTAAAAACTTTACACCTCCATGGACGAACATCAGTCATTCTTTTTTAATACATGACAGAAAGAAAAAATAAGTTATTATATCATTCACATTATTTTTCCATTTAATATAACATAATATAAATAAATTAATTTAATATAGCATAATATATAATTAAATTAAAAGTAATATAATTAAATATAATTAAAATTATAACTAAAAATAATATAATTAAATATATAATTAATATAACAATATAATTAAATATAACTAAAAAAAAACCTACTTCACGTGCTCGCCATCTCATTGGGCGAACACCTACGTAGCAACCATTCTTTTCATCTGCTTGTCACTGCAGTGGACGAGCAGGTTCTTTATGTAGGACACTTGTGTTATTTTTTTTAATATTGAGTATATTAGTATTATTGATTTCAAAATGGGGTATTGGAGTAGAAAAACCATTGCATAGACTATGTATCAGGCAAAAGCAATGCTTTTTGTTTGCTGATATGTGAATATTTTTAAATTATTGAATCATCAGTCTCAAGTCTCAACCTTATCGGTTGCGATTTTTTAGCCATGATCCATAAGTCAAGTTGTGGGTTAAGAATAGGAAGACTCGTTCTTCCTCGAGAATATGGAGAGGCTTCATAAAGAGAATATGGAGAGGCTTCATCTTTGGAGAAGTGGTAAATGTTGTCCTTTTAGGGATGTGTGACCTCAAAAGTGAAGATTTCACTAAGCTAGGGTGATCTCTTGTAGGGGTGAGCAGAACCCAACCCAACCTGAAGACCCGTCCCAACCCAATATAGGTGGGATGAGTTCGGGTTGACCCTCGGGTTTTCCAACCCGTCCTAATATTATGAATGGACATGTGATACTATTTATTTATTTATTTAATTTATTGGTATATTTAGATTATTCCAAATTTTCAATAGACTTTCCACTTTTCACCTTATAATTTAATATATGCACTAAGTAAATACTAAGTACACATCTGTTCTCTTACATCATGTTTTTTATTTTACATCTTACTATGTTTTAGGGGAAAAAAGGTGATGACATATTATCGGGATTTTTACGGGTTAAGGTACGGACGGGTTAGGGTCATTAAAATAACCCGCTCAAAATTTAGGATAGGGTTAGGGTTAGTCATAACCCATCCCGACCCGTCCCTTGCTCACCCCTAATCTCTTGTGCAGTATGATCCTAGTTTATTTTATTTTGATTCTCACCTTTAATTAATCCTTTCGTTCTCTTTTAAATGTCACTTTTTGAATAATTTTTTGATTTTCTTAATTGTCACTTATAAAATTTAAGGTAGTATTAAATGTATTATTGCCAAAATTACTCATAAATAATTATTATAAAGAGAAAAAAAATAAAATAAATGTAATAAATAATTAAGAGTATTCTAGGTAAAATAAAAATGATTGTATGAAAAGTAACAATATTAATTAATTCTTTTGGTATGTGTGAAAAATAAAAAATGACAATTAAAAAGAAACCAGTGACTATAAGTTAAATTAGACGACTTAGCTGTTTTATTAAGGGTATTAGTAGCCACAAATAAAGGATGATATCCATTCACGAATAAAATATGCAATAATCTTTTATAAATGAGTTAACAAACTCAGTTCACATGATTGTTCTTGAAGAAATATAAATATAATTAAATGCCTTATTAAGGGTATTAGTAGCCACAAATAAATGATGATATCCATTCAAGAATAAAATATGCAATAATCTTTTATAAATGAGTTAACAAACTCAGTTCACATGATTCTAGTTGAGATTATGTAGATATAGAGAGAAAGAGATATAGATATAAATGAGTTAACAAATTCAGTTCACATGATTCTAGTTGAGATTATGTATATACAGAGAGAAAGAGATATAGATATAAATGAGTTAACAAACTCAGTTTACATGATTCTAGTTGAGATTATGTATATATAGAGAGAAAGAGATATAGAATTATTAGCTACAAATCTTCAAATATTAGAAAAATGTTTAATTAAAGGTGATGTATAGTTTATAACTATTCTCTTTCATATATATATATATATATATATATATATATATATATATATATATATATATATATATATATATATATATATATATATATATATATATATATATATATATATATATATATATATATATATATATATATATATATATATATATATATATATATATATATATATATATATATATATATATATATATATATATATATATATATATATATATATATATATATATATATATATATATATATATATATATATATAAAATATATGTTCTAAGTAACATGTATTATAATATATGAATGTTCAAATCTATTATAATTTTTTTCTTCTATTTGTTATTTATTCTAGGTAAAAAAAATGATTGTATGAAAAATAACAATAAAGTAAAATAAATGTAATAAATAATTAAGATTATTTTAGATTAAAAAAATGATTGGATGAAAAGTAACCATATTAATTAGTTTTTTTTTTGTATTTGTGAAAAATAAAAAAAAAATGACACTTGAAAAGAAATGAAAAACTATAAGTTAAATTAGACGACTTAACTATTCTCGAAAGAATATAAATATACATAATCGAGATTATGTATATATATATATAGAGAGAACGAGATATAGAATTATTAGCTACAGAATCTTCAAAAATTAAAAAAATTAAAGGGGATGTATAATTTAGAATTATTTTCTTTTTTTTTATGAAAAAAGTTAATATTTAAACCTTATAATACATGTTCAAATCTATTATAATTTTTTTTGTTTTGTTTTTTATTTATTCATCTTTATTTTTGTAAGTAAAAATAATAATGCATTTTAACTCATATAGAGACAAAAAAAAATAATTTATAATTATTGAATTGGTTATTATACATTTTTGTTATTTTAAAAATACATTTTCAAATGTGTGAACTAATTCACGACATCTCATCTATTATTTTTATTAATTATTTGTTTTCTATTTTTTATATTGAAGATATTTATAATTACATAGACATTTTTATTTGTTAATACAAGAATAATAAAGTGAATAATAATCACGTGTAAACTTGTTTATTAAAGGTTGGATCAGCTCCCAAAAACACCTGTTTTCTATTAGGTCTAATTATTATGGTCCATAACAGTCCGTTAAAATCACTTATGTTAAAATTATGGCAAAATAATATTTTTCGTCCCTTAACTTTTACTCAGGGTCCACGTGGGTCCTTTATCTTTAAAAAGTGGCAAGTTGGTCATTTAACTTTTAAATTGGTGTCACGTTTATCCTTTTGTGTGTTGCCGTTAGTCAAACTTTGAAAAAATTGCCACGTTTGTCTAGGTGGAGCTGCTGACGTGGATATGAAGTGTCTTAGAGGAAGAAAAACTCAGACTAACGTTTCCATTTCCCACCATTACCCAGAAGAAGAAGGCACGACAAGCTTAGAGAAGTGTAATCATATTTTGGAGTCTTGGAGAATTCATTGTCATTGAAGATGATACAAGGTTAGCAGACGCGAAGATTCAAGACGTGAAGGATTGGGGGTTTTCTGATTTAGGGTTTTCTGATTGAGGATTGAAGACGATTCAAGAGACATAATCAAAAGGTTAGTTCATTTCTCTTTGATTTAGGGTTTTCTGGTAGAGGTTCAAATTTAGGGTTTATGTAAATTTGTTAGTGTAAACGTTAATTACTTACATGATATGATTAGGTATCATGGATGAATACATAACTCTCAAAATTCATCATAGTGGTGAGTTCACAGATGAAGGTCGTAGTGTATATGAGAATGGAGTAGTAGATGATTTAAAGGTAGATGTAGACAGATGGAGTTATTTTGAGCTAGTTGGTGTATTGAAAGACTTAGGTTATAGGGAGTTTGAAACAATATTTTACAAGGACCCTCAATTTGGGATGAATCCACTTGTTGATGACAATGGTGCTTTAGAAATTGCAGATCTGTATAGGGTGCACCAAAATGTTGATATTTATATTGAACACACATTGTCTCAACCTGACTATTGTGATGTTGCTGTTGATGAAATTGATGAGGACACTGCTGAAATTGTAGATGAGGTAGAGGAGTTACTTATTCAACTGCATGAAGAAGTTGTGGAAGTTGAACAAACCACTCTTGGTTTGGAGGAAGGTGAAGTTAGAGTTGATGAAGCCACTGCTGGGTTGGAGGAAGGGAATCCTGCAGGGGATGTTAGAGTTGATGAGGATCCTGCAGTGGATGAACATACTGTTGGAGTTGAAAAAGGGAGTGCTGCAGGGGAAGAAGGTAATGTTGGAGTTGAAAAAGAGAGTGCTATAGGGGAAGAAGGTAATGTTGGGAGGGATCCTAATGATCAGATGCTTCCCATAGCATATGCAATTGTGGAGAGTGAAAATAAGGATAGCTGGACTTGGTTTTTAGAGCTGTTAATTGATGACCTTGGAGGCAAAGATGAATGCCTGACTTACACCTTCATCTCAGACCAACAAAAGGCAAGTTTTTCATTTATTCTTATGGTTTTATGTGTTTATGTTATGCTATTTCTGTTATGCTATTGCAGGGTCTGCTATCGACTATGGATGAGCTATTGCCAAGGGTGGAGCACAGGTTTTGTGTTAGGCACCTCTATAACAATTTTAGGAAAAAGATTCCTGGAAAGATGTTGAAGGACATAATATGGAAGGCTGTCAAGTCAACATACCCACAGGCATGGGAAAAAGAGATGAAAGGAATGAGGGCCATTAATGAAGAAGCATTTAAACATATGATGAAGACCCCACCAAGGTTTTGGAGTAGATCTTACTTTAGGACTAAAAACAAATGTGATGTTGTTCTCAACAACATGTCTGAGTCCTTTAATAGTGTCATTCTTGAAGCAAGGTCAAAACTTCTAATCACTATGTTAGAAGACATCAGAACATACATGATGGAGAGATGGGCAGATCACAAAATGAGATTTGGAACTTTGGATGAGAATGATATTTTGCCCAATATTAGAAAGAAACTTGATGTCACAAGCACATACACCAACAATTGGCTAGTAAGGTATGTCACAGCATGTGACTAATGTATTTTGTTTGTTTATGACATACATGTGACTAATGTATTTTGTTTGTTTAATCATTTAGGATGTCTGATGAACATATATTTGAAGTAAGGCACATAGAAAATCAAGCTGACAAGTTTATTATGAACCTGAAAGATTAGATATGTTCATGCAGAAGATGGGAACTCACAGGGCTCCCATGTGTTCATGCTCATTCTGCTATGAAAAGTAGGAATTTCAAAATTGATACTTACATTCCAGATTATTATAGGGTTTCAAGGTACAAGGAAGTTTATAAGCATGTGATCTACCCTGTTAATGGAGCAAACTTGTGGGTTAAAACACCATACCCAGATGTGCAACCACCCAAGTTCAGGAAGATGCCTGGTAGACCTAAAAAGAGGAGGAACCTAGAACAAGGTGAAATTGATGGGTCTGCTCGCAAATTGAGAAGAACATGTTTTCTGGTGAAGTGTAGTAGGTGTAAGAAAGCAGGACATTACAAATCTACTTGTAAGGACACAACAACTCAACAACCTAGCCAAAAATCATCCCAACTTAATCATACTCCAACTCAGATTGCTCAACAACCTAGCCAACAATCAGCCCAACTCAATCATACTCCAACTCAGACTGCTCAACAACCTAGCCAACAATCAGCCCAACTCAATCATACTCCAACTCAGACTGCTCAACAACCTAGCCAACAATCAGCCCAACTCAATCATACTCCAACTGAGACTCTAAGTCAGACTGCTCAACAAACTAGCTAACAAACTCCTACTTCAACAACTCAACCTACTCAACAATCTAGCCAAGCATCTCAGACTTCTAATGGAAAGGCTGCTAAGAGCAAGACACAAAAGCTGCCTGTAAGGAAGCCAACAAGACCTTTTGTGCCACCTGGGCCTACAACTAGGTTGAGTACTGCGAAGAATGTTGTTGGCCCAGTAACAAGGAGGTCTACTCCAACAAAGAGGACCACACCAAAGAAGAAACTTTAAGTTGTGGAACATGTGTATTTAGTTACCTAAAACAAGTTTATGTATTCTACTGCTATCGTTTTAGAACAAGTTTATTTATTCTACTGTTGTTGTCATGAACAAGTTTATATGTTCTACTGCTGTTGTTTTGGAACAAGTATATTTTGTGTATTCTACTGCTGTCATGAACAAGTATATTTTGTGTATTCTACTGCTGTTATTTTGGAACAAGTATATTTTTATGTATTCTACTGCTGTTGTTTTGGAACAAGTATATTTTGTGTATTCTGTTGTTGTTATGGAACAAGTATATTTTGTGGAAAGTATTACAGGTTTATGTATCCTACTGCTGTTGTTGTTTATAGGTACTATGAAATGAACCTAAAAATAGAACCAACTTATATGTATCATGCTGCTGTTGTTGTAAACATAAAAAACATAACATACCAAATATATCATTGACAAGTCCAATTAACATACTCTTTAACTGTTGGTTATGCTTTGACAGACCAAATTAAAAACACTTTGACATGATAGAATCCAAAACTGTTATACTCATGTGGATTATGCTTTGACAGACCAAATTAAAACAATTTAACTGTTGCATACCAAGTTAACATTATCTTTAACTGTTATATTCATGTGAACTAATACAATCCAAAACTAAAACTGATTCATTCATGTTGAACTGCAAAAACTGAAATTAACTAAACTGATAGAATCCATATATTAAAATCCAACTATTACATTCATGTTGAAGTGATACAATCCAAAACTGATACAAACTTTAACTAAACATAAAAACATAATTCTTACAACCAAAACTTAACTTAATTCTTACAAACAAACCATAACATAATACTTCAAAACAAACCTTAATACTCTAACTACCCCTAACAACTAATACAATGATAATAATCACAAACATCAAATTCAAAATCTTTTTCCACTTCATGATATTCTTCATTTCACTTTCAAGTTTCATCAGCTTTTTCCCTAATTCTTCATTCTCCATTTTCGCTTTTTCAATGTCCTTTTTTGCTTCAGTAAGTCCCTTAGTTACCATACCCAACCTATGCATCCAAAATTGCTCCTTCTCATCACCCATCTCCTCATAAAACCAATCAAAGAAGCCACAACCAGGTTGCATACCTCCCTGTAAGTTTCATTGTTTAGAGGGTGATGGATAATGAATTTAAAATGAAAAAAAAATATAACTTATAATTTGGACAGAAACAGAAACATAACTTAATCAAAAACAGAACTTCAACAGAGAACAAAACTAGCTTGCATATTCTTAACTGTAGTTGCCCTTTGAAGAACAACCATGTCTCCACAATGGCACATGGGCTTCCATCGTGACCGACTACAAACATTTGAATCCCGACTTTTCAATTTTGAAATGAAGGAGGAACATCAAGATTTCATGCTTGCCAAATAAAAAAACCCTAGATTAAGTTTGGGATTTAGGGTTTGGGATTTGAGATTCAGATAGATTATTTTTTAGGGATTTGAACGGAAGAAGGAAGGAGAAGGAAGCAACATGATGAACAAAATTAGGGATTTCATGCTTGTCAAGTCATCTGCCAGATATGCAAAATAAACGGACGTTTGGGGGCAATTGACGGTGCGGACTAAAATGACACCATTTTAAAAGTTAAAGGATCAACTTGCCACTTTTTAAAGATAAAGGACCAACATGGAACCCGAGTTAAAGTTAAGGGACGGAAAATGGTATTTTGCCTAAAATCATTTAGCTATAAAACCTGTTTTCTATTAGGTCTAATCATTATTATGGTTGCAAATAGTATGTTAAAATCACTTAAATATAAATTCAAAAAATATTAATATTTACTTAAATATAAATTCAAAAAAATATTAATATTTAGGTTGTCTCAATTTAAAAGAACACATTTAAATTTATTTTAATTTATTAGATTTTATATCTATTCTATTTAATTTAATATTTCTCTTTTGTATATTATTATATTATTAATTAATATTTATATTTAATTGTTGTGTTTTACCTTACAATTTTCCTCTATTATAATTTCTCTTCCGTTAAATATTTGGATTTTATTTTATATAATTTAAATATGTATTATATTTAAAAACATATTATTTTATTTATAAAAAATAATATAGTACTTAAAAATGTATTATAATTAAAATAATATAATTTTTTATTATAGTTATAATAAATTTAATAAGATTTTTATTTTAGTTTTTTAATTAAAAATAAAAATAAGTAATGTTTAGGGCCGGGTAGAGTGAAATCCGTATAAGATTGAATTTAAATAGTAATTTCGAGTTTATATTACAACAAAACTTTTTTGACCTAATCCTATAAAACTCAAAGTTCGTCAAGGTCGGTTGATTTAAGATCAAATAACCCATTCTGATATGGTTCTTTTTTAATACCTTTTTTTTCCAGAATGCAAAACTAAAAAAAAATCACATTTTCATAATACTTTGTAACCGTTCTCTTCACTAGTAATCGTTTTCTTCACTATCATCATAATCTTAAATATTTTGAACTTAAGATGGAATGAGGTGAAACATTTTTGAAACATTTTTAAGTTTCATCTTTTATATATGTATATTGCCAATATAAATTTGTATATTGCAAATGCAAATAAGAATTATAATAAATATATGTCACCATTTCCTAATTTAAGGCAATCTTGTATGTTTTGGTGAGTCATTTATGTTATTTCAAATCAACAATTTTTCTCTCTCGCCTTTAAAGTTTAAAGTTTTATTGGGGTGAACTAAAATGATAACATATCTTACCATGTATAAGTGATGAAAACTAAAATGGAGTGTTACTTTTGTTGTAAATGACTCTTATTTTTACTAATAAAATTTATTTTAGAATGATTGTTATTATTACATTTTAAATGTGATAATGATTATAATTTTTTTAATTATGTCTTTTAATTATTTATCTGTACAATACTTCAAATGCTTTAATAAAATTAATTTAATAAAAGTGTTATATCTTATAATAATATTATTGTATTTTTTAATCTGTGTGCAAAAATTTTAAACGATATTCATTCTAAAACGAAGAGACTATTTTATGTAGAAATAAAATTGACTTGATATTAATATTTTATTGATGTGTGGCATATAAAAAAAAGAGCTTTTGTGATTTGCGAGGGACTGATTTATCCTTTGATTTTTTGGTTACAATACCACAATGTCAGATAACTAATGTTGAGTTTCAGAGTTGACATGAATAATCAATAGAGAGATCTTTGTTTTGTTTGTTTGGCTTGAGATGTGTCTTCACTTAGCTACAACAACAACCCTTCGATTCTCAATACTTTTCACTCATGGCGCCACATATTATACCTTGGAATTGTCTGACATATGCTAAAAACCAACTTTAGCCCCAAATCTATTGAACCCTAAACCTCTGAAGTCCTTTGTTGATGTTGTCAACAATGTCTGTTCCTCTAAGCCTACTTCCAAAACATTGTGTGAAGGGAGATCAAATAGTAATTTCAATACCGGAGGAGGAATACCAGTTAAGATTAAAAGCGTGTAAACACAACCTTCATGGGCGTGTTATTTGGCCGAAGGGCTCAACACCACTCATTGTTGCTGCTTTGAAGACAAAACAATCTACATTCTTGAAATCATTAGGAAAGTGGTGGATAAAATCATTAGGGAAAGGATACTGTGAGTTTTATTTCTCTAGGATTGAAGATTTTAGAAGTGTGAGGATGTCGAATTCTTGGAACCTCAACCCTGGCTTTATAAAGTTTTTCCCATGGGCGAGGGATTTCAACCCTATAAATCTAAAAAAATCCTCTGCACAAGTTTGAATTCATATCTTTGGGTTGTTGCGGGAATATTGGAGACCAAAGATCCTCTTTGCAATCACTGATAGTGTCCGAACGCCTTTGTGCATGGATGGTGCCACGAATAAATTGACTTTTGATAGACCTTTTGGGCACTATGTTAGGGTGCTTGTGGATTTGGAAATTACATGATAGGTTAGAGACAAAGTTCTTGTTGAAATAAAGGGCTTTGCCTTCTTCGTGTACATTGAGTATGAGAAGTTACTGGACTTTTATGATTACTACAAATGCATTAGTAATTAATTTAACATTTGCAAGCACAAACCCATTGAGAAAATCCAGCAGAAAAGGATGATTGTATGTATGATGCTTTCCACCACGGTCGTGCGACCGTGATAATAAGCTATGTAGCGCGCTACCTAGCATAATATTTACTTTAAGCAACCATTGTGATATTCTTAACGCATAACATTTAACAATGGTTAGTATAAACAACTGTTGTGTTATATACACTGGGTTCATTATAAATAATGTGAAATGCTTATTTCACGAATGCTCACTAAACATATAACATTTCAATCTGATCTAGAACATTATAATATGACAAAATAAGTTATATTAGAAGAACAAGTGCAAATTCAATGTTAGACAAGAGTTCTTCAACTCTTTATTCGTAGTTTACTCTGCAATAGTTTGAACTTTGTTTAATGCTCCTAGTTCTTTAACCTCTCATTACTTCACCTCTAGTTCATTTTGCAAAATATTATTTACTTTGCAAACAAAGTTAGACATAGAGAAAAGAGCGGTTGAAGAACTACAAGCATTAAATAAAGTTTCAACGGTTAAAGAACGAAATGCATATAACTGGCTGAAGAATTATTGTCTAGAATTGAACGTGTATTTGTTTTCTAATATAACTTTATCTATCATATTATATTTTTCTAATGCAATATGAAAAGTTATATATTTGGTAAGGAATTGGAAAAACACTCATGCAACATAAGATATAATAAACTCATCTTTTAAACAAACATTAATAGTAACATTCATCAACAACAAACCTTAAACAACATACAAGATACAACAAATAATTGTTATTTAAAACAACAAAATCATCAGCACATAGTATAAACTACATACACCTTTTATTAATATCAACAACAACAATTATCACTCATATAATGTTTCATAAATGTACATATCCCATTATGACATCCACAATGAAAGGAGGATGAAGTTGAAGTGAAAGCTTCAAATTTGTGTTAATTTTGAATAAATATTATTCTGGGTCTTTCACACAAGTTTGCAACGCTTACTTTAACTTCTTCCTTGTTATTGAAACAAACATCCCTACCTACAAGTCAAACAAGACAAAAGTTCAAATATTATGAAATAAATTATTGAAACATAAACAATAATACATAAACATATTTTGAAACATAAGCTATTGCAAAGACGAACCTGTAAGGTAGTCATTTGCTAAAAGTTGATGCAATAAAGGTAACCCTTTGAAGAAGACGAGTTGACTACATAAGTTTGGGGTTTCCATATGAGGGATACTAGTGACACAAATGTTAGGGTTTTGTTTTGAGAGAGACGAGTGAAAGAGAAGTTAGAGTTTTATTTTAAGAGAGACAACTATAATGTACTGAAGCGAGAGAAAATTTCGCTTATATAATAAATAAGTAACATATTTCACCACGATTGATAATATGAACTGATCTGACCTGATCAGAAGGGGATCACGGACTGGCCACACGTTGTTGGACTGCTGCTTGTTCACCGGTGATGAGGAGGAGAAGGGGGGTGCACCTGCAAAACACTCCGATGCCAAAGTGAAGAGTTGGGCAGAGCGAGAGCAAAGTACAGAAAAAGGGGTAAGAAGTGTGTTACCTGACCCTCTTGAGGAAGAGGGTATTTATATAGAGACCCCAGCGTTGGGCCAACGGTCACTTGCATTGGGCTGGATTGCCAGGCCCAACCTAGGTGACTGCTAGGGCTTACGTGGCGTAGTGAAGACCAGGACGTGGTCTTCGCCCTAGTCCAACTGCTCCTTGATCTCCGGAAAGTGGGTTTGACCTGTTCTTTCGGAGGTGGGCAGTTGGTTGATGACGTGTCCCCGCGGAGGGGAGCACGTGGAGAACGTACGCCGGACACGTTGTTCTTCCCACGGAGGGGAGCTCGAGGGACTCCCTGAAAGCACGTTGTTCTCCCCGCGGAGGGGAGCACGCGTGGATGTGGAAGAACCAAGGGTCTTGCTCGACGGACCGGGGGTGCTCTGTTCGACCGACAAAGGGGGCGTTGAGACGCTGCAGGACGTGTCGTCCATCCCGGCGGGGTGTGTGCCCTGTCCGTCCCACGGTGGTGCGTGTGCCCGGTCGGGCTAGTCCATTTAATGGGCCATGTGCGTTATTGGGCTGGACCGCGAGGCTGGGCCCAGACCAGAACAGGAGCCCCCCAAGTCGAAGCTCTGTGGTGAAAGAGCGAGGACTTAAGGTCGCTGCGTCGGGGAGAGAGGTAGCGAAATGGGGGGTTCGTCGGGTTTGTGCACAGTGGAACATGCGCTCGCGCGGGGTTCTCCTCATCGTCGGCAGAGCGGGGCGAAGGCAGGTGAAAGGACGCGACTGTCAGGTTACCGCCACATGTCGCGCGTTAAGTGGTAGTAGGGGCGGCTACCCTAGGTCATTTAAGAGTCTAGCGTCGCTTCGAGTCCTGCGCCGGGTTATAAATATGGGGGTCCCTGCTCATTTTTCTACTTTCCACCTTGCTGTCTTACCTGCGAAGCTCTGAGATTCCTGCTCGTCCGCCGTTGCAGTCGATCGCCGCCGCGTCGTTTAGTTCTTCCTCCCGTTCGCCACCGTTACAAGTGAGTTTTTCTTTCTCTTCTCCTTTTATTTCTGCCGTTTGATTAGGGTCTGTGGTCGGGGCATGATGAATGCCCCGAGGAGAGACGCGAGTTCCGCCGTATCTGGCGGTTTTCTGGGTCAGTTCCGATGAATACCCCTGGGAGAATTGGTTGTTCCGGTGAATGTCCCGAGGACGGGGGCTTTCTCCGATGAATGCCCCGGGGACGCGCGCTTTTTCCGATGAGTATCCCGAGGAGGGATGATGGGTTGGCCCTTGAATGCCCCGTGGAGGAGCGGCGGGGAGCTCCTGCTCGCTCGTCGTTCTCCCGCCTTTGTCACCCTTTCACTTGACCTGCGGTGGAAGGGTGGATTTGATCTTGGCTATCGAATTCACCGTTGTCCTCTACTTTTCAGGTGTAGATGTCGGCCTTGGTACCAGGGACGATGGTCGAAGATAATGAACCCGAGGTCCCGGATTTCGACGAGCGCGTCGTCCCGGTCGAGGAATGGGTGGCCGAAGAGCCGTTGTCCACCCCATCCTGCTTCGTGGCCGACGCGTCCGATGTCTATGCTACCGTCGAGGACACGCCTGAAGGGGAGCCGCAACATTGGCAGGTGTACCGCCCGAAGGAGCACCATCGCATCTACTTGCGATATGGGCGGCGGATGTTCCCCATGCACGAGTTCTACTTCAAAGAGGCTCGGCTCAGGTTGCCGTTCTCCGCTTTCCATCTGGGCCTCTTCGATTGGTTACGCTTGGCCCCGTCCCAACTGCACCCCAACGCTCTGGCCTTTATCCGTGCTTTCGAGGTGGTGTGTTTTTATCTCGAGGTGGATCCCACGGTGCCCTTGTTTTTTCGCATCTTCCACCTGCAGCGCCAGTCGGTGAACGGCCGTCAGGGATGGGTCTCGTTTAAGCAGCCGACCAAGCTCTTCAAGACGTACAACGATTCTGTTCGAGATTTTAAGGGCCGATTCTTCCTCGTGAAACCGATCACTCAGGAAGGCTCGGATACTCTTTTCACCGAGGGGGAGCGAATGGTAGACGGCCAGCGGTTCCTCGCGTGGCTCCCCAAGGTACATCTGTTGTGGACCTCGGAGCACTTCAACCGCGGTACTGACAAGTATATCGTGCGGGCAGGGACCCTCGACGAGAAGGATATGGCCGCGTATATGAAAATAGTTGCCTTTGTGCGGGATCTTCCCCCGTCGAAACTGGTGACGCCCGATGGTCGGTACATCCTCGACGCGCAGGGGAACATGCGAACCAAGAAGAGGCTGATCAACACTAAGACCCTGCTCGGTTGCGCCACGGGGGCGGACGCTCTGGACTATCTAGGTAGGGACATTTCTTTTTTCCTGTGATTGTGTGTTCTGACTGTTTCTAACTCTCTGTTTGTTTTTGCAGCGAACATGTCTTCCGTCGAGGAGCGAGTGAAGAAACTGCGCGCTTCAAGGAACGCCGTGGTCCCGAAGACGCGGGTGAGTCAACTAGTCGGGAAGGAGGTTGTGACGCTGGGAGGCCAGAGTTCGTCTTCTTCTCCCCAAGGGAGTCAGTCTCCTACGTCTCAGGGAGCAGCGAAGAGGCCGAGATCCGAGGAGCCCAGCGGTTTGATTGATTTGACGACCGGCTCGGCTGAGGAGGGTTACATCGTTCCGCCATGCCATCAGCATCCGGGCTATTTTCGTGGTGCCCGGTCTCCTACCGTCTCTGCTGGGGAGGTGAAGGCTGTCCGTGAAGCCGATCGAGAGTCTCGTCGACGTATCCTGGCGGAGGATTTGGCCGCGATGATGCGGATGTTCACGACGGCCCTTGTGCTGAACGAGGAGGGCTGCTCTGCCGCTGAGCTGTCCAAATTGCAGGGGGACCTTACCTTTATGCAGTCGCGCCTGGCCAAGCTCACTGAGGAACTGGAGAAGAGTCAGAAAGATGTCACTGACCAACGCAAGCGAGCGGAGGGCGCTGAGGGGAAGGTGACCTCGATGGAGGAGAAGCTGGGGGCGGCAACGGCCGAGGTGCAGGCGCTGAAGGATCGTATGGAAGTTCTGGACAGTGCACTTCGTCCGGCCGAGGACGATACAGAGGAGGACCAGCGGTTGATCACGCGTGCTGATCTGGTCTCCCGGATTCGGGTGTTGGAAGGCGATTGTTTGGAGGCTGTCGAGGTCGGGTTCAAGAGCGTTGTTGCGCAGATCCAAGTTGTCAACCCCGGCATCACGCTGGTCGTGGATGGGATTGGGTCGTATCATGAGATCGTCGGCGGGAAGGTGGTCTACCCCGAGCTTGTCATTCCCGAGGAGATCCCCATGGTTGTTGATCAGGAGGGCGAGGTGGCATAGGTTCCCGGGCCTGCGTGCTCGTAGTTTTTATGGCCTGCGTGCCGACATTTTATAACTTGTTTTTCTTTGTTGGGCCTGCGCGCCCCTGTTCGTGTAATATTAACTACTGGGTTGGTGCCCGCTTTTGTTTAATATATTTTTGTGAATTTTCTAAGTGTGCGCTCGGTATTTGCATGATGTTTATGATCGTTTTTTCGTATTTATTTGTTTGCTTGAATGATGTTTGATGTGCATGCTTTGATATGCTCTGGGCCTGTCCGGGTGTTAGCTCGACAAACTTGTTACCGGTGGTGAAGGGAACCGGCCGGTTTGGCCGGCGGTGCGGCCGGACCGTTTCGGGGGTAGTTCTCCCCGTGGCGTGGACGTCCCATCGCAAGCTGGGTGTCTTGCCAATTTTGGTACGGCGGTGGGAAGTCTCGGTCGAGGTGTTCCCCACCGAGTGAGGCCGTCTGCCCGCGCACACAAGAGGCAGGGCTTGCTTTTCTCTGGTCGCTAGTGGACGCGTGGGAGTGCGGTGGTACCATGTCGCCCCCTAGTGGCCGGGACGATGGGTCGTCGCAGGCAGTGTTTTAACTGTAGTACTGCTTAAGTGTCGCGGCGTTCCATGGTCGAGCTAGTTGTTCACTGTGCAGGTTTTTGAGGTAATAGGTCCCGTGTTCCGTTTTGTCACGGACACGGTAGGGGCCTTCCCAATTCGCAGCTAGTTTGCCCTCGTGGGAGTCTTTCTGGTTTCTGCGCAGAACTAAGTCTCCATTTTGAAAATCGTGTTTTAGGACTTTGTTGTTGTGGTGAAGTGCTACTTGTTGCTTCAGCCGGGCTTCTCGGAGGGCTGCCCCTGAACGGATTTCCTCAACGAGGTCGAGCTCTTCTCGTAGGGCGCCGTCATTGTCGTCGGTGTCCAGGGGGCTTCTGTTCGTCTGGATGGTTCACGTATTTCGACAGGTATCACAGCCTCAGTTCCATACGTGAGGCGAAATGGGGTTTCCCCCGTGGTTGAGTGGGGGGTGGTGCGGTATGCCCAGAGGACGCTGTGGAGCTCTTCGACCCATGCTCGCTTTGCGTCTCCGAGTCGTCGTTTGAGTCCCCTGAGTATGACCCTGTTCGCGGATTCTGCCTGGCCGTTTGTCTGAGGGTGCTCGACCGAGGTGAAGTGGTGTTTGGTTCCGAGCTTGGTGACGAAGTCGCGGAAGTTTTTGTCCGTGAATTGTGTGCCGTTGTCGGTGACGATGGCGAGTGGGACCCCGAATCTGGCGAGGATGTTTCGTTTGTAGAATCGGAGTATGTTGTGGGCCGTGATTTTGGCCAGCGATTCGGCTTTGATCCATTTGGTGAAGTAGTCGACGCCCACAATGAGGTACTTGTTTTGGTAGGATCCTAGGGTGAAGGGCCCGAGGATGTCCAGCCCCCACCAGGAGAACGACCATGGGGAGGAGAGGGATGTGAGTTTGGTTGGGGGGGCGAGGTGCATGTCACCGTGTCGTTGGCATTTGTCACATCGTTTGACGTGTTCCTTCGCGTCCGATTGCATTGAGGGTCAGTAGTAGCCTGCTCGTAGAGCCTTTCGTGCTAGGGATCTTCCTCCGAGGTGCTGCGCGTTGATGCCTTCGTGGATTTCCTCTAGAACGGCTGTGCTCTGGGACTTATCTATGCATTTGAGGAGTGGGATCGCGAAGCCTCGGCGATACAACCTTCCTTCGAGGAGAACGTACGAGCAGGCTCGTCGTCTGGTTGCGCTAGCTTCTTTGGGGTTGGCCGGAAGGTGGCCGGTGGTGAGGTAGGCGTGGAGTGGGGTCATCCAGCAGTCAGTATCCCCGACGGCGTTGATGTCGAGGAGGGTAGTGGTCGCGCTGGTACTCGGTTGCAACAAGACTTCTTGGATGACCGACTTGTGGCCGCTTTGCTTTTTGGTGCTTGCCAGCTTGGAGAGGATGTCGGCGCGGGTGTTCTGCTCGCGCGGGACGTGCTGACTCTCTGTTGTATCGAAACCTCGCAGTTTTTCGGTGATGGGCGCTAGGTATTCGGCGAGGTTGTCGTTCTTCGCTTGATATTCCCCTCGTACTTGTGAAGCGACTAGCTGGGAATCTGTGTAGATTCGGATGTCTCTGGCTCCAAGGTCAGATGCCAAGCGAAGGCCGGCCAGAAATGCTTTGTTTTCGGCTTGGTTGTTAGTCGTCGGGAAGGCCAGCGTGAGGGAGACTTCAATGAGGGTGCCTTCGTCGTTGTCGAGGACGATGTCGGCGCCGCTGCCCGTGGAGTTGGAGGAGCCGTCCACGAAAATGGTCCCGATGTGGTTCCTGGTGGTGGGGTCGGGTGGGGGGGGGGTCATCTCGGCGACGAAGTCAGCCAAGGCTTGAGCTTTGATGGCGTGCCGGCCCTCGTAGGTGATGTCGAACTCAGAGAGTTCTAGTGACCATTTCAGCATGCGTCCGGCCATGTCGGGGCGGCCGAGGAGCTGGCGGATGGGCTGATCGGTGCGGAGCACGGTGGCGTGTGCGAGAAAATAATGTCGGAGCCGGCGTGCTGCTGTGATGAGGGCTAAGGCGACCTTCTCGATCAGCTGGTATTGGATTTCGGGGCTGTGGAGGGCTTTGCTAGTAAAGTAGATGGGCTTTTGGCCCTCCCCGACTTCGCTGACGAGGACGGCGCTGACGGCTTCGTTAGCCACGGCCAGATATAGGTATAGGGTTTTGCCCGTCACGGGACGTGTCAGTACTGGTGGTTCGGACAAGACGCGTTTGAGGTGGCAGAGGGCTTGCTCGCATTCGTCCGTCCATTCGAACTTGGTCTCCTTCCTGAGCAGTTTGAAGAATGGGAGGGCATGCTGGGCGGACTTGGCAATGAACCGGGAAAGGGAGGCGAGCACGCTATTGAGGGATTGGATGGACTTCTTTGTGGTGGGCATGGTGATATCTGAGAAGGCGTGGCATTTGTCCGGATTGGCTTCGATCCCCCGTTCGGTCAAGTAGTAGCCGAGGAATTTACCGGCGCGGACACCGAAGGTGCATTTCTCCGGGTTGAAGCGCATTCGGCACGTCCTTACGGTCTCGAAGACCTTCCTGAGGTGTGTCGTGTGGTCGTCCTCCGTGCAAGATTTGAAGATCATGTCGTGCATGTATACTTCGAGCATGTCGCCGATTTCGTCGTGGAAGACACTGTTCATCATTCGTTGGTACGTGGCCCCGGAGTTTTTGAGGCCGAAGGGCATTACGTTGTAATAGTAGTTGCCCGATACCATCATGAAGGTCGTGCTCTGTTTATCGTGCTCGGCCATCGGGATCTGATTGTACCCCGAGTATGCGTCCATGAAGGACAAGAGCCTGAAGCCCGCGGAGTTGTCGACGAGCTTGTCGATGTTGGGGAGGGGGTAGGCGTCCTTAGGACATGCCCGATTGAGATTAGTATAGTCAACACACATGCGCCATTTTCCATTATTCTTTTTAACGAGTACAACATTGGACAGGCAGGTTGAATATCGGGCTTCCGAAATAAATTTTGCCTCTAGGAGGTCTTTTACAGCTTTTTCGGCTGCTGTCGATTTTTCGGGGGATTGGCGACGCCGGCGTTGCACAACGGCCTTCACGGTCGGGCTGATGGATAGCTGGTGGCAGGCAACCTCGGGGTCAAGGCCGAGCATTTCCGCGGCGCTCCAGGCGAAGAGGTCGGCGTTCTCGCGGAGGCAGGCTTGGAGCTGTCGTTTCGCGAGGTCTGGGAGTCCGACGCCGATCTTCACGGTTCTGCTCGTCTCTTCCCCGAGTGTGATGATTTCGAATTCACCGTCCGGGATGGGGTGCGCTGGGTGGGAGGGCTGCCCGTTGACTTCGCTGGTCTTTGTTTCGGGGTCGTGCTCCTTGGTGAAGCGACTGTCGAGTTCCACAGATCCGACTAGCTTCGTTGGTTTGCCCTTTGGTGTTATGATTGGAGTTGTCCTCTTGGTCGCTGGAGCGATGGAGTCTAGACCTTTCAGCGCGGCCTCAAAACACCTTCGGGCGGCCTCGATGTCTCCGTTAAGGGTCACCACGGCCCCCCGTTTTGTGTAGTATTTCATCTTCGGGTGGACGGTAGAGGGTACCGCGGTGAGTTCCGCTATCGTTGTCCTGCCCAGGATGCAGTTGTAGAGGGATGGGCACTCGATGACTAAGAAGCGGATGCTGATTTCCCTGGCTGTTTCCTCTTCTCCGAAGGTGACTTTCAGCTCCACGTACCCCCAAGGTCTCGTCGTCGTCCCGTTGAACCCCTGAAGGTCGGAGCCTATGTAAGGGGAAAGGTTGGATTCATCGAGTTGGAGAGTTGTGAACAGGTGCGTGTACATGATGTCAACCGAGCTTCCACCGTCGATGAGGAGGCGCCTGACGTCGAAGTTCGCCATCCGTGCACGTATGATCAGGGGAATGTTGGAGTTGGGGAATCCCCCGGGGAGTTCCTCGAGGTAAAATGTGATCGGATTGGATCGACCTTGGAATTTTTCGAGCGTGCTCATTTTTCCGGAGTTGTTCGCGATAAGCTCGTCGAATTTTCTCTTCACGGATCCTATGGACAGGCTCCTCGTGGCTCCATCTGAGATGACCATGGCTCTGGCGAAGTATTCCCAGCGGCTGGTTGGTCGGATTAGCTCGTCGATTAGGTCGGGTCCTTCGGGAAGACCGAATTCTCTGTCCGCGAACCAATCCTCGGGGCGGCTGACACAAAGTGCGACCTGGAGCCTGCTGTTGTCCTCTGGAGAGGGGAGTTCCTCGACTTTCTTGGCCTCTGGGGCCTCTTGCCTCGGCGGTTCTCCTCCTCGGGTGTATCTTTTCAGGTGACCGTCTTTGATCAGAATTTCGATCGCGTCCTTGAGATGGATGCAGTCTTCTGTCACGTGCACGTGGCTCCTGTGGAATCGACAGTATTTTGATTTGTCCACGTTGGGTTTGGGGGGTGTCGGTCGCGGAAAACGGACACCTCCCTGTACGAATTCGGTTTTGGCGCATTTGGCCAGTATGCGCTCGCGGGAAGCGACTAAGGCCGTGTACTCTGTGAATCGGCCGGCAGGGCCGCGCGGTTCGCGTTGTTCGCGGGGCTCGCGGGGGCGATCTTTGCGACGGCGGTCCCCTCCCCGTCGATGGCTCGAGGCTCCGTCGTCTCGGTGCCCGCGAGGGGCCTCCCTGTCTCGGGTGTCTCGAGCGGAGTTGGCCGCTTGTGTTTCTTCGAATCGGATATAATGCGCGGCTCTGTCGAGGAAATCCTGGAGGGAGGTTGGCCGGTGTATGCCTACGGCCTCGTAGAACTTGGAGTCGTGGCGTAGACCCTGTTCCATTAAGTAGCGCTTCATCTCGTCTGACATCGTCACTTGCACTGCTTCCCGAGTGAATCTTTCGATGTACTTTCGGAGAGGTTCGTCGGGGCCCTGGATGATCGCCCCGAGGACGGCTTCCGTCTTCGGGTGGCGTCGGGATGCCGTAAAGTGTTTGGAGAACAGGTCCTTCAAGACTCTCCACGACGTAACTGATTCGGGCTCCAAACTTTTATACCAAGTCATGGCGCCTTTCCTCAGAGTCGTCGGGAAGAGCCTGCACTTGATAGCTCCCCGGACGTTTCGGTAATCGAGCATGGCCTCGATGTCCTCTAGCTGATCGTTCGGGTCGGATGTGCCGTTGTACGTCGACAACGTCGGGGGCTTCTCCATCCCTTGGGGTATGGGGGCAGCCATGATTTCTCGGGACAGCGGGGTGCGGTAATCGTCCTCGTCGCTGGGTGTCGGGGATCGATGGGGAGACAAGCCGTTCAAAATAGGGCCCTGGTTTCGGGTTCTCGACCTCCTGAGTGGGTTTTCGCCTCGAGGATCCCCGACCGGGATCGCCGCAGTGCTCTGGTTCCTCTCGTGAACTTGTCTTGCTGGGGACCTGGTGCGTTCTCGCGCTACCTGTGCGCGGTGTCTCTCCAGCCGCGGCCGGAGATTTCTGGGTCGAGGTGAGGGACTCCTCGAACCTCCGTTCTGGTCTTCCCGCGGGGGGTACCTCGGAGGGCCGACGCGTTCCAATGCTCCAATTCTCGCGTTTTGCTGGAACAGCAGCTGGTTCGTCTGGTTGATGGCCGTAAAGAGGGCGGCCACCGTTGGGTCCGCTCCCGCCGAGATGGGAACGGGTTGGAATGTTGCCGGGCCCGGGGGCCGGTGGTCGGCCTGAAGGGGCCGCTCCGCGGATGACGGTGAGGCAATTTGGCCGTCTCTCTCGTCGGTTTCCGCCGGACGCGTCGTTTCCATCTGCTTGTTTCCGTTGGTGGCGACGTTGAGCACGAGGTCGTGCGGAGTGTCGTCGCGGTGTGGGCTAGCCATGATCGTGGAGTGTTGGTGAAACTTTGGTTTTCTGCTCGGAATAACGGGGAAGTTTCTGTTCCCACAGACGGCGCCACTGATCTGACCTGATCAGAAGGGGATCACGGACTGGCCACACGTTGTTGGACTGCTGCTTGTTCACCGGTGATGAGGAGGAGAAGGGGGGTGCACCTGCAAAACACTCCGATGCCAAAGTGAGGAGTTGGGCAGAGCGAGAGCAAAGTACAGAAAAAGGGGTAAGAAGTGTGTTACCTGACCCTCTTGAGGAAGAGGGTATTTATAGAGAGACCCCAGCGCTGGGCCAACGGTCACTTGCGTTGGGCTGGATTTCCAGGCCCAACCTAGGTGACTGCTAGGGCTTACGTGGCGTAGTGAAGACCAGGACGTGGTCTTCGCCCTAGTCCAACTGCTCCTTGATCTCCGGAAAGTGGGTTTGACCTGCTCTTTCGGAGGTGGGCAGTTGGTTGATGACGTGTCCCCGCGGAGGGGAGCACGTGGAGAACGTGTGCCGGGCACGTTGTTCTCCCCGCGGAGGGGAGCACGTGTGGACGTGGAAGAACTGAGAGTCTTGCTCGACGGACCGGGGGTGCTCTGTTCGACCGACAAAGGGGGCGCTGAGACGCTGCAGGACGTGTTGTCCATCCCGGCAGGGTGCGTGCCCTATCCGTCCCACGGTGGTGCGTGTGCCCGGTCGGGCTAGTCCACTTAATGGGTCATGTGCGTTATTGGGCTGGACCGCGAGGCTGGGCCCAGACCAGAACAGGAACCATGATGGAATGATTGCAAATTACACCACTGTTGATTATAAGAATCGTGGTGATATACAAGGTCAAACCCATTATGTCACGATAAATGGAAAATTGTTGATGTTGGGATTCAAAACCTTTAACTCCAGGTACATTTTACTATGGTTAATACATATGACCGTTGTGATAGTTTTTAGTAAATACAAAAAAAAACATCTAAGTTATTACTACAGTTAATAAGAAGACCGTAATAAAATAAGTGTTACAAAAAGTATAATTTATAGTATATTAATTTTAATAATATTATAGAGATGTAACACTAGAGTCAAATAAGGAAGTCAAATATAACATACATTACATGAGCCTACAAATTACACAAAGTATTGACTTTAATACTGTTCATAGGTTGAATATACTATTTGTTTTGGTATGGCCTCAATAATACTCAAAATTATAGTCCATTTTCAATAACAGTTTATAGATGTGTAGAAGACCAGACAATTTTCAATGCCATGCCATTGTATACAAAGCCAATTTTTAGTTGGATATATGATTGGAATGAATTCAATTAGAAAAATAATGTAGATATCAATTGCTTATATTGAGTAAAAGATGTATATAAAACTATAGTATAATTCATTAAGCTTATAAAACATTATTTACAATCTTCAATTATAATGGGTGAGGATAATATTGCAACAAAACTAAGAATATTGTTTAAAAGGATTCTCATAACTGAAAATTTAAGCAATGTAGTAAATTACCTAAGACATCAGATGCTAAGCAATATAAGAATTGGTTTTCCACACATTAAAAAATGAATCATGTTATATTAGATGCATGTTTGTTAGTATGACATAACATAAAGATTCATAAAAATCACAATGTTATATTCATCACTTGACAGAAAGATTCTCATTCTTATCTTCCAGTTGTATCAAAGCACGGTTAATCGAACAAAGTCCAAATGCAATTCAAAATCACTTAGTCGATGCATTTATGGCGAACAGAGATACAGAAAAGTTGTATTTTTTTCCATATAATATTGGCCATGGGTTAACATTCATTCTAATTTCATTTATTATAATTATTTATTTTTTTCCGTTTTATAGAAAATTTTCATCTAAACATTTATATTATTTTACAGTGGACACTGATTGTTGGTTGCGATTAATCCGATAAGAGAAATAGTATATTATTTGGATTTGTTAGATGGTGATTAAACAAAATATTCAGATATAAAAAAGATGGTTGATACACAAGTGATGAGATTGTTCTGAATATTCATGTGTATATGTATTTATCATGTGAGATTGTTCTAAATATTCGTTTATATTATGTTAGATCTATACAAATATTCTGATCACAGAGACAAGCTCGAGTACCAAAGAGTAAAGCAATCAACATTACATAGATTAGATTGCAAGTATATTTTCATAATTTTGATTATAATAGCGATGCTACTTGATAAAATAAGTTAAATTATATATCCTGATATAAATATATATATATATATATATATATATATATATATATATATATATATATATATATATATATATATATATATATATATATATATATATATATATATATATATATATATATATATATATATATATATATATATATATATATATATATATATCGCTAAATATATTTGTTTTTTTTTTCTATGTGTAGTGTCCTCGTCAGCGTAATGATATAAATTGCAGTTATTTGTATTGAGGTTTATGAAGGAAACTCTTCATTTGGGTCAAATAGAGATTCCAAACACAATATGAATTTATAAGTTAGGATTTATTTTAATATTTAGCGGATATTTCATCTACTATTAATTAGTTTTTAACTAAATCGCATATTATGTTATATTATGTAGTACTTTGATAAATTCAAGTGTGCTACTTACTCGAAAGATAAACGGGAAAAAATTAAGGAGGATTGGTGTCAATACATTCTTAAGATGAGAATTATATAAGGTATATTATATTTCTTTATTTTGTGTGAAGTTTATGGTCTTTAAAGATTTTTGTTGTTGTGATGTTCTGTACTACTGGATAGGAATAGTTTTGAGAGTTGTTGTATAGTTTTACAAGTTGTTATATATATACTTCTAGAAGTTGTTGTGAGGATTGATGGAACTTGTAATTATGTATAATGAATATTTAGAAGTTAAAGATTTTGGAAGTGGATATGTTTTATTAGAATTATGGAGGTTTGTGTTGAATTATAATGGTTATGAGGTTTCTGTTGAATTAAGTAGGTTTATGTGTTGAATTATAAGAGTTTGAGATTTGTGTTAAATTAAGCATGTTTATGTGTTGAATTATAATGGTATATATATAAGGCATGTGTGTTGAAATAAAGTTGTGTTGAATTATAATGGTTATAAGCAGGTTTATGTGTTGAATTATAATGGTATATAGCCTATGTGTTGAAATAAATGCTTGTGTTGAATTATAAGGGTTATAAGCAGGTTTATGTATTGAATTATAAAGGTATATAAGACCTATTTGGTTTGTTTCCATTTTATAAGTAAAAAATAAGACTTATGACACTGTTTTTAACAAAAAAACGCTTCTTAAAAAAATGCACAATAGACAAAGCTTATAACAAAAAAACGCTTTCTAAAATGTGCTATTAAAAAAAGTGATTTTGAAAACATTCAATAACGTGAAGAAAAGAAAGCGCTTTCTAAGAAAAGCGCTGCCAAAAGTGGACCTAAGGCATCGCTTTTACAGAAAGCACCGCCTAAAACCTCAAGAAAATATAGATTAGAAAGTGCTTTCAAAAGCGCTGCCAAGATGGGGTAAAAAGAGAGCACTTTTCATGAAAAAGCGCTGCTAAAAGTCTGGAGAATCAATACATTAAAACGCTTCCTAAAAGGGGGGGGGGGGGGGAAGAGAGCGCTTTTCATGAAAAAGTGCTGCTAAAAATCTGAATAAACAATATATTAGAAAGCCCTTTCAAAAGCGCTGCCTAAAGAGGGGAAAAAGATAGCACTTTTCATGAAAAATCGCTGCCTAAAGGTGATATTAGAGAGCGTTTTTATAAAGAAGTGCTGCCTAAAGGGGACCTTTAGCAACGCTTTTGCCTTAATAAAAGTGTTGTCTTTACCTATAGCAGCGCCACTTTAGGCAGTGTTTTTAAGCGCTGCTAAAGGTCTTTTATGGCATAGTGGAGGTGTGTACAATGTAGAACGGGTTAAAGAGGAGTCGTGGAAAAGATTTTTAAGACCTATGCTCACCCCAAAATTGGAACACTTTCATGAAGGCCTAGAAGGCCGAATGAATCTGAGATAGGGTAACTTTTAAGTGATTTAATATGGCCACCTCAAATTTAGAAAAAGGAGGTCGTAGACCTATCTTGGTGAGCAAACATTCATAAAATAGAACTAAACACCGATCAAAGGGGTTACATACCCTTTTTTCGGATCCGCGTAAAGGATCGACCGGTGTGAAGGATAACTGACCACGGCGTTGGACATATCTATAGACACCTAAATATTTAAAACAAAGGTAGTCCCTGCTATTTATGCATCCACCCTGTTATACATAATCACGTCGGTCAACTCCACCAACATCACTATTTTTAGGGATAACTCATCAACTTTAAAATGCTCAGCAAGTTTAAGCCAAGAAACTACATTCAGTTCACCATTGTACTCCATATGGGCCTTGATGTCAGCATCGTTGGGATCTTGATTGTAGGTTCTCCAATAAACCTAAATAAAATCCCCAACATATTCTCTCATTAGTTTAGCGTCCTGCATTTTTTATAAATCCCCAACATCTTCTATCATTAGTTTAGCGACCTACATTTTTGAGGCAGACAAAACGAGAGAAGTTAAAGCTCCTATCACTCGAGAGGTAGGAGGCACGAAAACATCCATATGATCTTCCTCATTATCATCATCTGATAAGAGTTCATCGAAAGAAGAATCCCTAGAAGAAGTTGTCTCATCCTGGGAGCCCACATAAAGCACTTCCGAATTAGAATCATCAGTAAAGGATATAACTTAAGAGACCGAGCGGTCATAGACAAATGGGAAGAGGTTTGAACTAGGATATACCCGCATTTTTGCAACATGAGATGCATCACTCTCAAAATCAATAGCCAAACAGATAAGTCTATTACTCATTTGATCAAAGTATAGGAAATGCTGAAGGTAAAAGCTTGAGGTGATGAGGGTACTTGGTAAGGCAAAGCTGGCAAAAAGAAAATGTAATGGAAGCTTTAGTAAGGAGCTGCAACTATTAGATAAATACTGCCAGGAGGGATGAGAAGATAACTTTTACAAATGGAATTTGACTTTAAGGATTGTAAAAAGTTTTATCAACACTTAATAGCCCATATATAGACAAAGTTAAGCAATAAGACAAATCAACAAAAGTGAGAAATTATGAAATCAACGGCTGAGTTTTCCCTTGGAAACCTGAACAAACTCGAGTGTACCATAAGCAACTTCATGCCTTAATTAGTCACCTCAAGCCACACATTAGAAATAAGTAGTGAAACGTTTTCGTGATGGAAAGACATTTAATGTGTCTGTCCCTGACCACTTTCGCAACTGCCTGCAATCCTTTCCACTTTTGCGAATGACTTCCTCAGAGATTGGCCATGACTGATAAAGACTTTCTGGGCTCAATAACACCCAACAAGCCTTGAGGGCAACTGTTTTGAATTTGTCAAAGGTCAAATAAGCTAAGATCCAAACAGATATCAATCCACTCTAAATGACCAAAGATATAAAACCCATATCACGAGATATTCAAGGTACACTTTCCAGTCTCGACCTTTCACTATGCTCATCGTAATTTATTACTACACCCATATAATATTTCATAAATATATCACTACACCCATATGATATTTACATTTATACTTAAATATAGATTATTTACAAAGATATGTGTATTCATTTTATAAAAAAAACACCACTACTAAACAATTACACATTTTAAAATATACTTGTTGGTTTATTTCATACTAACTCATTCATTACATTTTTGAAAATAATTTTTATGTTGTTAACTAACGTAAAATAATATAATATTTTATTATTGATTGGTTTATTTTTATTAGAAATGCAAATAAAAAATATAAATATTGATACTAAGGTATCTAGAAAACATATATACAAATATAAGCTTGATTCTAGAGATTTTTTCAATAAATATAAAAACAAGTGATATAATACATCCCTCAAATCCTATTAATCTATCATATAAGAACATTGAATATTTTGGAAAAGACCGTGGTGCCCTTGCTAATCATACATGTTGCCACATGTCTTTTTCAAGTTTGTCTTATTTGCCTCAAGCTCCACTTGTCCTGTTTTTTTTCATTCATCGTCTATTTCTCTTTCTTCTTCTTCTTCTTTTCTGATTTACAATCCTCTCTCTCTCTCTCTCTCTTTCTTGAATCATCGTTGTCGTTTTCGTCGATGTTCTTTTTGGCTGGATATTCATTTTCTTCTCATCACATGGATTCTTCACTTCCATTCCAATTCCTCTAATTCTCAGTCATAAGGTAGTTGTATTTTCATTTGTTTTGCTGAAATTCAATATTTTATTTTTAGTTTAGAAATATCAATATCTTGAACTTTTTATGTAGTTCATTTCTACTTATTTAGAAAACTCTGTATTTGTTATTAGACCATATCAATTTTTCTATATTACTTCAAAGTTTGAATCTTTGCTATTCTAATTTGTGGTTATGGTTTTTAGAATAGAAATTAAGTTTGTTGATTTTGAGTGATGATCGATGATTTTCGGGATACAATGATGGATTTGTTGAGTTTTTAATGTTGTTCATTTTATTTATTTTTTCAGGTTGTACATCTACTCATATCTAACGATTCATCGTCGTGCTTCGACGTCAATAAGTGCTTTTAAAGAGAATAACATGTTTAATCCTATGAGTTTGATGAATCTATTGAGTTACCTTCTGGAATAACTTCTATTTTGTATCCTTTGATTATTTGCTATAGAAAAATTTAAGAAGATTTTTTTTCCTACTTATTTATATACTTCTTCATATTTGTGTGTCATTTTGATCGTAGGTACATGTGTGGGCAATAAAGAAATCAAATTGGAGCGACTTGGCATCTCAGGTACCTCAATTTGACCTGATAGCGAAATTGCTGCAACAGTTGGCTGGGACCATTTCTTTGTTAAAATGGAATTGCTCCAATTTTGTTGGTATGAAACACTCTAATGTCATTCAAATGCTTTATATATTGCCTATAATGTGCTTTGAAGTTATAGAAGCATTTCTCTTTTAATCTAGGTAGGAAATACTCTATCAATAATAATATTTATATGTTCTTTTTTCATAACTTTAGAGATTTATGAAGTTTTTTCTATCGATTAAATTAATTAAAACAAATTAAATAGTTATGATATAGACTGAACTACCTCTGGTGGAATTATCACTGGAGATGATCAGATTCTATCACTTATAGACATACAACTTATATGGATAAACAATATTGTATACAAATATTATTTCTAAAAATTATAATATCTCTTTCCACTGTCACTTATAAATATATAATTTATATGGATTGACAATATTATGTACAAATATTTCTTATATTTCTAAGAATTATAATATCTCTTTTCACTATAATAATGCATGTCATTCACTTGATTTGATGTTTATATCTTTAGACTCAAATTCATACTCCCTTCGTTTTAAAATTACTGTCGTTTAAAATTTATATATATATATATATATATATATATATAGATATATATATATATATATTAAAAAATACAATGATATTGTCATAAAATATTATACTTTTATTAAATTAGTCTTATTAATATATTAAAATAATATACAAAATAATAATTATATTTAAAAAATAACAATTACTACTAAATTAAAAATTAAAAACTAAAAACGACATTTATTTTTAAACAAAAGTTTTCTTCTATAATGACCAACATTTTAAAATAGAGGGAGGATTATATGACAAGCAATTACGTTTATATATTGTCTAACCTTAATTTAGGGGTGACATGATTAGCAGGAAGCTTCTATATTGACTATTAAAGTGTGTTTTGTTACTTTTTCCATGTGAAGATTCTTCTTGCATGCCACACATTTGTGAATATTAATATTCCAAGTGTTTAATAAATTAATCATATAAGATCAAATATAATCATATGATAAAGATGGTCAATAATATTAGATATGTAAATATAAAAAGACGGTCACTTATCTATATAATATCCCTCTAAATATAAAAAAAATTCTACAATCACCCACTAAAATACTCTATCAAAAAAATTCAACATATATTCACTTTCGTATCTTTGAATGTCTTTGCTATTCTCTCATCCCTTCATCATATAGGAATAAGTTATAAGTTTAGTCCACACATTGTGTCTTCCTAGGATATCCCTCAAATCATAGTGGATACAAATGCTATGATTTATCTAGCCGTAAAATATTTATTTTTCGACATGTCATTTTTTATGAAACAAAGCTTCCATTTTCTAATCTAAATGTTCCTACAACGGTTGGCTATAATTTTTTAGATGACGACACACCCTTCATTCCGTCATATTTCTATAGTGCTCCACCCTTTAACCGTCAAAATCACACTCCGCCCCTAACTACACCAGTTCAAATAAACATTTACCAACCATCACCATCTTCTTTTAATTTGCCTCTGTCACCCTCCCACAATCACACCTCACCAACCATAGCATTAGCCTCATCCATAACATCACCTCTAAACCCATCATTATCAACTATCGTCTCATCCCCATCCATTACATCAGTTCCGACTCCTCCACCTTCATAACAAAAACTGCCTATCTCCCCTCAAATGACAACCAAAGCCTAACACGGTATTGTCAAACCTCGCAAACTCTTCAATCTCCATACCTCAACCTCCATATCCCCTCTACCTACAAATCCTATTGATGCATTAAATGATCAAAATTGGAAAATGGCCATGAAAGACGAATATGATGCTCAAGACTTAGTTCCTCGTCCATCTGATACTAATGTTATTCAGAGTTTGTGGATTTTCAAGCATAAAAAGAAATTTGACGGATTCTTTGAAAGATACAAAGCTCGCCTTGTAGGTAATGGTCCAAATCAACAAACAGGTGTTGATTGTGGTGACACATTCATCCCGATGGTCAAACCGGCTACCATTCGAACGATTCTAAATGTTGCTTTATCTAAATCATGGTGTCTTCATCGATTAGATGTTAAAAATGCTTTCTTGTATGAGATTATTCATGAAACAGTATACATGCATCAACCTCCTGGATTTCGTAATTCTCAATTTCATGATCATGTCTTTTTATTGAAGAAATCTTTATATGGTCTCAAACAAGCACCTCACGCCTGGTACCAGCGCTTTACTAATTATGTAGCTACAATGAGTTTCTCTCATAGTATTTCAGACCACTATCTTTTTATATATCATCATGGCAATGATATAGCTTATATTCTTCTGTATGTGGATGACATTATTCTTGTTATATCATCTGGCACTCTTAGAGAATCTATTATGGAACAACTGAGTTCTGAATTCTCCATGAAGGATCTGGGGCCTCTAAGTTATTTTCTGGGTGTCGCAACTGCGAAAAGGGCCGGCGAAAATAAATAGAAGAGTCGCCAAGGTCATCGCAACCAAATCTTGAGTTCGGGAGTTGGTTATGCAAGGGGAAGGTATGGGCACCCTCACGTCCGTTATACTCAATAGGATCCACGCTTGTTGTCTATTAAAGGGGTGAGTTACCTAAAAGCTACTGCTAAACGGTGAAGGGAAAAGAAAAAGGAGACTTGATAGGACATTTCCTCCCTATGCCCACGTATTCCCTCGTGCAATGGGAAAGTCAGAGTCAACATAGTTCGGAAAACTACGGGTGATGGATGGGGGAAGGTTGCTCGCCAAGACATCGTCGTCTTGTGACTACGTATCCTCATATGGTATTAGAAATCAGAGCAAATGTAGTTTAAGAAAAGAGAAAACCACATGTTGGTTAAGTGTTTTTTATAAGCGACATTAAGTTCTCGTTCCAGCAGTTAGGGTCGATGCCTATTTGCAGTAGAACGGAAAAAGCAACGTACTCTTTTCAGAAAATGATTTAAGAACAATTCCAAAGAATAAAAAGGTTTTAATTTAGTTTGAGAGTTTTAGATAATTGAATTGAATTTGTTTGATATTCACGTTGCACTAAGTACTATGATATAGGAGTGAATGTGTCACATATCGCCCAAAGGGCATACACTAAACACTCTAGACAAGTGAGGAGAAACCCCACACTCATCATTTCCCATATACTTAAGGCTCATGGTGCACAACATTCTTAATTCTTTATTAAGTGTCTTAAGATTGTTTGAGATGAGAAGATAAGACATAAAAGAAAATACTAAAGGGAAACTGAAAACCCTAATGTTATCATACAAAATGGTCATAAGGTTAGGATGAAAAGGAAGTCTATCTAATGTTATCATACAAATGATGGACCTAAAGTTAAGGTAAAAGGGATTATCCTAATTGTTATCATGCAAAGGATTGAAAGCCTAATGTCTCTCCTACTCCCATGTTAATCAGAAATTAAGAGGGACTAGGAATGTTAAGGGGTCATGTGAACAAACACAATTAAACACCAATCAATTCAATCACAAATGAAAACAAGAATGAAAATTAAACAAGTTCCAAAAAGAGAAGAAAGATGAAGAATAAAGAAGAAGAATGAAGAATAGACAAACAAGAAGTAATTATCAAACCAAGATGAAGAAAACAAACACATTAATTTCAATCTCAAACAAAGCAGGCATCATCAATCATGCCAACATATCACATAATCATTCACATGTCCAAACCACATCAAAGACTTGCAAACAAAACCCAACGGCAAAAAAAAATCCTGCACACAATCAAATGACTTAAACATCACACAAGAAGCAATATCAATCACAAGAAAAAAGTGAAATGGAGTCAAATGACACAAGGAACATGTAACACCCTTTTCTACCGCACAATTAAAAGGCACATTTATCACATATATCAGAGTAAATTATAAAATTCAATAAAAGTTACCTCAAAAAGGCGTACATTTCCCAATAAATCAAAATAGGTCAAGGCTCCGTAAACAACGGGTTTTCCCAAAAGACATCAGAAATTGCACAAAGGCAGTGGAACTCAAAAGGCATAATCCAAAGTTTTCCTTATACAGGAAGATAATCAAAATAACTCAAATAAAACATGGTTCAACTCAAAGACCCCAACCCGATGTTACACTATCAGAGAAAGACCCTCTAAGTTAACAAAAAGGCCAACAACTCAAAACTTCAAAAGTCTTCAACGACATCCACAACTAAACCTGGTCATCTGCATGTTACCCAAGAGGAGGCAACATTCATACAAGCAGGGTGAGTAAAACGATTCATAATAATCAATGTAGAAAATCAACATATAAAATGGAGTCATTTTCATATTCAACATCATCATACTCATCAATGTAGATCAAAGCCACAACATCACAAATTACTCAAAATCATCTCATAAATGCAAATACAACAAGACTCAATGCATATGGTATCAATCATCACAGCTCGATAGACACTGGGTCATCAACCCTCCATAGATCCTTATCAATAGGATCGATTCTACTCGAGAACCGGGGTACATCAAAATACCTCACATCCACACAATGGGATTGAAACCAAAGTAATCCAGGTCCTGAACCGAAGTTCGGATGCACATGAATGCATGATGCACACGTTAATAATCATCCTCATAATAACATCATAGGCGTATCATCATTCATCATAATCATCTTCATCACAATCATCATCATATATCATGTCATCATAGAATTCATCAAAACTCATGGTAATATCATCATATTAATTTAATCATTACATCATAAGAATCATCATATAATCATGTACGCATCACATAGAATTCACAGTCATACTCATATTAATTCGTCAAATAAATTACAACATCAAACATCAAGGCCTCGCTGCACAAAATTAGCATTCGCGAAACTCTGCTACGTTCGCTGGCATGTTCGCTAGACGCGTCTGGGGCGAGTTTCTTCGTTGTGCGAAGGATTCTTCGCTAGTCGAGTCTGGGACGAAATTGTTCGTTGTGCCAAGGATTCTTCGCTAGGCAAACAACGCGATGACAACAAAACGGTGTTACGCACCAGAACCTAAAACTAACCCAAAAGCCCCACGATTCACTTCCCCAATGCCCCTAAAACATCCCTAAATCATCCCTAAGGTCTTACGGCGATAAACGCACAAAACCTACGGTTTCTTAGGCCAATCCCGTATCATATTCACGCCCTAAATCCTAAATTTCCTTATGTTACGGTGAAATTTGGATGTCAAGCTATTGATTAACTTGAATCTTAATTCATTTACAACCGGTCTTTGATTTATCCGAAGGAAAGGTTAAAGAAAAGAAAAACCTAATGGGGAGAGATCTAAGGTTCGGGGGTTGGTTAAATTTAGGGAAGATATTAGTATTCTAAACTTCTGTAGTACTCTACAGGAACCTTTTGTTTATTTTACTATTTGTTTCATTAATTGCTTTAGGGTATGTACAAAGGATTAAAATTAAAGAGACCTAAGGGGTTAATTCTAAGTTTACTCGGCAAGACATTGCATCTTGTGCCTACATATCCTTACGGAAATGGAATAAGAGTAATTGTAGTTCCCCTTGAAAGGGAGGTTAGAAACGTCTTGACTGTGGTCAAGGTTTCAATGGGGAATAAACATGTCTTAAGGATATGCTTACGTGGAGTTCAGAGACTCCAATCTCTACGTTAAAATTTTTTATTTAAAATAAAAATTAAAAATAGGGTTAAATTAGGGATTCCACGGCGGGAGACCCTGAAACAGAGTACGACGACTCTTTGGCCTAAAGATAGGGTAAAGGGTAAAATTATCCATGGCGGGACACCTAGGATATTAGGATTTGAGAAAGGGCAAAAAAAAAGGTTATTGACTCGGCGGTCAAATTGTTGAACCTTAATCCTTCGGAGGGAGTTTAAACGGTAAAACGTGACAAATTATTACATGGAGAAATTAAGGTACAGAAATAAGGAAAGCAATAAAAGCGAAACAATTAAGAATAAATAAGCGAAACAATTAAATTACAAACCCCAAAAAATAAGAATAACCTCTCATAATTACAATCGAAACAAAGACAACACAAAAAATGAAGGATAAATAAGCTGAAATGAATAAGAAGTAACAAAGGTTAGCTTAAAACGAATAAAAAGATGATGAAGGTGGGATTTGAACTCCCGACCTCTCACACTCACAACATCCTTACACATAGCCCCTTGCCAATTGTGCCATTTTATTCATTCGTGATAAAATGCACGTCACATGAAATTTTCCTGCAAAAATCAAACGACTACATAAACTTGTTAGTGACTAATTAAATGTAATAAAAAAATGCAACGAAATGCGACGACAAATCTTAGGGCAAAATTTGGGGTATTACAGTTGCCTCTATTTAAATAACTTCACCGGGTGATTTGAGCAGCGGAGACTCGAGAAATTATGGTGGAGGGATTTAAATACAGATAAAAAAAAATTTTGCCCTTAGACACCGCGCTATGCAATGATATGGACAAAATAGAACGAACTAAAATGCTGACAATGCCATGAATCTAACATGATGCATATGATGAAAATGACAAATGCACGGATGTAGACGAAACAACGTCACAGGGGACGGCGCAACGAGGAAATGCACTGGGGAAGAAGACTCGCGGTAGTGACAAGGTAACATAGGATCCATACGGCGGTAGGACCAGGTAAACTACAGGTGCTAGAGTTTTCGGGACATTCCTTTAAACGAAGAGATCGAGCGGGATCTTCAGGAATCACCGGAAAACAAATACCGGGATAAACAAACATCAGAACTAATCGGAAGAACATCAAAAGAATTCTGAAAGATAACGAGGATATTTGGAACAACATCGAATAAACTCTGAAAGATAGAAACAGACGTCAAAGACACTCGGAAGAACATCGAATGAACTTTGAAACACAACAGAGATACTCGGAAGAACGTCGAATAAACTCTGAAACACCACCAAGACACTCGGAAGAACGTCGAATGAACTCGGGGAAACAAAGATTAATATCAAAGATAATCGGAAGAACATCGAATGAACTTTGAAACACACCCACGACACTCGGAAGAACATCAAATGAATGATGGGTTGCATAACATGACAACATCTATGAGGGCATGAGATGAAGCCAAAGTCTTTGAAGGTATACCCGAAACATTTAGGGAAACACTAAACGTACGAGAGAAGTTTGAAGATATGTTTGGAACAACATCAGATCATGAACTCAAAACTAAAAAAAAATGTCAGAAAGAGCAACGTATCCGGAAAAACATCGGATAGGAGACATGTCGTATCTGGAAGAACGTCAGATAGACACGACACAGAATTGTTGATAGGTGCCAAGTAAATTGGAATTTGACTATAAGGTAAGACGTGGGTAAAACACGACCTCGGGAGAAGAATGCAAATGGGGATAAAACACCCATGATGCCAGGTAAATTGAACTTTGTCCACAAGGTAAGATGTGGGTAAAACACGACCTCGGGAGAAGAATGCAAATGGGGATAAAACACCCAAGATGCCAGGTAAATTGAACTTTGTCCACAAGGTAAGCCGCAGGTAAAACACGATCTCGGGAGAAAAAGCAAATGGGGATAAAACACCCATGATGCCAGGTAAATTGGACTTCGTCCACGAGGTAAGATGTAACACCCCCCTTTCTATACCCCAAAATAATCACATATCAAATCATATAGTCACGAATACAAGTGTTTTTATTTTCATCAGAGTGTATTTACATTAAGGTATAAAAGAAGTGCGTCACAATACTCACGAAACGACCACATGAATATTAATGTTTAAAAAGAATTAACTCAAAAGGGGTAAATCTCAATTAAACATAAACGCATGGCTCTTCGAAATTAAATATTCATGTTTTCTCTTAAAGCGGAAGACTAAAACATATATATATATATATATATATATATATATATATATATATATATATATATATATATATATATATATATATATATATATATATATATATATATATATATATATATATATATATATATATATATATATATATATATATATATATATATTCACTTAAGACATGACAAAACATAATTACATGTCATCTGGTTGTTCACAACTTCATTCACATACAAACAAAACATCGTTAAGACATTCTACAAGCCTATCTACCCAAAGTTACATATCAGAGCGACCGACACGAGGGAAAAGGAGCTATACTCCAAAGGAAACCTCTAGCGAATCCTAATCTGCAATGCCTCGTAGGGTATTATAAAACAACAGAAGGGTGAGAAACATTATCATAATAATCAAGGCATAAGGTATATATATATATATATATATATATATATATATATATATAAATGTACAAGTACCGAATGCCTATACCTCATACTTATTCACTACAATGCATAACAATAGATTCTCACCGCATTAAGTACACATAGACATAATCGTTCACACTTAATCGTCTATTCATCAGTCAATATCTTTCACATTTATTTATTCACTAACGCATCTCATCAATTCCTGCACATATGCATATTTACATATGACAATCGCAATCATACCATGCGATCCATATAAGACTCATTCACTACCCTCAATCCTTTTTCCGGACTATGGGTACGTCGCTTATGCTCTACCGGGAACAACGCCTCGGTCATTCTACCCCGGTAACTACCTCACTAGGAACGACGCATCGCCGTTCTACCCTAGTGAGTAGAATCTCTCTACATATACATCGACCTCATTCTCATATTTACCAGACGCAATAAATAAATATATATATATATATATATATATATATATATATATATATATATATATATATATATATATATATATATATATATATATATATATATATATATATATATATATATATATATATATATATATATATATATATATATATATATATATATATATATATATATATATATATATATATATATATATATATATATATATATATATATATATATATATATATATATATATATATATATATATATATATATATATATATATATATATATATATATATATATATATATATATATATATACTACATACACTAATACATTCTCAAGCATTATTTTCAATTCATCATATGAAGATGATAATGCACTCATAGAGACCGACACCTCGACCCTATGCAGCTACAACCACGGTACCGACTCATTCGTCCGTCAGATTCTCTTAGAATTCACTCCTCTCACACTTATACGGTTACACTATAACTCATCATATTCTCCTAGGAAACACTATATAACCGTCGCATCAAGCGAGGTTCTGCAAATCCTCCAAGGGATCAAATATAACCATCGCTCACACCCCACATGGGCACACGAGGTTCTACAGATCCTACACGGGATCAAATATAACCATCGCATCAAGCGAGGTTCTGCAAATCCTCCAAGGGATCAAATATAACCATCGCTCACACCCTACATGGGCACACGAGGTTCTGCAGATCCTACATGGGATCAAATATAACCATCGCATTAAGCGAGGTTCTGCAAATCCTCCAAGGGATCAAATATAACCATCGCTCACACCCCACATGGGCACACGAGGTTCTGCAGATCCTACACGGGATCAAATATAACCATCGCATCAAGCGAGGTTCTGCAAATCCTTCAAGGGATCAAATATAACCATCGCTCACACCCCACATGGGCACACGAGGTTCTGCAGATCCTACACGGGATCAAATATCACAAATGCATACATATTCGCATATATATTATCATGCATTCTTCACACATCAATACGTACAATTATCATGCACTCACAATGTGTATTATATTCATCATTCATCACAATTGCCATGCATTTCTATTCAGTTCTAAACAATGCATAATTTGCCCAAAGGCCACGATTCAAAATCATATTTATACACTAGGATTCACGCCTTACGGCTACCCACAGCACATCACAAACTAGCATATAAGCTATTAAATCAAAGAAGGGTCAATCGCAACCGAAATCCCAAGCCACGACAGCACCACGCAACAGGGAAACTTCATCTTGCTACGTTCGCTACACGCTCGCCTAGCGAGATGCTAGCGAGCGTTCGCTAACTCCTCGCCTAGCGAACTGCTAGCGAGTAAGAACAGAGGCTACAGACCTCGTTCGCTACCCCGTTCGCCACAGCGAACCTCCAGCGAGCTCCTCGCTATTCCCTTCGCTGCCAGCGAGGGACATCAGGATCTCACTGTCCCAAGTCTGGGACCGTTCGCTGCACGCTCGCCTAGCGAGCTTCTAGCGAGTGTTCGCTGCGTGCTCGCCTAGCGAGCTGCCAGCGAGTCGCCTGCAAACAGCAACATTCAGTTCTGCCCTAGCACCTCCAAACTCACCAAAACACTCGATTAAACCCAAAGTTGTTCCAGTAGCCTTAGTCTAACATATCCCGACTAAGCTACGAAAGTTATTCTCGATTCTAACCGTCCGAACATCGGCTTCTATCGATTTCTATCATTTCGACCTAAATGGAAACAAGGTTGGAAAACAACCAAACTCATCCACACACATACACGATCGTACACAATGATTAAGATAGTAAGATTTCACACCCTTACCTTGGATAAATCGAAGCTTTTAGTTGCTCTTGATGATTCCACTCTTTTCCTCTTCTTCTTCTCTTTTCTCTTCCTTTTTCCCTTCTTCTTCCTTTCTTTCTATCCTCCTCTTTTCTTTCCTCCTTTACTCTTATATCTTTTCTTTCTATTTCTATCCTTTATATTTCTTTCCATTCTATTTCCTCCATTATACCTATTATTCCAATCAATTTCCATAAACCATCCACTTAACCATTAATTGAGACTGTCCGAAATATTTCCCACTAAACCTTCCAAAACTCTACAAATGGTAAAATAGCATAATATGTATACTTAACATATTATCACACTATCCCATAATTAAAATAATTCCAATAACTAAATTAATTAGTTAAACCGAAATTGGGCTGTTACATAAGACGCGGGTAAAACACGATCTCGGGCGAAAAAGCAAATGGGGATAAAACACCCATGATGCCAGGTAAATTAGACTTCGTCGACGAGGTAAGACGCGAGTAAAACACGACCTCGGGAGAAAAAGCAAATGGGGATAAAACACCCATGATGTGCACATGTATATGAATTATGCTATGATGTATGATCACATGCAAATGTAGAGGTCGACGACAAGGCTCGACTCTTCCAGTGAGATGACAAAACTGGAGATTGATTCCTCAACACAGAGATCACTGCCATATTGCTAAATTGTGTCAAGTTGTTAGTCCTTGTAGGAAGGATGAATAGTCGTTTGGGGATTTTTCAAGTACACTGCCCAAGATTAGACAAACTGTTAATTGCTTCAGCTTATCTGATTCGTGAATAGGACTGTTTTACTGTATCCTCGGAAGGCTTGCCCTAGTACGAGTCTTGAAAATTTTCTGGATAAACTAAATCTGAGAAGATCTTGCCTTGAACCAATCTCGAACTGATTCTTAGACAGGATGTAAGTGGAACTTGCCCCTGATAGGATCACTTGACCAAGTTTCTCATTGTTTGAAAATTCCTTAGAGGAAAGCCAGTTTGCAAACAAAAATATTCATACAAACATGGTAATGCAAAGTTCATGCGACTTTTAAAAATCAAAATTATTTTTGAAAGATGGAAAATACATGAGTCATTAGTCAGAACACGGTGGTTCAAGACGCTCAAAATTTAAAACAAAAATGTATTGCCAAAATAAATGATTCACAAAGATCTTTTGGAGTCAGGTTACACAACCTTGTTGTAGTATACTTTCAAAATAACCTTGCTTCAATTAGGTCTTTTGAGGGTTGTAACGTGGCTTGGTTCACGGTTTATGAAACACAGGATAAAGGCTCAAAATTTATTTATACCCACCCAATCTACATGATGATCTCCAGTCCTATGCTCAGTTAACTCCTATTATGCATTCAGGTTCGTATAGATTAGGAATTGAACTGATGGTAGCAATGATGGTTCAGAAGTCAATGGACCTATGAAAAGCAGCCACTACTTCCTTATGATATTTGGTCATTTTGACATTGAGAATTTTCAGGGTAGAGATTTAAAACTCCTCTTTGTATTATCCCTAAATTTTGCTTGAACTGTTTATTTTGAAAGTTACAGTCAGCGGGATGCCCCAGTTTTGCCTAAGTCTCCTTCATAGGTTTTGACTTAGCGGGCTCTTTCTTTTGATTTTTTTTTTGAAACATGACTGCCTAGTTTAATGATTACGGTGAACCATCATCGATTTTTTGGCTTAAAAAAAATATTCGACACTTTTTTGTTGTGTGTGAAGGAAAATTGTAAGTGCGACCTTTATATGAAAGGTATATTGCATGAACACATAATCAAGTTAACTGAGAACTACCCATCCCTAGGTTAAAATTGCGGTTTTTTTTTGTAAAGAAAGGAACTCCAACTTCTAGGCTCGAAGAGGTTGATAAGGGATTAACTTCCTTATTTCTCCAGTGTTTGGGAATTGAAACAATGCCTTACATCGTCAACAAGGTTTAATTGAAAGCATACTGACATCAATTATGGGTATAACGTTATCATCATCCTCCCTCCAATCTTAGCATATCAAAAATTTGGACAAAAAGTAAAAATTTGAAAAATAAAGCATAAAGATGCAAATAGTAGGCAAAGTGAATTGAATCAAAATTCGCAATGCTCATTTCATTAATGTAAAAGTACAAATATAATTTAAAAGCAAACAGCTAATACGAAATAAGGAAAATGCAAACAACAAGGAATAAAAGGCCTAGTGATAAAACTTCATTTCTGATGCACTGGCAAGGGATCCTTCTGAACATTCGGATGATTGTCTGTAAAATCAAGTATTCTGGTTCTAACCAATTCACGCACTCTAGCCTTCAGTGCAAAATAATGTTCCAATTCGTGGCCCAGGGAACCCTCATGAAAAGCGCATTGTAGATCAACCCTAAATCCAGCCAGAGGGGGATTAGGAGGAGGTGGCGAAGCCTTTGTGGTGACCAGTCCTCGTCGAACCAAGTCAAGATATAGCTCGGTGTAAGTCATGGGAATAGGATCAAAGTGGCTTTTGTTTCGTTTCTGGTTTTGTCTGATAACTGGCCGTTGAGGAGTCTGAGTTGGCTGTCCTCTGGCAATCAGTATTTGAATCATTTCAGTGAGCTTAGTCATGCCTGACTTTAACTCATCGATTTCCATTCGGATCTCTGCATTGTATGTCTCTTGCTCTGACATCTTACGTCTATAGTTAGCCCTGGTCTGATATCAAATATTCCCTTTTAGGAAAGTTGGAAAGAAATTTTTTTTTTTGACTCTAAAATGTAGGACCTTTTTAAATTTGCAAAGGACCGTTGAATTCCTTGAAACTAGAAATGATATGATGCTTTATGGATGTAAAGCACAAATACACACACAAAGGTCCTAGGTTATAGGACAGCGAATGGAGTTAAGGTCTACCCTTCCCCAAAGGTAAGTACTATAGGTTAATTGTACCTGCAGAACAAGGGTTCTAAATCAGTGCCCAAAGTCATCAGTCCATCCTTCGAATATTATCAACTTCCGGACTGACTCGAGGGTCGATAATATTCTCAAGAGAACCTCTTTTGAGTGTAGTATCGCGTAGCAACCATTGTAGGACTACTCCCACACAGTTCCAGCACTACGTCCTAAATAAGGTCAAAGTGGTGTAAAGGTGCTACGGTTCCCAGTATCACAGACTCCAATCGATAACGGAAAAAAATTTCACGACTACACTCGATCAACCGAACCATTTTCGAAAGGTTCTCAACTGAGCGGTGATTTTCGATTTAGCTTAGTCGGGACTCACTCTCTATAAGCCTCGTCGAATATATCCTCATCCTATAATAAGGTCCCTCAAGTCCGGGTGTAGGACTTATCTCACCACAAAGTAAATCCCGAGAAGGTACCCTGAACAACATATACAAATGAGCAAAATATTAATGAAACAAATATATAAAGAAAAATAAACAAGATAGGGATAACCCTCAAAAATTAGGACTCCCCAGTGAAGTCGCCATTTTCTGTTGTGGTGAAATTTGGATGTCAAGCTATTGATTAACTTGAATCTTAATTCATTTACAACCGGTCTTTGATTTATCCGAAGGAAAGGTTAAAGAAAGGAAAAACCTAATGGGGAGAGATCTAAGGTTCGGGGGTTGGTTAAATTTAGGGAATGTATTAGCATTCTAAACTTCCGTAGTACTCTACGGGAACCTTTTATTTATTTTACTATATGTTTCATTAATTGCTTTAGGGTATGTACAAAGGATTAAAATTAAAGAGATCTAAGGGGTTAATTCTAAGTTTACTCAGCAAGACATTGCATCTTGTGCCTACATATTCTTACGGGAATGGAATCAGAGTAATTGTAGTTCCCCTCGAAAGGGAGGTTAGAAACGTCTTGATTGTGGTCAAGGTTTCAATGGGTAATAAACATGTCTTAAGGATATGCTTACGTGGAGTTCAGAGACTCCAATCTCTACGTTAAAAAATGTTATTTAAAATAAAAATTAAAAATAGGGTTAAATTAGGGATTCCACGGCGGGAGACCCTGAAACAGAGTACGGCGACTCTTTGGCCTAAAGATAGGGTAAAGGGTAAAATTGTCCACGGCGGGACACCTAGGCTACTAGGATTTGAGAAAGGGCAAAAAAAAAAGGGTTATTGACTCGGCGGTCAAATTGTTGAACCTTAATCCTTCGGAGGGAGTTTAAACGGTAAAACGTGACAAATTATTACATGGAGGAATTAAAGTACAGAAATAAGGAAAGCAATAAAAGCGAAACAATTAAATAACAAACCCCAAAAAATAAGAATAACCTCTCATAATTACAATCGAAACAAAGACAACACAAAAAATGAAGGATAAATAAGCTGAAATGAATAAGAAGTAACAAAGGTTAGCTGAAAACAACACTGACAGACATCTGAAGTTCCTTACGAAAAGGTTTTAATTTTTATGTTTTAATTATGACAATTGGTTTTAATTCTAATATTTTAATTACAAAAAGAAGGTTTTAATTTTAAATAAAAAAAGGTTTTTCTGTTTTAAATGAAAAGGTTTTTCCGTTTTAAATGAAAAGGTTTTTTTTTTTCAGTTTTTGGGAACTAAAAGGTTTTTTTTTCCAGTTTTTGGGAGCCCTTGGCCGGTGTGGCTAAGCCAATACATAATCACCATAAATTAGTGACGAGGGCTCTCTGCGGCTAAGAATAGAAGGTGGTGTACTAGTTCTCAGTAAGTATTGGAAGAATCCCATGAAATGTTCATCCGGGATTTTAGTTAGTGAAAAAAGACCTTCTTTTTCTTGTTACCTCCTGCCCGCAGCCATGTACTTAATAAATCAATATCATAGGAGTAGTAGCGTTAAGCGAAGCATCAAAGCAGAAGGAGCTTGACATCATTGAATCAAGTGTTGAAAGACTACGTATGAAAATAAAATCCCCAGATGATAGGGGCCCGGGAATTAAAGGATGTTAACGCAAGGGGCTTAAATTAAAAGGCAGGTAGCATTCGATAAGCAGGCAGGTTTGGGAAACTAGCACCAGGTACTAGGTCGATGGCATGCAGGATACTCCTCATCGGTGGTAAACCATGGGAAGAGCATCACCAACCAGCTCCTTCAAATATTTTAATAGTATATGAATGAAGAAGAATGTCGAGAGAATAGTTCAATGCCGGCGAATAGCGTAGGAAGTAACCAAGTTTGAATGGTGGAAAGCCAGCAAGGGAAAAAGCATTAGTTTTAGCGAAGCTATTCTTTACCCCTTAAGCGTCAGAGAAAAGTACTTTCAGGCAAGGTCGGCTAGCGAACCACTATACTCCTTTGTCTTTTAGGAAGGGAAGTATGAGTCAAAGTCATTGTGAATCCTCAGTTTGAAGGCGATTCACCTTCACCCAGCATCTTTTAAAGTTTTAGTCTTATTATTTATCATCTTCCTGCGGCTCTGGCCGGCCCATCTTCCTCCATGTCCTCATTCGAGGTTCAAGCAATTGGTCATCATTCCTGGCCTGGCCGGCTGGCCGAGGTCGAGTTCCTCCCTTATTTAGAATCTATACGGCTTTCTTCGTCTCTATTATTTGATTTATCAATAGCCAAAAACTTTACTTTCAGGTCTGCGAGAGGTCAATGTACTAGAGCTCATGCCCAAATAGGGGCTTTCTTTTCTCTTGCATGCGCCTTCCCTTCCTCCCTCATTCATTAAAATCAAAGGAAGCTTCATCGGGAAGGGATAGGGATGGCGCATTGGCTTGGTTGGCAGCTTGGCTTCGCTATCGCTCATGACTTGGTATAGAGTCTGTGTAGTCGGTGAGTACGAGTACAGCCTATGAAACAGGCTTTGAGTTCCATTACATTGCAAAAATGAATTCCCGCCACTCTCCCCCTGTAAACTTTATGAGCTCACATTTATATAGGTAACAACTTTGAGATTTGAACTCCCGACCTCTCACACTCACAACATCCTTACACATAGCCTCTTGCCAATTGTGCCATTTTATTCATTCGAGATAAAATGTGCGTCACATGATATTTTCCTGCAAAAATCAAACGACTACACAAACTTGTTAGTGACTGATTAAATGTAATAAAAAAAATGCAACGAAATGCGACGACAAATCTTAGGACAAAATTTGAGGTATTACACCTTATAATTACCTATACTCATTAGAATTACTCACTATCTAATATTCCTGCATGGTTAGACAAATGTCAAATCAGAGCTTTGGCCACGAAGGCCTAATTTCCTATAACCCGAATAAATCCCTACGGTCAAAATCTCGATAATAGATTTAGGCCACGAAAGCCAAAATCCATTTTTCCTCATAATCAACCTCAAAACCCTTACACCCTTAAATCGACCTTAAATACATTAAAATTACACATTATAAACAATGAAGGTAATACTCCCCCATACCTTAATTGTTGACTCAAAGCCTTCTCAAATCTTTCAGAGAAGATTTCGAAGCTTTTGCCTCCAATCTCCCTCCTCAGAGCTCTGATAACAAGAAAATGCATCGATTATATCGCTAGATTTCATTGACGTTTTATCGCGCATTCACCGTTTTAACACTCGATTTCTCGAGTTTTTCTTACTATTTTGCAGGTACATCGTTATGTGAAGCCAAATCATGAATTAAGAGAAAAGGAACAAAAGAGACCACAAGGAGATGAAGAAATGCAGAAGCCTGCAAAAAGACTGCATAATTTGTTGCAGCCACGATCGTTACAAGGGTGTCACGACCGTGACACCCCAAATTGGGCCATCACGATCGTAAGAGAGTGGTCACGACCGTGACACTTAAAATCCTCAAATTACGAACGTGAAGACCTTGTCACGCCCGTGACAAGGATAAAACTTGGTTTTGACTCAGACTACGTCAAGGCACCACTTGAAGACCACTTCTCCTCTTATTTCTCCTCAAGGCAGCACGTGAAGACCACTTCTCCCATTTTTGTTGCCACGTTCCAGCATTTCCTCAACAACTTCAGCAAGGCCCATGCAACAAAGGACCAAGAATCCAGCCCATTAAAGACTCTATAAATAGTACAAGCTCTGTGAACTCAAGGACAGACTTCATTATCCAAAATTCCCGCGGAAGCTCTGCCGAACTACCTTACGAATCAGCATTTCCATTCCAGCATTATTTTATTTTCTGTCTCGTTTTATTTGTATCCAAACCAACCGCATAACAATTTCCAACATCAGGAAATTGTTATACATTTATTTGTTCTAAACCTTCAGCATTCGTTTATTTTTAATTTCCGCCTACTCCAAGCTTTCCGGTCTGTGGAAGAAGGAGTCTGCTCAAATATTTGTTAATCAGGTTTTTCAATTTATTGCAATTTAATTTAATTATAATGTCCATTTATTTTTCTGCCATGAGTAAGTTATTATTTAATTCTCTGTCTGGTTCAACCTCGATGAGTAGCTAAACACCTTAGGGCGGTATGTAGTTATAACAAACTTAACCGGTAAAATATAACCATAGGCTGAAAATAATTAATCACTTAACATTCTGGCTGATACTTTTTAATTGAAATAGACCTTTTCGTTACGAGAGTAAGAAAAGGGTATTAGGTTGGGTCAAGACCACGAGAGTGTGAGATTTTAACCAGATAGCTAAAGTTAGGCATTTAAATTAAACACAGCGATAGCGCTTTAAGATAAATTAGAATTATTTAGTTTCCAAAAATTACCTCTAAACACTTATGGGCTAGCGAGAGCAGGCATAGGGCTTTAGGGATAAGATCTGATATAAGACCACGAGAGTGTGAGTTGAGGGTATTTAAACTAGTAATCTCTACCGAATAGATTAAGTGAACATCTCTATAAGCCTAGGTTAGGTCGACCCACCTAAGTTAGTGTAATTACATACCGACCGCCTTAGTATTACTTTATTAAAAACTTAAATTTAATTCCGCCTTTAATAGTCTTAAACACCAACAACAATCGTGACAACCATTCGCCTTAGCTAAACTAGAAGTTCATCTAGAACTAAGTAACAATAGAATCCCTGTGGATCGATAATCTTAAATATCACTTCGATAGGTTGTGCACTTGCAGTAAGATACCGCTAGACGCATAAGTAGACACGTCTTTAGCCCATCAAGTTTTTGGCGCCGTTGTCGGGGATTCCTTAATTTAGTTACTAGTGCATTTAGGTAGCATTGTCTAGACTAAGGTATCAACTATTTAATTTAATCTAATCTCCGAGTGTATGCCAAGTACTCGCTCTAAAAGCGAAGACTTGCAACCTCTAATCCCTGAATCGGAGCGCTTCTTACACGTAAGAAGACGTATATTCGATTTCGAAAATAATTCCAATATTCCAGATCTTCAATTAGATCCGCCTAAACCAGTCATAAAATCAGAAGACGCAGGGATGGCTGAAGAACAAACTCATCCACTCAAGTATTACGCTAATCCTTCGCAAGGTGAACCGCATTCAAGCATTGCAGCGCCGGCTATCAACCGAAATGATTTCGAACTAAAACCTTCGTTGATATCAGCCGTGCAACAAAATCAATTCGCCGGAAATCCTACCGAGGATCCGAATCTTCATCTTTCGATCTTTGTGCAATATGCAGATACCGTAAAAGCCAATGGAGTCACCCAAGAAGCTATTAGACTAAGTTTATTTCCTTTTTCGCTTCGAGACAGAGCAAGAGCTTAGCTTCAATCTCTGCCTTCGAACTCAGTAACTACGTGGGCAGAACTTAAGAAAGTTTTCTTGAATAGTTATTTTCCACCTAGCAAGACAGCCATGCTGAGAGCTCAGATCAACGGATTTAAGTAAAGAGAAAGTGAATCATTATTCGAAGCTTGGGAACGCTATAAGGATCTACTTAGACTTTGTCCACATCATGGATTAATAGACTGGATGGTCATCCATACCTTCTATAATGGACTCTTGTACAATACAAGAATGACAATTGACGCTGTCGCGGGTGGTGCATTGATGGACAAAGAATATCGTGATGCCTATGCACTTATCGAAAGTATGGCTCAAAATCATTACCTTTGGGGAAGCGAGAGAGTCGCAACTGAGAAACCAACAAAGGGAGGTATGTACGAAGTAAGTAGTATGGACCAAGTCAATGCGAAGTTTGACCAACTAAGCCAAAAGATCGATAACTTGGCCATAACACCTGCAGCCACCGTGGCTGCAGTAACACCTAACTGTAAGTTATGTGGAGTCCCAGGACACGAAGTTTCTGATTGTCAACTATTGGCAGGAACTCCCACTGATCAAGTGAATTATGCTCAAGGAAACCCTTACTCAAACACATACAACCCAAGTTGGAAGAATCATCCGAACTTCTCCTATAAGAATAACAATGCTTATTACGCACCAGGTCAAGCACCAGCTACATCACCAGGATATCAAAAGACTGCTCCTAATATCCCTAGAAAATCGAACCTTGAATTGATGATGGAGAACTTTATAGCTAACCAATCTCAAACGAACAAGGACTTCTTAAACCAAAACATTCACACTAGTGAGCAGATTAAACAATTAGTGAGCAAAGTAGATGCATTAGCTACACATAACAAAATGCTTGAAACTCAGATTTCACAAGTAGCTCAACAACAAGCACCTACTGCTGCACCAGCTGGAGTATTCCCTGGACAACCTCAACCTAATCCGAAAGGACATGCTAACGCTGTAATATTAAGAAGTGGCAAGGAACTTGACGGACCTACCGATCCAAGACTTGACAATCCAGCCATGTACCAAAAACCGGATAAACCGACTGAAGTGGTGAATGATCCAGAAGAAAAGGAAGATGAAAGTCGAGAGGTAGTGGAGAAAGAACAACCTTATGTGCCTCCACCACCCTATAAACCACCAATTCCGTACCCTCAAAGATTAATAAGTTCCAAGACGACGGGTCAATTTAAGAAATTTGTCGAACTTCTGAAACAGTTGAATATTACTATTCCGTTTACAGAAGCAATTACCCAAATACCCTCGTATGCTAAGTTTTTAAAAGAAATCTTATCCAATAAGAAAAAGATAGAGGATAACGGAACAGTTACACTTACTGCCGAGTGTAGCGCCATAATTCAGAATAACATGCCTCCTAAGCTAAAAGATCCAGGAAGTTTTTCTATACCCTGTGTAATAGGAAAATTCGTCATTGACAAAGCTCTATGCGATTTAGGAGCCAGTATCAGTGTTATGCCCTTAACGATTTGCAAAAGGCTAGACATGGGAGACCTAAGACCAACTAAAATGTCTGTTCAACTAGCCGATCGCTCTGTTAAATATCCTGTAGGCATCCTAGAAAACGTCCCAGTACGTATAGGACAATTCTACATTCCTACTGATTTTATAATCATGGACATCTCTGAAGACTCCACTACACCTATCATACTAGGAAGACCATTCTTAGCTACCGCCGGAGCTATAATAGACGTAAAAAGAGGAAAGCTAACCTTTGAAGTAGGTGAAGAGAAAGTTGAATTTGTTTTAACACAATTCTTACAATCACCAGCTATAGAGGATACATGCTATCTATTGGACGTAATTGAAGAATGTGTAAGAGAAATGGAACTGAAAGAGATCACTTATTCTGAAATAATGAAAATTCAAATCCCTCCGATTTTCGAAGATGATAATTGGCGAAAACCGTATCAGGATGATAGTCTAAGCGAAAGTTTAGCACTTACACCGGATCCCATGCCAAGTAAAGATAAACCTACATTAGGATTAAAAACTTTACCTCATAACCTAAGGTACGAATTCTTAGACGTTGAATGTAAAAGACCAGTTATAGTAAATTCCAGTTTAGGAACTATAGAAACAAATAAACTTTTAGATGTCTTGAAGAAATATCCAACTGCATTAGGATATAACATATCTGATCTCAAAGGAATATGTCCTTCAGTTTGTATGCATCGTATTCTGCTAGAAGAAGATTGCAGAACCTCCAGAGAATCTCAAAGAAGATTTAACCCAACCCTTAGCACTGTAGTAAAAGAAGAAGTTAAGAAATTATTAGATGCCGGGATAATATACCCAATCTCTGATAGTGAATGGGTTAGTCCAATACATGTAGTGCCAAAGAAAGGAGGTATCACTGTTGTGAAAAACGCTCAAGGCGAATCGATATCGCAAAGAGTAGTGACGAGATATAGAGTGTGCATAGATTATCGTAAACTAAACAAAGCCACTCGAAAAGATCATTTCCCACTACCTTTCATAGATCAAATGTTAGAACGATTAGCCAAGCATTCTTACTTCTGTTATCTTGATGGTTACTCGGGATTTTTCCAAATCCCTATCCATCCTGACGATCAAGAGAAGACTACATTCACATGTCCTTATGGAACGTTCGCTTATAGGCGAATGCCCTTTGGATTATGCAACGCTCCTGCAACCTTTCAAAGATGTATGATGTCAATCTTCGCAGATTTTATAGACAACATCATGGAAGTGTTCATGGACGACTTCTCTGTATGCGGGCAAAGTTTTGAAGGATGCTTATCGAACTTAGAAATGGTGTTAGAAAGATGTGTAAAAGTAAATCTCGTGCTTAACTGGGAGAAATGTCATTTTATGGTCAACGAAGGAATAGTATTAGGTCATGTAATATCCGACAAGGGAATTGAAGTTGATAAAGCTAAGATTGAAGTAATAAAAGATCTTCAACCCCCTAAAACCGTTCGAGAAATACGAAGCTTTTTAGGACACGCCGGTTTTTACCGACGATTCATCAAAGATTTCTCGAAAATTACTAAACCTCTTACTGGTTTATTAATGAAAGACGCTGAGTTCATATTCAATGAAGATTGTCTTAAAGCATTCGAAACTATAAAAACAGCCCTCATCACCGCACCAATCATGCAACCCCCTGACTGGAGATTACCTTTTGAAATCATGTGCGATGCGAGTGACTATACTGTAGGCGCAGTTCTGGGCCAAAGAAAGGAAAAGAAACTTCATGCGATTTACTACGCCAGTAGAACCTTAGATTCTGCCCAGATGAACTACGCTACTACAGAAAAAGAATTGTTAGCAGTTGTCTTCGCGCTTGACAAATTCCGCTCTTACCTAGTTGGAGCGAAAATAATCATTTACACAGACCATGCTGCTATCCGATATCTATTAACTAAGAAAGATGCTAAACCAAGACTCTTAAGATGGATTTTACTCTTACAAGAGTTTGATCTAGAAATAAAAGATAAGAAAGGTACTGAAAACGTCGTAGCGGACCATTTATCTAGAATAGAAGGTATTAAACCCGAACAAGTGCCGATTAACGATGATTTTCCGTATGAACAGCTGATAGCACAAATAGGAAGCGACCTAGCGCAGTTAGATATAAATGAACCAGAACCCGTGGAAACAATACAGACAACTGTAGGACTGCCATGGTACGCTGACATTGTCAACTACCTAGCCGCAGGAGCTCTTCCACCCGATCTAACCTATCAGCAGAAAAAGAAATTCTTTCATAATCTGAAACATTACTATTGGGATGAACCATTATTGTTCAAGAGAGGACCAGATGGAATCTTTCGCCGATGTATTCCTGAAGAAGAAATAGAAGATGTCATTGCTCAATGCCATTCATCTCCTTATGGTGGACATGCAAGCACTTCCAAGACTTGTGCAAAAATCTTGCAAGCCGGCCTATTCTGGCCTAATCTATGGAAGGACGTCCACATCGCTGTTATAAATTGCGATCGGTGTCAACGCACTGGCAATATTTCAAGAAGAGATGAGATGCCCCAAAAGGGAATCTTAGAAGTAGAAATATTCGACGTCTGGGGAATAGATTTCATGGGACCATTCCCATCATTTTTCGGTAATAATTACATACTCGTAGCTGTTGACTATGTCTCGAAATGGATTGAAGCCATAGCTTCTCCTACAAACGATACACGAGTAGTAATAAAGCTTTTCAAAAATATAATCTTTCCCAGATTTGGTGTGCCTCGACTCGTCATAAGTGACGGTGGCTCGCACTTCATTTCAAAAATCCTTGACAAATTACTATCTAAATATGGAGTACGACACCGTGTGGCTACGCCATATCACCCACAAACAAGTGGACAGGTCGAAGTCTCAAACAGAGAGATTAAACAAATCTTAGAAAAGACTGTCGCCATATCTCGGAAAGATTGGTCATCTAAACTTAATGAAGCTCTATGGGCTTATAGGACCGCTTACAAGACACCCATAGGTACTACACCTTTCAAACTAGTTTATGGAAAATCTTGTCACCTCCCAGTAGAACTAGAACACAAAGCTTATTGGGCGATCAGAACTCTCAATCTAAACTATAATGCTGCAGGAGAAAAGCGAATCCTAGACATTAATGAATTAGAAGAATTAAGGTTAGATGCATATGAGAATGCTAAGATATATAAAGAAAGAACCAAGCGATGGCATGATAAACGCCTATCTAGGAAAGAATTCAGTGTGGGAGACGTTGTACTCCTCTTTAATTCAAGACTTAGGCTCTTTCCTGGAAAATTAAAGTCTAGATGGTCAGGACCCTTTGATATAACTAAAGTATTCCCGAGTGGAGCAATAGAAATTAAGGGTAAGAATAGTGAACCATTCACAGTAAACGGACAACGTTTAAAACACTATCATAAAGTTGAAAATAGAGATTATGCGAATAATCTAAAGCTTTTAGAATTGTCCACTAAGTCCCCTGATTAATCTAAACCAAAGCATTACGTCAGGCTTTTGACAATAAAAACAGCGCTTAGTGGGAGGCAACCCATTTACTTATTTACTTATTTTTAGCTATTCTTTTCTTTTAGCACGTTGTTATTTATCGTTTTTACTATTTGTTTAAATTGTTTTGTCAGTGTTATTTTACATTACTATTATCGCCATTACATTATGCATTTCATTTTCTTATTTTTATCTTAAATCACTTTTTACAGATTTTCTAAAGTCTTTTCCACTGATTTGTTTTCCCCATATTTGCACTGACCATGGCTAACCAACCAATTAACTATATGGAAACCAAATTTAGAGGTAGGAACCAAAGAATGAAGTTTGAAGAGTTATCACAGCGGCAAATGGATTTGACCCTGTACCCAGATGATAAGACTATGGAAACCCTAGGTATACATGATAGTGTCATGTACTTGTTCAACCGACTCGGATGGGAGAATGCATTGATCCAACATAAGTTTGCGACTTACCGCGAGCTTACCCTTGAGCTCCTTAGCTCCTTACTTTACCTACCTGAGCGCGGTTTTGGATTTAGGAAAGGATTTATTAGTTTCCGCCTATTTGGAATAGAATACGACTTTAACCATAAAGAACTAGCCGACTTGTTAGGATTCCCTAGTGGACCATTTGCTTTTACTACCACACAGGTAGAATTGATGGATGTGGAGCTAGATTTCTTTTGGGGAACTCTAACTGGAAACTACCACCCTGAACCAAATAACATGAATAATGATGAGATCCATAATCCTGCTCTCCGTTACTTCCACAAATTCCTTGCCCACACCTTCTTTGGAAAAGAAGAAAACATTACCGGAGTTTCTAAAGATGAAGTATTTATTATGTCATGTTTCACTAATGGACAGTCTGTTAATGGTGTACCTTTCATGATGCAAACCTTCACCCGCATCCAAGAAGAACCTGAATTACCTATATTAGTAGGAGGTCTTGTAACCATGATTGCTGATGCCATAGGACTTAGGTACCAACTGGACAGGTGCAACCGTCTAGGAACAATCCGCCCTATGAATCTTAAATTCTGCTTCAATAGACATATCATAAGGAATTTAGGACGCCCACCTTTCGAGTACCTAATCCGGAACGAAGTAGTAACCCTGTTCACATTGCCTAATCATGCTAGAGTAAGTGTTCACAATAAGGATAACTGGCTTTATGAGTTAAACCCACCTGATTATCCAGCTACTCCTGAAACACCTCAGTCTCACAGGATAACAGATAATATAATGACCGCTGTTGAAACTGATCCTGAGACACCTCCTGGTTACCATGACATTGACCCAACTGACAAAGTACATGAAACCCCTGGAGTGAATCAAGGAGATTATGCTAACAACTTAAAAAACATCATGAACACTCTCAATGCCTACCAAACTGATATTAATCTATTCAAAGAAGACATTAAGAGCATGCGATTGGACATTATAGGATTGACTGACATGGCCTGCGAACAGTTCTATCATTTGGACTCCGCCATCGAAGACCTGAAGAAACGCTTTTGAAAATGCTATAAGTGATTTAGTTTATTTTTTCTCATTATTTTCGTTTCTAGTTAGATTTATCTTTCGCAACAATTTCATACCGCAATTTCCGTTTTTGTAATTTCATTTTCAATTACTTTATGCAATGCACCTTTAATTTCAATTATTTCTCCATTTTTAGCAACTTACATATTTTTTCTATATACTGTTATGCCTGCATTATTTCATGTATACAATCTTTCATGCAAGTTCGTATAATACTGTGTTGCAAATTATATACAATATGGTGTGTATTTAATATAAGTGTTACTAAAGAAAATAAATTATTACTAATTTATGAATCACGTGAGAAAATGTTTCTTTCTGGGAATTATTCAGCAAAGCATGCCCTCACGGTCGTCACACCTATCTTATGATCGTGACGTACTCATTTAGCGTGTCACGACCGTCACGCCCCTGTCACGACCGTGACGATCCCTATTACAGGAATCGTGAGAAACAGAACTGTTTCTCATCGTGCCCCTTCTTCTTCTTCCTCCATAACCTACCCAAAAACTACCCATTCCTTCCATAACCGCCGTAACCTCCCCATTACCCCCATTAACCCCCCATTATCATCAACCATCTCATTAACACTCTCCCTTATTTAACCCGAACCTCTATCTCCCTCATTCTACCATTTTTCTCACAAAACCTCACAAAAACCTTCTTCCCTCACTCTTCACTCTTGCATGCTATGGATTCCATCACTTTTAGAGAAGGTGAAGCTGGAGTAACCCAGAGAGACCGTTTCATCCGATTCCAAAACCGCGGTGTGCAACCTACCCGCTACATTGCCACTGACTGTCTGCGGGAACTCGGAATGTTGGCCAGCGTTCAAAGCCTACTGCAAAAGGTCGGTCTGTGGGATCTCTGCCGTCAACCTCAGCCCACTTTCGAACTTCTGACGCTGGAGTTCTTAAGCTCTTACAGTTACATCACCCCTCCCGGTTCTCAGAGTCAGCTCACCAGCATCGCAACATTCCGATTGCACGGCCAAGAGTTCAACCTCCCGCAAACCAGGATAGCCGAGCTGTTAGGCTTCGATCACGGAACTGAAGCCCACCGTCGCGTGCCCGATAATTTTAGTGAACAAGCTTTCACTCTATGGCACGACTTAACCAACACCCGTGCATCCACCTTCCAGAGCCTCAACGCCACACACATCCACAACCCGGCAATCCGCTATTTTCACCGGGTCATCTGCAACACAATCTTCGCTAGAGAAAGCAACCATAAGCTCAACTCCAAGGAGCTTCTGTTCTTATACTGCGCTCTTCATGACGAGCCGATCAACGCTGCCCCTTTCATGCTTCATCACATCCAGGCCATTGCACAGCGAGGCTCCTCCCCGTTCTTCATAGGCGGCATTGTCACCGCCCTCGCCATTCAGTTGGGGCTTGGTGACGCGCTCGTTAATCAGCCTCACCTAGCCGCCGAATTCCTGACCAAGAGCTACTGCAGGTCCGCCCACCTGATCGCGCAGCGAGAGGATGGCAGGTATAGCCCTGTTGTCAATGGCACCATTTTCCACCACATCATTCTACCGTCCCGCAGCCGCATCGATCCATCCAACCGAGCCAACTGGCTCTTTGTTTTACCTGCTGCTGCCGATCACGTCCCGGTTCATGATGATCAGGCAGACGCTCCAGCGGACGAGATGCAGGACGCTATGGATGCAGCTGAGCCTGTCCGGGATATCCCAGAGATATCTACCCGACAGCCCCCTGCTCCCGCAGTTACACTTGAGGAAGTCCTCCTTGCGATTCATCAGCAGAACCAGATGAACGCCGCACTGGAGCGAAGGCAGAAGGCGCAATATGATGCTTTACTCGGCACTATTGCTGCAAACCAGGAGGCCACTAATGAGCGGTTTGGAGAACTTTTCAGCGAGCTAGAAGCGCTCCGCATTAGCATTACTGCTACCTCCAGCACCGGTTCTGATCCTGACGCGACTCCCTCCAGACGCCGCTCTCGCACCAGAGGCCGAGCCCGCGGTCCTCAGCAGCCATAGTTTACCTTTATGTTTGTTTTTCGTTTTAGTCTTGTACTGTATTTGTACCGCATTTATATCACAACATTGAGGACAATGTCTGATATAGTGTGGGAGAGGTACCTTTCATTTCCGCACTTTTCCATTTCGTTGTACTTTCAATTCCGTTGTATTTCTTTTAGCAAATTAATGAAATGAGCAAATCTTTGCGCTATTTTCTTTAATTTCGAGCTTTCCCCGATTATTAAGCTATACCAGAAAAATCTTTAATTATTCGCATTACCCGACTTACCTACGGAATCGTAACTAGGAAGCCGAGAACGATTAAACAAGACCAATACAATCTTGACATCTTTGACTCCCTGCTTAAGCAATTCCATCCCGATCACCATTGCGAGTACACCTTTAGTTTCAGTTCAAAAGTAACCCCCAGTAGTTTATACTAGCAGTCAGCACCGTCTGAACACAAACCACGTGGGGAGCCGATGAATATAAGCGTTTGATGCCTAATCAATAATGATCCTTCATATCTCGATGCAAAATGAAAAGAAATTGCACCAAAGTACACGGTCGCAGATAAGAAACGAGAAATATGAGAAGGAATCCGTTTCGAGTTGGTTCAGAGGTACTGGTTCTGAACTCGGTAGGGCGTGCTACGGCTCGATCCCCCACAACCTCCGAATCGGATAAAACATGAAGGGTTACCACACTCGTGTACCAGACCCCGTGCTCAAAAAGGATCAAAATCGCTAACCGGCTACTCCACTACGTGCGTGCTAAGGCAAAGGGCTTAATGTGACTGCGCTAGAACGAAACCGGGCGAAATAAGATCGAAAAACTCTAGGTGAAATCGTAATGTGATTGCCGATTGTTTCGTTTAACGGGAAGTCGACGACATAGCTTGTTGCTTGTGTCATTAGTGTATCGGTAGTGTTCTATCAAAGTACCGGAGTATCCGACAAAACGATCCACCGTACGGTTTGTTATGAGTATGCGTGAGTAAATTCGTGTCCGCCGATTTTCAACCGACTATTTGCTTGAGGACAAGCAAAGGTTTAAGTTTGGGGAAGTTTGATAACAAGAAAACGCATCGATTATATCGCTAGATTTCATTGACCTTTTATCGCGCATTCACCGTTTTAACACTCGATTTCTCGAGTTTTTCTTACTATTTTGCAGGTACATCGTTATGTGAAGCCAAATCATGAATTAAGAGAAAAGGAACAAAAGAGACCACAAGGAGATGAAGAAATGCAGAAGCCTGCAAAAAGACTGCATAATTTGTTGCAGCCACGATCGTTACAAGGGTGTCACGACCGTGACACCCCAAATTGGGCCATCACGACCGTAAGAGAGTGGTCACGACCGTGACACTTAAAATCCTCAAATTACGAACGTGAAGACCTTGTCACGCCCGTGACAAGGATAAAACTTGGTTTTGACTCAGACTACGTCAAGGCACCACTTGAAGACCACTTCTCCTCTTATTTCTCCTCAAGGCAGCACGTGAAGACCACTTCTCCCATTTTTGTTGCCACGTTCCAGCATTTCCTCAACAACTTCAGCAAGGCCCATGCAACAAAGGACCAAGAATCCAGCCCATTAAAGACTCTATAAATAGTACAAGCTCTGTGAACTCAAGGACAGACTTCATTATCCAAAATTCCTGCGGAAGCTCTGCCGAACTACCTTACGAACCAGCATTTCCATTCCAGCATTATTTTATTTTCTGTCTCGTTTTATTTGTATCCAAACCAACCGCATAACAATTTCCAACATCAGGAAATTGTTATACATTTATTTGTTCTAAACCTTCAGCATTCGTTTATTTTTAATTTCCGCCTACTCCAAGCTTTCCGGTCTGTGGAAGAAGGAGTCTGCTCAAATATTTGTTAATCAGGTTTTTCAATTTATTGCAATTTAATTTAATTATAATGTCCATTTATTTTTCTGCCATGAGTAAGTTATTATTTAATTCTCTGTCTGGTTCAACCTCGATGAGTAGCTAAACACCTTAGGGCGGTATGTAGTTATAACAAACTTAACCGGTAAAATATAACCATAGGCTGAAAATAATTAATCACTTAACATTCTGGCTGATACTTTTTAATTGAAATAGACCTTTTCGTTACGAGAGTAAGAAAAGGGTATTAGGTTGGGTCAAGACCACGAGAGTGTGAGATTTTAACCAGATAGCTAAAGTTAGGCATTTAAATTAAACACAGCGAGAGCGCTTTAAGATAAATTAGAATTATTTAGTTTCCAAAAATTACCTCTAAACACTTATGGGCTAGCGAGAGCAGGCATAGGGCTTTAGGGATAAGATCTGATATAAGACCACGAGAGTGTGAGTTGAGGGTATTTAAACTAGTAATCTCTACCGAATAGATTAAGTGAACATCTCTATAAGCCTAGGTTAGGTCGACCCACCTAAGTTAGTGTAATTACATACCGACCGCCTTAGTATTACTTTATTAAAAACTTAAATTTAATTCCGCCTTTAATAGTCTTAAACACCAACAACAATCGTGACAACCATTCGCCTTAGCTAAACTAGAAGTTCATCTAGCACTAAGTAACAATAGAATCCCTGTGGATCGATAATCTTAAATATTACTTCGATAGGATGTGCACTTGCAGTAAGATACCGCTAGACGCATAAGTAGACACGTCTTTAGCCCATCAAGCTCTGGCCTCAATTCTTTTCAGGTCTAACAAATGAATCCTAATCCCATCACAATTTCCTTTTTGTTAAACCTAGTCTTGGGCCTCAAAATTGGGCTTTTCCCATAATACCCTCACTAACTCCTCTCAATTGTCCAATTTTCCATTATTTCACTTATATTTATTTGAATTAATATTAATACTAATATATTCATATTATATACTATTAATTAAATAAATAATCCAAAAATGCATAATTCTCAATATTCCACAAAACCGCCGAAAATCACCGAAATGCGAATATTCTTGTTTAAATAAATTAAATAAATATTCCAATTAAATTTGGGGTGTTACAACTCTCTCCCACTTAAAAGAATTTTTGCCCTCAAAAATTACCTCAAGAAAACAAAGTCGGAAACGACTCCCTCATTTGATCTTCACGCTCCTAAGTCCAACTTTCTCTAGCTGGTCCTCCCCAAACTACCTTCACCACAGAAATCTATTTACCTCGCAGTTGCTTCACTTCTCGTTCATCAATCCGAACAGGAAATTCCTCAACAGTCAAATCATCTCTCACTTGTACATCATATATCTAAATCACATTGGACGGATCTGAAATGTACTTCCTAAATTGAGACGCATGAAACACATGATGTAAATTCGCAAGCGACGGTGGTAAAGCAATCTGATATGCTACTTCCCCACCTTCTGCGAAATCTGATACGGACCAACAAAACGTGATGTGATATTTCGAGACTTCAAAGCTCGGACAACACCAGTTACCGACGTAAATCTCAAAAACACGTGATCCCCCTCTTGGAATTCAAGTGCTTTCCTCCTTTTATCATGATAACTTTTCTAAAGACTCTGCGACGCTTTCATCTTTTCTTGGATCATCTTGATCTTTTCAGTCGTCTCTTGCACAATCTCAGGTCCGAGTACAACACTCTCGCCTGAGTCATACCAACACAAAGGAGTCAGACACCTTCTACCATACAAAGCCTCATACGGTACCATTCCGATACCAGAATGGTAACTGTTATTGTAGGTAAACTCAACCAATGGCAAATGACTATCCCACGATCCACCTTGATTCAACACACAAGACCTCAACAAATCCTCTAAAGACTGGATAGTCCTCTCTGTCTGTCCATCCGTGTGCGGATGATAGGAAGAACTCAACCTAAATTTAGTACCCAAAGTTGTCTGCAAACTTTCCCAGAACTTTGATGTAAACCTCGGATCTCTATCTGACACAATACTCGATGGAATACCATGCAGTTTCACAATCTGATCAATATATAACTCGGCAAGCTTCTGCAACGAATAATCGATCCCCATCGGTATAAAATGAGTCGGTTTGGTAAACCTATCAACAATCACCCAAATCAAATCATATCCCTACAAAGTCTTTGGTAGACATGTCACAAAATCTAAAGAAATACTATCCCATTTCCATTCTGGAAGACTCAACGGTTGTATCAGACCCGACAGTCTCTGATATTCAATCTTCGACTTTTGACAAGTCAAACAAACATATACAAACTCTGCAATTTCCTTATTCATACTCAGCCACCAAAATAATTTCTTCAAATCTTGATACATCTTTATGGCACCAGGATGAATATTCAACCCGCTTTTGTGACCTTCTTCAAGAATGCTCTTCATGATTTCTAGCACATCGGGAACACACACTCTATCTCTGAACCTCATCACACCATTATCATCGATCCGAAAATCATCCCCATTACCTTGATTGATTAACGTGAGATGATCCACAAGTCTCAAATCAGATTCCTGACCTTCTCTAATTTCTTGGAGAATACCACTAGTCAACTTCAGCATACCCAACTTCACACTGTTAGGAGTCTCTTCACAAACCAAACTCATATCCCTAATTTTCTCAATCAGTCCTAACTCTCAAACCATAAGCATCGATATATGTAAGGACTTCCTACTTAAGGCATCAACCACAACATTAGCCTTACCAGGATGGTAACTCAATTCAAAATCATAATCCTTCAGAAGTTCAAGCCATCTTATATGCCTCATGTTCAACTCTTTCTAATCAAACAAATACTTCAGGCTCTTGTGATCCCTGAACACTTCGAACCTGGACCCAAAAAGATAATGTCTCCAAATTTTCAACATAAACACCACAACGGCCAACTCTAAGTCATGCGTAGGATAATTCCTTTCATGAACCTTCAGTTGTCTGGAGGCATAAGCAACAAACTGACCATTCTGCATCAATACGCCTCTAACACCCATCTTCGACGCATCACAACACACTACAAAAGACTCGCTTGGGTTTGGCAAAATCAATACTGGAGCAGTCGTCAACTTCTTCTTGAGTTCTACAAAACTCTTCTCACAAGCAACATCCCACACATAAGCTTGACCCTTTTGAGTCAAATGAGTCAATGGCAGTGCCAACTTTGAAAATCCTTCTATAAACCTATGATAATAACCAGCCAATCCAAGGAAACTTCGAATCTTAGTAGCAGACTTTGGAGTCTTCCACTGCAACACAACATCAACTTTCGACGGATCAACAACAATCCCTCCACTAGAAATCACATGGCCAAGGAAACTCACTTCTTGTACTTCAAAAACTATAATACCACCCTTAGATGTTGCACATGCTCTTCCTCGGACTTAGAATATATCAAGATATCGTCAATGAACACTACCACAAACTGGTCCAAATAAGGATGAAAAATCCTATTCATATACTCCATGAATACACCAGGTGCATTAGACACACCAAACAATATCACAGTATATTCATAGTGTCCATACCTCGTCCTGAAAGCTGTCTTCAGAATATCATCAGGCTTGATGCGAATCTGATGATAACCAGACCTTAAATCAATCTTGCTAAACACACAAGCACCCACCAATTGATCCATCAAATCATCAATCCTAGGAAGTGGATACTTGTCCTTAATTGTTACTTTATTCAACTGTTGATAATCCATAAACAATCTCATGCTACCATCTTTCTTCTTCACCAACAACACAGGAGCATCCCACGGAGAAACACTCGGTCGAATAAAATTCTTCTCAAGTAGTTATTCCAAATGGTTCTTCAATTCTCCTAACTCAGATGCAGACATCCGATAAGGAGCTATCGACACAGGACTAGTGCCCACTATCACATCAATAGTAAACTCTACCTCACGTTCAGGAGGTAAGTCACTCATGTCGCATGGAAACACTTCTAGAAATTCCCAAACAACTGGTAGCTCCACGCTCACTACCTCATAATCAACTTGAAGTGATGCAAACAATGCAAACATTTGAGCCTCATCTTCTAAGAGTCCTTCTACTTGCTTGGCAGATACAAACATCAGCTCTCCACCATCACCAAACTCTGGGAACCTCACAGTCTTGCTGTAGCAATCGATATGAACATAGTTGTACTCCAACCAGTTCATTCCAAGGATAACATCGATTTGATGCAAAGGTAGACAGACCAAGTCCATCATAAAATTCTTATCATAAATAGTCAAAGGGCAGCTCAAACAGACTAACACAGTAGTCACATAACCATTAGTCGGGGTATCTATAACCATGCTCCCAATCATAAAAGATAATTTCAAATTCAACCTCTTAGCGCATTCAAGTCAAAAAAACGAATGAGTAGCACCAGTATGAACTATAGCAATAAATCAACATCATTAATAAAACAAGTACCTCTGATCAAGTTATCTGACTTGGATTCTTCTGCACCGCTCAAAGCAAACACTCTGCCATTTGTCTGAGCAACAATAGCAGTCTTCTTTGGTTGTTGGCACTAGGTACTGATATGACCCTTCTCTCCACAGTTGAAGCAAGTCCCAAAGCACGAAATTCATCTAGAGGTCCACCATTTTGAGCCATCACTTGGGCAAGTGATTCCAGCGCATCAGCGATAGCACGATCATTCCTTCTAGCCATCTGCAACCACCAACAGGGTTAGAAGAAAACAAATCATCCAATAGTGTTCCCACACTATTGACTGACAAGAGACTAAAAACATAACAACTTGGTCGGATAAACCGACCTGCTCTGATACCACTAATGTAACATCCTTTTTTACTCCACAATTAAAAGACACATTTATCACATATATCAGAGTAAATTATTAAATTCAATAAAAGTTACCTCAAAAGGGCGTAAATTTCCCAATAAATCAAAATAGGTCAAGGCTCCGTAAATAATGAATTTTCCCAAAAGACATCAAAAATTGCACAAAGGTAGCGGAACTCAAAAGGCATAATCCAAAGTTTTCCTTATACAGGAAGATAATCAAAATAACTCAAATAAAACATGGTTCAACTCAAAGACCCCAATCCGATGTTACACTATCAGAGCAAGACCCTCTAAGTTAACCAAAAGGCCAACAACTCAAAACTTCAAAAGTCCTCAATGGCATCCACGGCTAAACCTGGTCATCTGCACGTTACCCACGAGGAGGCAACATTCAAACAAGCAAAGTGAGTAAAACGATTCATAATAATAAATGTAGAAAATCAACATATAAAATGACGTCATTTTCATATTCAACATCATCATATTCATCAATGGACATCAAAGCCACAACATCACAAATTACTCAAAATCACCTCATAAATGCAAATGCAACAAGACTCAATGCATGTGGTACCAATCATCACAACTCGATGGACACTGGGCCATCAACCCTCCATAGATCCCCATCAATAGAATCGATTCCTACTCGAGAACCGGAGCATATCAAAATACCTCACATCCACACAATGGGATTGAAGCCAAAGTAATCAAGGTCCTGAACCGAAGTCCAGATGCACATGAATGCATGATGACACGTCAATAATCATCCTGATAATAACATCATAGGTGCATCATCATTCATCATAATCATCTTCATCACAATCATCATCACATATCATGTCATTATAGAATTCATCAAAACTCATGGTAATATCATCATATTAATTTAATCATTACATCATAAAAATCATCATATAATCATGTACGCATCACATAGAATTCACAGTCATACTTATATTAATTCCTTAAAGAAATCACAACATCAAACATCAAGGCCTCGCTGCACAAAATCAACATTCGTGAAACTTTGCTATGTTCGCTGGCATGTTCGCTAGGTGAGTCTGGGGTGAGTTTCTTCGTTGTACGAAGGATTCTTCGCTAGGCGAGTCTGGGACGAAATTGTTCGCTATGCGAAGGATTCTTTGCTAGGTGAACAGCGCGATGACAGTAAAATGCTGTTACGCACCAGAACCTAAAACCAACCCAAAAGCCCCACGATTCACTTTCCCAATGCCCCCAAAACATCCCTAAATCATCCCTAAGGTCTTACGGTGATAAAGGCACAAAACCTACGGTTTCTTAGGCCAATCCCGTATCATATTCACGCCCTAAATCCCAAATTTCCTTACAATTACCCATACTCATTAGAATTACTCACTATCTAATATTCCTGCAAGGTTAGACAAATGTCAAATTAGAGTTTTGGCCACGAAGGCCTAATTTCCTATAACCCGAATAAATCCCTATGGTCAAAATCTCGATAATAGATTTAGGCCACGAAGGCCAAAATCCCCTTTTTCTCATAATCAACCTCAAAACCCTTAAATCAACCTTAAATACATTGAAATTACACATTGAAAACAATGAAGGTAATACTCCTCATACCTTAATTGTGGACTCAAAGCCTTCTCAAATCTTTCAGGGAAGCTTTCGAAGCTTTTGCCTCCAATCTCCCTCCTCAGAGCTCTGGCCTCAATTCTTTTCAAGGTCTAACAAATGAATCATAATCCCATCATAATTTCCTTTTTGTTAAACCTAGTCTTGGGCCTCAAAATTGAGCTTTTCCCATAATACCCTCACTAACTCCTCTCAATTGTCCAATTTGCCTTTATTTCACTTATATTTATTTAAATTAATAATAATACTAATATATTTATATTATATACTATTAATTAAATAAATAACCCAAAAATGCATAATTTTCAATATTCCACAAAACCACCGAAAATCACCGAAATGCGAATATTCTTATTTAAATAAATTAAATAAATATTCCAATTAAATTTGGGGTGTTACATAACATGTTAGGGAAGTAGCATAACATATCATACTCAAGTCATATCAATGATAAAAGAGAGGGCACGAGGCAGCAAGTCATGTGTACCATCCACACAAGTCAACGCCACATCAACCAAACATGCATACAAACAATCCCCAAAGGGAAAAGCATATGAACATGACATGATCATAAGAAGAGATCACAACATTAGCATGATTAACAAGTTAGAAACCAACCATGACCATAAAAGAAAGATCACACAAGTGGAAATCAAGAACATGCATCAAGAAGAAGTCAAACACCACAAACATCCACAAATGGAAAGCAACACTCAAACAAACACCAAAAGCTCAAATGACTAGAAGAAGGATAGAATTTCACCCAAGAATGGATTAAAAACAATATCAACTCAACTTTGCAATTTTAAAATAAAATAAAATAAATAAATAAAAAGACAAATAAAACCTAAAAAAAGGATGGAAAATAGTTAAATCATAAACAAAAATCCAATAACATCACTATAGGTCAGAAACCATCATAGGATCATGTGCTAATTTCCTCATAATTTTAAATGGCTCAAAAATAATTTTAGACCAATTAAAATTAACCAAATAAATCAAAAATACATGGAAAATAGCAAAACCAGAAATTAAAATCAAAGAAAAATCATCATAGATTCAAAACCATCATAGGATCATATAATATTTTTCTCATAATTTTAAAATGCTCAAAAATAATTTTAAACTAATTAAAATTGGCTCAAATAAAATTCAAGAAAAATAGCAAACTGAAAAATTAAAATGTAGGAAAAATAAAAAACAGAAAGAGAAAAATAAAAGGAAATTTTAGAAAATATTTTGGTATTTTTCTGATAAAAAATGAATTTTCTATGAATTTCTGAAAATAAAAAAAAAATAGAAAAAGAAAATAAAACAGAAAAAATAAGATGTGTTGGATCCGGTTTCATTAAATGACGTGGCTAATCCAAAGGCCAGAAAGTATGCATCCACAGAGAATCTGAGTCAACCTTATCATTTCCAACTAGCGAAGGTCAAACACACCAGATTAGAACAAGTGGCATGATGGACGGCGAGATCATCATCTTCAACCTCCAGCCACTTGAAAATCTCAGAGAATTGCATAAATTCGAAGGTCCTTTAAACCATAACCATTGGAGCTCATAGTGGTTTCATTTGATGCGTCTTTTCAAGACGATCTCAACCATATCATCGCGCTATATTTCTTTAAATCATAACTCACTCGATTTGGAAAAAAAAACCAGAAGAAAAAGAAAACACAGATTTGAAATTTGAACATCAAAACTCAACCAAAACTAAAATCTAACAATCCTAACAGCTTCAACACATCAAGGACTACATCTTAGCAACGAATTTGAGTTTAAATGGTTGAGAATTGTACTTGTTGAAGTTTAACTTCATAGCTCTGAAAATGAAGTCCTCAAGCTTGATTCAGGCCATGATCCTTCAAGTTCTTAAGCTGTTTAGCTTCACTGAATGTTGGTGAAACTAACTGAATGGGGAATTTGAGTGATTAGGGTGTGGAAATGAAAATTCAAAGTTCAAGCTTAAGAGTTCAAATGGGATCTCAGTAGGGTGATTCTGGCTATCAAAGTCTGTCAAAATGAGTGGAATGAACCCATTATTTATAGGAGAAGCTTTCTAAATGCTGAGGTAGGGTGAATGATGCAATTTGAGGCAAATTCGTGCACTCCTGCAGCATGAGCAAAGCGTGACTTGAAAACTGTCAAAACTCACTCAAACCTTGCGTTTTAATGCTCTAATCAATCAAGACAAGTTTGTTAATCATGTTCAAAGAGAATTTGTGGCTTAATTTAGTGATTAGAGGCCATTTCATCCAAATTCAATTCTGACTTGATGTGAAAATTCAGCTTTGAAATCCAATTTTTGCCACCATGGTTCTCACAATGTAGGAGACTTTATGAGACGATTCTTCTTGCATTAGATAGAGGATGATGCAAACTTTGCAATGTGAAAAGAAAGTATTTATTTGGAAATCTGAGTTGAGAGATATGATCCTTCAAAGTAGCTTGCATGAAAAGGTTCAAAATTGCAAAACACTTGAAAAATTTCAAGTCTTTTTAGGGACCAAAAATGACTTATAATGTTTTGATAAAAACTAAGGCCTTTCATACGTTTTTTAAGCACTTTAACCTTGAATAAAAGTTGTAGAGGATATCTTCAAGTTCATCTTAGAAAAAGAATGGGCTCCAAATGATAAAATTTGACCAAGTTATGACCTTTTGAAGTTGACTAGAAAATCCTTCCAAAACTCAAAATGACCTATAATGTCTTCAAACTTTTGATGACTTTCCAAGCATAATTGGATCTTTTATTGCAAAGATAACGTGTTAGGGATGACGAGAAGAGTTCATTATAAAAAGAACCACCTCAAGATGTTGAAAAACGAAGAAGTTATACCCATTTGATCATAGCATCCACAATTTGCTAAATTAGGTCAAACATCTTGAACCAAACTTGAATCTCTTGATTATTTCTTTCAAAATAAGCCATGGTGAACCAGCTATGATCTTGAAATGATATTTTCTTGAATAATACTTGAGGATGAGGACCTTTGGGGGTTTGAGAATACCATAAAGTTAAGAAGAAAACCTTGCTTGAGGTTAAAGAAACATGCTCCCTCTATTTTGAGAAACAAGTCATGATACCTTGATCTCTTGTGTAGAATAATGCTATACAAAATGAATATGAGAATACAATGAAACATAAGTCAAGATTCAGGAGAAAAGATGGAAAAATTTTAGGGTGCTACACTGGGTATTTCTGTCACCCGACATCCCGAAGGCCTTTTTCTTTTTCAAAAGAAATATGTAGAGGAAATTATCGAATGAGCCGGTATGTCCTGTAAACCATCCTCTACACCAGTAGGCACAAAGGCAAAACTTAGTAGTTCATCCAGTAACCCTTACCATGATCTAATCGAATATCATAGTCTTGCCCGAGCATTGCAATACTTGACGTTCACTCAACCAAACATCTCATATGCAGTTCAACAGGTGTGTTTATTTATGCATGATCCAAAAATTTAACACATGTCTGCCTTGAAACGCATTATTTGATACATTACTAGTACCATAGATTTCGGCCTCCATCTGTACCCTTCATCTGTCGACAAGCTCATTTCTTACACAGACGCAGATTGGGTCGGTTGTCCAGACACAAGAAGATCTACCCCGACTACTGTGTTTATCTCGGTGAAAACTTGATCTCATGGTCCGCAAAACGCCAACATACCTTTTCTCGTTCAAGTGACAAAATCGAATACAAAGGTGTAGCTAATGTGTGTCTGAATCATATTGGTTACACAACTTATTCTTGGAACTATGTTGTCCTGTCACAAAAGCTACTATGGTATATTGTGACAACATCAGCGCAATTTATCTTTCTGACAATCATGTTCAACATCAACGCACCAAACATATTGAAATGAATATACATTTCGTGCGTGAGAAAGTTGCTTGCGGTCAAGTAGCGTTCTTCACATTCTTTCGCGTTTTCAGATTACTGACATCTTCACAAAGGGACTTCCGTTGCAACTCTTTGATGACTTTCGTGATAGTCTAAACACTCGTTCACCTCCAGTTTCGACTACGAGAGTATATTAGATATGTAAATATGAAAATAATATTATTAGTATTGATCACAAATGATTATTAGAATCATAACCGCATAATTGTATTATATATATAAATGACTAACAGATCAATAAAAAGACACAACCTAAATTATATTAGGTGTAATTAAGTGATAATACACTATCTTTATGTTATTTCTTTCACTTTGGAATATTACTTGGTTGCGGAGAATAGATTCAAGCTCTGACGAGAGATTGTTTGAAGCGACCGAATGGATCTCCATCTGCCACACCATGAACATATATTCATGTATTAGATTATCAAATCCTGCTAAAAGATTAGTTCTTTTTCAAGTTTTCTACTATAACTTAGTTTCCTTTTTTTAGTTCACTTTTTCTTATTCAAGTAACTATTATGAATTTTAAAAATAGTCATAGAGAATGATTAAATAAAAGTATATATAAATATGTTTAAATATTAAAATCAAATATTTTTTAAAAATTAATGCTTATTTAACTATAGTTTTTCAAAAAAAAATATCAATTTTAATATTCTAATTTTTATAGGGTTAAGTATTCTAAACTAGACATTAAAACAATCAATTAAATATTTATTACTAATAATTATTAAAAAAAATAACTATTTATTGTTACTTACAAAAATATGAGACAATTGGTTAACAATGAGTAATTAAAACAGGTCAAATATTTGTGTTCATAAACATAATTAAATACGAGAGACATATTTTTTATTATTAAATAAATAAATCTAAAATAATTTGATAAATATTTATTGTGCTATTAACAATAGTTAATTTTACCTCCGTCATCAAACTATATTTCTCTCACAAATATGATTCATTTTTATTATATTTTATTAATAATATTTTAAATCAATTTATTATCTTATTTAGATGTTTTTAAACATATTAATTAATTCATAATCATTATAAACTTTATTTTCAATTAGATGCAAAATTTTATTAATATTAAACTAAATAATTGTTAATTTGTTTTTAAGATAGTATTCAATTTAAAATTAATTTTATTTTTAGTTTAATTTAGATAAAGTGTGCTATCTTTCAAATACGGCAAAAATGTGTTATTTTTGTACTATTGATTCAAATATTTATGTTATAACTTATATTATTATTTGAAATTTATAGATTAAAGCAATGCTTGCACAATTAAATATTAGAGAAATTATATATATTGGTGTAATAATTTCACAATTGATGTAAATAAGGACAATATATATCTACGGAAAAAGCGTACACTTTTCAAAATATGAGAGAAATATTTTTTTTTATAAATGTATTTAAATATCTAAATACCGAAAAAAAAATATGTCTCTTATAAATTAATTTAAAATATTTTTAAATTAATAAGTAAAAGTTTTTTTTAATGAGAACAAGTTTATTAGTTATCAAAATACTGAAAAGCATTTTAATATTAACACATAAAATTATATTTTTAAATGTTTAATATATATTGACGAAAAATGATTTAATTTATATGAATTCAAACATGGGAAAATTATATTTATGTTTTAAATATAAATAAAAAAATATTTTTTTTAAAAATAATAAATTTTTTTGTTAAATAATTATGTTTTTTTTGTTGACATTTTTATTACATTTTCTTATTTTATTTGTGTATAATTCATCCGTACCTGTATAAACGCAATATTTAGATTATAATTCGTGCGAACGTACAAATTATTAGAATTATAATATAATTAAAGAAAATAAAGATAAATATATTTAAAGTAAGGATAAAATATATTTATTTATGTTAGTAATATTTAAACAAACGTACCTTAGACACGAATATCCCATCAGTTATAATTAAGAAATTGATTCATACGTCAAGAGAGAGTGTGAATTCAATTTCTGCTATGACCCTAGTCAGGTGAACCCCCAGTTATAGGGGTGTGAATGGATTATAAACCAAACTAAATTAAACCATATATATGGTTTGGTTTGGATCTATAAAACCGGTTTATTTTTTTTAAACTGATTTATAAGTGGATTGGTTCAGTTTCAAACCGTTTCTCACCAAAAAAATAGTTTTTTTTTTAAATCAGTTTTAAACTGGTTTCTCTCAAAACCAGTTTTTTATTTTCTTTAAAGAAATCAATTTTAAAATCAAATTTTTAAAAAATCAATTTTATAAATTTAACTCAATAAAAATGTGATGATGCATATGCAAGGTTTTGAGCTCAAGTAGGAATATCAACTCATTATGCTATGATGTTTCAAGGTTGCTACTTTATGGAATAATATTTTTGTCTGAACATCCCAAGCAACAAATGAGAGTTTATTGCAAACTATCAAATAATTGATAAACCACCTGAAACATTTTAATTCTATACTTTGTATTAAGAAATGAAAATGTTCAAGCACGAGTATTTGGTAGTACAGATAAATTGATTATTACATATATGAAAAATTCATATGAAAAATTAAACATGAACACAGTCAAAGTAATAAGACAACAATCATCAAAACCAATATGCTAGTCTAGGATTCCCAAATCCACCAAATAATTATTGCAAAGATATGAACTGCAACACCGACGTTGAGAGCAGTGAACACTGCAAGAGACATTTTCAACCACTGATGCTTCATCTTGTCCAAGTTGTACATGTGATATGAATGCATGTAGTCTAGCTCACTGTGGCCATATCTACCTCTCATCCTCTTCACATCAGTTGAATGAAAATTTCTAATCACCGTCACAACATAACAACAATGTCTTCCAATTAAAAAATAGAAAATTAAGGGTAACAATGACTATATCTTAAACATTTTAAAATAGAGAATGATTGTCATGCAACTTTAAACCTACGATACACTATCATTTCTAGCTTGAAAAGGAATTCTTCTAAACAAAAAGTATAGTTATATATTGTTGAAAAGTATCATTACAAATGACATCACTTGAATCCCATGGAGGAATATGAATTATTGGAGATGCAAATCAATACATTCTAACACTTTCTTTATAACTTTTTGAGATGCCTTAGAAAAAACACACTATTTTTAAAGTTTAATCGGTTACCAAACATTCTCCAAATCCTATGTGAGGGATGACCTAAACAACTTTGGTTTAATAAAGGGTAAAACTTATCAATAACACCATTAAGTCATCTTCGAATGCAACAGAGGTTGAACAACTAACACCATCTTCTGTATAAACTAATTCTATAAAACATATACACATTTCATTATGCCTCAAGTATAATAAATAATAATACATTAGAAAATATAGTTAGTTACGATAGCGTGCTCAAATCTCTCAAGAATATCAAAATGTTCATTTGTAATCAAGGATGAAGATGTTCCTTTCAGCCACTCCTAGGTGCAAATCAGTGTTTCAACTGTTGTAGGTGTTAACGAGTTGCGATATGGATCACTCACTTTTTCTCCTGTACTGAATGCAGATTCAGACACCACTATGCTTGTAGGTATAGCCAACACGTCTCTTGTAATGTTTGCAAGGATGTGATATCGGCCAGAGTTAACTTTCCACCACTCTAAAACATTTATCTCCATCTTATGCTCCAACTTCTCTCCAAGATAAGTACTTAATTCATTATCTGCATTGTCACACCCTTCTGAAAGATAGAACTCAGTAATTCCATAAGGATGACTAACACTACCAAAAACTTGCGGCTCATCTGAATTACCTTAAGGAGGCATAAATCCAGCACAATATTCTTCATAAATAGATTTTAAGTAGAAATCTAAGTTTGCTTTCAAGGCATCGGCATCATCCTTATTGTAGTACCGCCTTACCATCCAATCAACCAATCTAATCTTGCGCCTAGGGTCGAAAACTAGAGCAATCAACAACATCATATTAAGCTTCTCATGAGGTCCTTAATACTTATCATACTTCTTCTTCATCTTTTGAGCTGCTGAATGTAGATGTTCATCTTCAGACACGCACATATCCGCAATGCTCTTTCCAATACCCAGGACCTCAAACATATAAATATTTCTTGTCAAATAAAATGACCCTGATATGTGTATTCTAGCATCATAAAATAACTTCGAGAATGGAATGATTAAGTTGATATGCTTCCAATCATCTTTTGTCGGGACACCTTTTCTCTTCTTTGTCAACTCATTCACATACCTAGCACAACATAAAATGTTTAACATAAATTGAAGTATGAATATATAATAGTACTTATTTTAAATTGAAATCAATAGCAAAAGAAAAAAAAAATTAATTGACTTATTTAAGGTTTATGTCAATAATAACATAGGAATTTTAGTTAGGTTTTACTTCAACATCATATAATTTCTCCCGTCAAAACCAGTACTATATTTTACATAACCCTTCATGGATGCTTCTGTCACTTTTCTAAATTAATAATCAAAATCCAGCTATTGAAGCTTCAATTTAGTTTTCAAGGCTAACATTCCATCAAGCTTAACTAAAGCCATTATAGTCTAAACAAAGAAGAATATTTTTTGAACTTTTCATCATTCAGCATGTTGCAATTTGTGTCTTTAGAGGGAGGGAACTTTTAAGGATTTAAGTTTAAGTTTATATGGATAGAGACGACAACTGCAACATTTCGTTCTATCTAAGAAGCAATGTTATCAAATGATTCATTGTGGAATCTATGACAGGGCTAGCAAGTTCAAGTTTTGGTTAACAACTATTTTATGAGTAACCTGCCCAAGAAAAATGTATCCTACGAACCAGAAAAATTCAGCACTCCAACAACTTGCAATTCCAATGAAAATCAACGAAAGAAACAGTACCATTCCATATAGTGATAACCAATATTCTCTCTTTTAGGAACAACACAGAAAAACCGACTTAAACATCTATATTTCAACTAAAATGCACTAACTAAAAATATAGGTTTTAACCCTTCAGCTAACTTCCAAATCAAATAAAATACCTTTCTCACCAATTTTAATCTCACTTTAAATTCCAGCAAGACTAAATGGTGTTTTAAACTAAGCCATATCAATTATTTTGGTCCTATTTGAAGGGTAACTTATCATAAACCTTCTCAATATGCGCAGAAAGAAGGAAAATAAATGAATACACACAAGAAGGCAATGTCAATATTTATTAGTATTAATCTGCATGCCTAAGCTAATTAGAGGTTAGAGGTGACAATTGGATCCATTAAGACAAAATTCATCCAATTTATTCATCAAAAAATTCATCAAATCCATCCACCACATAAAACAAGTTAATGGATTGGATTAAATCATTCATCCAACATATTTTAAGGATCCAATGGATTATTCTTATTTTCGTTAGATTTATTTTTTTTAAAATAATTAAAAATAAATTTTTTTAAAAGAAAATAATTTAGTTTTTTTTTAAATAAAAAAACCAGAAATTTTCCAAAAAAAAAAAGGATTTTTTTTCCGAAAAAGTAATCGGTTTTTTTAAAAAAAAATCGATACTTTCAGAAATTAAAATATCAATTTTTTTCTTAAAAATAAAAAAAAAATGATTTTTTAAAAAAAAATCAATTATTTTCATAAATACATTGAAAAAGAATACTTTTTAAATAAAAAAAATTAAAATTTTAAAAAATAAAATAAAATAGATTTTTAAAAATAAAAAAATATATTTATTTTTTCAAAATAAAAAAAAAAGTTGGATGGATGAATATCCATCCATTAAAAATATGTTAATGGATGGATTGGATGAATTTTATTCTTAATGGATTGATTGGATTGGATAATTTTAAAAAAAATTAGTGGATTGTTAATGGACTAATGAATTGTTTTAATTCATCCATTAACAATCAAATCCATATCCATCCAATTCATCCATTTTACCACCCCTAATGTTAATATTCGTTAAAATAGTTATTGGTTACACAAAGTGATTAGTTTTCATTTCATAAATGTCTTTCTAAATGGATGATAACTAACTTTACATACTTTAAGAGACACATTCACAATATGTTGGGTTCGTTGGTCCGTTGTTTGCTAGATCCTTAGGTAAGAATTATCATATCATAGCTTCTTTGTTATCTTCTTAAGTTATGATATGAACTTTTGTTTGAGAAAGTTCTGTTGTAGAGAGTTACATATGTTGACTCTGAACTACTACCTTATATTTACAATCTTTCTCTAACGAGCTCATTTTCCTTATGTTCTTGTGGTCAAAAATTTGAACGAGAGGAATATTGAGGTAAGAATTTTGTTTTGATGGAGTTGGTGATTGAAGGGTTGAAATGACAAAAGAGTTATCAGGAATTGCAATGACGAGTATTCCATTAAGAATACTTCTCACCTTGCAATACCCTTGAACCAACCATCTCTATAGTCATATGATTTATAATGATTATAAAAAGATTATGCATTTGTGGTCTTTGTTGGTAATTTGTCTATACCAAAATATTAGAGACTTTTTTTTAATAAGCAGAACCTGAAATTAAAGGCAACGTCAATAAACTTAAAGCAAGTACGGAAACCAACAAATATTAACATCATCTTCATAATCAAAAATCTCAGACCCCACAAACACACCATTACAACCCAGTTGCATCTTCAAAATTAACAAACATAAACAAAATAAAGTTTCACGTACCTTTTATCTCGAAAACCTAACTCTTCAAAGGTTCTTTCATGTTTTGATGCGGATACTAACTGTCATACCCCAAATTTGTCCTACCTCTGTATATCACTTTCATCCCGTTGTCATATCCTAAATTTGTCCGCCAGCTTTTGAAAACATTCTCGCATTTTTATTTTGCATTTTTCATTTAATTTCATACCGTTTAGACATGTGTTCGCCCCGATTGAGCGTTTTTTAAATCTCGATTATTTTGCCCAATGGAAGCGTGACACACGGCCTAAGGGCATTTTTGTAAATTTTATTTCCATTTTTATTTTGCTCTTTTTCTCCTTTTCAAAACATTATTCTCTTTGTACACATTTTTTATTTACATTTACAATTTTATTTAGTTAATTAATTAGTTTTTTATTATCATATTTTTAGAATTAGAATAGTTATTTATTTTCCATTTAAATAGTCTTTGATTTTAATAGTTTTTTTAAAAATAGTTTTTTTTTATATAATCGTTTAGAATAGGATTTAAATTTTAAATAGATTTTTAATTAGTTTTTTTTGTTAGAATTTTAATAGTTTAATATAGATTTTAATTATTTTTTAGAATATTTTATTTAGAAATAATTTTTTTTCTTATTTAAAATAGAAATAAATTATTTTTTTATAGCATAGAATTAATTTGTTTTTAGAATCATTTTAGTATTAGAATTAATTAGATTTAATTTTGTTTTAGAGATATTTTAGGATTTTAGAATTAAGTTAGTAATGTTTGAGATATTTTAGGATTTTAGAATTAAGTTAGTAATGTTAGAGATATTTTAGGATTTTAGAATTAAGTTAGTAATGTTAGAGATATTTTAGAATTTTAGAATTAATTAGATTTGATTTAAAGTTTTTAGCTTATTTATTTATTTATTTATTTATTATTTTATTAGAAAATTAGATTAAGTTAGATTATTATTATTAGTTTAATGAGAATTTATGGTATTTATTAGTTTAATTAGGATTTATGATATTTATTAGTATTATTAAATTAGGATTTATGGTATTTATTAGTATTATTAAATTAGAATTAATTTGTTTCATTATTAATAGTCAGATTTTGTTTAATTAATTTTTAATAATTTAGATTTTATTTTCTTAGTTTATTTAGCTTTACTAGAAATTAGATTATTATTATTTTCTTTTATTATTTATTTAGATTAGTATTAATTTTATTATGATTATTTATTATTAGCTATTTTTTATTATTATATTAGGATTTTCTTTTAAAAGTTATTTTCATTTATTTATTTATTTAGATTAGCTCATTAGAATATTATTTTTAGTGTAAATATTATTATTAGTTTAATTAGAACTTTAATTAGTTTATTAGGAGATAAATAGACTTTTATTTTGTTTTTATATAGAATTTTGTTTTGTGTGAATTTTATTAAGTTTTTTTTAGAATTAATTAGAGTTAATTAGATTTTTTAGATTTTTATTAATTTAATTAAGATTAGTTTTTATTAATAGTCGGGTGTTGTTTATTTTAGATTAATCAAATGTTTTAATTAAGGTTATTATTTACTAATTATACTTTTATTTTCTTTTTTTAATCATTTGTTTAGATTAGTTTTTAATATTTAATTATTTAATTGTTTATTCAGATTAGTAATTAAGTTATGTTTAATACATCATTAGTCTTTTAATTCAGCAATAATCAGCCATTAACCCCTCCAACTGCCACGTGGCAGCCCTATATAGGGGAGTGTCCTATTCACGGCCTCCCAGCTCCAAACCCTAATTTGAAGGGGCAACCTCCAAACCCTAGGGTCAAACCCTAGCCGCCCCCTCCTAGCTTCATCTTCATCGATCCCACTTCTCCATTTTCGTCCAGAAATTCCTTCAATTCAGCTTCCGACATCCATTAATCTTCCCTCAGCCTCCAAACCCTAGGGTCAAACCCTAGCCGCCCCCTCCTAGCTTCATCTTCATCGATCCCACTTCTCCATTTTCGTCTAGAAATTCCTTCAATTCAGCTTCCGACATCCATTAATCTTCCCTCAGCCTCCAAACCCTAGGGTCAAACCCTAGCCGCCCCCTCCTAGCTTCATCTTCATCGATCCCACTTCTCCATTTTCGTCCAGAAATTCCTTCAATTCAGCTTCCGACATCCATTAATCTTCCCTCACCGAATCCCCAACCGGAAACCCAACAAGCTCAACAAAACCCTGTTTCACAAAACCCTGTTTTGAACGAATCTCGTCTCAGAATCAAACACACACAATAAACCCATTCTCATCTTCCTTCCAAAACCCACTTCACCCATCATCAACATGCGAAAACCGTCACCGGCAACACCTTTCTGCCATTAATGCACAAACTCTATCAACCATCACCAAATCAAAATCACAAATTAGAGCCTAAATCGAGAACTGAGAGAAATAGAAGAAGAAAGATGAACAAGTTAGAAGCAAAGAGAGATCTAGAGGCCATGTACCGTGAAACTGGTTTGAGTTGAGAACGAAGAAGGTTGTTCAATAGTCGAGTAACGAAGGGAATGAAGTTCTCTGATTTTTTGACCATGTTTTTGTCCGTTTCTTTTGGTTGATTTGGTGGACCAAGTTTCTTTATTTTTTCAGTTAATCTCCATCACTTCCTTGGCTTTGGATTCTGGGCTGAAAGTTCAAAGGCCCGTTTGGATTACACCCTTTTTCATTTATTTTATTTCTTAAAACTCTTTTTTTATTATTATGTAATATTATTTTTAAATTTTATTTTGTAAATACTATTATTTAGTTACTGTAAATATTTACTATGTATTTAATTACTGTTGTTATTACTATTATACATATTATTTATAGTTCTATTTATTTTATAAATTTTCATTTCTATTTTTTTTTCTATTTAGAGTTTTTATTTTATATTCATATTTTTGTTTGTATATATTAAATATTTTTTAAATAGATAATTATGCATTATATATATTATTTTTTTCTTTACATTTCTTTATATATTGTTTTATTTTGGTTTTTATGTTATTTTCTTCTTAGAAACTTTTAACATTTTTTGAATATTTTATATCTTTAGAAGTTAGATCTCCCTTTGTATATTCTTCTATCTTTTTGGTCGATGACGATATCCCAAAGCGGTTTTTCTGTCAAATTATTGATGAAAAATAGCAAACCCGAGACCAACTTTTCATTTTTCGATTTTTATTGTTTTTATCGATTTTTACTCATTTTTATACCTTTTATCTCATTTTTGGTCAATGACGAATTTATAAATATTGTCGGTCAAATTATTGATAGATGATGTTTTATTCGAGACTATTTCGTTTTATATTTCATTTTCCTATTTATTTCCATTTTTATTCATTTTCTGATCGATGATGTCTTTAGATTCGTAAGCGTCGCGTATCGGAGTTGATAACCTTCTCGATTTCAAATCTATGGGGAATGACCATTGGGGTCATTTTCCGTACTTTGGGATCGTGATAGGCTACCTTTGATTAATCGGCATTATGTTTGCGATTAAGACGAGATCACATTTCTTTGTGTCCCGATTCGATTCAATAAACTAACCATTACATTTAATTCCCGTTAAATATTATTGTGAATATTATTGTCATATTATTATTCATATTATCATATCTCATTATTCATATTTATTCACCCATATTCGAAAATACCTAATAAATTATCGAAACTCCTAAAAGCCAAATTGGCGGACTGTTGGATCTTTGGTCATTTGCAGGTATCCTAACTTTGAGTCGTGCCCGACTTTACTCAAGGCGTAGTTTAGGACACAAAAGCACACACATGGCTTTCTCTTGGACTACCTGACAATGAGACCCCTTTATTTCGTGCAATCCCGTGTAACTTACATGTATCCCTTCCCCATTCCGATGTATGTTTCGCATTTCTTTGGTTATTAGTTTATCTCCTAGGAGCACCCATAGGGACTAGAGCGGATCAAACTATTTTCAAACTAATTCTCTATTCATCATCGAGTCATTTTCAAACCTCGTAAGTCGAGTGCTCATATGCATTCGCCATCAACCTATTACAACTCGACCCTTGATGCGTAAGTCAAGTCGGTCTCTTTTTTCAAACAATTTCATTTTCAACACGTTTTGCACGCGATAATGAGTCAAGCCCTTGATCCAACGTCAAGCGGATTTTCGAAACAAACTATCAATCAACTAACAACTATTCAATCCTTTTCAAGGTGTAAAGAGTGAGTTCAAGTCTTTGAGCTTGCTTTCCGTTGTTTATATGCGAGTTATCTTATTCGTGTGTGAGCAATTGACACCTTTAAATAATATTAACAAACTCGATAATACTCAACCATCTCTAATTACTCATCCTTTCACTCACCTTTCAAACAACTTCTTTTACGATGAAAAAAGAGAGTGTCCCAAGTCTTTGGTTCGCTCTCCCAACTACTTGGATCCGAGAAGCCTTTCTCAAGCTTCAAGTAGTCGTCATCCGACCAATCTCATCCTTTCACTCACCTTTCAAACAACTTCTTTTACGATGAAAAAGAAAGTGTTCCAAGTCTTTGGTTCGCTTTCCCGATTACTTGGGGTCTGTGAAGTCTTTCTTAAGCTTCAAGTGATCGTCATCATTTCAACCTTATCCTTTCAAACATATCATTCTTTCATGATGAAAAAAGAGAGTGTTCCAAGTCTTTGGTTCGCTCTCCCGATTACTTGGGTCCGAGAAGTCTTTCTTAAGCTTCAAGTAATCGTCATCCGTACCCCTTTCAAACTCATTCAAATCATATTCCTCTTCGTGGTCGTTACCACGAACTACGACTGCTCTGATTCTCCATTCACTCTTGAATGTAAGATACGTAGGCACAAGATTGCGATGATCTTGGCGAGCACAATCCCCTCCATCTTCCATTTTCCCCCATCCTTTTCCGTAGTTGAACTACGACGCTCTGATTTCTCATTCTCGTCCGAATGAGCATACGTAGGCACAAGGGCCCCAATCCTTGGCGAGCACCCTATCCTCTAACCATCCCCTTTCCCCTAGTGTCTTTATCCCTTTATAGTATCCTTTAGCATTTAGTAGCGAGAAGAGAAGAATTAAGCTTAGCTAACATCCATCACAACTCGAATTAAGAGGTTCCCGTTGAGTACAACGGACGTGAGGGGTGTTAATACCTTCCCCTCGCGTAACCGACTCCCGAACCCAGGAATATGGTTGTGACGGCCGTGTTTCCTTCCGCGCTTATGAGGTTTTCTCGATATTTTCCTCTCCCGTTCATTCGGGAAAAATAAAGTTCGGTGGCGACTCTGTCGAACCGCATTTCTGCGCCTTTCGCGCGAGGGTCGTATGTTCGAAATGAATTTTCGAGGTGCGACACTAACATCAAATAAGTTGAATTCCAACGAGTCTCAACATCTAGAGAAACTAAACCTTTATAGTCCATGCTCTCCTCATCAATACATGCCTTAAATTTAGCAAGTCTCGCCGGAGAAGATCTAGCATACCAAACAGCATGACGAACTCTATAAACATAATTGTCAATGTCTTTCAAACCTTCTTTCACAATTAAATTTAATACGTGGGCGCAACACCTCATATGAAAATGGTTTCCGCTCATTACTAAACTATTCTTAGACAAAATCCTTCTCTCAAGACGTTCAACTCCAACATCATTAGATGAAGCATTATCAACCGCCAAACTAAGCACGTGGTTTAAACCCCTATTGTTCAAACACATCTCCATTGTTTCACAAATAGCATCCCCTGTATGACTTGTGACTTGACAAAAATTTAAAATCTTATTCTGTAAGTGCCAATTATTGTCAATGAAATGGGTCGTCACACACATATAGCTCAACTTTTGACAATAAGTCCACGTATCAATGGTGAGACAAACTCTTCGATAATTCAGAGAGAAAAAAAATTTCAAAATTATTTTTTTCGTGTCCCACAGTTTCAAGACATCACGTGCCAATGTTGTGCGCGGACAAATCTGAAATCTTGGTGAAGCGGGACTTATAAATTCATGAAAAGACTCATGTTCGACCTTCTGAAAAGGAATCTCCATGTTTATGAACATTTTAACCATTGCTCTTCGAATGGCTTCTTGGTCAAACTTGATGATTAAAGGAGACCCAACATGTTTTTCAGCATTTGTCATAGAAGACGATGCCTTTTTCCACTTGTAAACGAGGCATCTCGATAAATGAGCATGCATGGAACTAGTTTCGTTACTATACTAAATTTTTGTGTCACAGTATTTGCACGAAGATTTTTGTTCTTCTTCCGACGATACAATGAAATGATTCCAAACCTCTGAACGATTCTTTCGTTTCTTAATGTGAGGATGTGGCATTTCATTAGAGACTGTAGGTGGAGGGGTTAAAACTGTATTCTCGGATGTTGCATAAGTTGTGCCAACATTAGTCATCTTGATTCTATTAAAATTAGGAAAATAAATTAGAAACGCACAGATTATTTATTCTTAAAATACAGTTTTCAATTAACTAGAAAAATACCAAGAAAGTAACATTATAACAATGACTATACAATTAACAAAAACACTTATATGAAAATACTTATTTGGATTTTTTTATTTGAGTTTATCTACTGATATAAGCACTTTAAAGACTATTTAAAAGAGAAGCTTATGACATGTTTTCTACTGGTATAAGCAATTTTCATATAAGGTATAAGCACTTTAGAGCTTAGTGCCTGTTTTATCAGCTCATACAGTCTTTAAAGTGCTTATATCAGTATGCTCTAGTAAATTTATAAAAAATAACTTATATCTTATATGAAAATTGTATGAGCTTATAGAGTTTCTCTTATAAGGATAAAATAGTTAAGCATTGAACTAAATTATGAGCATACTGATATATACCTTATAATGAGCATGCTACATAACTATTTGCATTGATAAAACATTGAACTAAAACATGAGCATAGTTATATGAAAAATAACTATTTATAGAGTTGATCTGCATTGAACTATATATACCTTATATAAAATTGTATGAGCTTATAGAGTTTCTCTTATCCTTGTATGAGCTTAACTATTTGCACTGATAAAAAGAGGTACTGTAATAAAACACTGAGGAATTTGGGAGTATTGTTTAGTGGATTCAATAGGGTTAAGAATTGACGTTTATAATGTTTTAGATAAAAATTTTATGCGTACAACCTTATATGTCGAGACAAGATTTATGCGTACTTGTGTGAAGGGCTGCTCCGGTGGAGATGAAACTGCCATCAAGCTCAAATAGGTATTGCACTTAAAGTAGAATTTCACTTGAACCTGAAACACTTGTTATTGTGAGAAGAGAGCTTGGGGGCGTCGTTGAAGGACGAGCTCGTTGAATTTGAAGAACGATGTTGTCGATTTTACAACTATTTCGATAAACCCATGATTGTAATTTAGAGAATTAAGATACAAATGAGATTAAGGTTTGAAAATTGAAGAATGAAGAAGAAGAAAGAGATGAATAAGATTTGGATTTTAAGGATTAGGGTTTCTGAAATATGTGTTGATCTTGATTTTCTCAAACTATTATGCTTTTGTTTCTGAAGCTAATTGAAAAATAGTTACAGATTCTCAATCCAGTTTAGAACAAATGGTTACAGGTTTTTTTTTAATTTGATAAATGGGCCACCAAATTAAAAATATAAATTTAGGTGGAAATTTTACCCCATACCCCTACACTTATACCCACACCCCTACACTAAAAAATATTGGACCAAAATACCCTTGTTTAAATATTTATAATTTTAGAAATTTTTTACTTTCACTTCATTTGCATTTCAACACTTCCGGAGCACTCTTTTTCACCTACAAACTGGAACTCTTCCAACAAGTCATCTGGAACACATTTTTTTACCAACACATACCGGAACTCCAATAGTAAGTCTTCCGGTTTGTTGAATTTTTTGTTTATTCACCGGAAGACTTTATGTATGTCTTCCGATTTGTAGTTTTTTTTATTTCTTCATCGGAAGACATAATGCATGTCTTCCGGTTCATAATTTTTTGCTTTTGTTCACCGGAAGTCTTTGATTAAGTCTTCCGGAACACACGTTTTACATTTTGTTCACTGGAAGTCTTTGCTTAAGTCTTCCGGTTCATTTTTTTTTAATTTTTAATTTTATTTATTTATTTATTTTGTTAGTGGTGCGCACACGAGGCAAAGATGGTAGGATCCCTCGTGGACTAGGACGAGGCGAGTCATCGAGAACGGCTGAAGAAGAGCATTTTGATGCATCAGCATCAGCATCCGAGCCTGTTGGATATCCAGGAAGACCGTATGATACATCTCTCTTAGTTAAGTACGAACATCATGTTGCTAGACATATATGGTTCGATGAGGTAAGTAAACGAAAATTATTTAATATTGAATAGAATTCGAATTTTTAATATTGAATTTTATAATATATTTACTTTTAATTTTTTTCAGAGGAGAGGGTCGAAGAAAGAGTTAAAGGTAGCGGGACATGGGTTGAAGTTGATTCAGAGGGTTCCACTACAGCTACCCAGAGAGATGGATGGCTGGATATCTAGGTCTGGTCTAACTTCACTCCAGAGAACTAGTTTAACAAAGATAGACACGAACCTAGTTTCCGCATTTGCAGAGAGATGGCATTTAGAGACATCTTCATTTCACATGCCGTTTGGTGAGATGACGATTACTCTAGATGACGTATCTTGCCTGCTTCACGTGCCCATCATGGGAGTCTTCTAGAGCCCTCAAGATATCAGTGAAGCGCTTGTTGTTGAGTGGGCTGTTGATTATTTAGGAGTGTCACGAAGAGTAGCACAACAACAAGTCCGTGACTGCAGGGGTTCCTACTATAAGTTGGAGTGGTTATATGATCGGTTTGTAGAGCATAGAGCTGCATCTAGATGGGATTATGCCACTAGAGCTTATTTGCTGATGTTAGTGGGTTCCACTATTTTTGCGGACAAGACGTTTACGCTTGTCGAGGCACGATACCTCTCACTGTTTATAGACTTGGATGACTTATTAGGATACATTTGGGGAGCAACTGCGTTGCTTACTCTTTATAGATATCTCAGAGATTCTTTCATGTTCAGTTGTAAGCAGCTTGGTGGTTATCCGACTCTCCTACAGGTATTTATTTTAATTTAGTATATTTTGTTTTAATAAATTTTATCTAGTCTATTAACTTTATTTATTTAGTTTATTATGTTATAATTAATTATTTTAAATTTAGTAACCATATTAATTTTGTAACAGTGCTGGATTCATGAGTATTTTCCAACACTTGGAAAAAAGAAGAGAACTGGATACCAGTTAATAATGTGGGTCTCCCTCGAGCGATGAGATGGTCCTATAAGCAAGGTGCCCTGAAGGTGGATGACTTGCGACCTATATGGGGTGTCTGAGGTGGGGTGACACTATTGTTCCAAACTTTCCTGATAGATGTATGCGTCTGTTTGGATACAAGCAGTATGTTCCACATCCACCTCTTGATCATACGATGGCTGGTGATATTGATGTTGACTGGATTAGTTATCATCAGAGCGTTCAGAATGTGATTCGTCCGACAGCACCGACCACCACCCCATATGAGGCAGATGATGGATATCATAAGTGGTATTATCGTGTCTCGCATCCTCGTCTGGTACCGCCACTCTATCATGATGCGCCTTATCTAAATGGACATCCACGTTTTTTCGTCGCACTCTGGGTTCCACTATCAATATCTTTGTGTTTTCCTCCTTTATCACATCCAAATATTAATTTGTTACTTTTTCCTCTCTTGCCTGTATCAATATCTGAACGAGTGATGATAACCGTAACTTTATTTCAGATTCCGATCTCTTTAATCCATCTTATTACCTCTTCTCGTGTACCAAATATTTGAGTAGTTGAAAAAACATCAGACGTATCTACGCATATCTGATCTTTATCGCATATTTGTAAAGGAACTTCTGAACCTGCATAGAAAAAGATTTTTAAAAAAATTTAAAAATAATTTTAGAAAAATAAAAAAATAAAAATTAGACAATGCAAACCGGAAGACTCGGAAAAAGAGTTCTGGTAGCCAAAATAAACAAATAGAAAGACTTGTAAAAAGTGTTCCGGTACACTTTTTACAAGTACCGGAACTCTTAAGAAAAGTGCTTCGGTGAACACCCACGAAAAAACACAAACCGAAAGTCTTTCATAAAGTCTTCCGGTACATAATTTGTGTAAACCGGAACTCTTTTCCAAATTCTTTCGATTTGAGAAAAAAAGCATACCGGAAGTCATTTTGAAAGTGTTCCGGTAAATTCGTGTGGTGAATTCCTCGTAAGTCTAAAAAATATGACTTATTCAAAACCTATGGCTTCTCAAATTCCCACCTTTCCACCATCATCGAAAAGTGCCCTAAACTCCTCATTTTCAATCCCAATAAAACCATTCTCCCCAAACTTCATTTCCTTCTCTCAAAAGGGGCTTCTACTTCTGACCTTATTCAATTCATCACCAAAAATCCAAGGTTTTTATATCTAAGCTTGCAAAATTCCATCATCCCATTTTATGATTTACTCAAAAGATTCTTACTTTCTGATCAATCCACTATAGCCTCCATCAAAAATTTTCCTTCCTTCATTTATTCTAAAACCCTATCTCAGAATATTCAATTCCTCATTCAAAATGGGGTCCCTGACTTTAAAGTTGTTGCTATTTTGTTACAAAATCGGTACAAGTTACTCACTCAAAATCCTCTTTTATTTAAGAAGGTAGTGGTGGAATTAATGGAATTGGGATTCAACCCCAAAACAACTTTTTTCACTGTGGCATTGTGTGCTAAGATTATGAAACCCGTGTGGGAAACCAAGATTGATGTTTATAAGAAATGGGGTTGGTCTGAACAAAATATTGTCTCAGCATTTGTCATGTATCCGTGGTGTATGTTGATATCTGGGAATAAAATCGAGGCTTCGATGGTTTTTTTTGTCAATCACTTGGGTTGGGATTCCCTTGTGCTTGCCAAAAATCCGATACTTCTTTCGCTGAGTCTGGAGAAAAGGGTTATTCCTAGGGCTTTTGTCTTGAAGTTTCTTGAAGCTAAAGGATTGATTAAGGATGCTAAACTGGTTGTACCTTTCAAAGTGTCTGAGGATTTGTTTTTGAAGAGATATGTGAATCGATTTCAGGAAAAATCTTGTCAGTTGTTGGAATTGTACGAAGAGAAAAAAGATGCTTCAAATAAGGCTTTGTTAAAAGGTGTGCGACGGTAAAAAGGGAAGCCATTTCAACTGTCTCCGCGCGACCATGACACGGCATAGCTGGATTTTGAACCTTGTTTTGAAGATAACAGACTTTGAAGTTGTGTCTCAACTAGTTAGCTAGAAATACTTGTTGTAATTTGACAACTTTTGGTACACAACAAGGTCTATAATTAAGGTCTTCGATAGTAACCTTAACTTTCACTATTTGTTGCACAAGCAATCTTCATTCATGATCAGACATGGTATATAGTCTTACCATACAATTTTGTTTATACAAAAGTTCATTGCTTACTCTGCATACTTTGCTTATGATTTTAATCTCAACTTCGACATACAAATTATTACCAAAAGAAGGGGAGAAGGATGGTGAGTATAGTTACATTCAATTCAAATGTGATGATGAATATGACATGTTTGCAAATTTATGAGTAAAATTTTGGCACTTTTCTGTGATGCTTATGGAACGTGACACAATCGTATTTAATGACCAATTGCATACAAGAAAAGTTTCTGCATCTCTGAACACAGGCGGTTCTTCTTTCTACTTATTTAATCATATCTGATCCTATAGATGTAAAGATGTAGCAATGTGTGTCTCAGAAACAAAAGTTATGTCACTTCAATTTTCAGGCAATGTGTGTCTCAGAAACAAAAGTTATGCCACTTCAATTTTCAGGAAGTTGTTACTGTTGAAAAGAAAAAATTCATTGCTGATTCTGATATTTTTCTTTTTAGTTAACTTTAATAATCTGATAAATATACGCGTTATACATCTATTGCATCAAGGGGAATGCATCAGTCACACATTCAACACATTGTGGGCGTTCAATCAAAGATCAAATGACCAATACAAATTTATTTTTATTTTATAATTTCCGTTTGGAATAAATTTTAGATTCAATTATTTATTTTATTTGAGGTTGGATCTGAGAGCAAGTATTTATTTATCTGAGATTTGAATTTGTGTACGGAAAAGATAAAACCCATTCACGTCCTGTGATTTGTTTTAGTTATTTCATATTTATATATAGGGAGGTTTTTATCTACTCATCACAAACTAAATTTTTTTTTAAATCTTATAAATTCAAATAATTTAATAAAATAAGATGATATGAAGTGATCCGTGGGAGGTAAATATCCAATATTTAGAAATTGGTAGAAAAGTGAGATTAGATTCAATTGAGGTATAGGGGTGGTGTAACGGATCATCCGTCAGGTTGACCCGTTTGACCCGTTATTTTTGGCGGGTTGAATTGAGATTTTTGGCTCAGTATTTAAATTGTGTTTTCCCGTCTAACTCGTTCGAAAAAGTGGACCATGGAGGGGTAGAATGGGTTTTGCCCACGGGCTTCTTGTTACTTTTATTTTTATTCTTTTACTTAAAATTAAAATAATTTTAACTATAAAAACAAAACTCTTCTCTTAGTTTTATGTTGATTGAATTGTAATATAAATTATTACAAATAAAATAAATTATAATTGTAACGTTCTTTTTATATAAGAGTCTATTTGATGTAAAGAGTGAAAAAATCGGGTGTTGATATTTTATGCACTACTATTTTATGTTCTGTGATGTTTTATGCAATTTAATTGTTATCATTGTTTGTCTTTTGTAGATTTTTAATTGGATTCTTTTTGTAGTTAGTTTTTAAATAGGATTAGGATGATATGTATTATTTATTTATTTGTTTTGATACTTTTTTTATTGTGCTTGATTTTATTTCGTGATTTTTTTTTGTTGTAATTCGTCTTTATTAATTTTATTTTTTGAACTATTTAGATTTAAAACATATTGAAATTCTATTATGCATTTTTTTAAAAAAAAACTTGTTATCGATCTCTTTGGTAATAAATAAATATTTTGTAAAAATTATGTAATAAATCAAATTGTAAAATAAAAAATTAGTGAGTTGGCCTGCCAATTCGTTATTAAACAGGACGAACTTGACTTTTAAACTCGAACGCTTAAGTTAATCTATCCTACTCTGCTCCGCTTTTGAACGGGTTTAAACGAGACGGGACTAAACGGGACAGAGCTAAATAGGACAGACTGTCCACTTTGTCGCCTTAAATTTATTTATATCTTTTGAAAAAAATATCAAATCAAACAAGGATATATATAAGGAGATATATGGGCTTAGATTCAATTGTTACACACGATGGTGCAAAATTACTATGTTGGACGCTAACAAACTTATCAACAATGAAATAATTTTTGACACACATGTGGAAATTTGAAGAACCATACGAAAGTATGAACAAATATAAATAAATAAATTAAGTATACCATTATTAAGAAAATTCAAAAAAATATTTCATCTCAATTATTAAAAAAATAAAAAAGAATATCTCATCTCAATTATTAAGAAAATAAAAAAGATGAAATAAAATACAAAAGCAGATCTCGTCTCAATTATTAAAAAATCAATTTAATTGTCATTAATTTTATAATCAATCTACTTTTATTATCTATTGATCTGACCTGATCAGAAGGGGATTACTGGCTGGTCATACTCTGCTATTGATCTGACCTGATCAGAAGGGGATCACTGGCTGACCACACTCTGCTGGACAATTGTCTGTTCACCGGTGTTTAGAAGGAGATGGGGGGTGTACCTGCAAGACACTCTGATGCCAAAGTAAGGGATTGGACAGAGTGGCAGCAAATACCGAAAAGGGGTAAAGAGTCAATACCTGACCCTCTTGTGGAAGAGGGTATTTATAGAGAGACCACAGCGCTGGGCCAACGGTCATTTGAGTTGGGCTGGATGGTCAGGCCCAACCCAAGTGACTGCTAGGGCTTACGTGGCGTAGTGAAGACCAGAATGTGGTCTTCGCCCTAGTTCAACTGCTCCGTGAACTCCGGAAGGTGGATTTGACCTGCTCTTTCGAAGGTGGGCAATTGGTTGATGACGTGTCCCCGCGGAGGGGAGCACGTGGCGAACGTGTGAGGGACACGTTGTTCTGATCGACAAAGGATGAAGGTTTTGCCCACGGAAAGCTGTGTATGTCCGTCGGGAACTTCGTGCTCGACGACGGTAGCCCAAGCCAGATTGGACCTTGCCAAGCATTAATGGACTGGGCCTGCCCGGCCAAGCCGGGGCCCAGGCCAGAACATCTATCTTTCAAAAATCAATTGAATGCTCTTATTAATTTATCCTTTCACTTCAATAAATTAATTCATTAACACTTTTGGACAAAATGGTAACTAACAAGAATCTCAAAAACCTTCTCTTTTAATTACAAGTGTCATTATTTAATTAGCCAAGATACTCAAAATATTTTTTCCCACCAAAACACTTTTATCAATTCTACACTTTCACCACAAAAACCTCAATCTCTCTTTCTTCTAACAGTGCACCGTATTTTCTCACTTTCTCCTTCTTTCTTCTATCTCTTTCTCTCCAAAATCACTCATCATCAACACACACGAGATCTCTGTTATGGGTTTTCTCTCTATAAGACCATTTAGTCTTTGACCATGATCTTCTAAAAATTAGGTCATATGATCTTGTGTGCATACTCATTATGACTGACAAGCTTGTGCAGGTGCATTAATTTCAAGTGGAGATAGTACTCATTCTCTCAATCAAGTACTTCAAAACGTGACCAATGGATTCTGATTCAAAGGGTCATAGGGTTTCCTATTGGTCATTTTCCTCAAGGTTTCTCAGAAGCTTCGGTGTATAGCCTAAGGAGGATTAGAGTTTTCCTTCCATTAGTATTTAGCATGGTCTTGTGGAGATTGGTTAGGATTTTCGTGGAAAATTGCATTACAAGTTGTATTCTTATTTCCAAGGATTTCTCGGGACATGGCTCTTATACCAAATTATCTTCGACTGTGCGGGCAACAAAGATTAAGCTTAATTCAAGAGAGATTTTGTTCATACCCATGAGGTTGGATCATTATTCTCATTTTGATCTTAAGTGAAAGAGTTTGTATGTTCTTGTTGATTAGTTTGTGAGCAACATGCTTGGAAATGGTAAAGTTTGGGTTAAAAAATCTTGAATCAAGTTTAGGCAAGAAGTTCTCAAAGTGAGTTCAAAACTTGTTTTCTTTACAAAAGTTCAAATTCATTCATTATTTTTTACAAAGTTTACGTTTCAATCAAGTTGTGATTCAAAGTTACAATGTTTCTCATTTTCAAATTCACGAATTTTTTACAAGAAGAGATTCCTATTTCATCATGAAAAATTCACCAAATTCAAAGCTTGAAAAACTTCAAGATTCAAAGCTTATTACAATTCAAGCTCATTCTAAGACACTAAACTCAAATTCAAGTCATTATTTCAAGATTCATGAAGATTCAAACTTTGAAGGTTTACAAGTTCAAGTCAATTCCAAAAAATTTAAAGTATACAAAGAGTTTCAACATCCTTTCTATGCTTCAAAATTCAAAATTCAATTAAGGATTTACAAATTGGATTCACAAATTACAAGGACTTCACATTCAATATTCAAAGGTTCTTAATGTGTTCAAGTTTTATTACAAGAAAAGCTAATCCTAATTCTAAAATCTTCATGCTTTCCAAAACTTCCATGCTAAGCCTTGAATCCAAACTCTCCAAGCTACCTGAAGCTATTCAGGTCGTGCACAAGCCGTCTCCAAACAAATCCATATGCAAATTTGTCCATAATGCAACAATTGAAACCAATTCATGCAATATCTCAACAATTCACAACCAGGGCCAAAGGCAGTACAAAACAAAACACAGGAGAAATGGAAATGAGAGTTGTGGTGGAGGAGCAGTTCAAAAGTTTAAAGATATAAAATTGAAAGTCAACAAGATGCATAAAGTATATGAAGATTGGAAGTTACTGTTCAATTCCTTACCTTCTAATCATGAACCGTACTAGGAAATACTTGACAGCAGGAATGAATTAGAGTCCAAGTTTCAACAAATGTTTGACAAATTGGAGGAATTCAAGATGCTGAAAGTGATTTAGATTAAGTTCAACAATTTGTACCTTTGGAAGAAAGCAACAAAACATATGTAACTTTTCCAACTATCTCTTCCGGTGTCAATTTATGCAGTTGCACCTGGACTTGATGTCGAGTTGAAGGATGATACTGACAAGGAAAACGTATGTGTGCTGACGACAGGGAATGTTTTTCTGATTGCAAGTGATTTGGAGGAGTGGTACCGTAACCTTGAGTCTTTTCATCACGAGCAGGATATGCACCGTGTGCTGAAGCTCTGTACATTGAATGGTTTAAAGATAGTGGACAACAGGTTGCAGGAAATTGTAAGTTGTGCAGTATAGCTTCTTCCCATGCTAACGACCAGTTTCCTGATTGTTGCAAGGGAGTGATGAATTGTTTGTTGTCCTATTTGGTGTGGCTATGGTAGTGGCTTGAAGTTGTTGGAACGATTTTCCTGCACAAACTTTGAGTTAAGCTAAATCAGACATCAACATTAAAATGATTAAATGTTCAAAGTTCAAAAGCAATATCTCAGAATTACACAAAATCAGTCATGGTTTGGCAAGAATCAAGAGTTATCAGCAAATTCCAAACACAACCAAGCAAACCGATCTTTTTATAATCTTAGTAAACACGAAATCAAATTCAAAGACATCTTTTATAAAATCATTTTGTCACGCTTCTGCTTGTAAATGTCGCTTCTACTTGTAAAATTTTACTTCAGTACACGTTATATTTGTATACATATAATACACGTGGTACTTTTTTCTTCTCATTTTTTAATTTCGAGAAAAATTTATTATTTTCTTAATCATTAATATAATTTTATTTATTTATTTTAATTTTATTTATAACATAATTTTTTGTTTTTTAAAATTTTTATTATGATTTTCATAGAAAAACTTTCATTTTTAATAAAAAAGTATGTGTCTTAATTTTCTTTAAAAATCTCATATCTTATTTGTTAATATATTATTTATGTATTGTAATTTTAATTTCTTTGTTAGTATAAGTTAACACAATTTTCTTTAAAACTTTTATTAATATATTTATAGAGATTTTTTTTTATAAACATATTTGTATCCTAATTTTTTAAATGTCATTTTGTACCAAAATTCTTATTCAAATACTAAAAAATAATGTGATTATTACGTTTAAAATAATAATTAGTTAGATTTAATTGATTTTTGTTTTTGATAAACATTGCGATCATTATTCAACTCTTGTACGAAACAAACCACATATTTAAAACATCAATTTGATAATATAATTGAGTATCATTTCTTTTGAAACAAATCAATTATGAGACTAATTAGACTTTTTAGTATCCTCAAATCTGTCTAAGTGTTTTAAGTGTTTTTAGTACTCCCTCCTTCCCAAATTATAAGACAATTGGGATATTTTACGAGAATTAAGAAACATAATCAATGAAAAAAAGAAATTATGCATAACTTTACAATATTGTTCTTTTTATTACAGATGAAAGAGAAATTTAAAGAATTAGAAAAAAAATAATAATAACTGATAGAGGATATATTAAAAAAAATGTCATTAATATTGCATTATAAGGTGACTTATAATTTGAGATAATTTTTTTTAATAAAATGACACATAATTTAAGAAAGAGGGAGTAACAATTAACAAAGACTAACATTTGTCATTTCAAAAAATAAATGAACAATAAAAGACATACAGCCTTCCTAATCGGTAGCAAGCTGATTTGAGTGATTTTAATTATAAACCAATGAATTTCCCCTTCTTGCAGATCACCTGATTATGATTCCACGACCACAAATGATGACTAACAAACTCTGTCTAAACCAAATTTATTAGTCAAGGATACAGCAATTTCAATTAAAAATGAATACTAACTTTGCATTATAGTCGAGTAACATTCTCCTGCCAAGGTCTGCTGAGTGTATATATGAGACGTGCATATGATAGATTGAATCAAAATGTCAATAGCACACCATCTTGAAAACATCTCTTAATTCTAGACCTTCTCCATTATGGGTCTGAACACTGTTCTTGATCTAAATTTCCTCTCCAAATGATTATCTGTTCATCCTTGAACAAGATAGGGACACATGGCACTAAATCCTGTGATAATAGGAATAAATTTAAATACATTAGCTACAACATGCACATTTTCTTTTCAATCTAAAGATTAAGAGCATTGAGCTTTATAGACATTATTCAAGTGAAAGAAATTGATTCAATAATTCCTTGAGTAAAAATGCTGAACGAACTATCTGGTATAGGTGTAGGAGCAAAACGGAATTAAAGGATGAAAATGATCCATAAGTATTTGTCCTCGAAATTGACAGAAGGACTCAATAAGTCCCATGAGGAAAATCAAGGAATGTTCAGATTGAAGATGAACCATTAGTAGTTGTACACGGCTAGAATTACAGGAGTGAACCAGACAGAATTGTGCAAGTTCTTACCACAGGCATTTCACTTTGGAGTCGTACCTTGAGTACATGATCAGAACGTAGAACATGGTGTGATTGATTTTGTGTTTTCTAATCGGACTACACTCACCTCTAATAATAAATATTTGGATTTGATTCTGACAGTTCCTTCCAATGAAAGCCATTTTCATGGGAGGTTTTCAAGAATTTAAGTTTTCACCATTGAGATGATGAGAAAGTATGGTTAATCCAGCATGATGATTGTGATGAATGAAATAGAGATTATGTTGGTATGCCATGGCAAGAGGATAATTGATTGGAAGAAGAAGTGGAAAATGCAAATGCATTTTTCTCTGTAGCTGATGCTAGCTAGTATTGAATAGCTTTAAATAGCGTAGTCTAAGCCTCTAACACCATGAAACTAGTTTAGTTTAAAGAAAGAGAAGGTGAGGGTTAATAGGCATACCCTTAGCTTGACTCCAATCTTTTTGCAGTCAGTTGTACCAACATGAGTGCAGTCCAGTCTGACAACCTCCTCAGTCTTAAACGCTTCCCTGACCCTCTCCACTACATTCACATAAACACCATTTCTGGCTGAACATGAAAACCATAAGTTAGCAATTTCAATCATAAGACATTGAATAGGAAAAGCACAGCAATTTCAATCCTAAGACATTGAATAGGAAAAGCACAAAATTGTAAAGTGGACTTACTGAGTTTCATGAGAGGATGAGAGTTGAATCCCTTATTTCTCAATTGTTTAGTTTGGTGATGCGTGAGGGTTTGGATGACATTGTTAACAAGTTTAGGATATATTGGTGCATAAGGCTTCCAGAGCATAAGCGGTATGAGTGGACGTTTAGCTGGGTCATAATGGCGGCCTCTGTACAAGAGGAGTATATTGATGTTTCTGTAGATGATTTTGCCACCAGATTTGTCCTCAAGATGGAAGCAGATATTGTCCATGTCTAGAGTTGGCACACCCAAACACTTAATCCTCACAGCTTCAGCCTTCTTCCAATGGTTATGGATGTCATCCAAGGTGTTGTGAGTGACTCCACCCTTCCCTAAATTGATTTGTCTAGAGCAGTCGCTGTGACGGTAGCGCTCCACCAGTTGGGAGACCTCGTGGTCCTCTAGCGGGGCTCCCAGAATCCTGTTACGCTCCTCTTGAATTCTGTCGAGGTCGACTGGATGATTGACCGGGGCAGAGGTGCCGGTCCATTTGCGGTCGAGGCGGGATGGGCCGAATGGAGAGAACTTGGGCGATTCGCGGAAGCTGATGGGTTTAATAGAGGGGTCGGTTTCTGAATAGGAGTATCTGAAGTGGAATGGAAGATCCGATTTGAGAGGCAGATTCGCTGAACCATCTCCGTTTATTTTTTGGAGTTTCGGAGAGGGAGAGAACGGCGGATCGTATAGGTCGTGGGGAATGAATTGGGAGAAAAACCGACGACGACGACAACAGGTTAGGAAGGAAAACAGAGAGTGCTTCCGCATTCAGAGTTGTATTCTTGATTTCAAGGACCGGAGGGATTGAAGGACCTCTCCTACTAATTACTAGGACAACAACAATGGTGACTTACTGTGTAAGGGAGGAATAGCAGAACAAAAAAAAATCATCAGAAGGATCAATACACAACAATACATACGAGAAAAAAAACACATCACGATGGCGAGAACACAAGAAGCATCATCACCAACAGGCGTAACAGCGTCACATACTCACACAAATTGAAGGAGTAAAGAAGAGGAATTGCATCACATACACAAGGAAGCAGAGCACATATACAGTACCGCAAATCACACGAATTGAATACACCTCCAGAGCACTACCACACGCGGGAACGAGAAGGAAAGTTGTAACGATTTTTGAATCATATCTTCATTCTATCTTCAGGTATTTCTCTATTCCAATTTGGTTCCTTTTCGTAGCTAGAAACGCGTTGATTTTGAATTTGATTGTGAAGCCGCTTCGAAATTGAAATAAACCGTGTGAGGGAGATTAATAGAGAGAGAGACGAGTGCGTAAAGGGGCACCGCCGTTGCCAGCCGATAGGCCATGGCGCAGTGGATTCTATCCTTTTCCAGCCATGAATCTTGTGTGAACGCAGTTGAGAGGAAGAAACGAGAGAGAAAGGGTAGAGAAGCTGCAAACGAGTGTGAATGGGGTTTGTTGGAAGCTCCCACTTGTTCCTCTCATGGGGAGATTGGGTGGGCTTATTAGCCTGGCCCAATATTGTTCTCTTCTAAAAAAATTCTATTTTAATCTATGAAGTTCAATGGGCTGTGAGACATAAACCCATCTCTTCTTTTTTTTTTCTCTTTACATTTCCAACCTAATCTTGCACCTTTTTTTTTCTTTAATTTTGAGTTAGTTTTTACCTTTTTTTTTTATAAGTTTTCAAATAGGAATTTATAATTAATTTGTTAGAGTAGTTTTGATTAAATGCGAATTTTGTTTAAACCATGTGACTTTGAAATTTTAATTGATTAAAATTCTAATTGATTAATCGAAATTCTATTTAATTAGAATTTTGATTAATTAATAAAAATTCTAGTTGAATAAATAAAATTCTAATTGATTAGTTAGAATTATAATTAATATTTTGACTTATTAGCTACAATTTTAATTGATTAATTTTAATTATTTTTAATGTTAGCTTTGATTGTTGTTTTGCAAATTCATATAAAAATCTTAAATGACTGTCAAATGATCCTGATATGTGCACTTAATGATTTTGGATTACTAATATTTCATTAAGAATTCTTGATTTAATTGTACCTGATTGATTGAATCAAGATTAGACTCTAAGATCAATCGTTCACATGACAACATTAGGTTAGTTTCCCTTTAATCTTAACCTTAGGTCCTTAGCATTTGGTTAGATTTCCTGTTAAAACTAAAATCTTTTCCTCACAAAAATACAAAAATATTTTAACTAAATATGATACGAGTTGCGGGCCATGACCCTTAAGTACATAGGAAAAGATGAACGGGAGTATTTCTGACCTCCTTTTAGGATATTTCTTACGTGAGACGAAAGGATCATTTGTATGAAATGCTCGTTCCGATTGTCATAGACTTTAGTGTGATGTGTATCTCTAAATTTTTTCTCAAACAAATTCAATACACCTCATTATACCAAAACCTTTTATTAAAAGTAAAGGAAGGGGTTTTGAGTCTTCAAAATTTCTCCCCAGCTGATTGAATGCGAGATTTATTTCTCGTGTTCAAGCAACTGTTCACTTAAAACACATAATTATACTTTAATAATATTTCAATAAAAGACGTAAGAAGGGAGTGAAATCTTTCACTTTTCTCTTTCAATTAATTGGGTGTGAGATATCTTTCTCGTGTTCGAATAATTGGTGTTGATAAAAAACAAAAATCTACAAACCGTAGTATAAACTACGATTGCTATGACGTTCCCATCGCACAAGGGAATATGTAGGCACAAGGACTCTAATCCTTAGCGAGCACCCTAATAATAAAATCAACCATTTTCCCTTAAACCCTAGTTAAAACCTTTACTAAAATTTTTTCCTTTTATTATTCAAAGAAGACAAATAAGCGTAGTTGACACTCAAAATCACTAATTAGACTAAGAGGTTCCCGTTGAGTACAACGGATGTGAGTGAGTTTTAATACCTTCCCCTTACGTAACCGACTCCAAAACCCATGTATGGTTGCGGTGACCATTTTCCATTAAAAAAAAAAAGGTTTTCTTGATAGTTTCCTATTTCTTCATTGGAATAAATTAAAATTCGGTGGCGACTCTGTTCGAACAACTTTTTCCGAGTCCTTCGCGAGGATTGTATTTTTCGAGGTACGATAGGTTACTAAAAACAACCATGGTCATAGAATTTGGATGACAAGCTTTGAATTCCCAGCATCAACATTTTTCCTTTTTTTTTTCCAATAAAAATAAGTGCGTGTCCTTTCACATTTATTGTTATTTAAAAACTGGAAGAATAACAACTACACTTTTGTGGTTATATGTTCCATTTTTCACCACGGTTGAAGCTTGCAACCATTTTGAAATTAGTTCTCACAAAATTAAAACATAACAAGTACTTTATTTTCGTTCATAACACACAAGGGTACCATAGCAAACGAGACGACAGCGATAGCAAAATCTTCACCATCTTCATTCATTTCTGGAAATGAAATTATCATCCGCTTCAAATTATGATACGTTACCATTCTCTCTCCCCCTCTCTCTCTCTGACACTTTTGAATGTTTATGTTCTTTGCTAGGGTTATTTACCATTCTCTCTCTCTCTCTCTGACACTTCTAAATATTTATATTCTTCGCTAGGATGTTGTGCGTAATGACATTGTCATGTGTATTATTCATGATGCCATGTTCATGTTTTATTTAGATTTTGTGAATGTGCTTTAGGTTTTAGTGTTGGATATGCATATGCATATAATTACATTAGCATGTTGTATGTGTAGCATTAGTGTGTCATTCACATTATTCTTTTAATATAAACTTCAGAATTTGTTATGGATCGTAGTTGGATGAAAGTTGATAGATTAGGTCCGGTGTATGAGAAATGAGTTCTTGGATTCCTTGAATTCTCCGAAAAATGTTCCTGACAATAATAGTATGTTTTATTTTCCTTGTGTTGTTTGCGGTAATATCAGAAAACAGTCAAAGAAAGAAATATTACACCACCTATATTGTGATGAAATATGTCAAAATTATGCAGCATGTACGTGACATGAAGAATGGATAATCATCAAAATGTGATATCACAAATAGATGATGATGATATGGATGATCGACTAGAAGATATGATTTATGATATTGGAGAATCATCTTATATGAAAGCCCATGTTTATGATACTTTATGTATCGACAAAGATGTGCCTTCATATATGGGGTGCACCAATTTTACACGATTATATGCATTGTTAAAATTGTTTAATCTGAAGGCAAAAGGTGGATGGTCGGATAAAAGTTTCATAGAATTACTTGATTTGTTGAAACAAATGCTAACAAAAGATAACAATTTGTCGGATCATTGTTATGAGGCCAAGAAGATATTGTGTCCAATGGATTTGAAGTATGTAAAAATACATGCATTCCCTAATGATTGCATATTATACGGGAAAGAGTATTAAAATTTTGATCAATGTCTAGAATATGGTGAGTCGCGTTACAAGTTGAAGAAAACCAATGGTGATGGCAATGACAGTGTTAGTAAGAAGCATCTTCCTGGTAAAGTGTTATGATACTTGCCAATAATTTCAAGGTTAAAAAGATTTTTTGTTAATGCGAATGACACAAAGAATATTAGATGGTATGCAGATGAAAGAAAATATGATGGAAACATTTGTCATGTGTTTACCATCGAAAATGGTAAGCAACCGCTAGTCCTCCAAAATTACTAAATCTTTGCTCACTTACAAAATCGACTAGATTGATCCTAGCCCCTAGGACATGTGTTGTTATTTAATTTTTGATTTTATTGATTATGAACATTTATACAATATTCTTCAAATATTCTCCAAAGTTGTTAAGAGAACGTTGTGATTTCTTTTAAGTAAGAAAGGAAATGTAGATTACAAAAGGTAAGTTGCTTGAAGATAAATGACAAGTAATAAATGTTGAAACTGACTTTAAATAAATTGCAAGTAAAGGTAAATGAATGGAATTTAAATGAATTTTATTACAAGAAGTGGTATTCAAACGCACATTTTCTCTCGAAAGCACTCTTTTCTCACACGCAGGTACTGGGAGTAAAGTTTAGAGTTTTTGTACAATTGTTGAACACCCATATTCTGAATGCTAAGTGTCCTATTTATACTAAATTGAAAATAACCATCATCTAACGGTCAATTTTCCAGGAAGCACCACATCTTCAATCTGCATGCATTTCGTTGCTTCAAAACTCTCCATGTGATTTTGAAAATGGATAAGGCCAAAAGGTAGTTATTATCCTCATTTAAAATACACTTGTCGAACTGCTTCTTCAAGTAAACATCTTTGAACTCCAATCTAGGAAAAAATATTTCTAAGTTCTAGACCATAACGTCCTCTATACATAAATCTCTTCGACTAGATTCCTAAATACTCCTTTGTTAAAAACAACATTCTTTCTCAAAATAATACTTCAAACTCCAGCATGCTTTTCTTCAGAATATAACTTTGAATCTCCTAACTTACTTCCAACATTAATGAGTGTCGAAATCCCAACCAACAAATTGCCCCCTAAAAATGTCATTTTCGACTATAAAGAGAGAAAAAAACATTTTTTGAAGCTTTTTTGACACTATTGCACCGTTATTGCTGTGACGTCGTAGTCATCATGACCATGCCGCTTCATAGGTCTCATCAAGATGTGTAAAAATCCAAAAGGTAATCATCACGCCCCTATTTCCTAGGAAGTATTGGGCTATCATTTGCAACCGCCCTATCATCCATAACCAGCTAGCACGTGTCCCACGATCTTAACCACTACTCATAATGGCTGAAATGAAGCGTCTCACTTTTCCATTATAAATACTCTATTTCATTTTATTTTATTTTACTTTTTTACACTTTTGATCTTTCTTTTCTCTCCAAAGCACAATAACAATTTTTCATCTTCTCACAAGCATACTCAACAAACTCAAGTCACCTTCAAGCTCAATCATCAATGGTGGCCCAGAAAATGACAACTCTTCCTAAGGATGCTAAGAAACAACCAGTTATTCGTCCTATTCACATAATCATCGGCCCTCAAGCTGTAGCTAATCAGCAATATGTTCCAGAACCTCCCTTTGAGGAAGAAAAAAGGTGAATCTATCAACCTTATGTACTTATTCCAATTTCAAATTCTAGAAGAATAAATGCCCTTCCTGGTCCTTTACCAGATGTTAACACATATGCTGTAAAACTTAGAGAATTATTCCCAACCCATCATAGGTATAAACCCATAGCAAGTAGGAGAAAATATAAATCTTCTACTGAAACCAAAACTCCTGAATCACATAAGGAAAGTGATACCCAGGCAACGTCTTCGACTGAGCCTGAAGAAAACACAATTAGCTTAGATTACATGATCAATACTCTTAGAGAATTTCACTCTTGCCCCTTATCAAAAGATCCTGAGAACTATCTATCTTGGCTGGAGAAGATAGAAAAGAAGAAAACTGAGTTTTGGAAAGAAATGGAAATTTTTGACATGGTCCAACTGTCGAAATATGCACCTGGATACTGTCAAAATATGTTGCTCACTTCCTTTTGCTTTGGGGACAACACACACAACAACTTTCATTTCCCTTGTGGAATGTTAACCCCCACTCTCATCGACATAGCTTCCATTACTAGCTTTCGACCCACAAGAGAGTCTTTTGATCCAAACCTGTGGCAGAAGATACTATTGGCTTTGACGAGAATCAAGCCACTTTCACCAATTACATTTCTGACCATCACAAGAAAGATACTGAAGAAGTATCTGACTAAGAACACATTGCTTTCCTAGCTCTCTGGTTATCTCGCTGCATTTTTTGCTCAAGGTCTTTACAGGTAGCGAAAAATTTTCTGGTCATGGCTAACCAACTACATGTTGGTTGAAAACTCTGCCTCAACCAGATGATCCTAGGTTGCTTGTAGGAATCCTTAGAGGAAAGTGTGGCACTTCTCAAAAATATTCAAAATGGATCAAATTCAAATTTAAATCTAGCTGGTCCATTCTGGTTACTTCAATTGTGGCATAATGCCACCTTCGGACCCTCACTGTTGACCCACAACACAATTGATGAATAAAGTGATGAGATAAAGAAAAGACAGGTCGAAAGGACACGCCTTGTCCATGTAACTCCTAGTGACGAAGGCTTAAATCTTCAAAAGACCTATACTGACTATTTAATGATGTATGCCAAGTGCTAAAACTTTACTCTTTATATGGCTCCCTTCGCCAAAAGGACTCATGGAACAGGATGGTTCACTCAAAAGTTCCCTCCTATGTCAAGAGACCGAGAAGTAGAATCCACAGCCATATGGGATGCCTTCCTCACACCTAAACAAATTTCAACCAGACTTCAACCTTCCAAAAATCAAATAGTCATTCTCAGTTACCAACCAAACCTTGTCTCTCGACATTTTGGAATTAGCTATATTTTACCCAAACCCTTTTTTCCAGGGAAAAAAGTCATTCTTTACAACATGCATCACACAGAAGCTGAATGTATCGAAGAAATAACTCATTACTCTAGAAATACTCAACTTACTCCCATTCCTTTCACACTATCCTATTTCTTCCATAGAATATGATACTTGGTGGAAGCAATACTATCTTGCAGAAATGTTCGACGTTAATTATTTCAATCAACATTTAATGTCTGTTTTTGCTCTTATACAGGATAAAACCAAGAAAGGTACTTCGAATCACATCAAGGAAATACGAAGATTACAAAAATACTTTGAAATTTCCTATCAACCTGATGAGCTTAGTCAAACCATCCGTGAAGCAGCAGTCACTTTAAAAGAGAAGTTTATGCAGAAACTCCCAGATTTAAAACTACCTTCATATATTAAACATGAGCAAAGGTATGAGGTAGCTTTTGACTTATATCCTCCAAGGTTCCCTTGTCTACCAATGGCTTATTTAGGTGTGGCTTTTAGCCCTCCGTTTCCCAAGTGGTTTGTCTGTAGGGACTTTGTGAAAATTCTTCGACAAGAATCTCAAAAACTGGCGAAACGGGTGGTTCTGGCTAAGCATACTTTGGACAGTTTTAAAGGACATCTTTATATTGACAGAGAGAATGTTCAAGTACTCTCTCCCATACTTGAAGGTGTGGAATAGACAAATATCTTTTAGTTTACTTTCTTTTCTAACAATTTTCGTGACATTTCTTCTATTTGTGGCAATTTTTTTTACTTATACTTTCTAGTTGTCGAACAAAACCAACCAGACAAAGCTCCAACAAAGAAAACTGCTAGCCTAGCAAAAGATGAAGGCGATGAAGAAGACACTGTTAAGATAACTACAACAAAGGTACATTTTGTGTTCTTATTACTTTTGATTAATATATCATCCTCACATGTTAAATTATGCATTATTCTCTAGGCTAATCGAAAACCACCTTCTACTCCCAAGAAGCGTAAGGTTAAAGAACCTCAAGTCCAAATAATCGACTCAGACGAAGATCTTTCACCAGGTACTTCTAGAATTCCCAAAAGGGAGAAGGCAAAAGTCTCTGATGCTACCTCTTAACCAAAATCCACTACCATAAAAATAAAAAACAAGATGTCGACTACTCCTAAGATAATCAATGTTAGTCTTGGTCCTATCACCAAAAGCAACCCTAAGAAAGACGAATGTGATGATTCTAGCCCAGGTGTCGAAGGTCTTAAGGTAATAGAACTTCCCTTCGAATTCTTTAACTAATTTCTACTTTCTCTTCATTTCAACTCATCACAATTCAATTTCTTTTGCTGAACTTTCCTTGCATTTCAAAGCATGTGGATGATCCTATGAACTCAAAATAATGTGTCTTTTAATGTCCTTTGATTGAATTAACCAAAGCTTGAAGTAACTTGCTAATGAAAGCATGGAAATAAGCATATGAACCTTTGACTTTTCTTGAGAAATAAGCTACTAAAACTTGAGATGTCTTTGATCAAAATGAGATTGAATGAAGCTTGAAGCATTGTACTTTGATATTAGAAGCCATGGTTTAATAAGGTAGCCCTTGGGAATCCATGGTCGACCATACTTTAGCCTCGAGGGAAGAAAAACCCTGGCTGATGAATCATGCTTGGTATTCTTGATGTAGCATCTTACCTTGCAAAGAAAACATAAGGATACAAGACATATTTTTGATATTTTAATTAGTGGTTAGTGAAAACATAAAGCATGTAAACATAAAGGAACAAAATACATAAATAGGTGTTTGGTGATCCTAAAAGCAAAACCAAATATGAGAGGGTAAGAAAGCAACCAAGCTTGTGATCTTGTTTGTATACAAAAATGCAAAAAGAGGGTGGTATCTTAGGGGTAAAAATTAGGGTATAACAAGTACAAAATTGTTCTCTAAAACATAATGTATTTTATCATCAAAACATAAGGCCAAATGAATAACCAAATCTTGTTCATGTCCTTAAAAGGTTTTTATGATAATAATGACTTTAAAGAACAATAGAGTTTGCTAATAGTTGATCAGGTGTGCAGATTCTAAATTCAAATTATATCAAGTTTTATAGCCTATCAAAATACTCAGTTCCATAAACAAGTGACTTAGATTCTGGTTGAGCAGAATCTGAATATGTTTATCAGCATCTGAAGGTTCATACTCTGGTATGTTGTTTCAACCTTTGGTGACAACTCAGACCCTGAAGGCCTAAGGAGCGTCTGATTCGTACTCTGCACCAAAGCTGACTAGTCCTGTCAAGGCAACAAATTTATGGACATAGTCAACTAGGGTTTGGTTTTTCAAGGATCAAGGATGGTGATATGGCCTCTTCAGTATGTACTACCTTTTGGTAGATACCTAGTTATTCAAAAGGTGATATGGTCATTTCTTTTATTCAGTGGACAATACTTCTAACCAGGTACAACTCTCCATACTTCCTGACTTATTTGCCTATACTCATGGCTATCTAGTTCTAACTATAATGGTAACCATTTGAAATATAGTGTTTACAAAATATGATTTAAATATCTATTTTGCAATGACTCTAAATCTTACTTGGAACTAGTTCTTCATCTCTTCAAACAAGTTACCTCCGACAACTATTTCTCTAGTCCTATATAAGAAAGTTCAAGGATATGAATAAGAGGTTGGCAAAGTTGATCATGCTTATCAAGTTGGTCAAACTGGTCATTATTGGTTCGATTATTGAAAACACTGAAAGTACTAAATATTCAAATACTATGGAAGTTTTTGAATAAGTTGTCAACAAAACCACACTACACAAACAAAACCTAATATAAGTAAGAACATATTTTGCATATTTGTTAGCTTGTACATAGGGTATTAAGATTTATTATCAATGTTTATCTTAGAAATCTTAAATATATCAGAATCTATGTTGTAACTGTGCACCGCTGACAAAAGCATCAAGTGCATTTGTATTTAATATCCTAAATTGTTGTTTAGAATCAGTAAATGTCTCATACTTAATGTTTAAGCAATTAAAGTTAGATCGGTATGATTGAGCATTGAAGTTTCATGCTTGAGGGAAGAGCATGAAGTCTTGAACCTATGGTTTAAGCAAAGAAGTCTCGATCATAATGATTAAGCATTGAAGTCTCATGCTTGAGGCATTAACAGGAAGTCTAGAACCTAGGGTTTAAGAAAGGAAGTTTCAATAAGTGTGATTGAGTAGGAAGTCTTGAACCGAGGGTTTAAGTAAGGAAGTCTCATTCTAGTTTGATTGAGCCGAAAGTCTTGAGTTGTTGTCTTAAGTAATCGTAATCTGATTGGTTATAGTAAAAAGCTCTTGTACTACAAGAGGAATGGACTATGCTCAATTGAGAGGAACCAGGATATATTGTTTGTCTCCTTATTTACTTCTGCTTTTACATTTTTTTGTGCAATAAAATCTGAAGTCGAACTCTGATCTGATTCAACCTGTTACTTGGATCAAAATCTAAGCTTGATATCTTAGGTTCTGAAACATGTTTATGAAAAAGAAGTAAACTTTCACATACACAATTCAATCCCCCGCCCTTCTTGTGTATATTTTTCTCATATTTAATTGGTATTAGAGTCCGACTATGTTTTTTCACTTAACAATGAAACATAAAAGATCCGGTGAGAACAATTACTATGTCAGAGCTTTAGTTTTCAATGAAGTTTCCTTCTTTAGTCAAAGAATGGAAACTACAAAAGATGAAGACAGTTGAGCTGATGAAAGTCATGATAAAATTGTGTTGAATGCTTAAACATAAGCATGTGACCTTCAAGGAACTTTTGAATAACCAAATAAGGAGTTCTTTCAAACTTCTGTGGATCAAGAAACTTGTTTCTACTTTAAGTTATTTATTTTGTGAGTATGAAAGGATTTTTAATCTTTAATACTGAATCGTGGGACAAGTGTACTTGTTGAAGAAATCAAGAAACCTTTTCTGCTTTAAGTCATTTTCTTTGTGAGTATGAAAGGATTCTTTAATCCTTAAGACTAACTTGTGGGGTAAATGTGCTTGTTGCATGAATAAAGGTTTAATCTTAATATGCTTGTTATGGAAAGCAAGATGTACATTCACATTATTGGTTTTGATGATAAGTTGTGGTCATTCTTGAAGATAGCATTGAAATTGAGATCAATGGTTTTGGTATGGTAACAGATAGAAAAATCCTTACACCAGTACAAAAGAAAACCTACAAAAGCACCACAAAGTGAGAGGCATTCTGGTGAATGCTTTACCACTTTCAGAGTACATTAAGATCATTGATAAGTCAACTTCTAAGACTACATTTGAGTCTTTATGTGCTACCTATATAGGTAACCAACAAGTTATGGAGGCTAAGGCCAACCTTTTGGTTTGAATATATGAGCTTTTTAAGATGAAGAATAATAAAGACATTGAAACCGTGATCTCTAGGTTTCAAGTTCTTGTATTAGGACTTCAGGTCTTAAATAAAAGCTATATCACTGCTGATCATGATAAGAAAATCTTGATGAAGTCTTCCTGCAAGATACACCCCTAAGGTTACAGTTGTTCAGGAGGCTAAAGACTTGAATACTTTAAGTCTTGAAAGATTGATCAATAACCTTCAGAGCCTTGAACTAGAACTAAATGGTGATGAACCTATGTTGAAACCTAGATCTTATTCTTTGAGGTCTAATGCTGAAAGATCTAGTAATAAAACTTCCAGATCCTCAAATGTCAGAAAACCATAAGAAGTTTCTAATGGGAAGATTTTAATGGGGACTTTGATGATGAGGAAATGACTTTTATCATTAAGAGGTTTCAATAGCGGGCCAAGAGAAACAAAAGATTCTCTGGTAGAAGTTCTAAATTCAAAGTTTCCAGTTCCAAAAATTGGGAAGATGACAAGAAGATCTGCTTCAACTGCAACAAGTCTAGTCACTTCAGAAATAATTGTCCTGATCTACAAAAGGATAGATTCAAGAAAGGAAGCTTTCAGAAGGAAAGTTTCAAGAGAAAGTTCAATAAAATCCTCATGGCAACATGGAATGAACTTGATGATGAATAAGATTTAGATAGAGAAGCCGAAGAAGCTAACCTTGCATTGATGGCTCATGCACTCTTTAATTCTGAATCCGAGTCAGGTTCTGAATCAGAATCTGATGAGGAATATGAGGTTGTTAAGAAACAACTTGATTTTCTTAAAGAAGAATAAAAATATTCTAAATAAATTGTTGATACATTGGAAAGAAATCTAGTTGCTCAAGCTAAAAGGAATTCCATGGAACCTTTAAATGAGCAAGTTATGTCTCTCTAAGATTTCTTGAGAATAGGTCTTAGCAAAAGCTAGATTGCATCCATGATATATGGAGTAAGAAAGAGTAAAGGAGAAGGTTTGGGTCTTCATGAAAAATGTTTTGATTCCAAAACCTTAACATGGAAGAAACCCTTAGAACCATCTTCTTCAAGTTATGATGATAAAGGGCTTATCTATTATTTTGTGTTTGCTGATGAAAGTATCAAAGTTTCGAACCCATCAGAGTTGATAAAAAAGAAGCTAAAGGTTTTTATTAAAATTGAACCAGAGACCTTAAGGTCAAAAGTTCTACAGAAGTCAAAAACTTGAGATCTCAAAGTTATTTGTTTTATAGAAACCAGACACTATGATCCAAAGGGAAAAAAGTAAAAGGAATTCAGAACCTATGACCTTAAAGTCAAAGGTTGTAAGAAAGCCTTTACCTTAGACTTCTGGATCTAAGTTTCTGAAAACGTTCAGACATTAATGTCAAAGCTTATGCAAGACAAAATTTCTATAAAAAGAAAGTCTGAAATGAGCCTAAACACTACTATAAGGCAAGGGCACATAATAAGAAAAATCCTAGAGTAATTAACACAATTGGACCCAAAAGACTGTGGGTACCAAAATCTGAAATTGTGTCTACAGATATGCTAAAAGGTGTTATATCCCAAATTTTGACCCCTAGATTCCATCATCGTTCTAGGAGCATCAACATTGTTTATCTAACCTTAACCTCTTTCAAGTTGATCTTTGTCAAGATGCAGGGGAATTAGAGTTTCACACAGTCAGGAATTAGGGTTTCTTTGGTTTGATGTTTTGGATTGATTCTCCATGTAAAAATTATATATATAATCAAGGATATCACATTGGATCAAGTATGAATCCAATTTGAGGTTGTCACCCAGGAAAGAAGAATATTGCAGTCCAAGAACCCAAATTAGGGTTTTTGATTGGAAAAGTCAATTGTAGTTTGACTTTTGAACTAAAGAGGTCTCCAATGGTAGAACCATGGTTCACAAGGATCATATGACCAAGATACGTCTACACAAGTAGTTTCAAGGCCTCAAGGAACCCATAACACTAACAGTCGATTCAGAGGTTTTCGATCGTTCGGTTCGTTTGACTGAAAAGTCAACCCATTGACCAACAGGGTTTTGACCCAAATTTGAAGCAATGATTTTCCAAATATCATGTCATATCTAATCATGGAGTTTGGTGACCATTGGATCAAGAATTGAGAAGCAATCAAAAAGTCGGGAAATTAGGGTTTTGAAAAGGGCTAAGCCATAACTTCCTAACCACATGTCTAAATGGAGTGTTTCAAAGCTTGTTGGAAAGGTCTTGAAGAGCCCTACAAAAGTTTCGTAGTGACCTATGCTCAAAAAATGAACGGATTTTGAGTTATAAAAGAAAACAAGGCAAGAGGGGAAAAACACTTAGAAATTTTCATACTTTTTTGGTTTATAAGTCAAATTTTCAGCCAATTTCAATGGGATTTTTGACATATTTTCATTTGGAATTTGAAATTTAAGTAAACATGAAAGTTGTAGATCATATTTGCAGCTTTCCAAAAAGTACAAGAGCATTTTCTCAGCTCTCATGGTTAGGGAGAATTGAAGGAAAGAAGTTGAGGATTTGTCATGTCACCAAAACAAGTGCAACTCATGTCAATTGGTGCATAAACCAACATTGAATCCTCTAACTACTTAGTTAGCTTGTTACATGATGTTTATATACTTTCTTGATGACAGTACAAGAGGTAATCACCAAGCAAAACCAGATTTTGAACTTGTAGACTTGTTTAATCAAGAAAGTACAACCAAGTACACCATGAAAGAGAAACTTTTGCTCCAAATCTGCTACAACCTAGATACCACCTCAAATAACTCTTCCTTTCAAATCACCACCATTTATTTACAGGCTGTATGGATGCTAGAAAGCATTGGAAACTCGTGTGTGATCAGAAACAAAAACCCAATGGAGATTTGTTTACCTTTCCCCAAAAAAATGCAAAGATTGTGCAAAAAGGTCAGAACTGCCCATGCCACTTGATCTCTCACCTTACATATAAATAGAACCTTACCCTCAAATAAAAATCACACCTGAGCAAGCAAGAAATCAAGCTAAAACTCTCTCATCACTCTGATATCCACCTTCTTGCAAATCTTGAACTTTGCCTTTGTGACTAAGAAACTGCCTTGAGCAGAACACTGCCCAAAACCATTTCCATCCATCAAGCACCTCTCATAATACTTCAAACACATTTTAATTGAATTATTGAGGCTATTCCAACCATTACTTTCACCAGAAAACATATCCTCCAAAAAGTCAACTATCAAAGCTAAAAAGTTTGACTTCTTGCATTTTGAGAGCTAAAACTCTGTCCATGTCATTTCTAGATGATCTAACCATTCAAACACTTCATATATAAGGTGTTTGTACTGTTTAAACACTCACCACACTTCTGGAACCACATCTCAGAGATTTGCCACTGGATTTGTTTGGTGTTTTCTAGCTAAAACCATCTTGCTGCCAAGACAGTCACTTAGGAGGAAATTGGATCACTTGAATAACATATTTTGAACATTTTGATCCTGCTCAAATCATCTTCATCCAACTGGAATTCTTGCAGAGGAAGCTTTCTTAGGAAGTCTTCAAGAGTTAAGTTCTTGCAACTACCTATCCTTAGCATCGTGACTATTTTTGATGTGCACTAGTTTTGAACATGCTTAGAACTTATTTTAGGTCATGTATTAACTATAATATGTTGTTAAGCTTGTGTCCTTAAGACTATCTTAAATATTGTGCTTACCACGTGTTGAAAACTCATTTCCATATACATTGTCTTACTTCTGTTTAGGATCAATGTTGGAATGGTCATAAACCTTCTGAGCATACCATATATGATGTGTGTGAACCTTGATTGATCTTAGAATTTGAATGCATGTGACTGTCATGGTTTTTACTTGCTAAGAGTACTTGAACAACTCATGTCCATATATAATGTTGTACCTCTGACTAAAACCAAGTGTTGGTTGTTTGCAAACATCTTTGTTATATTGTGTGTAGTGTGTCTGAACCATTTTGTAGTGAGTATCATGTCTGAATATGCCTATGACTTTGAAAATGCAAGAACCATCACCATTTTGATTTTTCTATCGTGTTTTGATTTAGAAATTTTTTTTGTATAAACTAATGCCACCACTATTTTCCTTGATTAAAAATACACAAGTTTGGTTTTTGGATCATAGGATTTCATTGAGTATTGATGAAGATATTAATGTTCATGCAAATTGGATTTGGCAAGGTTTTGGCCATGGCGATTTGGTTGTGTTTTCAGGTCACATTTAGGTTTATTATTTTATCTGGGGGGTTGATACATTGGATGTATCACCATCACAATGGTTTACCATACGCACACGTATTACCAATTGCCTTGCCAAACCTGAGTTCGACCCTGGCTGATCAACTCTTTTGTGCATTTTTCTATTTTATGTGATTTATACCATATTACCTTCTGCTTCCATTAAATTTCCAAGTGTGCGCTCTAGCTGGTTTGGTATTGGTTTTAGCCCCCAAACAAGGGTGCGTGGGTTCAATCCCTTTGGAAGACATTTCCTATCTTTTTATCACTTATTTTCTTATTTTGTCTTTACAAATTAATTCACTCATAAATTTCTTGATTTTCATCATTTTTGTACCATTCTTTTTGCAAATCACTCTTTGACATGTCTATTTTTAATAAGTGTGGGAAGAATTCAAAAATTATCATTTTTGGAATACTTTAGTCCACTTGAAAGATATGACCTTTTTTTTAGGATTTTTCACTTGTTTTCATGAATTTCTTTAATTCAACCTGTGATTTTCTCCTACATGTTTGATCTTGTTTTAGTCACCCTTGGTTATGTAACATGTTTGCATATATGTGGATCTTTGCCTTACTATTTGTTTTCCTGTATTTGTAAATTCATGAACATGAGGTATGTATTGAACTTTTGTTTAATTTGTGAAATGCTTCTTGATGTTGCTACTTCTTGAGAATGATCCATAACACCTTATCCTTTACTTTGATTGATTGTATGTCTTGATAGCACCATGAAATTTTTAGGATATTACTCATATGTCAAGTTATGACTTGTATGAATGAATTTTTGTTGTTTACCTTTAATAACTTGTTGTTGTCACACATGTTTTATGCCTACTCTTGATGATTCTTACCTTCATAATCTTTGAATTTTTCCATGATAAGTAATGTTTTGACTTATATGTTTGGTCTGGTAAGAACCTCTATCACCACTCCCTTTTAGGCATTGTAATATATTTGTTCACTAATGGTTGTAACCATTTGGTCTGATTATACTTAGTTGTAACCTTGTTCTTTGCTTGATTTTGTCACATGATTGCTTTACTTTCTTGGTTGTTACCATGTATTTATATCTTCATCATGTTTGAATGAATGTATATATGTGTTTACACTTTGTTAAGTTTCCCCAAGTGATGGAACTTGTTAGTTCTTATCCAGTTGCCTAATCTTTCTGCTATTCCAAAGGAAAGTTTCTCTATTGACCCTTGAGTCATGGATAGCTCATTACCCTCCCTATAACTTTGTTAAGTTATCTTGAACCCTAACTTAGCTAAGTAAGAACCTACATCCATTAGACTCTGCTTTAAGTCTAAAAGACCTACCCCTTGTTAGGAGTATCTTTCAATTAGAACTTTAAGATAGAGTTTGTTAACTCTATGTAAGGATCATTGTCATTATCACTTACTCCCCTCATGGCTTTTGTCAAAGTCAATCCCCTTTGAGTGTACAACTTAGAATAAAGAGTTTTGTTAAACTCTATACAAGCATTGTTATGTTTGTTCCCCTTTGAATCTTGATCATAATTAAGTGTTCATCCATCCTTAGTAAGGTGAACTACGATTGCTCTTATTCTATCCTAGTTAGGATACATAAGCAGAAGATGCGATATCTTTGCGAGCAAACTTAGAAACATCAACCATAGGTCTTTACCTTAACTTTACCCTAATCATAGCATAACCATAGCAAGCTTAGCATACAAACATACAAAAGGTTCCTGTAGAATACTACAGATGTTTAGGATGTGATATACTTACCCTAAGCATAACCAACCCCCGATCCCCGAATCTCTTAGTGTTGCTGTTACATCATGCAAAAGGTCTTTCTTTCTTTAACCTTTCCTTTGGATAAATCAAAGTTCGGTTGTGAATTTAATGAATTAAGATTCAACTTAATCAATAGCTTGACATCATAATTCTCACTGCAACAAAAGGAAAAGATAGAGAATTTGTCCTAATGTATGGACAATGGATGACTTTAACCTACAACAAAGGGAAAGCATATGTTCCAAATCCTAACTCTAAAAGAGGAAATTTGGAGTTTGGATAAAAACAAATAAAGAATGTTATGGTTACTGGTACTATAGAACTCCAAGACTATGTTGAAGAATGACCAAGTTCAACAAAAAGAGTGCTCTAAGACTGACTCTCATCAGTAAGAACATTGTTGGAACCAAAATTTGTTCAGAAGCTACCCTAAGGTATGTCTAAATTCCTTAATTTTTTATCCTTACAGCTTTTGTGAATGAGATATTATTTATTTTAGTCTATGTATCTATTTCCTTGATGCATAACTAAAATGATATCTCTGCTTTAGATTTTTCGTAACAAGTCGAAAGTATCTATAATTATTTTTTTAAAAAATTATTGTGGCCTTCTTTTATACCCTTTTTATTATTCTTTATTCAGAACCAAGCATTGTGGGCTCAAAATTCTTGATCAGAAAGTGTTGTTGATCAAGTCAATTCATTATTGAGTTGTCTTGCTTGTTTTACCCTTCATTTTTTAAAGATTCAATTCTTTTCTAAGAAAGGGTTTTTGATCTTGCTAAAAAGCTTGATTATGAATATGGAGTATCAAAGACTAATGTTGATCAGAAGTAGCTTCATCAAAGTCTTGAACAGCCTCTGATGACACATAGCTTCTAAAAAGCATCAGGCTCTGAGACTTAGAAAAGGAATAAGGATTTTTTGTAACTCTTAATATTATTTTTTTAAAATCCACGTGTTTGAAGATTGCTAGGATAACTATGAAGCTATTTAGGAAGAACCTGTAGAGTATGGATATTGTACTCTTTGGATTCTCTGTGACCTCTCTCTCCTGTCATTTCTTGCTTTTTTGTTGTACTTGTTTATCTTACTTGTTGTTTTTCTAAAAATATTTTTTGTGTATTGTCCTTTCAAAATCTAGTTATCTTAAATCTCTGTTTCTCTCGGTCTTGCCTTTTCATTCCCTATTTAATCTGATCTCCTTTAGTTTAAGTTTTTCATTCATTTTTACAACTTGTCTCTCAAACCTGGTTGACTTAGTTGTGTAACCTTGCCCTGGTTTATCAAAAGCTCCTATCTCTCGCTCATGTCCTAACCTGAGATGACCTCTAGCTCAAACCTTGTCGTGAAAAACGAATTGGAAAGCATCAATGAAAGGCTAGTCCTCCTTAAAGAATTGGGAGTCTTTGACTATGATCTTCTGTTTCTCCTTCACTCAGAAGTACGAATCAAATTTCCTCAAGTAATTTTCAACCTCCTGTAGATAACATTCTCTCTTTAGGAGAAAGTTGCTTTTCATTCCTTATAAATGAGTTCTGAATGTAATCTTCTCTCTGCAAGGAAAGGTTATAAATCTGGATGAAGTTTCATTTACCTTTGGAATGAAAAGTTGCTGGTGAAGATTATGATGTTTCGTAAGGACAGTCCTGCTCCCTCTTCCTCCACTCAAGCTTTGGTAGTTTTTCATAAGCTGCCTTAGCGTTCTTTTCTTTTCATTCCTTAAGTTTCTCTTTTGTGCTTTTTTTTTAGATTTTGAGATTCAATGTTTATGATATTCCTTCCTGTTTTGGATTGTAAGATCTTCAATCAATGAATGTATATTGTAACATATTATGTCAAAAGAACTCCTTTTGTGTGTTAAAAAGCTAATTTTTTGTTTGATCCTTTGAAACTTTATTTTGCTTAAGACTTGTATGTTCTAACTCTTAGTTTAATATTGATGTATTATTTCTTAGTCTCTGATTGTATAACCAAAGCAATTACTATGGTTAGTTGGATGTATTAGATGAGTTTAATAAAAAAGAAATATCAAGTTAAAAGTGTTTTTTATGAACTTCTTAATCAATTTACATTAAATAATTATGATTAAAAAGATGGTATGCAAAAATTAAAACGGGCAAAGAACTTAATTGAATTAAAGGAATGATTACAAAAAGATGTTTATAACATTAATCCTAATCATCCCTAAATTTTCAATCATGGAAAAAGTTTCCCCAATCTAAATCCAATTCCTCTTCTTCATCTAAATCAAAATGAATCACTTCACTTAATCTTCTTCTTCTCTTGGACTTATTCTTCTTCTTACTAATCTTATATTGTGGCTTCAGTGCCTGAGGAAGACAGGTTAAAGGAATTTCTTTAAAGGGTCTAACCTTCTGGTCAGAAGTTGCCTCAAAAACTATATGAGCCTCTGAATCAATGGGAGTAGTATATAGCTCAGAAATTATATTCATCTTGAACCAGATGTATGTTGAGTGAATGAAGATTTGTGATTTTCCTTGAACAAAGTTGTGTGCTTTTATAACGAAAATTCTGAAGATCAAACATTGCGCATGTTTCAGTTTCTGGTCTTTGAAATTCTCAAAGCCAATCTCTAATTAAGCATGTCATACTGGATCATAATTACTTCTTGAAAACTGAAACGATAGAGATTTACCATAAGAAGTAAAGAATTTCTTTGGTTATCTATCTTTTAAATAAAGGCTTTAAATTATTTTAAATTGTCTTATTCTTTTGAAAATTTTTGTTTAATTGTTTTAATCCTTTAAATTGGTTTTTAATTGTTTCAAATTTTTTCAGTATTCTAAACTCTTTCAAAAAAAATTGCGTTTAAAAAATTTTAAATTTCATTTTATTTATCTCAGTTTTATTGTTTTTTTATTTCTTTTAATCTTTTTGATAATGGCAAAAGGGGAGAAAGTGCATGGGGTATTTAAGGAGATGTACATTTATTTTAAATACATCTAAAACCTAAACTCTCAGATCTCGAGTTACTGTTATTTAAATTGTAAATGGATCTAATCTCACTGTGCTTAATGAGAAATATAATTAACATATATAGGAATTAGGGAGAGCTTACAAACCTCAATTTAAGAACTATCACACTAAAGGAAGAGCTTACAAACCTCAACCTAAGGTCTGTCAAACTCAGGGGGAGCTTACAAACCTCATACCCTAATGTTAGAATCTGTTAATTAAATTAAAAGATAAAATTAACATAAAAAAGACTAAGGTGGAGCTTACAAACCTCAACCTAAGGACTGTTAGATTCAGTGAGAGCTTCAAAACCTCATACCCTGATATAAGTCTGTGTTAAGATTATCAACAAGCACTGTTCTTAAATACGTTTGTTTGTCATCATCAAAAAGGGGGAGATTGTTGGAACAATATTTGTTCATGTCCTTAAAAGGTTTTGATGATAACATTATATTTAAAGAACAATAGAGTTTCCTAATAGTTGTTCAAGTATGCAGCTTCTGAAGTCAAGTTATATCAAGGTTTCAAGCCTATCAAAAGACTCAGTTCAACAAAGAAGTGACTCACATTCTGGTTAATTAGAATCTAAATATGTTCATCATCATATGAAGGTTCAGACTCTAGTATGTTGTTTCAGCCTCTGGTGACAACTCATACCTTGAAGGCTTAAGGAGCGCCTGATTCATACTCTGCACCAAAGTTGACTAGTCTTGTCAAAGCAACAGATTTCTTGACAGAGTCAACTAGGGTTTGGTTTTTCAAGGCTCAAGGATGGTGATGTAACCTCTTCAGTTTGTGCTAGCTTTTGGTAAATACCTAATTATTCAAAAGATGCTATAGACATTGTTTTTATTCAGTGGACAATACTTCTGACCAGATACAACTCTCCATGCTACATGAGTTGTTTGCCTATACTCATGGATACCTAGTTCCAAATGTTATGGTTACCATTTGAAATAGAGTGGTTATAAAATATGATTTAAATATCTATTTTGCAACGGATCTGAATCTTCCTTGGAACTAGTTCTCCATCTCTTTAAACAAGCTACCTCCAACAGCTATTTTCCTGGTCCTATATAAGGAAGTTCAAGGATATGAATAAGATTTTGACAAAGTTTATCATGTTGATCAAGTTGGTCAAGCTGGTCATTATTAGCTTGATTGTTGAAAACTCTGAAAGTACTAAATATTCAAATATTATGGAAGTCTTTGAATAAGTTTTCAACAGAACCACACAATACAAATAACATCTGATACAAGAAAGAACACATTTTGAATATTTGTTAGTTTGTACATAGGGTCTTAAGATTTCTTGTCAGTGTTTATCTTAGAAATCTTAAAGACATCAAAATATGTGTTATAACTATGCACCACTAATAAGAATATCAAATACATTTGTATTTACTATCCTAAACTACTATTTAAAATCAGTAAATTTCTCAGACTTATTGTTTGAGCAATCAAAACCTCAAACAATATGATTGAGCATTGAAGTCTTATGCTTGAGGGTAGAGCATGAAGTCTTGAACCTAATGTTTAAGCAAGGAAGTCTCGATTAGTATGATTGAGCATTGATGTCTTATGCTTGATGGCAGAGCATGAAGTCTTGAACCTAGGGTTTAAGCAAGAAAGTCTTAATCACTGTGATTCAGCTGGAAGTCTTGAACCTAGGGTTTAAGCAAGAAACTCTCGATCAGTGTAATTGAGCAGGAAGTCTTGAACCGAGGGTTTAAGTAAGGAAGTCTCATTCTAGTTTGATTGAACATGAACTCTTGACTTGTTGGCTTAAGAAATTGTAATTTGATTAATTATATTAAAAAGCTCTTGTGTTGCAAGGGCACTGGACTACTCTCAGTTGAAAGGAACCAGGACATATTGTGTGTCTCCTTATTTACTTCTGTTTTTACATTCTGTTGTGCAACAAACGTTGAAGTCAGACTCTGATCAGATTCAGCCTCTTACTTGGATCTAAATCTGAGCTTGATATCTTAGGTTCTGAAACATATTTATGAAAAATAAGTAAACTTTCTCATACACAATTCAACCCCCTCCCTTCTTGTGTATATTTTTCTCACCTTCAACAGGTGTGTGGATTCTCTCACGTATAGAGTGTTCAATCTTCACTTTTTAAATCAAAATGAGACTTCTCTATATTTTCTTCTCACCAATTCCAACTCACACTTATTTTTCAACAACTTAGTGTTCCAAAACTGAATTAATATCTCATAAGTTTTCTTAAAAAAACTTTTTCTCATAGAGTAAACCACCATATTGGCCACTAAAAACTAGAAATATGAAATATCTTTGTTAATATTCAAAGAAAAGAAACATTTGACATGATAAGGGTCAAATATACTTATGGAGAAAATTAATTACCATTAAATTCAACTCAGATGTACATATTTTAAAAAGGCTTAAATTCACTTTTGGTCCCCCTAGTTTGGGAAATTTAAATAACTGATCCCCATATTACACAAAACCAGCGATTATGGTCCCTTAAGTTAGAAGCACTTTAGATTTACTTGGTCCTCCATTCAATTTTGATGGTGTGTCATGTTTTTTTAATGAGGTGGCAGTAATATATGTATTCTATGTCACCAAATGTTATTATTTTAATATTAAATTGAATAATTAAATTTATAAAATACATAAATCATTATTTAATTATATATAAATATATGTTGATTGTTAAAAAAATTATGGATAATAGTTATAAAAATCATCAGAACATCAAGTGTGTCTTCCTCTTCACTGCTCCATTGTTCTTCATCTTCTTCTTCCTCACCCTATAGTTCTCCTTCTTCCTCAAGTATGTTAATTCAAGTGAACATCAAATCCAACTACTAAAATGTCGCAGCAGTCCGGTTTTAGCCATGGAATCAGGTCCTTAAGTCGTTTGAGGTACGTATGCAAGTGTGGTCCAAACGCTTTGTTGATGACGACATGGGTAGATGCAAACACAGGTCGTCGTTTCTATGGATGTGGTATGTATAAGGCAAGCATAAATCTTCAATTGGTTTACAAAAAGAGTTAATTTCTGCACTTACTTTACTCTCCGTTGGTGTTAACAAATCCAAGGATACAAAAAATGCACTCACTTTTCTTGGTTCGATGAGGAGATGAATCCTAGGGAAAAAGAGTTAATTTTTGCACTGTTAAAGAACTTGAAGATGAAGGTGAAGGAGATGGTTAACACTCACAAAGCAAAGGAGGACAAATTGAAGATGAAGGTGAAGATCTTGAAGAAGCAAATGAAGATTACCTAGATTTTGTTATTTGTAATGTTCTTTGCATTTGTTGGAATAATAATGATGAAATAAAATATAGTTGAGTAGGTTTTTATGTTGACTAATGGTGTAATGGTGTATTGGTTATCTTGGACTGATGTGATGATGTAATGTTGTAATGGTTAAAAGTTAATATTATGGTATTAATTTGACAACAATATTTTTTGGACATGTACCTTCATCTTATGGTATTAATTTGATAGCTATATTAGTTTGACAAAATGGACCTGTAATTTTGACATAGTGGACCTGTAATGTTGACACAATGTGCCTCCAAATTTGGCTTATAATTTTACATAACAATGCCTTATAATTTGACAGTGGACCTATAATTTAGTCTACAACATGGCTTATAATTTGGCATAACAATGCATTATAATTTGACAGTGGACCTATAATTTAGTCTATAACATGGCTTATAATTTGGCATAACAATGCCTTATAATTTGGCATAACACTACCTTATAATTTGACAGTAGTTAAACCAATATAATAAGCAAAGGGAATTCCATTAACATACTTGAGTTAATAAACCAAAATAATTTGATAGTGCTTACACCAAAATAACATTGTATGAACTACTGTTTTTAATCAACCAAAATAACACTCAAGACACAACTTAAATGTTGCAGTGAGAATCGGATATCAAACTATTGATTAACTTGAATCACAAGTCTTTGAATATTCACCATCGATCTTTGATTTATCCAAAGGAAATGGTAAAGATCGAAGAAAACCCTAAGTGCGCTACGTTACAACGAAACTAAGAGATCGGGGGGTTCAGGGGTTGGTTATATTAAGGGAAGGTATTAGCACCCTAAGTATCTGTAGTACTCTACAGGTTCCTTTTGTTTGGTAGTCGTGTTATTGTTAATGTTTGTTTTCTAATGGTTGTATGCTAAGGTAAAGACCTATGGGTTGGTACACTAAATGTGCTTGCCAAAACGTCGGATATCGTGCCTACGTATCCTAATAAGGATGGAATCATAGCAACTGTAGTTCTCCTAACTAGGGAGAGAACTCTTGACTATGGTCAAGGTTCAAGGGGAATAAGCATCCATAACAATGATACTTATATAGAGTTAACAAACTCTCTAAGTCTATGTTGAAAGACTAATTAGGGATAAAACACTTGACTATGGTCAAGGCTCCAAGGGGAATAAGCATCCATAACAATGATACTTATATAGAGTTAACAAACTCTAAGTCTAATTTATAAGTTGTAGGATTCCTAACAAGGTGTGCTAAAGGTCTTGACTTAACAAAGTCAAAGGGATAAAGTTCTCTTAAAAGTCCTAATGACTCTAACAAGGTCAAAGGGAGACTAAAGAGTGATGATCTATCTATGATATTGAGTCAATATAGAGACTTTCCTTTGGTAATAAGGGACATGGGGAAACTTGAGGATGAAAGCTAACAAGCTACATCACATTGGGAAAAGTATCAAAAGTATACATACATTCATTCGAACATGATGAAGATGTAAAAACAAGAAAGTAAATGCAAGCATGTAACAACATCAAGAAAAGATAATAATAAGGTTATAACCAAGTATTCATAGAAGAAGTTTAGAAACAAACCAAATGGTTACAACCAAAGGTAAACATAGATGTTACAACATCTACAAGGGAATGATGATAAGGTTGTTAAAGACCAAACATCACAAGCATAAGTGACTCATGCATAATTCAAGAGATTACTTACCATGACAAAGTTCAAGGATGAACATGCATAAATCATAACAATATTCAAGCATGGAACATGTAGAAGTTAAAACATTACTTATAACAAAGATCATGATCAACATGCATAAATCATAACAATATTCAAGCATGGAACATGTATAAGTCAAAACATTACTTATAACAAAGGATTAATATCAACATGCATAAATCATAACAATATTCAAGCATGGAACACATATAAGTCAAAACATTACTTAAACAAAGATCAAGACCAACATGCATAAATATTAACAATATTCAAGCATGGAACATGTATAAGTCAAAACATTACTTAAACATAGATACAATCAATAAGACATGAGTAAGTCAAAACATTACTTAAACATGGAAGCAATCAATAAGACATGCATAAGTCAAAAAATTACTTAAACATGGAAGCAATCAATAAGATATGAATAAGTCAAAACATTACTTAAACATGGATACAATCAATTAGAGGTAACAACCAAGGTAACTTGAACATGGGTGAGACATGTATGCAAACAATCATGTGATTTATGGTGAATCATGTTAGACAAGTAGGTAACAACCAAACATACAAAAGGGATTCAATCAAGGATTCGTAAATAATGAGAAACATCTCAAAGTGAAATCATGTATACTTGAACATGTTTAAAACTAAAACAACAAGTGTATAAGAACATTCAAGGTAAGGTGACAACCAAACATGGAATGCATTCAAACATACATTCATATGTGAAAATCAACTTGAAAAATGTAACAACCATCATGTAACAATAAGAGTGGGAAAGTTCATACATCAATCAAGATTCATACAAGCAAGGTGTGGGTTAATGCAAGCAAGTTGTGTAAGGGGAATCAAGAGAGTCAATCAAAAGAAAACTCATAAAAACCCTATAAAGCATCATATTTTAAACACACACAAATGCAAGGAAAATAATTATTTTTGTAAATTTCTTGATACAAATGAAAAATAGAAATTATCATGGTCAAAGTGAAAAAGGAATGGGATTAAAATGAAAAAAAATCAAAGGAGTTATGATCAAATCAATTTGCAAAGAAAAGCATGACAATTAGTGACAAAAAAAAGTAGGAAATGCATCCTATGGGGTTTGAACCCATGCACTTAGGTCTGCAGACCAAAACATTACCAAACCAACTATTTGCGCGCTTTATGAAACCAAGTTATAGCAAAACAAGATATGGTAAACATCATTTAAATCATAAAAATGAAGCAAAAGGTTGATCCGCAGGATCGAACCTAAGACTGGCAAGGCAAGGAGAGTATTGAAAATGCATGGTAAACCACTGGGGTGGTGATACATCCATTGTATCACCCCCACCCATAAATAGATAAGGCAAAATAACATGATCTGAGGCTTCCAAATTCACGATGGCTGGTCACAAACACAAAACCTCAGCTTTGCAAGAGCAATCATAACTCTCTCATTTCTTCAAGAAATTCAATGATCCAAAGATCAAACTTACTCAGAATTTCACAAGGAACACAATGGTACAATTGGTTTTTGCTAAAAGTGCTTCTATCTCAAAACCCGATAACAATCTAAAAATGACATCAACTTTGCAATTTCAACAGTATGGACTTATTCAAACATAATAAGCAGTAATAAATGGTTCATACACAACACATACAGTATACCAAACATATCTATGATCAGTGTACATCAAAGCACTGCATGGTTTGAAAGTTTCAAGTTCAAGTTAAACTTACCTCTTAGATCTAACTTGGAATCTTCAAGAGAGCTGCTTCCAGGAGTGATTTTTTAATTTAGGAAGCTTTAATACACCTCTAAAGACCTCTTTGAATGCTTAAAATCAAGTGGGATCCCTTATAGCAGAATACCCCTTCTTCTTGCAAAAATGGAAAAATGGCCAATATGGAACTTCAAGAAAATGAAGTTGCAGATGGAAAACCATGTTTGGAACAATTTAAGGGTGATTTATGGAAGGTTTTTGAAGGTTTAGAAATGGTCAGAATAAGGACTTGGCTTTGAAAATGCAGAAAGTCAAAGATTTGGTGGTTTGAGAGTTGACTTTCTATTATAGCAGGTTTTGGATGGTTGTGATGGTTTGAACACCTTTAACAGATGTTTTGTGATGTGTTAGAATGATTTGTTTGGTGGTTTAGTGTTTGGAAGAGGTTTTGAGGAGTTTTGTGCAAAGTGAAGGTTTTTGGCACAAATGATGTTTTGCTTGCAAGATGCTAGTTCAAGAGTGTATTCTCTGGTTTTATACCTTCCCCTTCCCCCCCTCTTTTTCTGACTCAAGTGAACCTTTATTTATAGCGCAAGGTTAGAAATAGAATGTGCAACTTGTTGGTTCCATGGTTTGGTTGAAATCCAACTTAGTGGTTTTGATAATTCTCATGGTTCTAAGGCAAGGTACAAAAGTATCTTGAGTGGTTGAGATATTTATGGCTTTGGAAAAGTGCTTGAGGGAAGAGAGGAAAATTTAGAGGCTCAAGAAACTGATTTTGTGGAAAGGCCATGCTTTATGCAAATGGAAGTCACACCTTTATGCCAAAACTTCCATAAATGGTATGAAACTTGAATCAAGCTTCAAACCTTTATGTAATGACTTTAAAAATAGTAAAATATTCTGATTATAGGTAGATATGCAAGTTTCAATGTTGTCCATCAAAGAATCTTGCAGGTTTGGATGGTTTTGTAACTTGTCTTGGCATGAAAATGACCTAGAAATCAGGTTTTGGACCCCAACTTCTTCTTTTCGAAACTCCTAGCTCACAAATTCTATGAAGGAGTTCTTGTAATTTTTGGAAAGCCCTAAAAATTCTCTACAACTTTTATATTTTGTGAATTGCTTGAATATCAATGTAGCATGTGAAAATTGACCTTGAAGTTGACTGAAAATTGGAGTAACAAAGTTGTCTTGAAAAATTCCAAGTGTTTTTGCAATTCTCCCAAACTTTGAAGCTTCATAAATCAAAATCTAAGCATCTTTTACACATAGGTGGACACTTTTATAGTACATGAGGAGATCTACAAATTGATCTTTGGAACTTACAAAATGGATGTGTGGATGGGAAGTTATGGCCTTTCAAAGTTGGCACTAAAACTAGGGTTTTTCCACACTTAGAAAAATTTTAAGTTGTCTAAGTTTTCTTCTTTTGCAAGAAGCCTCTCAAATCTTGATTTCTCATGATCAAACTCATTGATTGAACATATATTGATGAAATTTGGCTTGAATCCCCCAATTTGAACCAAAAACCCTAAAAGTCAAAGAGTTGACTTTGTCAAATGAATTGTGAACAGATGAATTCAACTATGTGATTTTCAATGAAATTGCCACTTAGCACTTCTCAAACACCATGGGTAGGATTCAAGGATGTGTATGAACATATTGAATCATTTACCAAGGCTTGACATCATGCTTGGGTCAAAAGTCAAAGGCACAGTTGACTTTCCCTAATTTGGGGCCATATGAAATTGGGCTTCAATTGACTTTGTCATACCCCAAATTTTATTCTCAGATTATTTGATCTTTTGCATATCACTCTAGGTAAATCATATTACATAACTAACCAGTTCAACTTTTGTTCATTTTGTTTCACTTATGAATCAGGGTTCGACTTCAGAAGCTTCAAAGGTGGTTGAATTAAGGTTTTAGATATGAGGTTTCTGCTGAGATGGATTCTCTTTGTTCAGAGGTTATTTCTTTCAGTTATTATACTCAAGTTTGAGACAAAGGTGTTGGTTTTTCAATTGTCATGAGAAGTGCCAATCAGAGATTTATCAAGGCACGACTTCAGTTCTCTGAATGACTACAAAGGTGTCATTTGTTCAGGATTTCATCAGTGGTTTGACTAGAAAGACCCAAAATCAAGATTTTGGAGGATTAAGATTTCTCACCCTTTGTGTTTATGATTGATAAACGTTGTTCAATTGTGTCTTTTAAGGATAGCGGGCTCAATGCGTGTATAAGTACTATTTGGATGGTTAAGGTTTTCACTATTGGCATGAGGATTTGTCAGATTGTTGTCCAATCAAGATCATTTCAAGATGGATTCGAGTTTGTGTTGTTGTTCAGGATTTGTGGCAGACAAGGTTTTAGGTGATGTGGAGGCATATTATTTCCATATCCATCCCGTAACCACTTTCTTAATCAATTTCTTTCATTTCATGTTCATAAATCCATTTTTTATCCACATTTCATCCAATTACCCATAAAATCAATTCATAATCCATTTCCACTTTCCAAATTTAATTTATCCATTTCCCTAATCTTTATTCATTTTATTTTCCCATCTTTTCTAAATCCATTTTAAAACATTCCTATCAAATCTTCAACTTCATTTCCATTATCCATATTTCTAGTCCATTTCATAAACCCAAATTCATTTTTTTAAATTATCATTATAAAAGTCCATTACGCAAATATTATTTTTCTTTTTCTTTTCTAGGCCCATTAGACTTTTCTTTTTCTTTTCTTCTCATAAACAATATTACAAAAAAAAAACAAATACAAGACAACCCACTCCAAAAACAAATCTTGCCATTTCCAAACAACACCAAGCCAAAAAGAACTCTGCACCAATTTTCCTACTGCTTACACCAAAAAAGCATACGACACAAGCACCTAAACCAAACTGCTGTAAGAAACCGTACTGTTACATACTAATGACAACACAAAGCCGCTCCAAAGTCATGCGCAATTCGTACAATTTGAAAAGCCACGCGCAAACGTACCTTGTCACAACCACTCCTAAAAAGATCTTTGCTACCTTGTTGCATCAGAACCTGCAGTATGATAACAACAGCTACACAATGACACTTCTGCAGCATATGAAAAGAACAATACAAGTAGTTCAAGACAAAATATAAACTTAATAAACAAAGATTGTTTTGCAATAAAAAGAGAGGGATAAAAGAATAAAGGGGGGGGAGATCAATTAAACGGAGGAGGGGAAGCCAAGAGAAAGAATTCTCTGTAACCTTCAAGGAGAACCATCACAAACCCTTTGAAACTCACAACAACCTCCATTGTTTGTTTCTTCTCTGTGAAACCACAACAAAGCATACTTTAACCCGTTCAAACTTCACCTTCCATAGCCGATACCACAAAATACAACCTTGTTTTAAGAACAACTTTGTTCGTCCACCTCAACTTGAATCCATCCCTTATTCATCCAACCTCTTCTCTCCTTGCTACTAATCAATTTTCTCCATCTACTTCCTTTAAATCCATCATCAATCTCTTCTCATCATCGAGCCCCTTCCCCCACACAACATCCTTAAGCACTTAAAAAAAAACAACAACTACAAAAAAAACTCCAATCGATTCAGAAAAAATTGAGACGAGGAAGATGGAAGGAAACAATAACAAATTAAGAGCAAACTTGAACGAAACTTGAAGGGAAAAGAGATATAGAAGCAAGCCAAGCGTTGATTTGACGTTGCTAAAGAGAGAAGGACAGACGAATTATGCAAGAAGATTGGGATTTGACACAACCGTGTTTTGTTCTTCTTCATTTTCTCTTTTGATTAAACGTAAGCTTGCTCTATTCCTCAATGTCGTTTTCTGATGCAGGATAGGGTTCATTTTCTTATTTTAAAGTTATTTATTTTTAGTTTTGCTGATTAACCGTGCCATTCCCTTTAGTTAGTTTTTTCATGCTGAGCATTTTTTTTATTTCATAACTTGATTTGGGCTTTACTAAGCCCGTGATGTTTTCCTTCTCACACACGTTATTTCAAAGTGCACCCAGATACATCTGGGTTTTGTTTTAAGATAGAATTAGTTAACTGGGTTTTTAGATTTAATTAGTTATTTAGTTTTAGTTTTTTTAGACTTAATTAGTTAATTGATTTTGTTAATTAGAATTTAGTTAGTTAGTTCTTATTAAATTTTAGAATTAGTTAGGTTTTTTTAATTAAAGGCTAATCTAATTTAGTTATTTAAGTTTATTTAGAAATTAGTTTAATTAGTTTTTAGCTTAATTAGTGAATTAGTTAGTTAATTGGATTTTGGTTTAATTTGATTTTATTCTTAAATTTAATCATGACATTTCTATATTTTTATTAATTCCTGATGTTTGATCTAATTCTTATTGCTATTGGATATGTTTAAATTCTGATTTCGACGTCATACCTTTGGAGTGTTTGATTTTCCTGAGCATTTAATGTATATTGCTATTCCTCTTACACTTGGGGCTCGAGGTTTATCTCTTTGTCCCTTAGTTGCTTCCTCCCTAATTCTAAAGGAAAATATCCCCTTCTGTTGACTTCCATGTCATGTTGGATAAACTTGTCTATCTTTCCCCCGAGACCTTGTGATAGTCTTTCCTTTTGTAACCTAGTTTAGGTCTGGAGTCGTCGTACTCTAAGTAAGTGTCATGGTTATGAACACTTATCTCCCTCCTTTTGGTCTGGTTAGAACCAATTGGTATTTCAACTTAGAATTAAGTGTAGAGTTGGTAAACTCTATGTGAATATCATGGTTATGGATACTTTCTTTCCCCTTTGACTTTGGTCAAGGTCAACCTTAGTTAGTTTTTAACTTAGATCTAGTGAGTTGGTTAACTCTACGTAAGTATCATGGTTATGGATACTTACTCCCCTTTGGAACCTTGATCATTATCAATAATTCCTCATCCCTAGTTAGGAGAGCTACGGTTGCTCTGATTCCATCCTAGTCAGGATACATAGGCACGAGATGCAACATCTTGGCGAGCATACTTAGTGTACATACCCCTAGGTCTTTACCTTAGCACATTTCTCTTAGCAAGCAAATTATAGCATAACACAAATACTAACAAGAGGTTCCTATAGAGTAATACGTATACTTAAGATGCTAACACCTTCCCTAGGTATAACCAACCCCCGAACCTTAGATCTCTAGCTTTGTTGTTACATAGCACACTTAGGGTTTTCTTCAATCTTTACCCTTTCCTTTGGTTAAATCAAAGATCGATGGTGGACTTCATGATTTGTGATTCAAGTTAATTAATAGCTTGATACTCGATTCTCATCGTAATAGAAATGGTGACTTCACTGGGGTAGTTAGATCCCCTAAGAGGTTTAAGCCCACCTTGTTTGTATTTATGTTATTTAATATGTTTTCTTGCTTGTATATCTGTATATTTGTAAATATTTGTATATATATTTGGTTGTGCTTAGGTTTTCTGTATGCAGGGTTGTCACCTTGAGTGGTGAGGATAAGTCTTATACTTGGACTTGAGTGCACCTATGATAGGAAGGTGGTATATTCAAGTAGGCTTATAGGGAGTTGATTCCTGACCAAGCTGACTTGAGAAACCACCACTCAGTGGAGGCCCTCTTGGTAGTAGTTTTGTTGAACGCGTATTCGTGAAAACATTACTACTTTTAACCTAGGAGCCCATGCCACTGTGGACCTTTAGATTACATCTTTACCCCATTTTGGCCTTGTTAGGATGTAGTGGATAACTATGAGGGAGTAATCCCGAAGTAGTTGATACGCGATAGTACACTTGGACGAGACTCTTTTGAGAATATTATCGACTACCGAGTGATTTGGGAAATTGATAATATCCGAAAGATGGGTTGTTGACTCTGGGAACCTCTTAGAACCATGTTTTGCAGATTTGAGAACCTTTAGTAGACATCTTTTGGGATGGGTAGACCATGGCTCCACGCTCGCGTTCTTTAAACTTAGGCCCTTGCTTGTTTATCTGTTTACCTATTTGTATATGTGAATCTTTGTTTGCATGTGTTTGTGCATTCTTTTATTCATGAGCATCATATCATAAAAGTTTCATGGAACTTAAACTTTTGTTTGTAAACATCAGGGTTGTTATGGACAGTAAAAGGAAGAAAACTTTGAAGTAAATTTACAAGAGTCTTAACTTGGATGACCTGAGGAGGTTGAGTACCTTGGTGACAGATCTAGAGGGATTCAAGAGCAGATATGAGAAACTGTTGTCATAATTAAAGATAAATATGGATAATGGACTCCTCTCCATACTTCTCCAGTTCTACAATCCAGTCTACCATTGTTTTACTTTTCCTAATTATCAGCTGGTACCTACACAAAAAGAATACTCCTATCTGGTTGGGTTGCCCATTCTTGACGAGTCTCCTTTTCCAATCATGGAGAAAGACCCTAAGGAGAAAGATAGTGCTAAGGTTACATGCTTGGGATTGGTAGATATTCAGAATAACATGATTACCAAAGGAGGAGTTTTTGGCTTGACTACTGAGTTCTTGGTGGGGAAAGCTCAATACTATGCTGATCATTTGAGTATGGATGCATTCGAGGCTATCCTTGCCTTGCTCATTTATGGCATCTTTTTGTTCCCTAGATTTGAAAATTTTGTGTATCTCAATGCCATCAAAATCTTCTTGAAAAAGAACCCTGTGCCTACTTTGCTAACGAATGCATATCATTCTGTTCATTTGAGGAATTTCCACAATGGAGGGATGATCACTTTCTGTGCACCTTTACTATACAAGTGGTTTATTTCACACTTGCCTAAGGTTAACGCCTTTTGGGATCTTAAGAAAGGTTTGTGGTCACAAAAGAACATGGTTCTCACTCACTCTAACATCGATTGGTACAATTGTGACTACGATGGAGTAATAATCATTGACAGTTACGGAGACTTTAGTAATGTACCTCTTCTTGGTACTAACGGAGGGATCAGTTACAATCCAGTCCTTGCTCGTCGACAGTTAGAATATCCTTTGAAGTATAAGCCCAACAGTGTTCATGTGGAAAGTATTTTCTTCAAGGAAGAGAAGAATAATCAAGAGTTGAAAGAGAAGATTCTAAAAGCTTGGAGTCATTTGCATAAGAAAGGGAAGAAAGACCTAAGAAAACCTAACTTTGTTGCTTTAGAACCATATCTCCAATGGGTCCGAAAGAGAGCTATTGAGTTGAAGATGCCTTATTCTTAGCAAGAACCCATGGCTTTGAAGGAGGAGCATACTTTGATCTTCATGTCTGAGGAGGAGAAGCTGAGAATCGCTTTGAGAAAAGCACAACAAACAGAAGACGCTTGGAAGCACAAGTATCAAGTGGTTGTTGAAGAAAATGCAGAACTCTAGAAACAACTGCAGTTGGAGAATGAAGTACTCTCTTCTAAGAAGAGGAGGGTGCAAGAGGATTTATTTTCTTCTAGCCCTCAGTCAACCCCATGGAAGCTGATTATGGATAAGCTCATTCTCGAGAAGGCCCAGATGGAAGAAGAGATCAAGAAGCTCAACATGAGGCTGTTAGGAGAACCTTCTTAGGACTTTTGTTAGCTTTTATTTAGCTTTATATTTAAGACTTTTGTAAGGGGTACTGATATTTTGTAATTCAATCTTGTTGAGCAATGAAGTTAAGTCTATAACTCTATTTGATGTTTGCAAATATCTGAGTTCCATGATACTTTGTGCATTTGCATTCATATTTTATTAACCATTCAAGGAACTAAAGTTTGTTTTGCAAATATTATATAATGGATTCCGGAAAAAGGACAACTTCAGAGTTTGTGTTCCAAAGTCCAAATTCAGAGAATATGAGAAAGTTGGGAGGTTTAGTAGAAGACCCTGAGGCGTTCAGAAGGAAGTGTGGGAATATGTTGTTGTTACTAAAACTTTAAGTGGATGAAGAGATGTTGTTGGCGCTCGTGTAGTTCTACGATCCGATCTATCACTATTTCACATTTTCAGATTACCAATTGTTGCCAAATTTAGAAGAGTACTTTGCACTAATGGGATTAGGCATCACTCATAAACCATTTTCTAGAGGAGAGGGGACTCATAGTGAAAGGGTAATTGCAGAGGCTACGCATTTGGAGATGACTGAAGTACAACCTCACATGACTGTTAAGGGAGGTTTTAACGGATTGCCAGTTGTGTTCTTATTTGAAAAAGCTCAGTACTATGCTGAGTCGAAGAATTCTGAAGCATTCGAGGCTATCTTGGTTTTGTTGATTTATGGACTTTCCCTATTTCCAACTGCTGATGATTTTGTTGATAAGAGTGCAATCAACCTTCTCTTGATCAAGAATCCTATACCTACTTTGTTGGATGACGTGTATTTTTCCATTCATCGAAGAAGCTATCATGGAGTTGGACAGATTGCATGTTGCACTGCTCTTCTTTACAAGTGGTTCATTTCGTACTTGCCAAGACTACCAGCACTCTGGGATATGTAGAGTGGACTCTCATGGATAAAGAGATTATTGTTACTCAAACACTTAGGCATTAAGTGTTATGACCCTATGTATGAAGGGATTACCATGATTCAAAGCTGCAGAGATTTCCCAAATGTACCGCTTATCAACACTAATGGTTGCATCAGCTACAATCTTATCCTAGCTCGCCGCCAGTTGGGATACCCGATGAAGAATGAACCTGACCTGGTTCTCTTGAGGAGTTTCTACCTTGAAGAAGGGAAAGATCCAGTCCACAAGGCTCAGATTGTGTATGCTTGGCGTCACGTTCACATGAGGGGGATGACTGCTTTGGATTACCCTGACATTTCTGTTTCATAATCCTACTTATCATGGGTGAAAGAAAGAGCACTGAAGATGTTCTACTCCCGCTTTGAGCCAAGCCCGACAAAACCCACTCTTGTTGAAGAATTGAAAGCTTCTTTGGCTAAAGCTGAAGAAGAAGGGAAAGCTTGGAGAGATAAATATTTCAGGATTATGCAAGAAAAGGAAGAGCTATAGAAGTTGATCCATCAAAATGGAAATAAGATTCAACCAGAAGATGAAGGCCTCTCTTGTCAGAGGATTTAGGATCTTATTTTCTGTGTTTTATTATTAATCTGTATTGAAGATTTTTGTTTCAGTTTCAAATTATTATGTAAAACTCTCAGTTTCTAATTTATGAAGACTTTGAACTTGATTTATTCCCCATTATTATAATGTTTGTGAATATTTCTTTGGATTCCTTGAATGTTTAATTTTGCATTTGCATTTGCACTCGTAAGCATTTCATATGCATTTGCCATTCTGTGTCTCATCTCGTTGTCTTATCTTCAGAATCACACTGAATTCCCGACATCAATACAACACATGAGCCCAAGCTTGTTAAAGAATGGTAGAACAGAAATTGGATTTGGATAGGGTCGACAATGAACTTGAAGAGCTACGACAAAGTGTGGGGCGGATTATAGAGGTCATACAAGTCATTAATGCAAAGATGGACACTCAGGCTACTGTGGTTTATAAAGTCACTAACATAGCTGTAGAGTTGATCCCAACGGAAGTCACTATTGCAAATATACCACCCTATGGATTACCACTTGGTTTTGTACCTCCACCTCTTACAATTTCGGTCAATCAATAGTCAGTTCCTTTAGGGGCAGAGATTCCTCAAGCTGTTCCAACCTGCACTCCAGCCTTTGTGCAAGCTCAAGTGCGTCCTGTTTTTCATAATCATCAACAAGTATTTGAAATTCCTGATGGATCCGAAGAAGGAAGTGGACGACATGAGAAATTGAAGGAAATAGTAGAAACCATAGGGAGGAAAGTTAGGGCAATAGAGGGAAACAATATCTTTGGTACTGATGCCAGGGATATGTGTTTAGTGTCTGGATTGGTAATTCTACCAAAATTCAAGGTCCCCAACTTTGATCAATACTCTGGTGCTACTTATCCTCGGACACACTTAATCATGTATTACCAATGAATGGTTGCTCACGTAGAAGATGATAAGCTAATGATCCATTGTTTCCAAGACAGCCTGAAAGGAGCATCTGCCAAATGACATTTGAGCCTAGATCAGTCTCACATTCACAGTTTCTAAGACTTGGCTAACGCTTTCATAAAGCATTATAAATACAATATGGATCTAGCCCCTGGCAGAAGACAATTGTTGAGTATGTCACAAAGAAGTTATGAATTTTTCAAAGAGTACGCACATTGTTGAAGGGAAACCACCTCTCAGGTGGAACCTCCTTTAAATGAAAAAGAGTTGACAGATTGGTTCGTAGACACTGTAAGACCAGAATTTTATGAAAAAAATGATTAGAAGCATTCTGATATAGTGGCTGTGGGGGTGAGAGTGGAATTGGGATTGAAGAGCGGAAAAATGACTAGTAGCTCCAGTGGTTCCAACAACGGTAATGTTAAGAAGTTCAGTGGCAATTTTCATAAGAAGAAGGAGGGAGAAACAAACGCCATAATAGTGGGGAGAAAGAACCAGACTTGGAAGCAACCCTACCGACAGTATCAACAGCCTCAACAAGGCTCTGTTCAGCAACCTCAGCAAAATTTAACTCAACAACCAATGTATCCAATACAATATGCCCAATAACCATATGTGGCAGCTGTCACACCCGCTTCCAATCATTCTATTCCAACTTATCAGACGGTGCAGCAGACACATATATATCAACTAATTTAGTAGCAAGGGTATCAATGAGCACCCAACATTCCACCTTATCAGCAATACCAGTAGCCTAGGGCTCAAACGCCAAGGAAAAATTATCAAAATCGAAGACCAGTAGCGAGACCTCCAATTCCTAAGATACCAATGACTTATACGGAGTTGTACTCGTCTTTGGTGCAACAAGGGATGATAACAACACGACCGCTAGGACCACCTGCAGACACCTCATCTTCTTACTACAATCCAAATGCTCATTGTGCATTTCATGAGGGTGCTGTCAGCCATGACTTAGAAGGGTGTCTTGCCTTGAAGCATCTTGTTAGAGAGCTCATGGAAAAAAAGATTTTGTCTTTTGATGACGTACAACCCAATGTCAAAAATAATCCATTGCCAAATCATGGAGGAGTTTATACCATAGAAGAAGCGTCATATGAGAGGATAGTTTGTGATGCGTCAGAAATCAAGACCCCATTGCGGTCACTTTATGAGAAATTGTTAAAGGTGGGACTGATTGAAGGTACCCATGATGATTGTGAAAAATCTTCTGTTAATCCTAAAGGGTGTGGAGTGGTTCAAAAGAGTGTGCAAAGTTTGATTGATGATGGACTGTTGCAAGTGTGTAGCAAAACCGAGAAGGAGGAAGTTTCAGTAGTTTAGCCTATCTTCAATCTACCGAAGAAAGGTGAAAAAGTTCATGTGTTTAATATGACCAGTAAAAATGTGAAGCCTGTTTTAAACAAATATGCTATTGTTCAGCCCCGACCAGTTATCATCCAGAAGCCAAGATCGTTTCCTTTTGAGAGTACAAAAATGGTCTCGTGGAGATATGATATGACTGTGGTGGACCAAAGATCAGGGAAGGTTATTCAAAATGAGGAAGTAAAGAGTAACCAGGTTGACGTGATGAATATTGTGGGAACAAGTAAGATGACTCGTAGCGGTCGAGTATATCAACCCAAAATAACAGTGGTCCCTCAAAAAGAGGTCACCCCTGCCATGACGATAAAAGATAGAGAAGTGCAAGTGAATGAAGGAGATGCTGAGGAGTTTTTTAGAATTATCCAAAAAAGTGATTACAGGGTTGTTGATCAGCTTCATCAAACTCCCTCAAAAATATCAATCTTGTATCTCCTGATGAATTCTCCAGCCTATAGAAAGGCTTTACAGAAGGTATTAATGCAGGCACACGTGGCAAAAGATATAACCATTGGCCAATTTGATTTTTTGATAGCCAACATTACAGCCTACAACACTTTGAGTTTCAGTGATGAAGAGCTGCTAAGGGAAGGATGTAATCATAATCGTGCATTGCACGTATCTAACGGATGTCAAGAAGATGCTTTGGCATGAGTTTTGGTTAACAAGGGCTCCTCATTGAATGTATTGCCTAAAAGGACGCTTGCAAAATTAGCATATGAAGGGGCAGAGATGAGGTCGACGTTGTTAATTGTTAAGGCTTTTGATGGTTCGAGGAGGACAATTGCTGGGGAAGTAAAGTTACCGATTATGATAGGTCCCCATGTGTTCGACATCATGTTTAAGGTGATGGACATTGATCCAGCTTATAGCTATTTGTTGGGACGACTTTGGATTCATGCGCCTGGAGCAGTGACTTCCACTCTGCATCAAAGGATGGAATTTATGGTGAATGACAAGCTGGTAATTGTACATGGTGAAGAGGACTTAATGGTGAGTAATTTTTCATCATTCAGGTATATTGAAGTAGATGAGGATGCGTTGGAAAATTCTTTCCAAGCATTTGAGATAGTCAACACAGTCATGATAGATGAAGCAGTGGCAAAGAGTGGTCCATCTTTTGCATCCGCCCAGAGCATAAAATCTACATTGAAAAAAGGTACTCCTGCAGGCTAGGGAGATGTCATCGAAGTAAAAGCAAGATTGGGTCGCCAAGACTTGGGTTACAAACCAACTCATGTTGAAGCATCAGAACATGCCGAAGGACGTCCAAAGACTATTCAAGAGTTGGTCATCAGTGGAGGATTCTAAGTTAATGTTGTGGGAGAAGACTTTGAAGATGAGGATGTTAAACACTTGGTATATCATTGCGAGACTGCTTTAAGCAACTGGGAAGTTGTTGAGATCCCTGTGATCTTTCCTGTGTTGAAGTAATTTGCGTGTTTTTTTCACTTGTTGTTGTTTTTCAAATCTCCATAGTCGTGCCCAAGGCTATAGGATATTTTTGTAGGGCCCCGTGCTTTCAAGAATATTATGATTAATGATGTTTTTTTGTTAAATTCTTCGTTGTTGTTTCATTTATTGTCTAATGCTTTCACTTTTAAAAGGAAATGGCAATTTTTTTACAAAATAAATAAATAAAACAATTTTCTTTTTGTTGCATTTGTCTTTGTGTGTTTTAATAAATTAAGTCATTCCAACGTGCAGTGATACCCCAAAACCCGTTGAATCCAACGACTTTGTTTTCCCTCCTGACGTCGACACACCTATACACCAAGCCGAAGATGAGGATGAAGATTTCGAGATCCCTGATAAACTGGAAAATATGGCATATTATGAGTACACAGACCTTCAACCTCATAAGGAGCAGGTGGATATTATTAACCTTGGCACCGAAGAAGACATGAAAGAGGTCAAGATTGGGGCAACACTTGGGGCAGAAGTCAAGCAGCAATTAGTGAAGCTTTTAGAAGAGTATGTTGATGTATTTGCTTGATCATGTCAGGATATGTCGGGTTTAGACACTGACATAGTGGTTCACAAGTTACCGATTCGACCAGAATGTACACCCGTCAAACAAAAGCTCCGAAGAACTAGACCTGACATGGCTCTTAAGATTCAGGATGAGGTGAAAAAGCAGATTGATGCAGATTTCTTGGCAGTATCCTAATACCCTGAATGGGTGGCCAACATCGTGCACATGCCAAAGAAAGATGGGAAAGTCAGGATGTGTGTGGATTATAGGGATCTGAACAAGGCCAACCCGAAGGATGATTTCCCTTTATCCCATATTGATACTTTGGTAGATAATACAGCTCACTTTGCAGTTTTCTCATTTATGGATGGTTTATTTGATTACAACCAAACCAATATGGATCCAAATGATATGGATAAGACTACTTTCATCACTCCTTGGGGAACTTATTGTTATAAAGTTGTGCCTTTCAGTTTGAGGAATGATGGTGCCACTTACCAAAGAGCCATGGTGACATTATTTCATGATATGATTCACAAGGAGATAGAAGTCTATGTCAATGACATGATCTCCAAATCTCAGAGTGAAGAAGATCATTTGGATCACCTTTTGAAGTTGTTTAAGAGACTTAGGAAGTATCAGTTGAGACGGAATCCTGCCAAGTGTACCTTTGGAGTGAGATCTGGGAAGTTACTCAATTTCATTTTTAGTCAACGAGGAATTGAGGTAGATCCAGATAAGGTTCGAGCTATTCAAGAGATGCCGGCTCCGCAGACTGAGAACCAAGTTATAGGTTTCTTTGGAAGATTGAACTATATATCCAGATTTATTTCCAATATGACTCCCACTTGTGAGCCAATTTTCAAGTTGTTGCGTAAAAATCAGGCAGTTGTTTGGAACTCGGATTGTCAGCAAGCTTTTGATAAGATGAAGGGTTAACTTCAAGAACCTTCGATCTTAATTCCTCCTGTTCCTGGAAAGCCTCTTTTCATGTACTTAACAGTTCTTGAAAATTCAACGGGCTGCGTGTTGGGTCCACAAGACGAGTCTGGACGAAAAGAGCACGCCATCTATTATTTGAGCAAGAAGTTCAATGACTGTGAAAGTTGATATTCACTTTTAGAGAAAACTTGTTGTGCTTTGGCATGGGTTGCCAGGAATTTGAGGCAATATATGATCTGTCATACTACTCTATTGATTTCAAAAATGGACCCAATAAAGTATATCTTTGAGAATCCCGCTCAGATAGGAAGGCTCGCCCGTTGGCATATGTTATTATCATAATATGACATTCACTATGTTGCTCATAAGTCTATAAAGGGTAGCATCTTGTCAGATTACCTTGCAGACCAGCCAATAGAAGACTATGAACCGCTGAAGTTTGACTTTCCTGATGAAGACATCATGTTGATAAAGAAGGATTATGAAGAGCCAAGTCAAGATGAGGGTCCTGAACCTGGTTCCCGGTGGAAGATGATGTTTGATGGTTCCTCCAATTACAATGGCCATGGTATAGACGCCATTTTGATGAACCCAGATGGTGGATACACTCCATTCACAACCAGGCTATGTTTTGAGTATACTAACAATATTGCCGAATATGAAGCTTGCATTCTAGGCTTTGAGGCAGTAATTAATCTTTGAATCAAAATCCTTGAAGCAAGTTGTGACTCAGCCTTGGTGATTTATCAAGTCAAAGGCGAATGGGAGACCAAAGATGAAAAACTGATCCCATATAGAGCATACATTATTGACATGATCGAGTACTTTGATGAGATCATTTTTAAACATGTCCCAACTACTGAAAATCACATTGATGACGCATTGGCTATGCTAGACTCAATGTGGAAGGTTAGATTTGTTAATGAAGCGACACTTATCCGAATAAAGAGGAAGACTAAGCCAATCTATTGCCAAGTGGTAGAAGAAGAGACAAACGAGAAACCATGGTTTTATGATATCAAGAAGTATCTCCAGAATCAGGAATATCCAGTTGATGCTACATCACTTGACAAGAAAAATTTGAGGAGATTGGCATCCAAATTCTTTCTTAGTAATGATGTGCTTTACAAGAGAAATTATGACATGGTTTTGCTTAGGTGTGTCGACAGACGAGAAGCAGATTTGTTAATGCAAAATATTCATGAAGGAACATTTGGAACTCACGCCAATGGATATGATATGTCTAAAAAGATTCTGAGAGTTGGGTACTACTGGTTGACTTTAGAAACCGACTGCATCCAATATGCCAGAAAATTCCACAAATGCCAAATTTATGCGGACAAGGGGTATGTGCCTCCAGCATTGCTAAATGTTTTATCATCACCTTTGTCGTTCTCTATGTGGGGCATTGACATGATTAGGGAAATTGAACCAAAGGCTTCTAATGGGCACCGTTTCATTCTAGTCACTATTGATTACTTTACAAAGTGGGTCGAAGCTGCATCTTATGCCAATGTTACTCGACAAGTGGTGGCCCGTTTTATCAAGAAGGAGATTCTATGTCGATACGGAATCCCAAGCTAAATCATAACAGATAATGGTACAAATTTGAATAATAAAACAATGAAAGAGTTGTGCAATGACTTCAGAATTGAACATCACAACTCTTCTCCCTATCGTCCCAAGATGAACAGAGTTGTCGAAGCTGCAAATAAAAACATCAAGAAGATTATGCAAAAGATGGTGAAGACCTATAAGGATTGGCACGAGATGCTGCCATTTGCCTTGCATGAGTATAAAATATTTGTTCGCACTTCGACAGGGGCAACCCTTTTTTCATTGGTGTATGGGATGGATGCAGTACTTTCTATTGAGGTTGAAATACCTTCCTTAAGAGTCATAATGGAAGCCAAGCTTGAAGAAGCGGAATGGGTGAGGGAAAAATTTGATCAGCTGGACCTTATTGATAAGAAGTGCATGGTTGCAATGTGTCACAACCAATTATATTAGAAAAGGATCAAGAGAGCTTTTGACAAGAAGGTTCGCATCCGAGAGTTCCGAGAAGGGGAGCTTGTACTCAAGAAGATTTTTCCAGTTCACAAAGATACTCGTGGAAAATGGATGCCTAACTATGATGGTCCATTTGTTGTATAAACAGTTTTCTCAAGAGGCTCGTTAATTCTCACAACAATGGATGGAGAACAACTTACCCACCCGGTGAATTTTAATGCAGTACGAAAATATTATGCCTAAGGAACCTGATAAGCCTAAAACCCGTAAGGGAGGCTTATGCAATAATGGGTATCCCGCTGGATCATAACCTATGAAGGAGGTCCGGGCAAAAGTTAGGGATGAAATGAAAATATGAGCTCGCTAAGTTGAAAACCCGAAAGGGCGGCTTAGGAAAAAATGAGTGTCCCGATGAATTGAAAACTCAAAAGGGAAATCTAGGCAAAAGTTAGGGGCAAAGGCATTTCATTGCATCAGATGGTTGTCACCTCCGCGGGAGAGTATACAAGAAGTTCATTTCAACCACTCTTGTTAGAAGCGAGGTTTTGGAGGACTCTTAGTCATTAAGGATAGATTGTCATTGGGTTCAATATAACCTTTTTCCATGTTTCCATTTTCAATTGTAAATTTCCTATGAAGCTTTGTCATTTACAAGCTTCCATTCTTGAATAAAATCAGATTTTTGGACCATTCATTTATTTACAATTTACTATTTTCCCTATTTTTCTTTGTTATGAAAAGCATTGATTATTGATCAATAATAATTTTGAAAGCAAAAGGTTTGAATTTAAAAATAGTTTTTGAAAGCTTAACAAAACATAAGGTTGCTTTGGTTCACGGGAAAATTCAATGGAAATCATACGTTCCCCAAGAAAGTCTTAAGGTGGCAGAAGTTTTGATGTGCAATCTCAATACATTTCCCACTGAAACTCCAGTTGATTTGATTTGTTAGATTATTCCTCTAATCGTGTGTGGTTACCAAGATTAAAGATTGTCTCCCCAGTATTCTCTACGAGATACGTTTTGATAGCATGAAGACTCATCCTTAGTGGAGTCATTCAAGGTCTCTACTGAAAATTACATTGCCATTTCTGACAAACTTTCCTAAGCTTCGTATTTCCCAAGTGGAGTGGGTTTATTTCCCAGCGGACATTCGGACGCCTTTGTTCTTTGAATTCAGTGTGATTCTTTGCTTGCTTAGCGAGATAGATACATTTATCTATTTTTCTCATGCGAGTCTCTGGATTCTTTGTCTCTTGTTATAGTTGGCTCTTGCATATCATTAATCATTCGCATCATGATATATCATGTGTATTTTGCACGCTTTAGGATCTTTGGTTGTTACCACTTGTTTTGTTTGTTTTATCCTGGTTGTTACCAACTGTCTTGTTTGTTAAATTCGTTTGTCGCGGGCAACCTCCATCTTTTCATGTTGTTGATCGGAACCACTGTCTCTACTTCAGTTGTTACTGACTCTATTTTATGGTTGTGGGTTGTCACTTGTATCTCTTTCAAGTCTAGTTGTTACTAAGCACCTTTAGTCGCCTCCATCTGCTATTGATATTGTTTTCTTGGTCGTTACCAGTCTTTCTCCATGAGGTCTAGTCGTTACTAGCAATCTCCGATAAAGTCCAATAGTAATTGGAATTCTTTAAAGTCTAGTGGTGACTGGAACTGTTTTAAGTCCAATTGTAGTTGGCATTTCTTTTGAAAGTCCAGTGGTGACTGGCATTTTCTTTAAAGCCCAATGGTAATTGGCATTTCTTTTGAAAGTCTAGTGGTGACTGACATTGTTTTAAGTCCAATGGTAGTTGGCATTTATTTTAAAAGTCCAGTGGTGAATGGCATTGTTTTAAGTCCATTAGTAATTGACATTTTGTTTTAAAGTCCAGTAGTGACTGGCATTTTCTTTTTAAAGTCTAGTGGTGACTGGCATTTTCTTTAAGTCCAATGGTAGTTGACATTTCTTTTGAAAGTCCAATGGTGACTGGCATTGTTTTAAGTTCAATGGTAGTTGGCATTTCTTTTGAAAGTATAGTGGTGACTGGGATTGTTTTAAGTCCAATGGTACTTGGCATTTCTTTGGAAAGTCCAGTGGTGACTGGCATTATTTGAAAATCCAATGGCTATTGGTACCAAAGTCCAATTGTTTTAGCACTCTTATCCCACTTTGCTTTTGTTATTCGGAGTTTGTTTATTTCTTTGTCTTTTCTGGCGTTTCTTGAAGATCCCGTTTGAACTCTTCATTTTAAGAAATTTCTAGAAATTTTGTTTGCTTTCTGTTATTTGCCTGATCTCTTGTAAGAAGATTATTTCTTAACCCCCTTGTTCTCTGGTTAGAATATCACTTTTTCTTTGATTCTCTTATTAGAAGATCAAGCCTTTGTTTAAGTTGATCCTCAGTAGAGATCATGCTTCTTTTTGGTTTTTTTATCCCTGTGGAGAGTTTATATATTCTCTTTATTTTACAGTGTCATTCGGTCATGTCTGGACTTGTTGATCTACAACTCTAGATATTCCTCGGTGGGGACCGTCTTTTGGTTCTACCTCCAGGGAAGATCCTATCCTTCTAAAGTGTCAGTTGGTCATGCTTGAACCTGTTGCTCCATCACTTTAGATTCCCTCAGTTTGTTTTAGCTTCCCTAGTGTCACTATCTTTCCCCAGTGAGTGGTCACTTATTGTGTCTTTTCTTTCTATTTTGCGTTCGTTTCCTCTGCATGTTGCATTTATCATCCCATCATTTTCATTGTGATAGAATTCATTGCATGTCAGCATTGAATGGTTTTCTTTTGTCCATAGCATAGCATGTCATTGCATCTAAGGAAAAAAATTTGGTTATCTATATCTAAATACCTTGTCACCATGATTTCATGAGGATGACCATCACTCATGTCATCCGGTAAAGATATTTAAATAGGGGCAACTGTCATACCCTAAATTTTACCCTTAGATTCTTTGATCTTTTGCATATCATTCTAGATCAACCATATTACATAACTAACCAGTTCAACTTTTGTTCATTTTGTTTCACTTATGAATCAGGGTTCGACTTCAGAAGCTTCAAAGGTGGTTGAATTAAGGTTTTAGATATGAGGTTTCTGCTGAGATGGATTCTCTTTGTTCAGAGGTTATTTCTTTCAGTTATTATACTCAAGTTTGAGACAGAGGTGTTGGTTTTTCAATTGTCATGAGAAGTGCCAATCAGAGATTTATCAAGGCACGACTTCAGTTCTCTGAATGACTACAAAGGTGTCATTTGTTCAGGATTTCATCAGTGGTTTGACTAGAGAGACCTAAAATCAAGATTTTGGAGGATTAAGATTTCTCACCCTTTGTGTTTATGATTGATAAACGTTGTTCAATTGTGTCTTTTAAGGATAGCGGGCTCAATGCGTGTATAAGTACTATTTGGATGGTTAAGGTTTTCACTATTGGCATGAGGATTTGTCAGATTGTTGTCCAATCAAGATCATTTCAAGATGGATTCGAGTTTGTGTTGTTGTTCAGGATTTGTGGCAGACAAGGTTTTAGGTGATGTGGAGGCATATTATTTCCATATCCATCCCGTAACCACTTTCTTAATCAATTTCTTTCATTTCATGTTCATAAATCCATTTTTTATCCACATTTCATCCAATTACCCATAAAATCAATTCATAATCCATTTCCACTTTCCAAATTTAATTTATCCATTTCCCTAATCTTTATTCATTTTATTTTCCCATCTTTTCTAAATCCATTTTAAAACATTTCAATCCCCATTCATATCCAATCTTTAACTTCATTTCCATTATCCATGTTTCTAGTCCATTTCATAAACCCAAATTCACTTTTTTAAATTATCATTATAAAAGTCCATTACACAAATATTGTTTTTCTTTTTCTTTTCTAGGCCCATTAGACTTTTCTTTTTCTTTTCTTCTCATAACCAATATTACAAAAACAAAACAAATACAAGACACCCCACTCCAAAAACAAATCTTGCCATTTCCGAACAACACCAAGCCAAAAAAAACTCTGCACCAATTGTCCTACTGCTTACACCAAAAAAACATACGACACAAGAACCTAAACCAAACTACTGTAAGAAATCGTATTGTTACATACCAACGACAACACAATGCCGCTCCAAAGTCTTGTGCAATTACATACCTTGTCACAACCACTCCCAAAAAGATCTCTGCACCTTGTTGCATCATAACCTACAGTATGATAACAATAACTACACAATGACACTTCTGCAGCATTTGAAAAGAACAATACAAGCAGTTCAAGACAAAATATAAACTTAATAAACAAAGATTATTTTGGAATAAAAAGATAGGGATAGAAGAATAAAGGGGGGGGGATCAATTAAACGGAGGAGGGGAAGCCAAGAGAAAGAATTCTCTGCAACCTTCAAGGAGAACCATCACAAACCCTTTGAAACTCACAACAACCTCCACTACTTGTTTCTTCTCCGTGAAACCACAACAAAGCATACTTCAACCCGTTCAAACTTCAACTTCCATAGCCGATACCGAAAAATACAACCTTGTTTTAAGAACAACTTTGTTCTTCTACCTCAACTTGAATCTATCCCTTATTCATCCAACCTCTTCTCTCCTTTCTACTAATCAATTTTCGCCTTCTACTTACTTTAAATCCATCATCAATCTCCTCTCATCATCGAGCCCATTCCCCCACACAACATTCTTAAGCACTTAAAACAAACAACAACTACAACAAAAAAACTCCAATCGGTTCAGAAAAGAGATCGAGACGAGGAAGATGGAAGGAAACAGTAACAAATCAAGAGAAAACTTGAACGAAACTTGAAGGGAGAAGAGATATTGAAGCAAGCCAAGCGTTGATTTGAGGTTGCTAGAGAGAGAAGGACGGATATATTATGCGAAGAAGACCGGTATTTGACGCAACCGTGTTTTGTTCTTCTTCATTTTCTCTTTTGATTAAACGTAACCTTGCTCTGTTCCTCAATGTTGTTTTCTGATGCAGGATGAGGTTCACTTTCTTGTTTTAAAGTTATTTATTTTTAGTTTTGCTGATTAACTGCGCAATTCCCTTTAGTTAGTTTTTTTATGCTGAGTTTTTTTTATTTCATAACTTGATTTGGGCTTTACTAAGCCTATGATGTACTTCCTTCTCGCACCCTGATTTTAAAGTGCACCTAGATTCATTTGGGTTTTGTTTTAAGATAGAATTAGTTAACTAGGTTTTCAGATTTAATTAGTTATTTAGTTTTAGTTTTTTTTAAAGATTTAATTAGTTAATTAATTTTGTTAATTATAATTTAGTTAGTAATTTCTTATTAAATTTTAGAATTAGTTAGGTTTTTTAATTAAAGGCTAATCTAGTTTAGTTATTTAAGTTTATTTAGAAATTAGTTTAATTAGTTTTTAGCTTAATTAGTGAGTTAGTTAGTTAATTAGATTTTGGTTTAATTTGATTTTATTCTTAAATTTAATCACGACATTTCTATATTTTTATTAATTCCTGATGTTTGATCTAATTCTTGTTGCTTTTGGATATGTTTAAATTCTGATATTTACGTCATACCTTTGGAGTGTTTGATTTTCCTGAGCATTTAATGTATATTGCTATTCCTCTTACACTTGGGGCTCGAGGTTTATCTCTTTGTCCCCCAGTTTCTTCCTCCCTAATTCCAAAGGAAAGGATCCCCTCCTGTTGACTGCCATGTCATGTTGGATAACCTTGTCCATCTTTCACCCAAGACCTTGTGAGAGTCTTGCCTTTTGTAACCTTGTTTAGGTCTGGAGTCGTCGTACTCCATGTAAGTGTCATGGTTATGAACACTTATCTCCCTCATTTTGGTCTGGTTAGAACCAATTGGTATTGCAACTTAGAATTAGGTGTAGAGTTGGTAAACTCTATGTGAGTATCATGGTTATGGATACTCACTTTCCCCTTTGACTTTGGTCAAAGTCAACCTTAGTTAGTTTTCAACTTAGATCTAGAGAGTTGGTTAACTCTACGTGTCGCTACTGCGAAAATCGGCGCCGGCTATGACAGAAGAGTCTCCACCGTGCGTTATTTATCCCACAAAAGGGAAAGGAAACGCTCAGAGTAAACCTAACGCAAAGAGGGAAAGGAATGGTCATCGCAATCAAATCCTGGATTCGGGAGTCAGTTACGCAAGGGGAAGGTATTAGCACCCCTCACGTCCGTCGTACTCGACGAGATCCACGCTTGTTTTCTAGCTAAGGGTGTGTTATTCTATCTACTCTATAGGTCTGGGTTAAAAAGAAAAGAAAAAGACTCGACAAAGTATCGCACTTTATGCCTACATATTCCCGTCTAGAACGAGAAATCAGAGTCAACGTAGTTCGCCTACCTACGGGAAAGGAGGGGAAGGTTGCTCGCTAGGATATCGCATCCTATGCCTACGTACTTTCATACGGCATGAAAGATCAGAGCAAACGTAGTTCGGGCTACGGAAGACACAAGCTTGTCTGACTGGTTTTTTATTACCTTATGAAAGGGTTTTTCTTGATTAAGAGTCCGAGCGGACAAAAATGACACTTTGATGTTTGTTTTGAATCTTTTACGAAAGAAGTGTTTTTTAGTCTGTGTGCAACTTGTACTGTACTAAAGACTTGTGACCTGAGAGTGACTACGTCGCATGTCACCCTAAGGGTACCATACTAAGCAGCCGGATTACTGAAGAGTGACCCTCCAGCAACCTGTTCTCAAATAGCTTAAGGCTCGTAACGTACAACACGCGTTATCCTTATTACTGTGTTTTTTGAATTGTTTTGAGATGAGAAAAGAGAAAGAAGCTCTAAAAAGCCTAGGGTTGAAAGGGAATAAAACTAACCTAATGTTGTCATGCATGGATAAGAATCCTAATGTCTGTCGTAATTCCCTCCTGCACAGAGGAAATCAGAGATCCTAGGGGATAAAAAGAAAAGAAAGCAAGCAAGTACAGTAAAATGCATGCAATGCAGCAATACAAGCGAGGCAAGGGAGTCCCACTCAACCTCGAACCTGGGAAAACAACAGGCAAAGTGAATCAAAATTCACCTCAAACCTAGGGGGCAAGCTACACAAGCCAACAAACAATACAGAAAACAAAAACCACAGCAGAGAAGGCAGCCCAAGCAGCAGCACCAATCCCCTACAGCAAACAGCAGCTCTGACAGCAACAGTTGATTAACAGCAGAAGGTTGACAGCAACAACCTTCATCTTCATGAATAAATCCTATATTCAAGCTTCAATAAACTTTCAATCTTCAATAGACACCAAACTTCAACAAGCTACCAGCTTAAACAAGCTCAAACCCCAACCAGTAAACAGCTTCAACCAGCTCCTAACCTCAACAAGCTCCTAGCTTCAACAAGCAAACAAAACCCTAGCTTCAACAAGCTACCTCATCTTTTCCTTTACCAAGCTTCAACAAGCACCTCCAAGGGAGAATCATTCAACAAGATCAAGTTGAAATGTTAAGTAACTTAATGACAACCAAAGGAAATCACTAAGAACTTAATCATTGCAAATGAAAGATATCCTCAAAGTTCTACTCACTTGGGCATACCACCCATCCCTCCTAAGTAGAGATGGATATTCCCAAGGAGGACTTTATGTCATTGGATAGAATAAAGGCAAACAATGCACTCTATGTTTGAAGAAAGAATCAAAACTAGGTCTAAGGCACTTCCTAAAACCCTAATTTTCCTAAGCTCCTGACAAGCACTCCAACAGATGATAAATCTTCAACTCCAAGCTCCTCTAAGCTCTCCAAAGAACCTTCAATTGGTCTTCATGATCATACAAGCTTAAAAGCAACACCACCCTAATCTAAGGGGAACTACTGAGACAAACTAGCCAAATTAGTTCATCAGAAACACCTAGAAGTTAGTCCTAAAACTAATTCTACTTAAAATACCAAAAGGGATTGTAAAATCCTACAAAAATTACTAAAGGGTCCTAAACCTCTTAAGATTATCTCCATACAAAAACCAGGGGGTTAACCATTCATTTGGACTTAAAACTATGCCCTAAACTTAAGAGTATCATCCTAAAACCCTAATTCTACAACACCTAAAGTTCAATGTTCAAACTAGCCTAAATTTATCTCACAAAAATATGAGAAAATTACTATGTGTACATGCATATCTAAGATATCTAGTCCAAAAAGAAACAACTCAAAATTCATCACTGATCATCCACAATAAAATCAGCAAAATGACATACCAAACATATCAAAAATAAAAAACCATTAAAAATACAAAAATGCAAATAAAATATAAAATGCATGAATTAAATAAATTTTAATCCTATTAAATTCTACACATTCTAAGGAGTTAGGGAAAAAAAATCTAGCTTAAAAAGACTAATTTTCCTAATTATTATGGATTTATTTCTAAACTATATGAAAATGTAAAATAAAAGGAAATATGATGGAAAATAATAAAAGCGCGTGTCAGATAGCAATTTACTTCAGTTATTTCTCCAGACTGGGCCCAACAGGGGGTGCGTATATCAAACATCTCATAAGCCCAAACCAACTAACAGAAAATAAATGGAAAATGGAAAAAGCTTGTGTCAAATAGCAACTAATTCACGTTGTAATTCTCAACTGGGCCTAAACGGAGGTGTGGAAAGCAAGCAGATCACTAAGCCCACCCAAAAGCGTTTAATGAAACGCAGCGTTGAGGTCTCCTTCTCAATTCTCTTCAGAAATTCAATTCAATCGTGGCCATTGGATTTGGTTTGAGTCAAAGGTCAAAGCGTGATCTGAGGGCCCTGGGTCATCGTCCCCAAATATTTGAAACTGAGGGGGAAATGCTCAGACGGTGGCCTGAGCTTGGCGCCACCGTCTTCTCCGGTGAAGACATCCCAAAACCTCATCAATCCTTGCAACTAACCACCTTATTCCACTTGAAATTTCATCCTGATCATGAATACGACCTCCATTTCCATTGATTCTAACCCTAACTCAAAACCCGGTAGAAGTTGCAGAAAAATCACCCAATCTTGATCGTTGCCATCCTTAAAATTAAAGACCCTAGCATGAACTACATTCTTCAGGATTCAATTCTAACCATCTAGCCATGCTTAAAACCTCAAGAATCTCAAGATATTTCCTTCAACAGAATTCTGATCACCATCTAAAGTGTCTCTAATCATCCCAAATTTGTGCCTAAATCCACCTAAGCATCAACACTAACCTAACCATGCATCAAAACCTAAGCAAATCACTACCAAATATGCTGAAATTTGAAGAATGCAAACCTGATGAAAATGGATGAACAGATGAGGTTATGGCACGATTCAACCTCCAATCTTTTGCAGAATCACTCAAGAACGACTTCTAAAGCTTCTCCAATGGACATTTTGCTTTGAATCCTCTTCAATTCCAAAACCCGATTCTTGATGCAGCTTGAGAATTTTCAATGGATTGCTCTGGTTCCTTGCTCAATTCCTCCCAAAAAACTATCTGAACCCAATGCATATGTTATATAGAAGCTAATAGAACCCTCTAGAAACTTCTGTAACTAACTGAATGAGAAATTCAATTTCTCATATCCCTTGAAAACCTCACATGCCAAAGTCATGCATTGCTCTGTTTCAGCTTCCAATTTCACCTGAAATTCTCACCTTATGACATTTAGAAATGAATTGAAATGGTATTTCCCTTGTTGTTAATTCAAAGGCAATGGATTGATATGTTGCTTCAACCTTAAGGTATTAAAGGGAACCATGTGTAAATGACCTTAAATCAAAAAAGTAATATTGCCATCCTTTCCAAAACATGTTTTCTGATCAATTTGGTATATAACATGGACTTGTTTGGCCATAAAATCAAGAAATCACAATTTTGCCTTTTAAATGACTTTAATTTCTTCATTTAAAACCCATCTCAAGCTAACTTCTCCTATGAGCCAATGCAAAGCCTCCTTGATACATGGTCAAGGTTAAAACCCTATTTTGAGCAACTTTCTATTTGAACAATTTTCCATTTGAGGCCTCTAAGTTGGAGATTTTGACCCATGCTTGAGAATGACCTATAATCACCAATACCCAAAATACCCCTGGATTGCAAAGATCATAACTTGAGTTCTACAAATCCTCTTGAGGACTTATAGTACTATATGGAAAGATAAGATTAAGATCTATAACTTTCATGTTGGCCAAGAATCCATTTGAAAACTCCTTGAAGGGAAAAAGTTGCTTGGAAGTCAAGTGACTTTCACAGATAAATTTCAGTGTCCTCTGGTGACCTGTAATTTGCAAAGACCATAACTTGAGTTCTACAAATCTTCTTGAATACTTCTAGTACTCAAATTAAAGGTATTGAGAAGCTATACAAGTTTAATGTTGGCCAAAGATCCATTTGAAACTTGTATTTTGACTTATGTGGCTTTGAAGTTAGGCACTAAACAGGGGATTTTACACTAAAACCCTAATTTAGCAACTTCCCACATTCTTGATCTTTCTTTGCTTAACCTTGGCACAACACCAAACATGTATCAACATACCAATTCATGAATCCCATGATCTCAAGGTAGGCTTTGATGCTCTCCAATTACTCAATTGACCTAGGATTGACCCAGATGAAACCCTAGTTGACTGCACCTCAACTGTGGCTCTCATACTTGAATCAATGACTTGCCTCAACTTCAATATGGCCCTCTAGGCATCCCATGAGATCCACACACACCTCACATTCCCATTCCATGCTTCACATCCCACTGATGATTCTCCATATCCCCAAAATAGGAGCAAAACCCACATGTAGACACTCAAACTTCTGAAGATTTCAAATTACTTCTTGATGGCTTGGATGATTTCTCAAACTTGGATGAGACCTCTTGCTAGGATCTTCTCTTAATAGACACCCTTGACCCCTTGTTGGAGGCATGCTATGCTATGATATGCAAATGATTAGACCATGTACATGATGTAACTATGCTAATGAAATGCAATGAAACATAAATCAGGCAAGAAAAGGTTGAGCAAATTTTAGGGTGAAACACTACGTAAGTATCATGGTTATGGATACTTACTCCCTTTTGAAACCTTGACCGTTATCAAGAGTTCCTCATCCCTAGTTAGAAGAACTATGGTTGCTCTGATTCCATCCTAGTCAGGATACGTAGGCATGAGATGCGACGTCTTGGCGAGTATACTTAGTGTACATACCCCTAGGTCTTTACCTAAGCACATTTCCCTTAGCAAGAAAATTATAGCATAACACAAATACTAACAAGAGGTTCTTGTAGAGTACTACATATACTTAGGATGCTAACACCTTTCCTAGGTATAACCAACCCCCGAATCTTAGATATCTATCTTTATTGTTACATAGCACACTTAGGGTTTTCTTCGATATTTACCCTTTCCTTTGGATAAATTAAAGCTCGGTGGTGAACTTCATGATTTGTGATTCAAGTTAATTAATAACATGATATCTGATTCTCACTACAATAGACTTGTAGTGGGTTTAATTAAAATTTGATTCTTGTTGAGTATGAGCTTATTAAATGTATGGGGACTTGATTTGATGATGACCAATCCAAAATATTGACTGATCAAGAAATAATCCTCTTGATTCCACATGTGCAAAACCCTAATTTAGATGAATTTAGCAACAACAAACTTGAAACAAGATTAGGGTTAGGAAACAATGTTTAATGCTCCTAGAATGGTAATGGAATCTAGGGGTCAAAATTTGGGGTATGACAATTGCCCCTATTTAAATAGCTTTACCATATGGTATGAGAGATGAAAATCTCTATAGAATCATGGTGAAAGGTATTTAAATATAGCAGACTAAAAATTTAGTCCCTTAGATACAATGATATGCTAAGGACGACAAAACTATGCAAGTGTTGACATGCCATGAACTCTAAAATGATGCTTCATGATGAGAAATGCGCAAATTCAAGATGCAGACAGAAACAAAAGCAAACAGAGGAAAGCCAACACAACAAGTAACTACTCGCTGGAGAAAGTCAGCAACACACTGGGGAAATCTAAAGTGATCAGGCACAAGTTCCAAACATGACCAGTGTGATACTCTAGAGGAAATAAACTCCCAACAGGGGTAGGACACAACCTACTGGGGAAACACTGAAGGTAACCTCACTGGGGAATCTAGAAAGAATTAAAATCTTTACTGGGGACACAAAGATTTCCAACAGGAAAAAACCAGGAAGGAACAAAATCTCCACTAGGAGGAAACAAGACTCCACTAGGGAAAACAACAATCTCCAACAGGGACTAAATCAGAACAGAGAATTTCCTTATATTGAAGAGTTCAAACAGGGTCTTCAGGAAACGAACGGAGATGTTGGTGACAACCAAACATCCTAAGATTCACCGGGGATGCTGGTAACAACCAACCATCCTAAGACTCACCAGGGATGCTGATAACAACCAGCCATCCTGAGATAAGGATTAGATGAACAATGCCAATAACCATTGGACCTTAAACAATTCCAGTCAAAACATTAATGGGCTTCAGGAGATTGCTAGTAATAACTAGACTGAGACGCCAATAACAATTGGAGTTTAAAATATGTCAGTCAAAACATTATTGGACTTCCCGGGTGTCACACCCTAATTTTTTACCATAAGACCCCACCTCTTTTTTTTTTTGCACATTTTCTGTTGTTAATTGACTTTATTTTAATATTTATGTTTGTTTTACGGCTAACCAACTTGTGCAGGTGCCGTATTTATAAATAGATAGCGTTCTTTCTCAATCACAAGAGCATGGTCATTTGAGCCTAATTCAGATTGATTATGGGGTTTTCCTTTTGGTTTTAAGAGCTCCAATGTTTACTTCTGAAGAGAATTAGGGTCTTCTTGGTGACGAACATGGTCATTTAAGGAACGGTCATGGCTTTTATGTCAAGTGGAATTTCAAGTGGTATTATTATTTTTTTTAAGGAATTTTCTCAACGCTTGATTCCAAGAAAAGAATTTGGGATTGGTGGTTTGTGAAAATATACTTTGAAGTTTAGATAAAAATGGAGAATCAAGCAAAGGTTTGAGACAATGGAAACTCAAGTTTGTTCTTTTGTCAGTTCAGAACCCCTACGCCAAATGTCAAAACTCAATGTTCAATTCTTACACAAAGAGGATATTCAAAGTCCATGCCTTGCTTTAACATACCAATTTAAATATTCCAATACAATTGAGAAACACGTAAAGTTAACTTATTACACATATAGGCTTCTCACGGGAATCCTTTTGGAAAATCTAGACCCATCTTGGCATTTGAAACCAGTAATGTTTCCACCATTCCATAGGCAATTTTTGTTAATTTGCAACATTTGAAGTCAATTAGTGGCAAAAAAAGAAAAGGACTCAAATTTCCAACCGAAGCTTTATGGAGGCAACTTGGGGATCCGTCATTGCAAAGCCTTCGAAGAAACGATGCCGGCTTTTTATCTAACTTCTATTTGGTGAATGATAAAAGTTGGATGTCTAAATTCTGCAATGAGCTGTGAAGAACTTCGAATCCGCCACAATACTTGATGCAAACTTTCAACCAAATCCTAGGACAACCTTGAGTTAAGTTTGGTTCTTCTAATTACCGGCATGATACCAGGTTTAGAATACTTCAATACCACTGTCGGCATACCGTTGAGCTGAAAAGCTCATTTAGTCACTGCAATTCACTTAACCTATCAAAAGAAAACCGATGGATGAAATTAAATTAAAGCAAGGGTGACCGAAGAAAGAATCATAACCATTCCTAACCCAAAGACCATTAAGTTAAACAACATCATTGATTCATATTTACGACGACATTATTGTTCAAGACAGTTAACATAATTAACGAGAGGTTAACTCATGACGACCATTGAGTAAGATGGCAGCGTTTATCACCATAAACATCAACAACAGTGTCGCAACCCATGTTGATCGGTAGACAAGAACCGTAAGACATAACGTGACAAGTGCCACTTCAACCTGTTGTATGAGCTTCTCCATGCCACCATTCATCCGGAGCTAAACCTGCACCAAACAAGGGAAAGAACCATCAGAGTTCAGACCACTGTTGCATTGTTCCCTACAACCGAAATAGAACTGTCGTCATCATACAATCATGGCATCAAGGCTATAACTGTAAAAGGAAGAGATTCGTACAACAGAGAAGAACTAAACGCATATCTCGTTCCTCTCGTGTTGCTTGCAAAGCTTCAACCCTCCAGGTATTCAAAACCGGACTTCTTGACTCAAATTGACAGAGAAAGAACTTTGCAACCGCGTTTCTAGCATTCAGAGAGGTAACGGGGAATTACCACTCACTGTGATATTAAATGGAGTCTCGTTTTAGACTTCCTTTGTCTCCAAAACTTATTCTTCCAACACCATCTCGCTGTCAACATGGGAGAACTAATCAAAACCGTACGGCGGATATGTTACAAAGCAGTGGCTAACACCAATGTTAAACCTGTAAAAAAAGCAGATATTGGCACTAACTCAGATAGCCGAGAAACAATTACTAAGTGCAAGATAAAACAAGTTCCACAGATATACCTGTTTGCGACTTGGCGAAATTGACGGTAGTACTGACCCTGTTGCTCGCTCAATCCAATTGCTTTGAGAAGCAATGCGAATTTTCCTCTTTCCTGCTTCAAATGAATGAATTTTATCAATCACAAAAACTTAGAATCATCCACAAATGTTGAAATCAACATATTTTTATTCAAATTGAAAACACAGGTCCACCACTAGTCTCTAAAATAAGAACTCACAATATCGAGAACGAGAACAAAATAACCGAATACCTCACCACCGTTTCTACCAGTACTCAAGCTGAATTTTGAAAACAGCTTCATAGCCAAATCACTTCATCATGTCAATCATCACCAAGAACAAGCAGCCACAGCTTCGGCGAACTCCACGGTGGTAATACGGTTAACCTGCAAGTGAGCACAGGCCAACATTATAACATAATTCCATAACTATTACGCAAGCACTCGAAGCATCCGAAGAAGAAAGAAAACATTACACATGCATCTTCAAGTGGAGATTTTGCAAGGATCCAAGTGATCTGATGAAGAACACTGTTATAATATCCTGAGAATAATAACAAATTTGTCATTTAATTTGATAAATCCTTGAGGATATTATGAGTACAAGTCAATCAAAATGGAAACAATTGATAGTCATGAATTCACAAAGTAGGAGAGTGAGAGACCAGTTTTTCCCAAGAATACACAAGCTTGAAAATGGAAACTTCCGACCAGAGCCAGACACTTGCGATTTTGTTCCCAAAACGGTCCTCCGACGCATTGAAAGGGCACCAAAACCAAATCAGACAAACCTTAAAGTCCTTGCCAAAATCAGGAACGACATATTCTCTGGCCAATTATCACAACCGTTAATTCTTTCCTAAACAAGAGTCGAAAGAATAAAGTCAGTATTCGTTGTGAAAATCAAAGCTTCAGTGTACAAAAGCCTATAAAAGCAGAGCATACAACATTCAACAAAAACTCAGAGTTCAACGCTCAACAAATCAAACAATTACAAAATCCCAAATCGAAACCCCTAACAAATAGTAAAAAAAGGAGGAACTTATCTCTATCTGAATCCACCGCGGAATTGCGACCCTAAGCCTTTTCCAGAAACCACCGCCAATCTTCCACGCCGCGAAAGTCCCGTGTTGAACCCTGCGAATACCATCGAGCGGTAAGGTTTCGGTTAATATCGTTAATATTGTTTGATCATTTTGTTTGTGTTTTCAGCTAGAACGAAAAGAAGAAGGAATAGATAATCGAATCAGAAAGGAGAAGAGCAATGGTGAAATCGAGAGAAGAGAGAAGCAGATGAGAGAGGGCGAAACGGCGGGGAGAGGATCCGATTGGGGATCCTAGGTTTTTTTCCTTTTTGTATCGTTGTAATCGTATACGGGCCACCCGTTGTAACTATCACACACCCTCACATCACAGACACTTATCACCATTTAATCACTATCACACGATCCACAAGTGCATGCTCACCGCGCACATTCGCAGACCACCCACACCGAATCCGTCCGACCCATCTCTTAATCTCTCCATTATCCACCAACTCTTAATTAATCCCCATTAAACCATTAAATAACCGCCAAACCCTAATTAATCTAATTAATTAAAATAATCATTTTTTTATTTAACTGATAATCACCCCTTTAATCAGTTTCATTTTTATCAATTTAATTAATCAATTAGTAATTAGTTTCCTTAATAATAAGTTTTTTTATCTATTAATCTTTTTATTGATCCTTTTCCCCTCCAATTTTAATTAACACCCTAATTAAACAACTTTTTTTTTATTTAAGATAATTTATTTTTCTATTTATCAATTTAATAAAATAAAATCTCCTTTTATGATAAGAAATCTTTTATAAAAAAAAACCTATTTAACTTTTAATTAAAAAAACATTTTATAATTTAAAGAACTTATATTCATTTATTAATAATCACTAAAAAAACTATCTTAATAAAAGAACCTTTTGATTAAATATGAATAACTATCTTTTACTTATTTCTAACTAGTAATTTAAGTAATTAAGAATTAATCTCACTAAAATAATCAAATCAATCGCTTATTAAAAAATCAATTCACCTAATTAATCTAATTTCTCTTAAAACCAACTTTATCAATTAATTCAACTTTTATTAAAAATAATATAATTAAGTAACCAATTCACCCTTCAATGTAATTTCTTACTAATCTCTAAAATCAAGCCTCTTAAAATCAATTCAATCAATCCTACATTGTAAAACTTAATTCAATCGTGCACGCCTATGGCTTCACTCACATTCACATTATTCATCATTCACACTTTCACACACCTAGCGCTTTCATGCGTGCGTATGTTTTATCTTTATCCGCAATTTACTTTTATCCGCAATTTACTTTTTCGCATTTATCTTATCTTATCGCATTCCGTCCAAAGGAAAAACCTACACATGATTCAACGCTTGTGTGTAGTGCACATCATTTGCATCATACTCCCTTACGATCCTTGATCCCATTCAAGTCTATCTTTTAGGACAGATCCTACCCCATAGGAAGGACCGTTACCTTTACAACATAGGAAAACAAATACAACTCAATTCAACAATTATTCAAACACAATAGAGAAACAAATGTTAATCATCTTAAGCGAGATAGAATCTCCACCCACATCAATACAATCAATACCGTAGGGACTTTGCCTTAAGAGAGATAGAGGCGTACTCGTCGATCAAAATCCGAGTACTTGAGCCCTTCTCTTAAGACGATGCAAAGACTATTTTCCTACAATTTGTGGCGGTTAAATCTCCCTTAAAATGACAACTCGTCTTTTTTCCTAAAATCAATCAATCAACTACCCTAAACCCGTAGGAACTTTGACCACAGTCAAAGAATTCCTCAAACTCTTTAGGAGAACTACAGACACTCTGATTCCACTCCCGTAAGGATATGTAGGCATAAGATGCGATATCTTATTGAGTATAGTTAGAAATAAACCCCTAGGGTATTTTAACCATTAAGCAGATAACACATAGCAATAAAACAAACATAACACAAGAGACTCCTGTAGAGTACTACAGAAACTTAGGATGCTAGCACCTTCCCTAAGTTTAACCAACCCCCGAACCTAAAACTCTCTAGCTTGCATTTGCATTGCATTGTGGGAATTTCGATATTTATCCCTTCCTTTGGACAAATCAAAGTTCGGTTGCAAAATGAATTAAAGATTCAAACTAATCAATAGCTTGGTATCCGAATTTCACCGTGACAGAAATGGCGACTTCACTAGGGACCTTCAGTGGGTTTCCCTATCTTGTTTTATATACTTGATTATTGCTTTATATCTGCTTATCTGCTTATTTGTTTCTCTGTTCTTTATTTCTTTTTGGGTTGCTACCTTTGAGTGGTGAGACAAAGTCCTACACCCGGACTTGAGTGAACTTAAGATAGTATAGTGATATGTTCGACGAGGCTTATAGGGAGTTGAATCCCAACCAAGTTGACTTGAAAATCATACTCAGTTGAGACCCTTTCGAAAATAGTTCGGTTGAACAAGTAATTGTGAAGACTTTTACTATTTTCGATTGAAGTCTATGATATTGAGGACCATAGTTACCTTAACCCCACTTTGGCCTTTATTAGGATGTAGTGCAGGACTATGAGGGAGTACACCCGAAATAGTGCTACGCGATGCTACACTCAAAAGAAGTTCTCTTGAGAATATTATTAATCACCGAGTAATTGGGAAGTTGATAATATCCGAAAGATGGACTAATGACTTTGGGCACCCCTTAGAACCTTGTTCTGCAGGTTTAATCAACCTTTAGTCCACATCCTTTGGGAATGGGTATACCCTTTGGCTCCATGCTCGTTGCAAACCTAGGGTCTCCCTTGTTTGTTTATCTTTATGCCTCTATGTGCTTACTTGTGTTCGTTGCATTCATAAAGCATCATATTGCATCGGTTTCATAGAACTTCAAGTTTATTTGTAAACATTATAGAGCCAATAGGGATTACAAAAGAAAAATATTTTGTAATATTCTTTTAAGAGTCCTAACCTGGATGACCTAAGGAAGTTAGAAACTCCCATCGAAGATCAATAGAATTTCAAAGTACTTTCATCAATAAACAAAGGATTTCTCCTTCCTTACCTTCCAGCAAGAGAAGAAGAGAGATGGAGGATTTATTTTCCTCTATCAGAATATTCCTTAGAAGTTGATCATGAAGAACTTATATTCAAGAAAGTCCAGATAGAAGAGCAAATCAACAAGCACGATGAAGGACTTCCTTAGGACTTTACTAGCTTTTGTTTAGCTATTAGGTCAGGACTCTTATAAGAATGTTTATTGGTAATCGATATAAAAAAATAAACGAGTTTTCTTTGGTATTCCGTGACGTTTATAAACACTTGAGTTCCATGAAACCTTTCGTTTTGCATTCTTGCATTGCATTTCGCATTTTTGCATCAGCATAGCATCCTTTGCATTCCGGGGGGGGGGGGGGTATCACTCTTGCTTCATCTTCACAGACAAGCTGAATCACCCATACAATACTCGAGCCAGTCGACGTCAAAAGATGGATCAATTGGAACAAGAGAACAGAGTGCTCCGTGACGAAGTTGCAACCCTGAAAGAAAATTGGGAAAGGTTGAATGGTTTAGTTGAAGCTCTGTCCAACCAGTCTGCACTCAGCAATCAAGAAGTTCAGAGGACCGTTATCTCCGAAGTTCTATCAGCACCGATCCCAGTGGTGTCTACTGTTTCCGAAATGACCTACAGCATGCCGCCAGGTTTCCCGTGGGGAATGCCTTCTCATTTCACTCCGGCTGGCTATCGCCCGCCTGTTCCTGAGGTCCCTGCCATAACCACCGTTCGAACCATTCCCGCAACTGCTGTAATGACTACTGCACCTCTGCATGTGAACATTGTTCCATATATCTTAGACGAACCAATTCTCCATAGGACACCCAGCGAAACTGTGGGTTTTAAGGAAAGGATGGACGATTTTCAAGACCAAATTTTCGAGATGCAGAAGGAATTGAGAGCCCTTCGTGGGAAGGATTTGTTTGGAAAAAATGCTTCTGACTTGTGCTTGGTTCCGAATGTCAAGGTTCCGCCAAAGTTCAAGGTCCCCGATTTCGAGAAGTACAAAGGGAACACTTGCCCTCAGAGTCATCTTATAATGTATGCTCGGAAAATGTCTGCGCAAACTGATAATGATCAACTGCTCATTCATTATTTCCAAGATAGTCTGACAGGCGCTGCACTCAAGTGGTACATGGGATTGGATAGTGCGAAGATTCGAATTTTCAACGATTTAGGTGTAGCCTTCATCAAGCAGTACAAATATAATGTGGACATGGCTCCTGACCGTGATCAATTGAGGGCCATGGCTCAGAAAGGCAGAGAGAGTATCAAGGAATATGCTCAGCGTTGGCGCGAGTTAGCTGCCCAAGTCATACCGCCATTAGAAGAAAAGGAAATGACCAAGATTTTTCTGAAGACTCTGGGTTCTTTCTTTTATGAGAAAATGGTCGCAAGTACACCCTGTGACTTCACCGAAATGGTAAACATGGGAATGCGCTTGGAAGAGGGGGTTCGCGAAGGAAGATTAGTCAAGGAAGGGAGTGCTCCTAATAATACTAAGAAGTATGGGAGTGGTTTTGTGAAAAAGAGAGAACATGAGGTAAGTGTTGTGCAACAAGGACGATCCAAGAGAGGGTATCCGCCATCACATCAGGTCGCTGCAGTTTATCAACCACAACATCAACAAAATCAACAAAATCAGTCGTTCAACGATCAGAGTCGGGTACACAAAAGATTAGACTGTGATCCCATCCCGATGACATACGCTGACTTGTTCCCAACTTTGATTCAAAAAGGTCACATCCAGACGAGAGCTCCACCTAAGGTACCCAAGAAACTTCCGTATTGGTACAAAGCTGACAAATTTTGCCCATACCATCAAGGTGCTCCAGACCACGATATTGAAAACTGTTACGGTTTGAAAGCAGATGTTCAAAAGTTGGTTAAGTGCGGAATCTTATCCTTTAAGGGTTCCATTCCTAATGTGCAAGATAATCCCCCGCCTCAGCATGGTTCGTCCTCCGCGAACATGATCCAAGGTTATTCGGGAAGCTCATATCAATATAGCGCCTGAAAATGGATATGAAGGCGACATATCAGACGATTCTGCAAGCTTTTCCATTCCATACAAAGACTGAATAAAATCCTGAGAAAGGCTCATCAGGGTGTTTTCTTTTCGTTTGCTTTCTTTGATTAAAAGCATGTTTGGCTTGTATGGCTTGTTTATTTTGAATAATTAATGCAATAAAATGTTTGTCTTAAAGAAATCCATTCGTTTCACTCGTAAAATATTTTTCATAATTTATAACGCTTGTTATACCCAATTCTCTCACTTTGGTGAATAATTGGAGGGAAGATGACGAAGTAAAAATGCAGGATCCCTCGTTGTATGCTCTTGAATAAAAACCCTACTAATGATGTAAGGCATATGTTTCGAACCTCCTAAAACACCATAAATAGTCAAACCTTCTTTTAAGCCTTGAGAAAGGATCTGTTTTTTCTCTCCCAAACCAAAACCTCGTTTAACCTGGGGCAGGGTATCATCAAAAAAATGAGCATCTTCCAAAAAATTGGGTGGGCACAAATATACTTTGACCCTTTACTCCTCTGCTTTACAAATCATAAACTAAACCTATATATAACCCATAAAGTCCTAATTGACGTAAGGTTTAGTTCGAAAGCATACTCGATGAGATATCGTTTCCTGACTCCTATGAGCTATGCTCAAATTTAGTATCGGCCTTATCAATAAATTTAATTCATGTCCTAACTAGTGATTTCGGTCACTAGCCATTGTGACATCTTTTTCAAAAAGACTTCTTCGAGACAAACATATATGTTGTGTTAACAGTTTTAGAATTACCATTTCTGGCACGCTGATTGTGCTTGATATTTTAGAAAGATTACATGAAGACATTACCGATTAAATTTGAAGACTTTGCTGACCTGGGGCAAGTCATTTTCCAAGAGGTTTGATCCATACAAGTTTGACTTTACCTAGAACACAAGTTTGAAGACTCGGTTATACCATCAATCATGGGAAGTTACATCGAGATTCGGCGAATCTCTCCAAGAGTTTAAAAACATTGGAGCATTTGGACGCCATGTTTTCTGTAAAATCCTCTCGAGATGACTTTTTATCGTGAACCATGTGACTTGGGGCATCTGAAAATCAAAGGTGGTTGTGACAATTATGTAATGAATATTCTCAATGCAAGAAAACTCCAGTTGGTGACCTGAGAATTCTCAGTGAGCAGATTAGCTTCACCTCCCCAATGAAGCGGATGTTTATTTCATCCCTATGAAGCCTTGACTCCGGCATATTCAGCAGCTTTGTTAACCCATATTCCCCTTGACAATTCTTCAGTAAGATCAAGATGTTTTATCCCCAGGCAGAATATTTTCCATTCCCCTGAGAAGTTTTAAAGCCCCGAAGCAGGACTGTGATCCCATATATGGTCCTCCACCTATCCACAATGACGCTTCTATCTTCAAAGATCGGTCCGATATTTGTTCCCCAGAAGGAATTCTAAAAGCAAGTATGCACTCTTCAAGCAATGTTTGATTTGTGAAGATTTGGTTTGAGTGCCCGTCGCCTGGGATGTTTTTTCACCTTTGTTTGGTTTTGTTAGCATACGCATATCATATAGATAGATAGCATGGTATTTTCATTTCCTCATCCCTGTGTTTGTTTGTTCTTTCACTTTGGCCGTGTTTATCACCAAGTGACTGGGTTTGTCTCATCCTTCCAATTAGAGTTGTTAGCCCTAGGCAGAAAAGAGCACAATATCTCTAATCCCCCACTGAGTTTGATCCTCATGGAAGACGGTTGTTTTAGTACATTCCCATTTGAGCTCATACCTCAATGGTCGAGTCTTGCTTGACAGTTTCTCTTCAGTTATTTCCTGAATTGAACTTCGGTTCTTGGCAATCACATTCGTGGACATCTCCAACTTTTGAATATGGATAGAGCGTGCATTTATTTTGCACTTTGCTCCCCAGAAAGAATTTATGAAGATAAGTGTTGAAGACAGACGTTTCTCCGACAATATTCTCAATAATTTACATATGGACTGCAAGCACTCTCTTTATTTGAGCAACTCGTTTTGATCAGGATCTCCTTCAAAACGACAAATGGCAGTCTCTTCAAGACAGTTCGGCCATCCCCAGTGGATTTACCAGAATTATCAATTCATCGAAAGGCATTCCTCTGGAAATCTGTCAGAGAAATGCATCAAAGACATTACGAATATTTCTCTTTATTTGAGAACTTACAAGGATACATATTTTACAGCTACAACAAAGATACCCCTCAGGAATGTATTCCCCAGCGAGTCTATCACACGAGACTAATTCCATCAAATGGCATCTCTCCCGAGAAGTTTGGTGAAGATTATTACATTTGATCTCTCTTTATTTAAGAAGACATATTTACATATCAACCGGCTTACATCTCTCCCGGAGATCCCCGTTGAAGCTTTACAATCTCTAATACATTTTGTTTTAGTCAGACATCTGGGCTTAGGCTGCCATATGTTTGGTAGTAGGTGATCTCTCCGTCTTTGGGTTATTACCTTTGCTTAGGCTATCATACGTTTGGTAGTAGGTAATATACCATCCTTTTTGGTCAGACGCCTTGGCTTAGGCTACCATATGTTTGGTAGTAGGTGCTCTCTCCTTTTGGGTTATTACCTTTTCTTAGGCTATCATACATTTAATAATAGGTAATATACCATCCTTTTTGGGTCAGACACCTTTTCTTAGGCTGCCATATGTTTGGTAGTAGGTGATCCTTACTTCTTTTGGGTTATTACCTATGCTTAGGCTATCATATGTTTGATAGTAGGTAATACACCTTCCCTTTTTGTGTTCACCTTTTCTTAGGCTATCATATGTTTGATAGTAGGTAACACATATCGTTTTGGTTAGACACTTTTTCTTAGGCTGCCATACGTTTGGTAGTAAGTGATCTCTCCTTCTTAGGGTTATTACCTTTGCTTAGGCTATCATACATTTGATAGTAGGTAATATACCATCTTTCCTTTGTGTTGCCTGTGCATAGGCTATCATTTAATCGATAGTAGGTAACATGTGTTTCTTTGCTCCAACCGGATACCTTTGTTTAGGGCGCCACACGCTGGTAATGGGCTACCCCTCACTTTCAAGATCTCGTTTCACTGTCCAAGCTACTGTACTCCTGATGATATTATCATATCTTATCTTCATTTTGGAGAATCCACAATGCTGATCGTTGCCTCTTATCATGGCGTCTCGCGTCGTTGAGTCTGTTCCTTGGGTGTCGTGTCCGGTTATTCCCCTGTGACATCTTTTCCTCATAGGACCCCCTGTCTTGCATCTCATATCATTACATATCATCTGTATTCGGTGGCTTCTTAGGGCCAAAAATTTGTGCAATGTTTGTATTTAAGTCCCTCCTATCTCGTCGAGACGAAGATTTCTATCTCTATATCTCTGGATAGAAGTAACTTAAATAGGGGCATCTGTCACACCCTAATTTTTTACCATAAGACCCCACCTCTTTTTTTTTGCGCATTTTCTGTTGTTATTTGACTTTATTTTAATATTTATGTTTGTTTTACGGCTAACTAACTTGTGCAGGTGCCATATTTATAAATAGATAGCGTTCTTTCTCAATCACAAGAGCGTGGTCATTTGAGCCTAATTCAGATTGATTATGGGGTTTTCCTTTTGGTTTTAAGAGCTCCAATGTTTACTCCTGAAGAGAATTAGGGTCTTCTTGGTGACGAACATGGTCATTTAAGGAACGGTCATGGCTTTTATGTCATGTGGAATTTCAAGTGGTATTATTATTTTTTTAAGGAATTTTCTCAACGCTTGATTCCAAGAAAAGAATTTGGGATTGGTGGTTTGTGAGAATATACTTTGAAGTTTAGATAAAAATTGTGAATCAAGCAAAGGTTTGAGACAATGGAAACTCAAGTTTGTTCTTTTGTCAGTTCAGAACCCCTACACCAAATGTCAAAACTCAACGTTCGATTCTTACACAAAGAGGATATTCAAAGTTCATGCCTTGCTTTAACATACCAATTTAAATATTCCAATACAATTGAGAAACATGTAAAGCTAACTTATTACACATATAGGCTTCTCACGGGAATCCTTTTGGAAAATCTAGACCCATCTTGGCATTTGAAACCAGTAATGTTTCCACCATTCCATAGGCAATTTTTGTTAATTAGCAGCATTTGAAGTCAATTAGTGGCAAAAATAGAAAAGGACTCAAATTTCCAACCGAAGCTTTATGGAGGCAACTTGGGGATCCGTCATCGCAAAGCCTTCGAAGAAACGATGTCGGCTTTTTGTCAAACTTCTATGTGGTGAATGATAAAAGATGGATGTCTAAATTCTGCAACGAGCTGTGAAGAACTTCGAATCCGCCGCAATACTTGATGCAGACTTTCAACCAAATCCTAGGACAACCTTGAGTTAAGTTTGGTTCTTCTAATTACCGGCATGATACCGGGTTTAGAATACTTCAATACCACTGTCGGCATACCGTTGAGCTGAAAAGCTCATTTAGTCACTGCAATTCACTCAACCTGTCAAAAGAAAACCGATGGATGAAATTAAATTAAAGCAAGGGTGACCGAAGAAAGAATCGTAACCACTCCTAACCCAAAGACCATTAAGTTAAAAAACATCATTGATTCATATTTACGACGGCGTTGTTGTTCAAGACAATTAACATAATTAACGAGAGGTTAACTCATGACGACCATTGAGTAAGATGGTAGCGTTTATCACCATAAACATCAACGACAGTGCCGCAACCCATGTTGATCGGTAGACAAGAACCGTAAGACAGAACTTGACAAGTGCCACTTCAACCTGTTGTATGAGCTTCTCCATGCCACCATTCATCCGGAGCTAAACCTGCACCAAACAAGGGAAAGAACCATCAGAGTTCAGACCATTGTTGCATTGTTCCCTGCAATTGAAATAGAACTGTCGTTATCATACAATCATGGCATCAAGGCTATAACTGTAAAAGGAAGAGATTCGTACAACAGAGAAGAACTAAACGCATATCTCGTTCCTCCCGTGTTGCTTGCAAAGCTTCAACCCTTCAGGTATTCGAAACCGGACTTCTTGACTCGGATTGACAGAGAAAGCACTTTGCAACCGCGTTTCTAGCATTCAGAGAGGTAACAGGGAATTACCACTCACTGTGATATTAAATGGAGTCTCGTTTTAGACTTCCTTTGTCTCCAAAACTTATTCTTCCAACACCATCTCGCTGTCAACATGGGAGAACTAATCAAAACTGTACGACGGATATGTTGCAAAGTAGTGGCTGACACCAATGTTAAACCTGTAACAAAAGCAGATATTGGCACTAACTCAGATAGCCGAGAAATAATTACTAAGTGCAAGATAAAACAAGTTCCACATATATACCTGTTTGCGACTTGGAGAAATTGACGGTAGTACCGACCCTATTGCTCGCTCAATCCAATTGCTTTGAGAAGCAATGCGAATTTTCCTCTTTCCTGCTTCGAATGAATGAATTTTCTCAATCACAAGAACTTAGAATCATCCACAAATGTTGAAATCAACACAGTTTTATTCAAATTGAAAACACAGGTCCACCATTAGTCTCTAAAATAAGAACTCACAATATCGAGAACGAGAACAAAGTAACCGAATACCTCACCACCGTTTCTACCAGTACTCATGCTGAATTTGGAAAATAGCTTCATAGCCAAATCACTTCATCATGTCAATCATCACCAAGAACAAGCAGCCACGGCTTCGGCGAACTCCACGGTGGTAATACGGTTAACCTGCAAGTGAGCACAGGCCAACATTATAACATAATTCCATAACTATTACGCAAGCACTCGAAGCATCCGAAGAAGAAAGAAAACATTACTCATGCATCTTCAAGTGGAGATTTTGCAAGGATCCAAGTGATCTGATGAAGAACACTGTTATAATATCTTGAGAATAATAGCAAATTTGTCATTTAATTTGATAAATCCTTGAGGATATTATGAGTACAAGTCAATCGAAATGGAAACAATTGATAGTCATGAATTCACAAAGTAGGAGAGCGAGAGACCAGTTTTTCCCAAATATACACAAGCCTGAAAATGGAAACTTCCGACCAGAGCCAGACACTTGCGATTTTGTTCCCAAAACGGTCCTCCGACGCATTGAAAGGGCACCAAAACCAAATCAGACAAACCTTAAAGTCCTTGCCAAAATCAGGAACGACATATTCTCTGGCCAATTATCACAACCGTTAATTCTTTCCTAAACAAGAGTCGACAGAATAAAGTCAGTATTCATTGTGAAAATCAAAGCTTCAGTGTACAAAAGCCTATAAAAGCAGAGCATACAACATTCAACAAAAAAACTCAGAGTTCAACGCTCAACAAATCAGACAATTACAAAATCCCAAATCGAAACCCCTAACAAATCGTAAAAAAAGGAGGAACTTATCTCTTTCTGAATCCACCGCGGAATCGCGACCCTAAGCCTTTTCTGGAAACCACCGCCAATCTTCCACGCCGCGAAAGTCCCGTGTTGAACCCTGCGAAAACCATCGAGCGATAAGGTTTCGGTTAATATCGTTAATATTGTTTGATCATTTTGTTTGTGTTTTCAGCTAGAACGAAAAGAAGAAGGAAAGGATAATTGAAGCAGAAAGGAGAAGAGCAATGGTGAAATCGAGAGAAGAGAGAAGCAGATGAGAGAGGGCGAAACGGCGGGGTGAGGATCCGATTGGGGATCCTAGATTTTTTTCCTTTTTGTATCGTTGTAATCGTATACGGGCCACCCGTTGTAACTATCACACACCCTCACATCACAGACACTTATCACCATTTAATCACTATCACACGATCCACAAGTACATGCCCACCGCGCACATTCACAGACCACCCACACCGAATCCGTCCGACCCATCTCTTAATCTCTCCATTATCCACCAACTCTTAATTAATCCCCATTAAACCTTTAACTAACCGCCAAACCCTAATTAATCTAATTAATTAAAATAATCATTTTCTTTTTTAACTGATAATCACCCCTTTAATCAGTTTCGTTTTTATCAATTTAATTAATCAATTAGTAATTAGTTTCCTTAATAATCAGTTTTTTTTATCTATTAATCTTTTTATTGATCCTTTTCCCTTCCAATTTTAATTAACACCCTAATTAAACAACTTTTTTATTTAAGATAATTTATTTTTCTATTTATCAATTTAATAAAATAAAATCTCCTTTTATGATAAGAACTCTTTTATAAAAAAAACCTATTTAACTTTTAATTAAAAAACCATTTTATAATTTAAAGAACTTATATTCATTTATTAATAATCACTAAAAAAAACTATCTTAATAAAAGAACCTTTTGATTAAATATTAATAAAAATCTTTTACTTATTTATAACTAGAAATTTAAGTAATTAAGAATTAATCTCACTAAAATAATCAAATCAATCGCTTATTAAAAAATTAATTCACCTAATTAATCTAATTTCTCTTAAAACCAACTTCATCAATTAATTCAACTTTTATTAAAAATAATATAATTAAGTAACCAATTCACCCTTCAATGTAATTTCTTACTAATCTCTAAAATCAAGCCTCTTAAAATCAATTCAATCAATGCTACATCGTAAAACTTAATTCAATCGTGCACGCCTATAGCTTCACTCACATTCACATTATTCACCATTCACACTTTCACACACCTAGCACTTTCATGCATGTGTATGTTTTATCTTTACCCGCAATTTACTTTTTCGCATTTATCTTATCGCATCGTATTCCGTCCAAAGGAAAAACCTACACATGATTCAACGCTTGTGTGTAGTGCACATCATTTGCATCATACTCCCTTACGATCCTTGATCCCATTCAAGTTGATCTTTTAGGACAGATCCTACCCCATAGGAAAGACCGTTACCTTTACAACATAGGAAAACAAATACAACTCAATTCAACAATTATTCAAACACAATAGAGAAACAGATGTTAATCATCTTAAGCGAGATAGAATCTCCACCCCACATTAATACAATCAATACCGTAGGGACTTTGCCTTAAGAGAGATAGAGGCGTACTCGTCGATCAAAATCCGAGTACTTGAGCCCTTCTCTTAAGAGGATGCAAAGACTATTTTCCTACAATTTGTGGCGGTTAAATCTCCCTTAAAATGACAACTCGTCTTTTTTCCTAAAATCAATCAATCAACTACCCTAAACCCGTAGGAACTTTGACCACAGTCAAAGAATTCCTCAAACCCTTTAGGAGAACTACAGATACTCTGATTCCACTCCCGTAAGGATATGTAGACATAAGATGCAATATCTTATTGAGTATACTTAAAAATAAACCCCTAGGGTATTTTAACCATTAAGCAGATAACACATAGCAATAAAACAAACATAACACAAGAGGTTCCTGTAGAGTACTACAAAAACTTAGGATGCTAGCACCTTCCCTAAGTTTAACCAACCCCCGAACCTAAAACTCTCTAGCTTGCATTTGCATTGCATTGTGAGAATTTAGATCTTTATCCCTTCCTTTGGAAAAATCAAAGTTCGGTTGCAAAATGAATTAAAGATTCAAACTAATCAATAGTTTGGTATCCGAATTTCACCGCGACACCGGGGATAAGGTGACAACCCAATCAGTAATACCAATAACAATTGGATTTTAAACAATGCTAGTCAAAACAATATTAGACTTCAAAAATATAAAGGGACAACCAAATCAACAATACCAATAACAATTGGATCTTAAACAATGCCAGTCAAAGCACTATTGGTCTTTCTGGGGAATGCTAGTAACGACTAGACTTCAATGGGGAAACAGTTGGTGACCACCAAATAGCAGCAGCAAATTGAGTGACTAGTAACAACTAGACTCACCAGGTAACGCTGGTAACTACCAGACAACAAGCATCAATGATAATTGGACTCTCTGTTAGAAATTGCTAGTTACAACTAGACTTCACAGGGGAATCTAGTGACGACTAGACAAGTAAAACAGAAGGGAGCTAGTAACAACTAGACTGCATGAGAAATTGGTAACAAGTAAAAGTTAAAAGATGTCAGGAACAACTGGTCTTAGAAAGGTTTGGTGATAACAAAAGATCTCAAAAGGGGAGCCAACCGACTCTACAGGAGACAAAGGTGGGTAATAGCCATAACGGACACGAAAGATTTCCAGTTACAACTGAACTTAAGAGCGAAAACAAACAGCTAAGCAAATGCAAACCAAAGAGATATGCTAAATGTGAATGTTATGATATGATGCAAATGCTCAAATACGCGAAAGGACCGACTCTAACAAGAGACACGGAACAATGGACTCAGAGGGGAAGATAGATCACAATATACTTTGCTGGGGAAACAGGTGTCACATTGAATCCAGGGAAACAAGGGGTCCTTGACAACACACATAGGTCAAAACCCATTCACTTCATTGGGGACAAAACAGGGTTTAGGCAAGCCAGCATAAACCTCTTCGGAGAGTCAAAGTATTCATTCTGAGAATGGGTCTTCAAAACTTTCATCAGGTGAGAGGTACCAGAGAAATCATTCTTTAGTGGGGGCAATATTTTTGAGATGGCACATCAAGGCTTCTGCCACCCTAAGATTTCCTAGGGAATATATGATTTCCACTGAATTCTTTTCCATGAGCCAAGGCAACTTTATATTTTGTTAAGTTTTCAAAAGTTGTTTTTAAATTCAAAATCTTTGCTTTCAAAATCGATATTAAAAAATAAACAATGTTTTGCATAACAAAGAAAAGTAATGAAAATAGTAAATTGCAAACAACAAATGACGCAAAATCTAATTTTATTCAAGAACGGTTGCTTGCAAATGGCAAATCTCCATGGAACAATTACACTTGAAAATGGCAATAGGGAAAAAGGTTACATTGAATCCAATGACAATCTATCCTTAATGACTAAGAGTCCTCCAAAACTTCTCTTCTAACAAGAGCGGTAGAAATGAACTTCTCGTATAATCTTCTGCAGAGGTGACAACCATCTGATGTAGTGAAGTGCCTTTGCCCCTAACTTTTTCCTGGACCGCCCTTTCGGGTTTTCAATCCATCGGGGCGCTCATTTTTTCCTAAGCCACCCTTTCAGGTTTTTAACTTAGCGAGCTCATCATTTTTTTATTTCATCCCTAACTTTTGCATGCACCTCCTTCATAGGTTATGATCCAATGGGATACCCATTATTGCATTAGCCGCCCTTTCAGGTCTTTGACTTATCGGGTTCTTTAGGCATAATATTTTCGTACTGTATCAGAGTTCATCGGGTGTGTAAGTTGTTCTCCAGCCATTGTTGTGAGGATGAGCGAACCTCTAGAGAAAGTTGTATTCACAACAAATGGGCCATCATAGTTGGGCATCCATTTTCAACGTGAGTCTTTATGAGTTGGCAACATCTTCCTGAGTACAAGTTCCCCTTCTCGGAATTCTAGAATACAGACTTTCTTGTCAAAGGCTCTTTTGATCCTTTTTGATCCTTCTCATCAATGAGGTTTAATTGATCGAACCTTTCTCTGACCTATTCAGCTTCTTCCAACTTAGCTTCCATCAGGACTCTTAAAGAAGGTATCTCTACTTCGATGGGAAGGACTGCATCCATTCCATATACCAAAGAAAAGGGGGTTGCCCCTGTTGAAGTGCGAACAAATGTTCTATATCCGTGTAAAGCAAACGGTAACATCTCTGCCAATATTTATAGGTTACAACCATTTTCTACACGATCTTCTTAATGTTCTTGTTCGCAGCTTCAACAACTTCATTCATCTTTGGTCGATAAGGAGAAGAGTTGTGATGTTCGATCTTGAAGCTATCACATAGCTCTTTCATAGTCTTGTTGTTCAAATTAGTTCCATTATCTGTGATAATATGAATGGGAATTCCGTATCGACAAATAATCTCCTTCTTGATGAATCGGGCGACCACTTGTCTGGTCACATTGGCGTAGGATGCAACTTCAACCCACTTTGTGAAATAGTCGATGGCGACTAGAATGAAACAATGTCCATTAGAGGCTTTTTGGCTCAAATGACCCAATCATGTCAATGCCCCACATAGAGAAAGGCCACGACAGTGATAAAACATTTAGAAATGTCAGAGGCACGTGCACCTTATCCGTATATATTTGGAATTTGTGGCATCTTCTAGAATATTGGATACAGTCGGTTTCCATAGCCAACTAGTAGTATCCAGCTCTTAGAATCTTTTTGGACATAGCATAACCATTGGCATGGGTGTCAAATGTTCCTTCATGGATGTCTTGCATTAACAAGTTCGCTTCTCATCTATCGACACATCTAAGCAGGACCATGTCATAATTTCTTTTATAGAGCAGATCATTGCTAAGAAAGAACTTGGATGTCAGCCTTCTCATTGTTTTCTTGTCGAGCGAAGTGGCATTAGCTGAATACTCTTGATTTTGTAAATAGTGTCTAATATCATGAAACCATGGTTTTCCATCAGACTCCTCTTCCACCATCTGGCAGCAAACAGGATCAGTCTTCCTTTCAATTCAGATGAGCGTTGCTTCATTAACAAAACGGACCTGCCACATAGCAGCCATCATAGCTAAAGCATCAGCGATGTGATTTTCAGACCTTGGCACATGCTTGAAGGTTATCTCATCAAAATACTCAATCATTTCCACAATACAAGCTATGTACAAGATTATTTTCTCGTCTCGAGTTTCTTGTTCACCCTTGACTTGGTAGATAACTAATACTGAGTCACCACTCCCCTCTAGAATTTTGATGCGGAGATCAATGGCTGCTTCTAGTCCTAATATTCAAGATTCATATTCAACAATGTTGTTAGTACATTCAAAACATAATCTTGCTATGAAAGGAGTATACCCACCAGTCGGGTTCATTAAGATGACACTTATACCATGGCTCTTTTGGTTGGAAGCACCGTCAAATATCATCTTCCATCGGGAACCGGGTTCAGGACCTTCGTCTGGGTATGGCTCTTCACAGTCTTTCTTGATTAGCATAATGTCCTCGTTTGGGAAGTCAAACTTGAGAGGCTCATAATCTTCTATTGGCTGATCAGCAAGGTAATCTAACAAGATGCTACCTTTTATAGAATTTTGAGCGACGTACTAGATATCATACTCTGACAAGAGCATATGCCAACAGGCGAACCTTCCTGTCTGAGTAGGTTTCTCAAAAATATACTTTATTGGGTCCATCTTGGAAATCAACAAAGTGGTATGACATATCATGTATTGCCTCAGATGTCTGACGGCCCAAGTTAAAGCACAACAAGCCTTCTCTAAAAGTGATTAACGACTTTCACAATTGGTGAACTTCTTGCTAAGACAGTAGATGGCATGTTCCTTTCGTCTGGACTTATCATGTTGACCCAATATACAACCAATTAATCCCTCAAGCGCAGTCATGTACATGAAGAGAGTTTTTCTAGGTACAGGAGGAATCAAGATTGGAGGTTATTGGAGATAACCTTTAATTTTGTCGAAGGCTTGTTGACAGTCTTCGTTCCAAACAACAGTTTGATCTTTTCATAACAACTTGAAGATCGACTCACAAGTTGGAGTCATCTTGGAAATGAATCTGGATATGTAGTTTAGTCTTCCAAGGAAACCTCTGAATTGGTTCTCAGTTTTCGGCGCTGGAATTTGTTGGATAGCTCGAACCTTGTCAGGGTCTACTTCAATCCCTCGCTGACTGACGATAAAGTTGAGTAATTTTCCAGATCTTACTCCAAAATTATATTTTGCTGGATTCAGCCTCAACTGGTATTTCCTGAGCCTCACAAATAGCTTCAACAGATGATCCAAATGGTACTCGTTACTTTGAGACTTGGCTATCATATCATCGACATACACCTCAATTTCTTTGTGCATTATGTCATGAAATAATGTGACCATGGCTCTCTGATAAGTGGCGTTTGTGTTCCTCAAACCAAAAGGCATGACTTTATAACAATAAGTGCCCCAATGTGTGATGAGTATGGTCTTCTCCATGTCTTCAGGATCCATCCTTATTTGATTGTATCCTGAGAAACCATCCATGAAAGAGAAAACAGTGAATCTAGCAGTGTTGTCCACTAAGGTATCAATATGCGGCAGAGGGAAGTCGTCTTTTGGACTGGCTTTGTTTAGATCCCTATAGTCTACACACATTCTAACTTTGTCATCCTTCTTTGGTACGGGCACAATGTTGGCCACCCATTCTGGGTATTTAGATACTGCCAAGAAACCTGCATCTATCTGCTTTTTGACTTCATCTCTGATCTTGAGAGCCATATCGAGTCGAGTCCTTCCGAGCTTCTGTTTGACAGGTGGATACTCTGGTCGGAGAGGTAATTTATGAACAACTATGGAGGTATCCAAACCAGGCACATCTTGATATGACCACGTGAACATATCCACATACTCTTCTAGAAGCTTTACTAGTCGCTGTCTGATTTCTGCCCCAAGCGTTGTCCCAATCTTGACTTCTTTCTTGCTTTATTCAGTGCAAAGATTAATGACGTCGATCTGTTCTTGATTAGGATATAGGTTTGTGTACTTGTACTCAGACATTCTTGCCAACTCATCCGAAATCTCAAAATCTTTGTCGTTTTCGTCTTCAGCTTGATTTATGGGTGAATCAAAGTCAGGAAGGGAAACATAGTCATTGGATTCAACGGGTTTTGGAGTTTCATATCATGTTTGGAATGGCTTGATTTATTAAATCACACAAAGATAAATGCACAACACAAAAAGGAATGTATTTTTGCTAGTTTTCAAAAGAAATTCCATTTATTAATTCACACAAAGATAAATTCACAACATAAAAAGGAATGGATTGATTCTCTTGTTCCAAATGGTCCATCTTCTTTCAAGCTTGAGCCTTAGTGTTGCAAGGATGCGGAGGATCCAGTGTGATTGAATGGAGGTAAAACAACACAAAGTAGGCCACAGAACAGAAGAATGCATATGCAATGCTTATGGAATGCAAACGCAAATGCAATGCTAACATTCAAAGGAAGCCCAAAATTATGTTTACAAACATTAATAATGGAGGAAAGAGAAAAGCAAAGTAACTTTTTCATTAACAAATGAAAGTTTTACAAGAAAAGAAATACACGTTCAAAGCCCAAGTATGGACATAAATTACAAGATTGAAAGTTGAAACTGAAAGGCCTAATCTTTCTGACAAGAAGATCCTTCCCCTTCTTGAGCTTCATCTTTCTAGCAATTTCTTCTCTCTGGTTTTGACAGAGCAGCTTCCAGAGTTCTTCGTTCTCTTGAACAACCATGAAGTGTTTATCCTCCCACATCTTCTTCTCCTTTTCAGCTTTGACTAAAGAATCCTTCAATTCTTTTATAGAGAATGGTTCTTTTAGAATTGTCAGAGTAGACTCAAAGTGAGTGTAGAATATCTTTAAGGCTATCTCTTTAGACCAAAGAAGATACACATCTGAAATTGTACATTTTGGATGCCCCAGAGCAGTCATCCCTTGGGTATTGAGGTGACGTCGAGCATACTCAATTATGTTTTAAGATCTGGATTTCTCCATTCATCTATAAAACATCTTTCCAAAAGGACTAGATTAGGCTCTTCCTTTGCAGAATATCCTAGCTGGCGGCAAGCTAGGATGGGGTTGCAACTAATACATCCTTTTGTGCCAACGAGAGACACATTAGGGAAATCCCCACAACTGTGAATCATGGTAACCCCCTCATACATGGGATCGTACCAACGTATATCATAGTGTTTGAGCGATAGAAGCTTTTCTGTCAAAGCCATGTTGTTCTTTAGATTCCACAAAGAGACCATCCTTGGCAAGTGCGAAATAAACCACTTGTGAAGGAGAGCGGTACAACAAGTAATTTGGCCTTCTACATGAGAGTTCCTTATATGAACGGAGAAGTATGCATCAACTAGCAGGGTGGGAGCAGGGTTCCTAATTAGAACAAATTGATGGCGTTCACGTTTATGAATTCATCAGCACCTGGGAACAAAAGGAGCCCATAAATCAATAAGGCCAAGATAGCCTCAAAGATTTATGTGTCTTGCTTATCAGCGTGAGCCTCAACTCTTTCCATCAAAGGTCTTGCTTGCAAACTAGAAAATCCATCTTTGAAATCCAAATGAGTCAGAAAATCATATGGTTCTAGGTATAAGGTTTCATCCAAGACTCTCCTATTTGGTCTTCTTTCTATTCCAGAGAATGGTTGAGGAGTGACACATAATCCCATCAAAGCATAATATTCTTCCAACGTTGGTAGCAACTGGTAGTCTGGAAATGTGAAAAAATGGTAAATAGGGCCGTAGAATTGAATGAGCTCCATTAACATCACCTCATATACTTGGAGCTCCAATAGAGGTAGAAGATTTACATACTTGCTGCCAAACGACAAAGAATTTTCCACTAGGCCTCCTAGTATTCTTAGATTGTCCAACTTTAGGCTTCTGAATGTGCACTTTGAAGTTGTTTTCTTTCTTGAGTCCATTACAATGTCTACAAAAAAATTAGGGCTTCTTTGAATGTTAACAAAAACAATGAGATGCAAATGCAATTGGTTTTAAGAAACTCAGAAGATTGATTTGCAAAAGGAACACTTGTTAGCACAAAATATTACTTCATTAGTATTAGAAAAAGTTACAACTTTAAAGTACAATACAAGAGACTAAAATACAAAGGAAAAATACTAGGCCCTAGAGTCTCCACGGAGTCTAGCTAGAAAGGTCCTATATGTGCATCCTTTTCTGTCTCTTCAACTCTGCATTCTCCAATACTAGCTTGTCAATGATTCCCTTCCAAGCACCGGATGTAGGTGGGTGTCAAAGTACTCATGGGTACTAAACATGGGTTGAACACTAGAGAAAAATAAATTCTGTTATGCCACGTATTTGTCAATAACCATTCTTTCAAGCAGCTCAATCAAATCATTCTTCTCTTTCAGCTGTCTATTCATCTCCATTTGCTCGGAATGAATGACATGGTACTTTCCCTCCCAAGTATCTCGCTCAAGCTTCCTAGTATTCCTTCATTTGCTCAACAGGAATGATAGAGGAAGAAGCGACAACAATCTACAAAGGTCTTTCGGGGAGATAAGGCATCTTGAGATTATGGGCTCTAGCACGGACCCATTGCATGAAAGGCTCAAAATCTACACGGTTCTTCTTTCCTAGATCAATCTTGGTCTTCTTGTGGATGATCCTCCAAGAATCTGCAACACTATCCTTAAACCTCATACTAGCTTCTGCGTTGAGGTAGAAGAAACCTGTCAACAGGATATTGCTAGACTTTTCCTTCATGGGAAACCCAAACTGACGCTTAGCAAGGATAGGGTTGTAATTTATTCCTCCTCGTACATTGAGAAAAGGTAAGTTGGGAAATGAACCACAACTGTCAATGATCACTCCTTTATCGTAAGCGGGATCATACCAATGTACATCAGTCTTAGTTAGAGCCATGAGCCTTTGAGACCACCTTAGTCCATTTGGATTTTCCTTGAAAAGATATGTTCTCGACAAATGTGTAACAAACCATCTATACAACAGAGGAGTACAACATAGGATATTACCATCTCCCTTGAGAGTCCTATAGTGAATAGAATGGTATATATCTCCAAGCAGGGTAGGTACAGGATTATCAATGATAAAGATCTGGATAACATTGATGTCAATGAAATTTTCTTCTTCGGGGAAGAGGACCAAACTATAGATGAGCAATGCAAGAACTGCTTCAAAAGCATCTAGGTTATTTTCTTTGGCAAAGAGAGCGACTTTTCTTATCATAAATTTAGAAGGTAGACCTCTGAGTCCAAACTTAGAAGTGAGATATGCTTTGACTTTGGAAGCTTCTAAGTGGGTGGCATTGGCAATGTCCTTTGGTGAAGGGAACTTCTCCAAACCACTGAACGACTTCTTGTCCAATATTGGTAGACCAATGTGATATGAATACTCTTCCAAGGTCGGGATGAGTTGATAATTAGGAAAGGTGAAACAATGATATAGGGGGTCATAGAACTGCACGAGAGTGTTGAGAACTCCTTCTTGCATCTTGATCTTGATGAGTCTCTTTCTAAAATCTTCAGGACAAGACACTAAGGCCACTAATTTCCTTAATTCTGTCAAGTCTGGTCTCTTGAAATTGTACTTCCTAGTGTTTATTTTTCCAAAATCCATGACCTGAGGTTTTTGCAATAGAGAAGACAACTGAGTTTCTCAAAACCAACTGCATGAATGCTTATGATGGGATGATGAGATGATGCACAAGAAACACATACACAAGTATTCATATAATCACATATATATAATGCATATGCCCACAAACAAGAGTCTTAGGCTTTGGGTTACGAGCATGGAGCCATGGTATACCCTCCCCAATTGATATGTACTATGGTTTGTTTGTCCCTGCACAATGGGTTCTATAAGGTTCTCAGAGTCATGGATAAATCTTTCGAATATTATCAACCTACATGACTACTCATGTGGGATAAAAATATTCTCAAGATAAACTCATCTGAGTGTAGTATCGCTTAGCAACCATTCGAGACTACTCCCTTACAGTCATTGCACTACGTCCTAAAGGCAAAGTGGGGTAAGTGGGTAACTAAAAGGTCTCTCAGTATGACGAACTTCTAGGTCGGAAAAAGTGATAAACGTATGACTACTCATACGCCATCAGTAATCCCAAAAGGGCCTCAACTGAGTGCGGTTACATCATATGTCAAACATGTTAGGATTACTCTCAATCATCAACTATTGATCTTACCACAATCCTATCATAAGTGTACACTCAAGTCTGGGCTAGGACTTATCTCACCTCTCAAGGTAGCAACCCAATTCACACATGCAATACAACAAGTATAATATATAGATATTCACAAATATACATGTATAAAGAAAACAGATAAAACAAAACACAACTAGAAATAAGGTGGGCTTAACCATCAAGTTTTCCCCAGTGAAGTCACCATTTCTGTTGCAGTGAGAATCGGATATCAAGCTATTGGTTAACTTGAATCAAAAATCTTTTAATATTTACCACCGATATTTGATTTATCCAAAGTTAAAGGTAAAGATCAAAGAAAGTCCTAAGTGCGCTACGTTAGAATGAAGCTAAGAGATCGGGGGGTTCGGGGGTTGGTTATACTAAGGGAAAATATTAGGACCCTAAGTATATGTAGTACTCTACAGGAGCCTCTTGTTTGGTAGTTATGTTATTGTTAATGTATGTTTTCTAATGGTTGTATGCTAAGGTAAAGACCTATGGGTTGGTACACTAAGTATGCTCGCAAAGACGTTGCATCTCGTGCCTACATATCCTAACTAGGATGGAATCAGAGCAACCGTAGTTTCCCTAACTAGGGAGAGAACTCTTGACTATGGTCAAGGTTCAAGGGGAATAAGCATCCATAAAAATGATACTTATATAGAGTTAACAAACTCTCTAAGTCTATATTGAAAGACTAACTGGGGATAGAACACTTGACTATGGTCAAGGTTCCAAGGGGAATAATGTATAAGTCAACATGCATAAATCATAACAATATTCAAGCATGGAACATGTATAAGTCAAAACATTACTTATAACAAAGGATTAAGATCAACATGCATAAATCATAACAATATTCAAGCACGAAACATGTATAATTCAAAACATTACTTAAACAAATATCAAGATCAACATGCATAAATCATAACAATATTCAAGCATGGAACATGTATAAGTCAAAACATTACTTAAACATGGATACAATCAATAAGACATGAGTAAGTCAAAACATTACTTAAACATGGAAGCAATCAATAAGACATGAATAAGTTAAAACATTACTTAAACATGGAAGCAATCAATAAGATATGAATAAGTCAAAACATTACTTAAACATGGATACAGTCAAGTAGAGGTAACAACCAAGTTAACTTGAACATGGGTGAGACATGTGTGCAAACAATCATGTGATTTATGGTGAATCATGTTAGACAAGTAGGTAACAACCAAACATGCAAAAGGGATTCAATCAAGGATTGGTAAATGATGAGAAATATCTCAAAGTGAAATCATGTATACTTGAGCGTGTTTCAAAGTAAAGCAACAAGTGTATGAGAACATTCAAGGTAAGGTAACAATCAAACATGGCATGCATTCAAACATACATTCATATGTGAAAATCAACTTGAAAAAGGTAACAACCATCATGTAACAACGAGAGTGGGAAATTTCATACATCAAGTAAGATTCATACAAGCAAGGTGTGGGTTCATGCAAGCAAGTTGTGTAAGGGGAATCAAGAGAATCAATCAAAATAAAACTCATACAAACCCTAAAAAGCATCATAATTTAAACACACACAAATGCAAGGAAAATAATTATCTTTGTAAGTTTCTTGATACAAATGAAAAATAGGTATTATCATGGTCAAAGTGCAAAAGGAATGAGATCAAAATGATAAAAATCAAAGGAGTTATGATCAAATCAATTTGCAAAAGAAAGCATGAAAATTAGTGATAAAAAAGTAGGAAATGCATCCCATGGGGTTTGAACCCACGCACCTAGGGCTACATGTCAAAACATTACCAAACCAGCCATTAGTGCGCTTTTTCAAATCAAGTGAAAGCAAAAAAAGATATGGTAAACATCATTTAAATCATAAAAATGAAGCAAAAGGTTGATCCGCATGATCGAACCTAGGACTGGCAAGGCAAGGAGAGTATTGAAAACGCATGGTAAACCACTGGGGTGGTGATACATCTATTGTATCACCCTGTTGCACCCCAAAATTTGCCCTCACAATACAAGACTTTGTGTTCCAAGAAGGTTCACAAGGTTCATACTGACCACTACATTATGGTTCGCTGAAAAAGATTCAAGGTCTGATGAGTGTTTTAGCCTCCTGAAAAATTTCTCTTCAAAGATATATCAGAGCATTCCCCAAAGGAAGTTTAAGTTTTCCCGTCCTTTGGATTCAAAGCGTGTTTATTTAAGGACATAATGTATTGCACGGTTGTTGACTAATTCGTGTATTTTGTGATCAAGAAAAGGAAAGAATGACCTTCGTGATGTAAAGTGAGATTTCCTCAATCTAGAACATCTATGTTTTATCCGAGGAATCGAGTCCGACACTATTCCTATCTAAAGAGTTAGATCATCATGGATTTCTAACCTCGAGAGAACGGATTAGGCATTAAAGTTTGCTATGAGGTCTCAAAGTAATGAAGATTCGTGGTTGATGTCATTATGAAGAACACACTTTGAATGTTAAAAATGCAAAGTCTAATTACAAATGCAAGAGATAGGATCAAGATTCAAACATTTCCAATCCAAGGCGTATACGAGATCAGTTCAAAGATATCCCATTAGTAGTATCAAGACGAGGCTAGTATTTCATCTTCTTACAATTCAAGCATGTTCTAAAGTTTTTCCAAACAACACTCAAGGGTTTCAGGCTTTAGTCCAGATAGTGGCGTTATTCAAGTTCAAGATTTCCGATAACAAGTTTTCTGCTATTATGAAAGAGGTGTTAATATTAGCATATACCGTAAACACCAGAAGCCATCAGCAGTCATTTAAGTGTGCTCTAATGAACTTAATGGTTGTTTATGCTCTTGATGTATGATGCGGTGTTCTAATCATAGTGTGATGATGTTGCCATCCTCACCTTTGCCAATATATTAACCATTTCATTATGCATCGTTATTTCAACAACAAGATATGGGAAGGCTAATATGAATGAGGAAGCAAAGAATAAATGCCGGTCTTATTAAATAATGGAAGGAACTTTTAGTATTTACATCACAAATGACAACCAATTTTTGTTTATAAATGGCGGAAGTTATCATAAACAAGTCTTGCAAAAAGGAGCTGAAGCAGTCAATGTTGGCACACTGGAATTATTGTTGCAATATGTTTGAATAAGCTCTTGGCTTTGAAGTAGTCCAGAAAACTCCGCCGACCGAAACGTACGTTGCTACGGTGCTTGGTTTTACCTTACAATAATTACCTACATTTGAATAAATGACAAAGATTCAGTAACTGTAATAGCTGATGGTAGACAACATCAGAAAGCTTTCGCGTACCAGCCACAAGGACGAGCAACACGACAGTCCACGACGTCTCATTCTCGTTTTGGAAGATAGCAGAACCATAACCAAATGCGCCCCTGAAAGAAAAAATAGGAAGATTATTAGTTATTCAAGCCAATAATATAAACTAACCCAGATATCTCCCAAATCCTATCAGACCTGTCTAAAACCGTTTACCGCCATAATCGTATCCCAGCACAGAATCATAAAAGTTACACGAAAACCATGACCATTGCAACATCAGAGAATTACAAAGTTAACAATTACCACAAATCCATAAGTCTTAATTCTAAGCAATCCAATGTCTCTTCGTGTCACTCCCATTTTGCACTTTGAGCATGTCACGCCGATCTTGAAAGCCCTCGTGTGCTAACTCGCTTCATGTGCACACCTGTGACAAACAATAACGCATCAGTTTGAACACAAAGCAGAGGTAGCAAATTCAAAATAACCGTCGAAACCGCAATTAAACAACAGCAATGGCAAGATGTATAAGGAACTCGCTTCAACGAGTCATTGCTATATCATACCTTGTCCTGCATCTCCAGCCTGTTATGGATATGTCTCAGTTGGGATGAAACTCGCGCTCCGATTACTGGTATTGCTCTATCATCGGCATACAGGATACTAACTCCGGATATGATCGATCAAACGCTGTCTAAATTGTTATACTATGGACTTGGCTTGAATGGAACTGACAAGTCTTGTCCAGCCAACGAACACCCTGCCAAAAGTACACCAGATAGCATAGAAGTTATCAAAAGTGAAGCACATAAGATCAGTTAGTTTTAACACAGCAGATTCAGTTACTCTAATCCTGAAGCAGAAGTTTGAGCGTGACCTTCAGCAGATAGATCAGGGCCTTACGAATCAAGTTTGGATGAGAAAGAGGTTTACCCGGCGATGAAGTGCGAAGCTCCAAGAACCTCCCTCACGAGCTGACTCGACGGCTATCATTAAGGACCAATTCACAAGAGAAGACATGATCAGTCTAGCCAGATTCTTGAATACTATCACAACCGGAGCCATGTCCCGATGGTCAGCAGTCATGATACCCCTGCCACATACAAAAAAAGGGGATTAATAGCTGTTATCATGAATTAATATAATTTAGGGTGACCAATTCAAATAAAGGAAAGATAAGCGCCATTGAGAAGCAAATGTGTACCGTGAGACGAAGAATTGTGCGAGGTCACGATGCAGATATATCGAACTCTTGTTGCTTTTAGGAACAGATGACTTCTTATGAGAATGGAAAGGCTTCAAGCTTTATAGTGGTATGCAAACTCAAGGACGGGCTGCATCGAGTTAGGACATTGATTTTACTTGTAACTCTCAAGAGGCATAAACGGTTGATCATCGGCCCGCATCACAAAAGCCATCTGATAGATAGCCCTCGGTGCCGTCCAAGCTCCTTTTTGTCTGATACAGTTTCTGTGCAATTTTCCCACACAAAGATAGTGTCGCCGCTTCCAGTGCTTACCCGACTTTCAGGCTAAAATGCTTACCGTTCGATGAGGAGTTTGTCAACACACTAGAGGAGGTGTTATGAGTTCCTGCAAGTGAATTCACAGTAAAATGAAATTCAACCGCAATTCCCAGACACGTGAATTTAATCATCCATAATTCAAAAAGGGAGTGTAAAAATGGAGAGGCACCTCACCAGGAGAAGAGGTTTCTTCACTTTCTTATGATTCTCTTTCATAGATTTCCATTTCAATCGAAGAGTTTCTATAATTGTCTTGGGATCTATCTCCATCATTTCCTTCCATACAACCAGGTTGTTGGTATCCGTTGAAAACCTGTTTTAAAAAAAAAAGGGAGATCTAGTTACAAGACATGAGCTGGGCTAATTACACACAATTATGGCCTGTTGTTAAATAAGAGAAAAGCAGAAACACAATCAAAGGCGAGAAAGAAGATATTGGGTCCATTATCATGCCATCGACCGTAGGAAGCCAAAACGGCGAGGAACACGAAGTTGTCGACCAGAGCCACCAAAACTCCGACGCTGCAAATGAAATCATGGTCAGCTATGCATTAAGCCAAGAAAAAGAGATTAAGATGTTGGAAATTGTCGTGATATGTGCAGTTCGCACTGTGTGAAAGTGATTTGGAAATCAGTACGTGTTACCTTCGCAGCGTGTTGCCGTTAGTAACCTACAGTGAGCAGCTCCCGTGGATTTTGATTACACCGTGTCTTTATACAAAATTCCGGAAGCTAGTAAAACAAACAAACATCATTCCCCTGCAAACGGCACAACGAAATATAGTGAATACAGAAGCCAAGAGTCAGTTCGGATTTAGAAAAATATAAATTCCCCAACTGCTGATGAATTTCAGAACCCAGTTACTCTTGGAGCGCGGTTTCATGATAGCCAACCGTTGTTGAACCTGTAGCAGAAATAGATATTGGCCCAAATCAGATTGATATCCACACCTGCAAAACGCATTTCCCGAATTAGTAACCCTCAGAGGAATATACCCGTGATTCAAAAAGATCCTATCAAGCATTGAACCTAGATTGCAAACCGAATCAGAGATTGATTTCTCCTCATTTAAGGACCATTGAACAAAATCAGTTAAAAGGAGAAAGTTTTCAAATCTACCCTAGACCAATTTAGAAAACCCAATCCCCATTCAAATCAGCATTCATTGGTATCAATCAAGAAATCCCCCTTGAAGCCTATAAAAGGGAGAGACTCGAGAGAAAACCACGGATAACCCTCACAACGAAAAACCCTAAAACTCTAAAATTGGACGGAGAAACAACTTATCTTTCCAACCGTCGAAATTGTCGCCGCCGCCGCAAATCCTCCACCGACGAAGCATCCCTTTCAGCACCGCAATCGTCGTTGCCGTTGATCCTCGGTAAAACTCCACCCTCTGTGAGATTATTGAATGTTTTGATTGTGTTGTTGTTATTATAGGCTGAGTAAAGTAGCGAAAAGGATTGAAAATGAGGATGAAAGCAGAAGGAGAAGTGAACACCGTTTGAATCGAAAGAGGTGATAGAGGGAGATGATGCAGATCCGATTTGGGGGAAGACGGAAGGGACTTAGGGTTCCGGCGTTTTCCCTTCTTTGTTTTTTTTTAATTTTGTTTCTGATTGGATAATTGCACGCGACACGTACACACTACACAGGCTCCATTAACCTCATTAATCTCTAATTAACCTAAAATCAACCTCAATTAATCTTTTAATTAAACTGTATTTTTAATTATTTAATGAAATAATTAAATTGTTTTCTAAGTAAGTTTTTTTTTGTTTGTTTAAATCAATTTTCCGTCTTTTTATTTTAAATAAAAATAATAATAATAATTATTATAACAAACTTTTATCTAATATAATTCAAATCTTTTAGTTGATTATCATTAAAAATTGTTAATTTCTTATTATTATAATATTTGGATTAATTTTGTTTATTCTTATTTATTAACCCATTTATATTCTAATCATGCTTATCATTTTGTTAAATATTGCTTACTAACCCCTTTTATTATTTATTATCGCTTATTTATATTTACCTATTATTTTGTAATTATTTCTCGGATGTAAAGTTTAATTATTTAATTATTATTATGGTTAGTAATTAGGGAGTGTAACAACATGTATGTAATATTAAAATAAATTTAGATCACTTTTAAATAAAATAATTAAAATAAACACGTCACACACGTAAGTCGATTTTAATCGCCGTCTCACTTCCTAAGGATATCCCTCAAGTTGCCTACGAATAATGGTTAAGTGGGGTGTATAAAGCAAGTCCCTCAAATAAAAAAAAATCATCAAAGTCCCTTATGGTTGCCTTTACGAATCGAGTCCCTTTTGAAAAATGATGATGGTCCCTTATATGTGCTTATTACATCCCACAATGGCCTTCAAAGTCAAATTGTCCCTCACATGTCCCTTAACATCCAAAGTAAGGACTACCTACTCCATTATAGTAGGGATAGTCTTACTAAGGAAAGGATAAAGAATAAGAAAGACCTTTAAACATTAGGGTAGGCTACTCCTAGATACTTGCTCACTTCAAAACTTTTTCACACTTAAACAAATTTTCAACAAGTTTTCAAACAAGTTCTTAACACATCCTTACATGGATTATTTATTAACTATTCTGAAAATTTTCTATTCACACACTACACTTTCAAAACAATTCAAAAGTGAGCTTAGGTACCTAAGAGCCCATGGATAACCATGGATGAAAAGGGTGCTAACACCTTCCCTTTTCATAACCTACCCCCCGGACCCAAAATATTCTCTAAGGTCTTTCCTGTTCTTTTATAACCTTTCCTTATGGATAAAATAAAAGTCGGTGGCGACTCTTGCTATCCGCAACATTGTTTAAAGTCAGTTCTCCCACCGTGTTACAGAACTGGCGACTCTGCTGGGGATTTATTTAAGAGGGGTACCCTTAGGAATTAAGATCACTTTAAATTGTTTGCCTTGTTTGCTTTATTATTATATTGTTGGGGTGCTCTTATGTGTGAAAGATCCTAACCCGGATCTAGTGTACCTTAGGTAAATGGCAATAGACCAAGGAAACTGTACGACGTATATCGATACGGTTGATCTGGTGGCCATAGTTAGTGCGACTTCTTGGTTGGTGCTTATATTCCTTAAGTCAAGTTGAGGATAATATTGAGGCTGCCATATGTTGTCAATGCACTAACTGACTTTTAGAACCCTAGTTAACTCATCTTGGCCTTTAGAAAGTAGTGAGGTAACCGGCTTTGGTGCAGACTGAAGTTGGTTGACACTCGATACTACGCTCATTGAGATCTTAAACTTGGAGGGTTTTGGCTGGCAAGTAAGTTGCCTTCTGAACAACCACCCTTGTGAAGGATCAATGATATTGAGATCCCTTAGAACCTGGTTACTTTTGTAGGACAGGATGAACCATCTAACTTCAGGGGAGGGTACTTGCCTTTGAACCTCATGCAAGCCTTTAAACCTAGGGCTATGGTGTGACTTGTTTGTGTGTGCCACATGTTTGTGATTGAGCATGACATCATGACATCATCATGCATCATAAGCATATCATTTTCCCTAACCATTTCAAGGACCAAAGGATTTATCTTTGTTCTTTGTTGCAGGTCATGGCTTCTGCTCGTAGAAACACCATCAGGATCAACTTTGTAGGGATACCTGCTAAGCTCAAGGAGTTGGTTTCCCTAGTGCCTGATCATTCCCAGTTCAACAAGAGACATGGTCACTTATTGGATCTAGTTACTTCAGGGTTCAGTGAAGACATGATGAGTGTGCTGTTTCAGTTCTTTGACCCTAAGCACCATTGCTTTACATTTCCTGATTATCAGCTGGTTCCAACCATGGAGGAGTTCTCTAAACTTCTGGGTATACCTGTTCTTGATCAGAAGCCATTCACAGGCTTAGAGAAGGAGCTTAAACCAGAAGTTATTGCTGCAGCTCTACATCTGAAGAAGTCTGACATTGTTCTAGAGACGAGAAGCGGAGTCAAGGGTATTCTTGCCAAGGTATTAATGGATAAAGCTCAAATGTTCTTGAAGGCCATGAGCTATGATGCTTTTGAGGAGATCTTAGCCTTGCTGATATATGGCTTAGTGTTGTTCCCCAATCCAGATCAGTTCATAGATGTTCATGCCATCAACATTTTCCTGAGTCACAATCCAGTGCCTACATTGCTTGGAGACATCCTACATTCTCTTCACACCCGTACTATAAGGGCAAGAGGAACTTTGATGTGCTGCATACCTTTGCTCTCTAGGTGGTTTATTTCTCACCTTCCTCGCTCAGTAATGAAGAATGAGCAAGGGTTCAGATGGTCCAAGAGGATCATGTCACTATCTCACTCAGACATCCATTGGTGCTCCAGATCTATGGAGAATGTCACCATCATTGACCGTTGTGGGGAGTTTCCTAATGTGCCACTTCTAGGCATAAGAGGAGGCATCACCTACAACCCATCTCTAGCTTTACGACAATTTGGTTACGCCCGGAGCGATGGTCCACATGACATGTTGATTCAGGGCATTGTGTTTGATTACGACAACGATCTTCAGGGTTACCGTCAGAGATTCATCCGAGCTTGGGGAAAGGTAAACAGGATTGACAGCAAGACACTGGAGCCTAAGTACACTATTCCAATGGAGGCTTATCTCAGATGGGTACGATCTCGTGCTCAGACACTCATGATGCCATATCCTGCCGTCCTACCAGTTACCATGGAACCTGTTGCTGAAGGAGACACAGCTTATACCATCCTTCACCCAGACATGCCTACTGATATGGAAGACTTGCAGAGATCATGGATCCAACTGAAAGAGCAAAGGGATACTTTCGAGGCTCATTACAAAGCAAGCCAAGCAAGGATCCTAGAGCTAACAAAGCTACTTCATGAGGAACGAAACCTCAACTCATACCTCAACACAAAGAGGAAACGTCCATGGGAGACTTAAAACCCCATCTTTTGTACTTATTTCGTTTTCATTTTTTGTAAGCCTAAAAGGCAAAATAAGTTATTACTAATAAAAAGTTACTTTCTTGTTTGTTTAAGCAAATTTAAATCCTGCGGTCCTTGAAAACATTGCATATGCATTCCCATATCATTGCATCACAGGTTTATAATTGTGCACAGGTTTCTCATCTTCTCGCTGTTTATTTCAGCAATGGCTCTTGAACAATCAGTTAAGGATCTCCAGGCACAGAATGCACAGTTCCAAGAGCTGATTCTGAACCTATCCAAGGGGCAGGATGAATTGAAGGCACTGCTGGCCAAGAAGACTAAGAAGGCTAGAAGGTCTGCTGGGTTGCTCAACATGGGAAGAAGGTTCAAAGGTCCTGCCAAGACCAAGAAACAGGTTGAAGGCTATGAATCTGAAGAATCTGAGCAGGAGAGAGGCAGTCTCCACAACACTATGGGGGACTCTGATTCTGAGGCTAACTACTACCATGAGCCTAACGAAGACAAATTCAAGATGCTGGTGGATAGAATGGATGCTATGGAATTACAGAAATCATCTGGGCTGGATTTTGAGGATTTGAGCTTGATATCTGGGGTGGTCATACCCATTGGATTCAAAGTTCCTACATTTGTTGTCTATGATGGGGTCTCTTGTCCCAAATTGCATCTGAGGTCTTATGTCAGAAGAATTCAACCCCACACTGCTGATAAAAAGTTGTGGATCCATTTCTTTCAAGAGAGTTTATCTGGAGCTCAGCTAGAGTGGTATTATCAGTTGGAGAGTGTCAACATCAGAGATTGGAATGACCTTGCTGAAGCTTTCTACAAGCAGTACCAATACAGTGCTGACTTAGCCCCCACTCGCATGCAGCTTCAAAGCATGTCTATGGGTGCCAAAGAAAGCTTTAAGGAGTATGCTCAGAAGTGGAGAGACTTAGCTGGAAGAGTTCAACCCCCTTTGACTGATAGGGAATTGGTTGATATGTTCATGTGTACGCTGAATGGTCCGTTTTACAGTCATCTCATTGGAAGCTCATCATCTGGCTTCACTGAGTTGATCATGACAGGAGAGCGAGTAGAGAATGGCATCAAGAGTGGCAAGATCCAAATGGGCACTTCTTCATCAGGTGCTGCAAAGAAGCCTCCCACTGGGAAGAAAGAATCTAATGCTGTGTATGGTCAGCCTGATCGTAACAGAAGGCATCAGTCTGTTAGTGCAGTTCATATTTCAAATCCAACTCCTGCAACAACAGAGCAGCCTCAAGGCAACCAACAGAGGGCTAGAAGACAGTTCACGAAGATCAACATGTCAATGGCTCAGGCATTGCAACACTTGTTGAAGGCTGAACTTATTACCCTGAGGGAGGCTCCTCAGAATCCCAATGTTACCTCTCCCAAGTACAATCCCAATGCACGATGTGCATGTCATTCAAACTGTCCAGGACATGATACTAATAACTGCTGGGTCTTGAAGAACAAAATTCAGGATATGATTGATGCTGGAGAAATTGAGTTTGATCCACCAGGTACTCCAAATGTGATTACAGCTCCAATGCCAAATCACGAGAAGACTGTCAACGCCATTGATGAAGATATTAATGAAGATCTGCATGTCTATTCAGTTATGGAGTTGAGCACACCATTGTCTGTTATCAAAAAGAGGTTAGTACAAGCTGGGATCTTTCCAGATTGTCATGAAGATTGTCTATATTGTACCTATAAGCCGGATAGTTGCTTCATTTTGAGAGATGGGATTCAACGTCTCATGGATAAATATACTATAGTGTTTGAAAGAAGACCAGCATCTGTAGAAAGTAGGGTGGATCATCTGACTCAGGGTAAGAAGATTGAAGAGGTTGACATGGTTGACAAAGTACCACTAAGAATCACTTCAAAGGGTCCCATTAAAATCACTCATCAGGGCCCAATCAAGATTACTGCTGAAGGTCCTGTGAAAGTTGTCGCTGAAGCCAGAGTAGCTCCTCTGATCATTACCACTCCTGGTCCTATTCCTTATACATCTGACAAAGCTGTGCCTTGGCACTATGGGTCTGATGTTTACATCCATGGTGTCAAGCAGGAGCCTTTACCTGATATGCCTGTTGACGTTGATAATATTGCTGGATCCAGCAAGATCACTCGTAGTGGAAGAGTCTTCTCTCCTCCAGTTGCTTCTAAGAGTGCAGTTACTCCTGCTGTTACTTCCACCACTGATGCTCGGGGCAAGGGTCCTGTTATTGAGCCTGTATCTACTGATGTGCCAGCTGCTGATGACCTCTCTAAGCAGATGGAAGAAGTATTGAAAATCATTCGCAAGAGTGATTATGATATTGTTGATCAGCTGGGGCATACTCCCTCAAAGATTTCTATGCTCTCCCTGTTATTATGTTCTGAGGCTCATGCCAAGTCATTGATCAAGTTTCTAAAGATGGCTCATGTACCCAGTGCAATTTCTGTGGACCAGTTTGAGAATTGTGTTGCTCACCTGACCTATGACAACGGGTTAGGATTTTCTGATGCTGACTTAACCCCTGCCAGGAGGGATCATAACAGGGCCTTGCATATTTCAATTGAATGCAGGGGCACTACCCTGTCTCATGTGCTGATAGACAATGGTTCCTCTCTGAATGTGTTGCCTAAGGAAGTCCTTAACAAGTTGAGTCCTAAAGATACGGTATTGAAGCCCAGTAATATTGTGGTAAAGGCTTTTGATGGTTCTAGAAGAGTAGTGCATGGGGAAATTGATCTTCCGATCAAGGTTGGCTCTCAGGTGTTTACCGCTACATTCTATGTGATGGATATTCGTCCTTCGTACTCATGCCTGCTTGGTCGTCCCTGGATCCATGGGGCAGGTGCTGTGACCTCCACATTACATCAAAAGTTGAGATATCCGGTGAATGGAAAAGTTGTTACTGTCTTTGGAGAGGAAGAATACTTTGTCAGCCATGTAAACACTTTCAAGTATCTGGAAGTAGAAGGTGAATACATTGAAACTCCATGTCAGTCATTTGAAGTGGTCCCCTGGGCTGTTAAGGATTGTGTGACTCCTCCTGCTGTGAAGAAGGTTCCTGTGGTCATCAGAAACCCTCCAACAATGGCAATGGCCTCCCTCAATGATGCAAAAGCTGTGGTGGAAGAAGGTGGTTGTACTATTTGGGGTCAGCTTCCTGATATGCCATACAAGTCTGACAAGTTTGGTTTGGGTTTCACTGCAGAGTCCCAGAAGGCTGTTCGTCGTGCTCGTGCTGTTCGTATCACCAATCAAGGGGTTATCAATGCTGTGGGAGATCAAGATGAAGACTACAACTTGGAGGCATGGATTTTCCCTACTGTGGGTGCTGGACTCAATAATTGGACAGCTGAAGATGTTATCCCTATCTCCTTTAGTCAGGAGTAAATACTATTACTGTGTTATGTTTTTAAATTTATAATTTCTGGAACAATTAAAACTTTCAAGCCCTGTGCCTTACCCGGGGCACAATGGTGTGCTTGTTACGGGTTGTCATTTCATTTGCATACTTCATTCAATAAAATCAGTGGACGTTTCGTTTTCGTAAATATTGTGTTCCTTGTCTTTCTTTTTCTTTTATTTTTGCTTTATCAGCTATGTGTTCTTACACACACCCACGTCACTAAAATGCAGACCCTCATCCACTCTGGATCCAGTTGATAACAGTTCTACTATTGCCAATTACAATTTCGAGAATCCGATCTATCAAACTGAAGACGGAAACGAGGACGGTTGTGAAATACCTGTGGAGCTTGCTAGGTTGTTACAACAAGAAGAGAAAGCTATACAGCCACATGAAGAGCCAGTCGAAGTTGTGAATCTGGGAACTGAAGAAAACAGAAAAGAGGTCAAGATAGGGGCTGATTTAGAGGACAGTGTCAAGAGCAGGTTGATTCAGATGCTATGTGACTATGTGGAGATCTTTGCTTGGTCTTATGAAGATATGCCAGGGTTGGATACAGACATTGTGGTTCACCGTTTGCCAGTGAAAGAAGATTGTCGTCCAAAGAAGCAGAAGGTTCGTCGTATGCGTCCTGAAATGTCAGAAAAGATCAAAGCAGAGGTAATGAAACAGTTCAATGCAGGGTTCTTGGCCGTAACTTCTTATCCTCAGTGGGTTGCAAATGTGGTACCAGTTCCTAAGAAAGATGGTAAGGTACGTATGTGTGTAGACTACAGAGATCTGAACAAGGCTAGCCCTAAAGATGACTTTCCACTTCCTCATATTGATATTCTGGTAGACAACACTGCTCAGCATAAGGTATTCTCTTTTATGGATGGTTTCTCTGGTTACAATCAAATCAAGATGGCACCTGAAGATATGGAGAAGACTACATTTGTGACACAGTGGGGCACCTTTTGCTATAAGGTAATGCCATTTGGTTTGAAGAATGCAGGGGCAACATATCAGCGTGCTATGGTGGCTTTGTTTCATGATATGATTCATCATGAGATAGAGGTATATGTGGATGATATGATAGCCAGGTCTCAGAATGAAGAACAACATCTTGATCATCTGCACAAGTTGTTTGAGAGGTTGAAGAAATACAGGTTGAGATTAAATCCAAACAAGTGTACTTTTGGAGTTAGATCTGGAAAGCTCCTGGGTTTCATTGTCAGTGGAAAAGGTATTGAAGTGGATCCTGCAAAAGTGAAAGCTATACGAGAGATGCCAGCTCCCCGTACTGAGAAGGAGGTTAGAGGTTTCTTGGGACGATTGAACTACATTGCAAGATTTATTTCCCAATTAACTACCATCTGTGAGCCAATCTTCAAGTTGTTGAAGAAAGATCAGGTAATGGAATGGAATGATGAGTGCCAGACTGCCTTTGATGAAATCAAGAGATATTTGCTAGAACCTCCAATTTTAATGCCACCAGTTGATGGAAGACCCTTGATTATGTATTTAACAGTATTAGACAACTCAATGGGGTGTGTATTGGGGCAACATGACGAGTCTGGTCGAAAAGAGCAGGCAATATACTACCTTAGCAAAAAGTTTACCGACTGTGAAACAAGATACTCACTGCTCGAGAAGACTTGCTGCGCTTTGGCATGGGCTGCTCGCCGACTAAGACAGTATATGTTGACCCATACTACCTTGTTGATTTCGAAGATGGATCCAATCAAGTACATATTTGAGAAACCTGCTCTCTCCGGAAGAATTGCAAGATGGCAAATGGTCTTGACGGAATATGATATACAGTATACTACTCAGAAGGCCATTAAGGGGAGTGTTGTTGCTGATCATTTGGCTCATCAAGCAGTAGATGATTACCAGTCAATGAATTTTGAGTTCCCTGATGAAGACATCATGTCTGTTACCAAAGAACCTGGACAATATGACGGACCTGAACAAGGATCCCGATGGACTATGGTTTTTGATGGTGCCTCCAATGCACATGGTAATGGTGTTGGTGTTGTGATTAGTTCCCCTGAAGGTTGTCATACCCCGATTACTGCCAGACTTTGTTTCTATTGTACCAATAACATGGCTGAGTATGAGGCATGTATCATGGGTATGCAAGTTGCTATTGATATGAAGATTCAGTTCCTTGAGGTGTATGGAGATTCAGCTCTGGTAGTAAGTCAGATTAAAGGAGATTGGGATACAAAGCATGATAATCTCATTCCCTACAGAGAACATGTGTTGTCGTTGATCCCACATTTCAAAGAGATTACTTTTGGACATATTCCACGAAGAGAGAATCAGTTGGCAGACGCATTGGCCACCATGGCATCTATGTTTGAGATCAGCTGGGATGATGAAGCTCCCAAGATTACCATTGATAGATTTGAGAAGCCTGCATACTGCAATGAGATTGACACTGAAGGGGCAGAGGAGAAGCCTTGGTTCTATGAAGTGAAAAACTATCTTGAAGCTCAGGAGTTCCCTGAAGGGGCATCTGTCAAAGATAGGAAGTTCCTGAGAAGGTTTTCTGCTAAGTTCTTTCTGAGTAATGGCATTCTGTATAAGCGTAATCATGATTCAACTATGCTTCGTTGTGTGGATAAGAAGGAAGCTACAGAAATTATGGAAGAGATGCATGATGGGACCTTTGGCACTCATTCTAGTGGTCATACCATGGCAAAGAAGATTTTGAGAGCAGGTTACTATTGGTCTACCATGGAAGCTGATTGCTATCAACACTCCAGAACATGTCACAAATGTCAAATCTATGCTGATAAAGTACATGTACCTCCATCTCCATTGAATGTGTTGACTGCTCCTTGGCCCTTTGCCATGTGGGGCATTGATATGATTGGTGAGATCAAGCCTACTGCTTCTAATGGGCATCGTTTCATCCTGGTTGCTATTGATTACTTCACGAAGTGGGTAGAGGCAGCTTCATTTGCATCTGTGACTAAGAATGTTGTGGCTCGGTTCATTAAGAATAATCTCATATGTAGGTATGGTATCCCTGAAAGGATTATCACTGACAATGGCTCTAATCTGAACAACACTATGATTACTGATCTCTGTACGCAGTTCAAGATTAAGCATCACAACTCTTCTCCGTATCGTCCAAAGATGAATGGGGCAGTTGAAGCTGCTAATAAGAACATTAAGAAGATTGTACAGAAGATGACTGTTACTTACAAGGATTGGCACGAGATGTTACCATTTGCTCTGCATGGCTATCGTACTACAATACGTACTTCAACAGGGGCAACCCCATTCTCCTTAGTCTATGGTATGGAAGCAGTTCTGCCTATTGAAGTTCAGATCCCCTCCTTGAGAATTATGAAGGATGCAGGCTTGGATGAAGATGAGTGGATTCAGACTCGACTTGACCAGATAAATTTGATTGATGAGAAAAGGTTAGCAGCAGTTTGTCATGGCCAGATGTACCAGAAACGGATGATCAAAGCTTTTAACAAGAAGGTTAAGCCAAAGGTATATCAGGCTGGTGACTTGGTAATCAAGCGTATCATATTACCACAGGGTGATCCTAGGGGCAAGTGGACTCCAACATATGAGGGACCATTTGTAGTCAAGACAGTGTTCTCAGGAAGTGCCATGATACTGACTACAATGGATGGTGAAGACTTCCCACAACCTGTAAACGCAGACATAGTTAAAAAATACTACGCATAAAAAGAGACCCGCTAGGTTGACAGGCCTAGGCAAAAATAAGGGCATCCCGGCAAACCAAAAGGGTTTGGGCAAAAATTAGGGATATATATATAAAAAGATGTACACCCGGCAAGTCGAAAACCTGAAAAGGCGGCTTGGGCAAAAAAGGGTATCCCGGTGGATTGAAAACCTGAAAGGGCAATCCAGGCAAAAGTTAGGGATTAAAGCGTATGACTATGTCTCGTTTGGATCACTCATGAAACTGCAACTAGTTGTACTACTTACTCAAGCCCAAACAGATAAAGCTCAATTCAATCGTTTCCGTCTCAACAGCAAGAAGATGAGATACTTGAGTGGCAATAGTAGAATTGAAACTCAATAGGATTATTTCCCACATAGCTGATTCTTTTTGTAAAACTTCATGACAAAATTCTCTTACTAGGGTTTATGTCTCCTTGTACAAATTTACCCGTGTATGGGTCACTTTTGATATAAATAAATTCCATCTTTTGAATCCAGATTCACTTTTACCCTATTTACATAAGCGAAACGTCCATTGGTTGTGTTTGAATGTATGTATGCCTTTGAATATGATTGATGTTTACTAGAAACGCATGTATGCTTTTAATATGATTGATGTTTACCAGAAATGCATGAAAATGCAGTAATAGTATTTACTAAGGACGAACGAGGGAAGGATTTCAACGAAGCTTCGCCGGTTCATCTTTACAAGACAGTTACAAACCATCAGTAGGACTAATCCATTTTCACAAAGTCTAATCTCCCCTGGAATTTATATCCATCTCTTTTATCCTCATACGGATATATGGGAAATTACTTTCCAATAAGGGCACGATGAACGAAGACGGGATGTTATACTTATTCTACTATCAAACGAAAACGAAGGTTATCTATACCCTACTATCCCCAACAACGGGAGGTTATCTATACCTTGTTATCCCCAACAACGGGAGGTTATCTATACCTTGTTATCCCCAACAACGGGAGGTTATCTATACCTCGTTATCCCCAGCAGACGGAGGGTTATATATTCTTCAACAAATCGGGATTTATTTTCCTTGGCCAGCAGTTGTTATACAAGGATATCCAGACACTTCCAGCAGTGCCATATCATACATACATCATTTACATCATACCATAACATATATGTCTATAGTACATTACCTAAGTGCATCATGTCATACATGCATACATAAAGCATAAACTAATGTTGTTATACAGAATGCTACCTTGTTTTCAGGTTAATTATCCAACAAACAAGCTTATGATCTTTGGGACTGCTTTATTGTAACCTCAGGGTTACTTTATCCTCCTGATGAGCTTCTTATTACTTTGGGACTGCTTTATTGTAACCTCAGGGTTATTTTATCCTCCTGATAGCCTCTCATGACTTCAAGACTGCTTTAGAGCTACTGATTGCTCTATCCTCCTGAAATCATCCTATTACTTCAAGACTGCTTTAGAGCTATTCATTGCTCTATCCTCATGAGGTCATATTACTACTTCAAGACTGCTTTAGAGCTATTCATTGCTCTATCCTCCTGAAGCCATCTAATTATTTCAAGACTGCTTTAGAGTTATCCATTGCTCTATCCTCCTGAAATTACATTATTATTTCAAGACTGCTTTAGAGCTATCCATTGCTCTATCCTCCTGAAATCATTACTTCAAGACTGCTTTAGAGCTATTGATTGCTCTATCCTCCTGAAGACATATCACATTATTATTTCAAGACTGCTTTAGAGCTATTGATTGCTCTATCCTCCTGAAATCATTACTTCAAGACTGCTTTAGAGCTATTGATTGCTCTATCCTCCTGAAGACATATCACATCATTACTTCAAGACTGCTTTAGAGCTATTGATTGCTCTATCCTCCTGAAGACATATCACATTATTACTTCAAGACTGCTTTAGAGCTATTCATTGCTCTATCCTCATGAGGTCATATTACTACTTCAAGACTGCTTTAGAGCTATTCATTGCTCTATCCTCCTGAAGCCATCTAATTATTTCAAGACTGCTTTAGAGCTATCCGTTGCTCTATCCTCCTGAAATCATTACTTCAAGACTGCTTTAGAGCTATTGATTGCTCTATCCTCCTGAAGACATATCACGTTATTATTTCAAGACTGCTTTAGAGCTATTCATTGCTCTATCCTCCTGAAATCATTACTTCAAGACTGCTTTAGAGCTATTGATGGCTCTATCCTCCTGAAGACATATCACATTATTATTTCAAGACTGCTTTAGGGTTATCACTATTGATTGCTCTATCCTCATGAAGACATGCTGCTACATCATTATTATTCCAGACTCCTGACAGCTTTCATCATACACCCATATTTTGAACTGCTCCCCCCCTAGTGGCATCTTTAAGCCCACTCAATCATGTTCAACCAACCATCAATATCACTCCATGCACTGGTGAGTGCAAATTTTTGGGCTTTTGTGTTCAATCCCCTTCAACCTTCCAGGTTACGACTGGCAAATATACCAATCTAACCCCTCAGGTTTCAGAAAATTGAACAGGGGCAGCTGTTGCACCCCAAAATTTGCCCTCACAATACAAGACTTTGTGTTCCAAGAAGGTTCACAAGGTTCATACTGACCACTACATTATGGTTCGCTGAAAAAGATTCAAGGTCTGATGAGTGTTTTAGCCTCCTAAAAAATTTCTCTTCAAAGATATATCAGAGCATTCCCCAAAGGAAGTTTAAGTTTTCCCGTCCTTTGGATTCAAAGTGTGTTTATTTAAGGACATAATGTATTGCACGGTTGTTGACTAATTCGTGTATTTTGTGATCAAGAAAAGGAAAGAATGACCTTTGTGATGTAAAGTGAGATTTCCTCAATCTAGAACATCTATGTTTTATCCGAGGAATCGAGTCCGACACTATTCCTATCTAAAGAGTTAGATCATCATGGATTTCTAACCTCGAGAGAACGGATTAGGCATTAAAGTTTGCTATGAGGTCTCAAAGTAATGAAGATTCGTGGTTGATGTCATTATGAAGAACACACTTTGAATGTTAAAAATGCAAAGTCTAATTACAAATGCAAGAGATAGGATCAAGATTCAAACATTTCCAATCCAAGGCGTATACGAGATCAGTTCAAAGATATCCCATTAGTAGTATCAAGACGAGGCTAGTATTTCATCTTCTTACAATTCAAGCATGTTCTAAAGTTTTTCCAAACAACACTCAAGGGTTTCAGGCTTTAGTCCAGATAGTGGCGTTATTCAAGTTCAAGATTTCCGATAACAAGTTTTCTGCTATTATGAAAGAGGTGTTAATATTAGCATATACCGTAAACACCAGAAGCCATCAGCAGTCATTTAAGTATGCTCTAATGAACTTAATGGTTGTTTATGCTCTTGATGTATGATGCGGTGTTCTAATCATAGTGTGATGATGTTGCCATCCTCACCTTTGCCAATATATTAACCATTTCATTATGCATCGTTATTTCAACAACAAGATATGGGAAGGCTAATATGAATGAGGAAGCAAAGAATAAATGTCGGTCTTATTAAATAATGGAAGGAACTTTTAGTATTTACATCACAAATGACAACCAATTTTTGTTTATAAATGGCGGAAGTTATCATAAACAAGTCTTGCAAAAAGGAGCTGAAGCAGTCAATGTTGGCACACTGGAATTATTGTTGCAATATGTTTGAATAAGCTCTTGGCTTTGAAGTAGTCCAGAAAACTCCGCCGACCGAAACGTACGTTGCTACGGTGCTTGGTTTTACCTTACAATAATTACCTACATTTGAACAAATGACAAAGATTCAGTAACTGTAATAGCTGATGGTAGACAACATCAGAAAGCTTTCGCGTACCAGCCACAAGGACGAGCAACACGACAGTCCACGACGTCTCATTCTCGTTTTGGAAGATAGCAGAACCATAACCAAATGCGCCCCTGAAAGAAAAAATAGGAAGATTATTAGTTATTCAAGCCAATAATATAAACTAACCCAGATATCTCCCAAATCCTATCAGACCTGTCTAAAACCGTTTACCGCCATAATCGTATCCCAGCACAGAATCATAAAAGTTACACGAAAACCATGACCATTGCAACATCAGAGAATTACAAAGTTAACAATTACCACAAATCCATAAGTCTTAATTCTAAGCAATCCAATGTCTCTTCGTGTCACTCCCATTTTGCACTTTGAGCATGTCACGCCGATCTTGAAAGCCCTCGTGTGCTAACTCGCTTCATGTGCACACCTGTGACAAACAATAACGCATCAGTTTGAACACAAAGCAGAGGTAGCAAATTCAAAATAACCGTCGAAACCGCAATTAAACAACAGCAATGGCAAGATGTATAAGGAACTCGCTTCAACGAGTCATTGCTATATCATACCTTGTCCTGCATCTCCAGCCTGCTATGGATATGTCTCAGTTGGGATGAAACTCGCGCTCCGATTACTGGTATTGCTCTATCATCGGCATACAGGATACTAACTCCGGATATGATCGATCAAACGCTGTCTAAATTGTTGATACTATGGACTTGGCTTGAATGGAACTGACAAGTCTTGTCCAGCCAACGAACACCCTGCCAAAAGTACACCAGATAGCATAGAAGTTATCAAAAGTGAAGCACATAAGATCAGTTAGTTTTAACACAGCAGATTCAGTTACTCTAATCCTGAAGCAGAAGTTTGAGCGTGACCTTCAGCAGATAGATCAGGGCCTTACGAATCAAGTTTGGATGAGAAAGAGGTTTACCCGGCGATGAAGTGCGAAGCTCCAAGAACCTCCCTCACGAGCTGACTCGACGGCTATCATTAAGGACCAATTCACAAGAGAAGACATGATCAGTCTAGCCAGATTCTTGAATACTATCACAACCGGAGCCATGTCCCGATGGTCAGCAGTCATGATACCCCTGCCACATACAAAAAAAGGGGATTAATAGCTGTTATCATGAATTAATATAATTTAGGGTGACCAATTCAAATAAAGGAAAGATAAGCGCCATTGAGAAGCAAATGTGTATCGTGAGACGAAGAATTGTGCGAGGTCACGATGCAGATATATCGAACTCTTGTTGCTTTTAGGAACAGATGACTTCTTATGAGAATGGAAAGGCTTCAAGCTTTATAGTGGTATGCAAACTCAAGGACGGGCTGCATCGAGTTAGGACATTGATTTTACTTGTAACTCTCAAGAGGCATAAACGGTTGATCATCGGCCCGCATCACAAAAGCCATCTGATAGATAGCCCTCGGTGCCGTCCAAGCTCCTTTTTGTCTGATACAGTTTCTGTGCAATTTTCCCACACAAAGATAGTGTCGCCGCTTCCAGTGCTTACCCGACTTTCAGGCTAAAATGCTTACCGTTCGATGAGGAGTTTGTCAACACACTAGAGGAGGTGTTATGAGTTCCTGCAAGTGAATTCACAGTAAAATGAAATTCAACCGCAATTCCCAGACACGTGAATTTAATCATCCATAATTCAAAAAGGGAGTGTAAAAATGGAGAGGCACCTCACCAGGAGAAGAGGTTTCTTCACTTTCTTATGATTCTCTTTCATAGATTTCCATTTCAATCGAAGAGTTGCTATAATTGTCTTGGGATCTATCTCCATCATTTCCTTCCATACAACCAGGTTGTTGGTATCCGTTGAAAACCTGTTTTAAAAAAAAAAGGGAGATCTAGTTACAAGACATGAGCTGGGCTAATTACACACAATTATGGCCTGTTGTTAAATAAGAGAAAAGCAGAAACACAATCAAAGGCGAGAAAGAAGATATTGGGTCCATTATCATGCCATCGACCGTAGGAAGCCAAAACGGCGAGGAACACGAAGTTGTCGACCAGAGCCACCAAAACTCCGACGCTGCAAACGAAATCATGGTCAGCTATGCATTAAGCCAAGAAAAAGAGATTAAGATGTTGGAAATTGTCGTGATATGTGCAGTTCGCACTGTGTGAAAGTGATTTGGAAATCAGTACGTGTTACCTTCGCAGCGTGTTGCCGTTAGTAACCTACAGTGAGCAGCTCCCGTGGATTTTGATTACACCGTGTCTTTATACAAAATTCCGGAAGCTAGTAAAACAAACAAACATCATTCCCCTGCAAACGGCACAACGAAATATAGTGAATACAGAAGCCAAGAGTCAGTTCGGATTTAGAAAAATATAAATTCCCCAACTGCTGATGAATTTCAGAACCCAGTTACTCTTGGAGCGCGGTTTCATGATAGCCAACCGTTGTTGAACCTGTAGCAGAAATAGATATTGGCCCAAATCAGATTGATATCCACACCTGCAAAACGCATTTCCCGAATTAGTAACCCTCAGAGGAATATACCCGTGATTCAAAAAGATCCTATCAAGCATTGAACCTAGATTGCAAACCGAATCAGAGATTGATTTCTCCTCATTTAAGGACCATTGAACAAAATCAGTTAAAAGGAGAAAGTTTTCAAATCTACCCTAGACCAATTTAGAAAACCCAATCCCCATTCAAATCAGCATTCATTGGTATCAATCAAGAAATCCCCCTTGAAGCCTATAAAAGGGAGAGACTCGAGAGAAAACCACGGATAACCCTCACAACGAAAAACCCTAAAACTCTAAAATTGGACGGAGAAACAACTTATCTTTCCAACCGTCGAAATTGTCGCCGCCGCCGCAAATCCTCCACCGACGAAGCATCCCTTTCAGCACCGCAATCGTCGTTGCCGTTGATCCTCGGTAAAACTCCACCCTCTGTGAGATTATTGAATGTTTTGATTGTGTTGTTGTTATTATAGGCTGAGTAAAGTAGCGAAAAGGATTGAAAATGAGGATGAAAGCAGAAGGAGAAGTGAACACCGTTTGAATCGAAAGAGGTGATAGAGGGAGATGATGCAGATCCGATTTGGGGGAAGACGGAAGGGACTTAGGGTTCCGGCGTTTTCCCTTCTTTGTTTTTTTTTAATTTTGTTTCTGATTGGATAATTGCACGCGACACGTACACACTACACAGGCTCCATTAACCTCATTAATCTCTAATTAACCTAAAATCAACCTCAATTAATCTTTTAATTAAACTGTATTTTTAATTATTTAATGAAATAATTAAATTGTTTTCTAAGTAAGTTTTTTTTTGTTTGTTTAAATCAATTTTCCGTCTTTTTATTTTAAATAAAAATAATAATAATAATTATTATAACAAACTTTTATCTAATATAATTCAAATCTTTTAGTTGATTATCATTAAAAATTGTTAATTTCTTATTATTATAATATTTGGATTAATTTTGTTTATTCTTATTTATTAACCCATTTATATTCTAATCATGCTTATCATTTTGTTAAATATTGCTTACTAACCCCTTTTATTATTTATTATCGCTTATTTATATTTACCTATTATTTTGTAATTATTTCTCGGATGTAAAGTTTAATTATTTAATTATTATTATGGTTAGTAATTAGGGAGTGTAACAACATGTATGTAATATTAAAATAAATTTAGATCACTTTTAAATAAAATAATTAAAATAAACACGTCACACACGTAAGTCAATTTTAATCGCCGTCTCACTTCCTAAGGATATCCCTCAAGTTGCCTACGAATAATGGTTAAGTGGGGTGTATAAAGCAAGTCCCTCAAATAAAAAAAAATCATCAAAGTCCCTTATGGTTGCCTTTACGAATCGAGTCCCTTTCGAAAAATGATGATGGTCCCTTATATGTGCTTATTACATCCCACAATGGCCTTCAAAGTCAAATTGTCCCTCACATGTCCCTTAACATCCAAAGTAAGGACTACTTACTCCATTATAGTAGGGATAGTCTTACTAAGGAAAGGATAAAGAATAAGAAAGACCTTTAAACATTAGGGTAGGCTACTCCTAGATACTTGCTCACTTCAAAACTTTTTCACACTTAAACAAATTTTCAACAAGTTTTCAAACAAGTTCTTAACACATCCTTACATGGATTATTTATTAACTATTCTGAAAATTTTCTATTCACACACTACACTTTCAAAACAATTCAAAAGTGAGCTTAGGTACCTAAGAGCCCATGGATAACCATGGATGAAAAGGGTGCTAACACCTTCCCTTTTCATAACCTACCCCCCGGACCCAAAATATTCTCTAAGGTCTTTCCTGTTCTTTTATAACCTTTCCTTATGGATAAAATAAAAGTCGGTGGCGACTCTTGCTATCCGCAACATTGTTTAAAGTCAGTTCTCCCACCGTGTTACACACCCCTACTCATAAATAGATAAGGCAAAATAACATGATCTGAGGCCTCCAAATGCGCCATGGCTGGTCACAAACACAAAACCTTAGCTTTGCAAGAGCAATCATAACTCTCTATTTTCTTCATGAAATTCAATGATCCAAAAGATCAAACTTACTCAGAATTTCACAAGGCACACAATGGCATAATTGGTTTTTGCTAAAAGTGCTTCTATCTCAAAACCCGATAGCAACATCAAAATGAAATTCATTTTGCAATTTAAATATTATGGACTTATTCAAACATGATAAGAATAAATAAATGGTTCATACACAACACATACAATATACCAAACATATCTATGATCAATGTACATCAAAGCACTACATGGTTTGAAAGTTTCAAGTTCAAGTGAAACTTACCTCTTGGAGCTAACTTGGAATCTTCAAGATAGATACTTCCAAGAGTAATTTGTTGATTTGAACAACTTCAATACAACTCTAAGAACCTCTTTGAATGCTTGGAATCAAGTTGAATCCCTTAGAGCAAAATACCCATTCTTCTTGCAAAAATGGAAAAATGGCCAATATGAAACTTCAAGTAAATGAAGTTGCAGATGGAAAACCAAGTTTAGAACAATTTAAGGGTGATTTATGGAAGGTGTTTGAAGTGTTTGAAGGTTTGGAAATGATTAGAATGAGGAATTAGCTTTGAAAATGCATAAATTCAAAGATTTGGTGGTTTGAGAGTTGACTTTCTGTTCTACCAGGTCTGGGATGGTTGTGATGGTTTGAACACCTCTAACACATGTTTTGTGATGTGTTAGAATGATTTTTTTGGTGGTTTAGTGCTTGGAAGAGGTTTTGAGGAGTTTTGTGCAAAGTGATGGTTTTTGGCACAAGTGGTGTTTTGCTTGCAAAATGCTAGTTCAAGAGTGTATTCTCTGGTTTTAGACATTTTCCCCCCTTCTTTTTCTGACATAATTAAACCTCTATTTATAGGGCAAGGTTGGAAACATAATGTGCAACTTATTGGTTCCATGGTTTGGTTGAAATCCAACTTGGTGGTTTTGATAGTTCTCATGGTTCCAAGGTAAGGTACAAGAGTATCTTGAGTGGTTGAGATCTTTCTGGATTTGGAAAAGTGCTTGAGTGCAGAGATGACAGTTTAAAGGCTCAAGAAACTGATTTTTTTGGAAAGGTCAGGCCTTATGCAAATGGAGGTCACACGTTTATGCCAAAACTTCCATAAATGGTATGAAACTTGAATCAAGCTTCAAACCTTTGTGTAATGACTTCAAAAATAGTAAAATCTTCTAATTATAGGTATATATGCAAGTTTCAAGGTTGTCCATAAAAGGATATTGCAGGTTTTGATGTTTTTGCAACTTGTCTTGGCATGAAAATGACTTAGAAATCAGGTTTTGGATCCCAACTTCTTCTCTTCGAAACTCCTAGCTCACAAATGATATGAAGGATTTCTTGTACTTTTTGGAAATCCCTAAACATGCTCTACAAATTTCATTTTTTAAAAATTGATTTAATCTCAAGGGATCATGGTGAAAATTGACCTTGAAGTTGACTGAAAATTGGAGTAACAAAGATGTCTTGAAAAATCTAAGCATTTTTCCAAACTTTGAAGCTTCATAACTCAAAATCTAAGCATTTTTTGCTCATAGGTCACTAGGAAACTTTTGCAGTACATGAGGAGATATACACATTGATCTTTGGAACTCACAAAATGGATGTGTGGATTGGAAGTTATGGCCTTTCAAAGTTGGCACCAAAATTAGGGTTTTTCCACACTTAGAAAAATTTCAAGTTGTCTAAGTTTTCTTCTTTTGCAAGAAACCTCTCAAATCTTAATTTCTCATGATCAAACTTATTTTTTGAAAATATCTTAATGAAATTTGGCTTGGATGCTCCAATTTGAACCAAAAACCCTAATAGTCAAAGAGTTGACTTTGTTAGATGAATTGTGAACAGATGAATTCAACTATGTGATTTTCAATGAAATTGCCACTTAGGACTTCTCAAACACCATGAGTAGGATTCAAGGATGTGTATGAACATACAGAATCATTACCCAAGGCTTGGAATCATGCTTGGGTCAAAATTCAAAGGCACAGTTGACTTTCCCTAACAAAACCCTAATTTGGGGCCAGGTGAAATTGGGCTTCAATTGACTTGTAGTGGGATCAATTAACACTCGATTCTTGTTGAGTATGAGATTATTGAATGTATGGGGAATTGATTTGATTATGATAAATCCAAAACATTGACTGATCAAGCAATAATCACCTTGATTCCACATGTACAAAACCCTAATTCAGATGAATTTAGCAACAACAAACTTGAAACAAGGTTAGGGTTAGGAAACAATGCTTAATGCTCCTAGAATGGTAATGGAACATAGGGGTCAAAATTTGGGGTATGACATTAATTAAACTATTTAAACTAAAATAACCGTATACAACTACTTAAACCTAGAGTCCAATACTTTTAAGTAGGTTGAGAAGCTTGTGAGCTTTGACCAATTTTTGTTTGTTTTTCTTTAGACTTAGCCTTCACTTTTTTAGAATTCACTTTCTTATAATTCTTTAATTTATTACCACCATTTAGAATAGCCCTATATGTGGCTCTTTTCCCCTTACAGCTCCTCTTGTTATGCCCCAAAGCAACACATTTTTCACATGTGACAATTGAAAACGTCTTTGGAAGTATGTGAGGATTTCTATGTTCATCATTTATTTTGTTCCTCTTTTTTTAGCCTTCCAATGGCTCTTCTCATCACAGGTGGTGCCGCTATATTATGATCAGCTACAGGCCACAATTATGGTCCACTGGTTGGATACACAAGGTAGGAGTAAGTTTCCATAAATGTTGATTTCCTGTGTAAAACAAAATCCAACCATAACAGTCAATAATTTATATAATAACAATCAACATAAGTAGTAGATAGATATAGTACATAAGTCAAACCTATAACATGCAACAACATAATCCCCAGGTTGTTTCTTGATGTTCCATATGCATGGCAACAAGGTATACCAGACAATTCCCACTTCCCACATGAGTAAGTTTCCTTCTTCAAATCAAGATAATAAGCATCAATGCCATTGTTGACACCAAATATGGATAGGTCATCATCACCATGCCATGTAGGACTCCACCCTTGTGCTTGCTTCTTATTCTTATCAAGTACCAACTGAATTTTAGGGCATATCGATCATGTGTAGCCTTATAACAACTCCTTATGACTTGCAATCCTCTTAGTGATGTATTTTTGATGCCTTCTAATAAGGTGATAATAGGCTTCTCCTTGTGCCTCTTCTTTGATTGCCTTCATTTTTAGCATTTCCTTTTCCCAAGTAGGAATTGTTGTTGCCCAAAGTACTTCCTTGAGTTCCAACCTAAGGGGTCTCTTCTTCCAGTTTCCATGCAAATGCTTAACATACAGTATGCACTCCAAATTAGCACTAATGCCTTGAACAGCTGAAACAAGTCCCTATGACAACTGAAAAACTATAAGTGAAAAACAAATGATAAATACTAAAACTGTAAGTGTAAAAACAAATGGCAATTGATAAAACTGTAAGTGTAAATGATTACCTTTTGTTGATCTTATATAAATGAATAGGACCTCTGATTGTAACTTTCAAAATCATACAGAAGAAGGTCTAAAAACCATTGCCATGATTCTTTTCTTTTAGTTTCTACTACAACATATGTTATTGAAAAAATATGGTTATTACCACCCCTCCCTATTGCTGACATTAACTGTCCACCATAATCTCCTTTTAAGAAGAATGCATCTAACCCAATAAGTGGCCTACATGTCTTTGCAAACCCTTCCTTGTAAGCCTCTAAACAAACATAAATTCTTTCAAATACATGGTTGCCATTACTATTAATACATTATATTATAACAATACTATTAGGATTTAATTTCAATATCTCATGTCCATAAGACCTCAAATGAGAGAATTGCTCAATACCATCCCCATGAACCAACTCCACTGCTTTCCTTTTGGCCCTATATTCTTGGTCATGGGATAGTTTCACTCCCCATTTCTCAATAGCTTCAGCTATGAAGCCTGCTGGTTTCATATGAGGACTATGTCTAAGAGTTGTGGCAAACCACTTTGTCTTTGAACTTATATTAGAAGCAGTTATGTGACATGTATGTTCTTAAATCAAACTCACAATTTTCCAAAATTGGTGACCAAATCTTTTACTAAATCTCATATAGAAGTTACATCCATCAGTGCATTCACCACAATCCTTTTGGTGTCATTTTTATTAATGAATACATTCTTATGATTTTCCATCCCACAGTCCTTTATTGCATCCCTAATCACTTATTTGTTAGTAAGCATCATCCCTAGTTGAAATTTCATCCCCTCACCAAATTTATATGTACGATACTTCAGTCCCTCCTTATCATCACTCCCAGGGGATATATATAAATGGTTTGAGTCCTCACTTTCATCGTGGACCATCTCAGCCTGATCTACCTTTTTTTGGAAGCTAGAAACCTCACCTAATATCTCTTGTGGAAGAACCTAAGTCCAGTTCATCTTACTCACATATGAGTCTTTACTAAAATAGAACTCACGATCCTCAAAACTACTCTCACTTGCAATATAATCCTCATCAATGTTATTTGCTCCAACCTCATCAACATTAATATCTCCTACAACTACATCATAATTGTCATGAACACATCATTATCTCCTACAAGTTCATCATTGTTGTCATGAACAACATCATTATCTCCTATAGTTTCATCATTGTTATCATGTACAACATCATTATTTCCTATAGCTTCATCATTGTTATCATGAACAACATCATTATTTCCTACAACTTCATCATTGTTATCATTATTAACATCATTGTTAGCATCATCAATGTTAACATCATCCATAATATCAGGAACTTCCACTTGATGCTCAACATATAAGTCTACTATATCATATCCTTCAATATCTTTTGAAAATTACAAAACATCATGATCATTGTTCAAGGGTCTAAGACCACGAGCAAAACTATATGCTATGTTTCAATACCAAATACACTTAATATTGACATAACCCTCATTCTTAATGATATCCTGTATATTCATGTACGACATATAATCGACATCCCAACTATGTTTCAACTCAGTCATTACCCCAGTAACACACCACTTAATAGGTTGTTCAACTAGTTGTCCCCTATGATGTATCCTTAACCTAACCTTATTAGTCTTAGCTGGCCTGAAAAAGAATTGAAAAATACAGTTTCAATTTAACACAAACGAACAAACAGGACCACAAGTATACTTAAACAACATTAAACTAATAGGACCACAAGAACACATAAACAACCCAAAAACATATGGACAAAGAAACCCTAAACTAAACTTAGGGACCACAAGTACGCATAAACATTGGGACAAAAAAAAATACCTCACACAGTATTTGACCTCTTCATTTCTCTTCTTTTGATGTCCTGACTTCGTCATCTTCAATGAATCACAAGCACTGACAAAACCCACGATCTTGATTTCAAGGCGTCTGGACACAATTGTGATTTCACAAGAAGAACGAAAATAGGGTTACTGGATAGAAGGAAAATTAGGGTTATGGGGAAGAAGTTGATTACAAGTGAAACAATCGCAGACTAGTTGGGATTATAATCTATAATTTTTAAACAATTAATATATAATTATATTTAATTAAAAAATGATTTATGTATTTTGTAAATTAAGTTATTTAGTTTAATATTAAAATAATAACATTTGATGACATAAAATTCATATATTAGTTTCACCTCACTAAAAAACATGACACATCATTAATATTGAACAAAGAACAAGTAAGCAAAGTGCTTCTAACTTAACGGACCATAATTGTAGGTTTTATAATAAAGGATACATTGTTTAAATTGTCCAAATTAAAATGATTAAAAATGTATTTAAGCCTTTTAAAAATATATAACTCTTATTTATAATTGTTTTCAGAATTCTTCATCACGTTTATTTGTAACCGACTAAAATGCTGAAAATTTATTTTAAAATTAAATTAAATGAAAAAATATAATATTAAAAGATATAAATAGGAGAAATTAGGGTTTAGTGTTGATGACCTTATCCAATTGCAGCAAGAGATTCGTCTAAAATTAAAATTGAAAAAGAATATGAGAAATAATTGGAGTTATAATTAATGTCCTCATAAAAGAAAGAAAAAAAACTCACGAGTCAAAGCTCTTTTGATTGAAGGAATTTTTTTGCCATAAAATGAGTGCATCTTAAAATGAGCGGTAGCAAAGTGTTTTTATGCTAAAATTACATGTAATTCATCTCTTCTTACAAATCAAATATTGCATCAGTTTTTTTGATTATTTATAAGAAAAAAATTACTTTTCTAAAAGTTAAAGAAATAAGAGCATCTAAGGATAGTTAATGCAATTTGGATGATTTGAACATAATCTTAAAACATTCTGTTCCGGTCTGGGCCCGACCTCGGCAGGCCCAATACCACGTACGACCCAACAGGCGAATCGGGCACGCCGGACACGTGCGTCCCGCGAGACGAGCAGAGCATGCCGCCGGACACAAGCAGCGCATCCGACAGCAGCTCGTCGTCCCTCTTACCAGCCGAACAGAACCGACCCCGGCGCGTCAAAGCGCGACCTTGGTTCCTCCCCTCCGCGGGAAGAACAACGCACTCCGGGGCACCTCGCGAGCTCCCCTCCGCGGGGAGAACAACGTGCCCGGTGCACGTTCTCCACGTGCTCCCCTCCGCGGGGACACGTCAGCAACCAACTGCCCACCTCCGAAAGAGCAGGTCAAATCCACTTTCCGGAGATCTAGGAGCGGTTGGACTAGGGCGAAGACCACGTCCTGGTCTTCACTACGCCACGTAAGCCCTAGCAGTCATTAGGGTTGGGCCTGGTCATCCAGTCCAGCTCAAATGACCGTTGGCCTAGCGCTGGGGTCTCTCTATAAATACCCTCTTCCTCAAGAGGGTCAGGTAATTCACATCTTGCCCCTTTCTGTACTTTTGCTCCCGCTCTGCCCAATTTCTTACTTTGGCATCGGAGTGTCTTGCAGGTACACCCCCTCCTCATCATCATCACCGGTGAACAGGTAGCAGCCCAACAGTGTGTGGCCAGACCGTGATCCCCTCCTGATCAGGTCAGATCAGTGGCGCCGTCTGTGGGAATCTGAAACTTCCCCGTTACTCCGAGCAGAAAACCAAAAGTTTCACCAAACATCCCCGATCATGGCTAGTCCACACCGCGACGGCACTCCACACGACCTCGTGCTCAACGTCGCCACCAATGGGAACAAGCAGACAGGAACGACGCGTCCGGCGGAAACCGACGAAAGGGACGGTCAAACTACTTCGCCGTCATCCGTGGAGCGGCCCCTTCAGGTCGACCTCCAGCCCCGAGCCCGCCAGCATTCCATCCCGGCGGGAGTGGACCCAACGGTGGCCGCTCTCTTTACGGCCATCAACCAGACGAACCAGCTGTTGTTCCAACAAAATGCGAGAATTGGGGCATTAGAACGCATCGGCCCTCCGAGGTACCCCCCGCGGGAAGACCAGAACGGAGGTTCGAGGAGCCCCTCACCTCGACCCAGAAACCGCCGGCCACGGCTGGAGAGACACCGCCCGCAGGTGGCACGAGAATGCACCAGATCCCCAGCAAGACACGTTCGCGTGAGGAACCAAAACACCGCGGTGATCCCGACCGAAGACCCCCGAGGCGAGAACTCAGGCAGGAGGTCGAGAACCCGAAACCAGGGGCTCACCTTGAACGACGCTTCTCCCCATCGATCCCCGGCGCACAGCGACGAAGACGATTACCGCACCCCGCTGTCCCGAGAAATCATGGCTGCCCCCATACCCCAAGGGATGGAGAAACCACCGACGCTGTCGACATACGACGGCACCTCCGACCCGGACGATCACCTAGAAGACATCGAGGCTATGCTCGACTACCGAAACGTCCGGGGAGCTATCAAATGCAGACTCTTCCCGACGACTCTGAGGAAAGGCGCTATGACCTGGTATAAAAGTCTGGAGCCCGAATCAGTTACGTCCTGGAGGGTCTTGAAGGACCTGTTCTCCAAACACTTTACGGCGTCCCGACGCCACCCGAAGACAGAAGCAGTCCTCGGGGCGATCATCCAAGGCCCCGACGAACCTCTCCGAAAATACATCGAAAGGTTCACTCGGGAAGCAGTGCAGGTGACGACGTCCGACGAAATGAAGCGCTACTTAATGGAACAAGGCCTGCGCCAGGACTCCAAGTTCTACGAGGCCGTAGGCATACACCGGCCAACATCCGATTCGAGGAAACACAGGCGGCCAACTCCGCTCGCGACACTCGAGACAGGGAGGCCCCCCGCGGGCACCGAGACGACGGAGCCTCGAGCCATCGACGAGGGGGAGACCGCCGTCGAGAAGATCGCCCCCGCGAACCCCGCGAACAACGCGAACCGCGCGGCCCGGCCGGCAGATTCACAGAATACACAGCCCTGGTCGCTTCACGCGAGCGCATACTGTCCGAATGCGCTAAAACCGAGTTCGTGCAGGGAGGTGTCCATTTTCCACGGCCAACACCCCCCAAACCCAACGTGGACAAGTCGAAATACTACCGATTCCACAGGAGCCACGGGCACGTGACAGAAGACTGCATCCATCTCAAAGATGCGATCGAAATTCTGATCAAAGACGGGCACCTGAAGCGATACACCCGAGGAGATGAACCATCTAGACCAGAGGCTCCAGAAGCCAAGAAAGTCGAGGAACTTCCCTCTCCAGAGGACAACAGCAGGCTCCAGGTCGCGTTGTGCGTCAGCCGCCCCGAAGATTGGTTCGCGGGCAGAGAATTCGGTATCCCCGAAGGGCCCGACCTAATCGACGAGCCAATCCGGCCAACCAGCCGGTGGGAATACTTCCCCAGAGCCATGGTCATCTCTGATGGTGCCACGAGGAGTCTGTCCATAGGATCCGTGAAAAGAAAATTCGACGAACTCATCGCGAACAACTCCGGCAAAATGAGCACGCTCGACAAATTCCGAGGCCGCTCCAACCCGATCACATTTTACCTCGAGGAACTCCCCGGGGGATCCCCCAATTCCAACATACCCTTGCTCATACGTGCCCGAATGGCAAACTTCGACGTCAAGCGCCTCCTCGTCGACGGCGGGAGCTCGGTTGACATCATGTACTCACACCTGTTCACAACTCTCCAGCTCGACGAATCCAACCTTTCTCCCTACGTAGGCTCCGACCTTCAGGGGTTCAACGGGACAACGACGAGACCTTGGGGATACGTGGAATTGAAAGTCACCTTTGGAGAAGAGGAAACAGCCAGGGACATCAGCATCCGTTTCTTAGTCATCGAATGCCCATCCCTCTATAACTGCATCCTGGGCAGGACGACGATAGCAGAACTCACCGCGGTACCCTCCACCGTCCACCTGAAGATGAAATACTACACAAGAAGGGGAGCCGTGGTGACCCTCAACGGAGACATCGAGGCCGCCCGAAGATGTTTCGAAGCCGCGCTGAAAGGCCTAGACTCCATCGCCCCAGCGACCAAGAAGAAAACGTCAAGCACGACGCCAAAGGGCGAACCAACGGAGATGGTCGGATCCGTTGAGCTCGACAGACGCTTCACCGGCGAACTCGACCACGAAACAAAGACCAGCGAAGTCAACGGGCAGCCCTCACACCCAGCGCGCCCCATCCCGGACGGAGAATTCGAACTTGTCCCCCTCGGGGAAGACACGCGCAGAACCGTGAGGATAGGCGCCGGACTCCCAGACCTCGCGAAACGACAGCTCCAAGCCTGCCTCCGCGAGAATGACGACCTCTTCGTCTGGAGCGCCGCGGAAATGCCGGGACTTGACCCCGAGGTCGCCTGCCACCAGCTGTCCATCAGCCCGACCGCAAAAGCCGTTGTGCAACGTCGGCATCGCCAATCCCCTGAAAAATCGGCAGCGGCCGAACAAGCTGTAAAAGACCTCTTAGAGGCAAACTTTATTTCGGAAGTCCGGTATTCAACCTGGCTGTCCAATGTTGTACTCGTTAAAAAGAATAATGGAAAATGGCGCATGTGTGTTGATTATACTGATCTCAATCGGGCATGTCCTAAGGACGCCTACCCCCTCCCCAACATCGACAAGCTTGTTGATAGCTCCGTGGGCTTCAAGCTATTGTCCTTCATGGACGCGTACTCAGGATACAATCAGATCCCGATGGCCGAACACGATAAACAAGCCACGACCTTCATGACGGCGTCGGGCAATTACTATTATAACGTGATGCCCTTCGGCCTCAAAAACGCCGGGGCCACATACCAGCGGATGATGAACCGCGTCTTCCATGACGAAATCGGAGACATGCTCGAAGTATACATGGACGACATGATCGTCAAATCCAGCACGGAGAACGACCACGCGGCACACCTCCGGAAGGTCTTCGAGACCGCAAGGTCATGCCGCATGCGTTTCAACCCGGAGAAGTGCACCTTCGGCGTCTGCGCCGGTAAATTCCTCGGCTACTACTTAACCGAACGGGGGATCGAAGCCAATCCGGACAAATGTCACGCCTTCTCCAATATCGCCACGCCTACCACGAAGAAGGCCATCCAGTCCCTCAACGGCGTGCTCGCCTCCCTCTTACGATTCATCGCCAAGTCGGCTCAACACGCCCTCCCGTTTTTCAAACTGCTCAGGAAGGAGACCAAATTCGAATGGACGGACGAATGTGAGAAAGCCCTTTGCCACCTCAAACGCGTCCTATCCGAACCACCAGTACTGACGCGCCCCGCGACGGGCGAAACCCTATACTTATATCTGGCCGTAGCCAACGAAGCCGTCAGCGCCGTCCTCGTCAGCGAATCTGGAGAGGGCCAAAAACCCATATACTTTACCAGCAAAGCTCTCCACGGCCCAGAAGTACGATACCAACTGATCGAGAAGGTCGCCCTGACCCTCATAACAGCAGCACGCCGACTCCGACATTATTTTCTCGCACACGCCATCGTGCTCCGCACCGATCAACCCATCCGCCAGCTCCTCGGCCGCCCCGACATGGCCGGACGCATGCTGAAATGGTCGCTAGAACTCTCCGAGTTCGACATTACCTACGAGGGCTGGCACGCCATCAAGGCTCAAGCCTTGGCCGATTTCGTCGCCGAGATGACCCCACCGCCCGACCCCACCGCCAGGAACCACCTCTGGACCATTTTTGTGGATGGCTCCTCCAATTCCACGGGAAGCGGCGCCGGCATCGTCCTCGACAACGACGAGGGAATGGTCATCGAAGTCTCCCTCACACTGGCATTCCCGACGACCAACAACCAGGCCGAGTACGAAGCGTTTCTGGTCGGCCTTCGCCTGGCGTCCGACCTGGGAGCCAGGGACATCCGAATCTACACGGACTCCCAGCTAGTCGCTTCACAAGTCCGAGGCGAATATCAAGCAAAAAACGACACCCTCGCCGGATACCTCGCGCTCATCACCGAAAAACTGCGAGGTTTCGACACAGCAGAGATTCAGCACGTCCCTCGCGAGCAGAACACCCGCGCCGACATCCTCTCCAAACTGGCAAGCACCAAAAAGCGAGGTGGCCACAAGTCGGTCATTCAAGAGATCTTGTCGCAACCAAGTACCAGTGCGACCATCACCCCCCTCGACATCAATGTCGTCGGGGATGCCGGCTGCTGGATAACCCCGCTCCACACCTATCTCAGCACCGGCCACCTTCCGGCCAACCCTGGAGAGGCCAGCGCAACAAGACGACGCGCATGCTCGTACGTTCTCCTCGAAGGACGATTGTACCGCCGAGGCTTCGCAATCCCACTCCTCAAATGCATAGATAAGTCCCAGAGCGCAGCCGTTCTAGAGGAAATCCACGAAGGCATCAACGCGCAGCACCTCGACGGAAGATCCCTAGCACGAAAGGCCCTACGCGCAAGCTATCACTGGCCATCAATGCAATCCGATGCGAAGGAACACGTCAAACGATGTGATAAATGTCAACGACACGGGGACATGCACCTCGCCCCCCCAACCGACCTCACGCCCCTCTCATCTCCATGGTCGTTCGCCTGGTGGGGGCTGGACATCCTCGATCCCTTCCCCCTAGGTTCCTACCAGAACAAGTACCTCATCGTGGGAGTTGACTACTTCACCAAGTGGATCGAGGCCGAAGCTCTGGCCAAAATCACCGCCCACAACATACTCCGATTCTACAAACGCAACATCCTCGCCAGATTCGGGGTCCCACTCGCCATCGTCACCGACAACGGCACACAATTCACAGACAAAAACTTCCGCGACTTCGTCACCAAACTCGGAACCAAACACCACTTCACCTCGGTCGAACACCCTCAGACGAACGGCCAGGCGGAATCGGCGAACAGAGTCATACTCAGGGGACTCCGACGAAGACTCGGCGACGCCAAACGAGCATGGGTCGAGGAGCTCCACAGCGTCCTCTGGGCATACCGCACCACCCCCCACTCAACCACGGGGGAATCCCCATTTCGCCTCACGTACGGAACCGAGGCCGTGATACCGGTCGAAATTCGTGAACCATCCCGACGAACGGAAGCTCCCCTAGGCACCGACGACAACGACGGCGCCCTCCGAGAAGAACTCGACCTCGTCAAAGAAATCCGCTCCGGGGCAGCCCTCCGCGAAGCCCGGCTGAAACAACAAGTCACACTTCGCCACAACAACAAAGTCCTAAAACACGACTTTCACACAGGCAATTTAGTTCTACGCCGAAACCAGAAAGACTCCCACGAGGGAAAACTGGCTGCGAACTGGGAAGGCCCTTACCGAGTCCGGGACAAAACGGAGCACGGGGCCTATTACCTCGAAAACTTGCACGGTGAACAACTAGCTCGACCATGGAACGCCGCGAAGCTTAAGCGGTACTACAGTTAGAACACTGCCCGCGACGACCCATCGTCCCGACCACTGGGGGGCGACATGGTACCACCGCACACCCCCACGTCCACTAGCGACCAAAAGAAGCAAGCCCTGCCTCTCGTGTGTGCGGGCAGACGGCCTTGCTCGGCAGGGAACACCTCGACCGAGATTCCCCGCCGCCGTACCAAAAACGGCAGGACACCCAGCTCGCGATGGGACGTCCACCCCCCGGGGAGAACTACCCCCGAAACGGCCCGGCTACGTCGCCAGCCAGTTCCCTGCACCACCGATAACAAATCGTCGAGCTAACACCCGAACATACCGAGCGCACACTTAGAAAATTTACAAGAAATATCATACACATCAAAAGCATTCAAAAGCATTCAAATAAACAAATACGAAAAACGAACATAAACGTCATGCAAATACCGAGCGCACACTTAGAAAATCCACAAAAAATATATTAAGCAAAAGGCGGGCACCAGCCCAGTAGTCAATGTTACAAAAACAGAGCACGCAGGCCCAAAAAAAGATAAGTCACAAACGTCGGCACGCAGGCCATAAAAACAACGAGCACGCAGGCCCGGCAACTCATGCTACCTCGTCCGCCCGATCAGCAACCGCAGGATCCTCCTCAGGAACAACAAGATAGGGATCGACCACCTTCCCGTCAACGATCTCGTGGTACGGCCCGATCCCATCCACGGCCAGTGCGACACCGGGATTTGCGACCTGAATCTGCTCAACAGCGCTCTTGAATCCGACCTCGACAGCCTCCAGACAGTCACTTTCCAGCACCCGGATACGGGCAATCAGGTCAGCACGAGTGATTAACCGTCGATCTCCATCTGTCTCGTCCTCGGCCGGACGAACTGCGCTGTCCAAGACTTCCGTGCGAACCTTCAGCGCCTGCACCTCGGCCGCCGCTTCCCTCAGCTTCTCCTCCAGCGAAGTCACCTTCCCCTCAGCGCCCTCTGCCCGTTTTCGCTGCTCAGCAACATCCTTCTGGCTCTTCTCCAACTCCTCAGTAAGCTTGACCAATCGCGACTGCATAAAGGTAAGGTCCCCCTGCAGTTTAGACAGCTCGGCAGCGGAGCAGCCCTCCTCGTTCAGCACAAGAGCCGTCGTGAACGTTCGCATCATTGCAGCCAAGTCCTCCGCCATAACACGTCGACGAGACTCTCGATCGGCCTGACGGACAACCTTCACCTCCCCAACAGAGACAGTAGGAGAACGGGCACCATGAAAATAGCCCGGATGTTGATGGCAGGGCGAGACGACATAACCTTCCTCAGCCGTACCGACCGTCAGATCTACCACACCTCGGAGCTCCTCGGACCTCTGCCTCTTCAATGCCCCTTGAGACGTAGGAGATTGACTCCCTTGAGGCGAAGAAGACGAACTCTGCCCTTCCGGCGTCGCGACCTCCTGTCCGACCAGCTGACTCACCCTCGTCCTCGGGACCGCGACATTCCTGGTGGCACGCAACTGCTTCACCCGCTCCTCGACGGAAGACATGTTCGCTGCAAAAACAAAGAAAAGAGTTAGCGACAGTCGAAGCCCCGACCACGGGGAGAAAATGAACATTCCTACCTAGATAATCTAGAGCGGCCGCCCCGGTCGCACAACCGAGCAGGGTCTTGGTATTAATCAGACGCTTCTTAGTACGCACATTCCACTGCGCGTCGAGGATATACCGACCGTCGGGCGTCACCAGCTTCGACGGAGGGAGAGACCGCACAAAGGCGACTATTTTCAAATAGGCGGCCATGTCTTTCTCCTCGAGGGTCCCCGCCCGAACAATATACATATCCGTTCCTCGGTTGAAATGCTCCAAAGTCCACAGTAGATGTATCTTAGGAAGCCACGCGAGGAACCGCTGGCCATCTACCGTTCGCTCACCCTCATCAAAGAGAGTATCCGAGCCCTGCTGCGTGATCGGTTTGACGAGGAAGAACCGGCTTTTGAAATCCTTGACGGAATCACTATACGCTTTGAAAAGTTTGGTCGATTGCTTAAAGGAAACCCATCCGTGGCGGCCATTCACCGTCTGCCGCTGTAAGTGGAAGATGCGGAAAAACAACGGTACCGTCGGCTCCACCGAGAGGTAGAAGCACACCACCTCGAAAGCGCGGATGAAAGCCAAGGCGTTGGGGTGCAGTTGGGACGGGGCCAGGCGCAACCAATCAAAGAGCCCCAGATGAAAGGCGGAGAATGGTAACCGGAGCCGAGCCTCTTTAAAGTAGAACTCGTGCATCGGGAACATCCGCCGCCCATATCGCGAGCAGATACGATGATGCTCCTTTGGTCGGTACACCTGCCAATGCTGTGGCTCCCCTATAGGCGTATCCTCGACGGTGGCGTACACGTCGGACGCATCGGCCACAAAACAAGACGGGGTAGAAAGCGGCTCCTCGACCGCCCATTCCTCGGACGGGGCAATGCGCTCGTCGTCAAAGTCCGGGACCTCGGGTTCGTTGTCTTCGACCATTATCCCCGGTACCAGAGCCGACATCTACACCTGAAAAGCAGAGGACAATGGTGAATTCGATAGCCAGGATCAAATCCACCCTTCCACCGCAGGTCAAGTGAAAGGGCGACAAAGGCCGGAAAACGCCGAGCAAACACTCGCTCCCCGTCTACCCTCCTCGGGGCGTCTAAAGCCGACCCGCCATCCCTCCTCGGGACGGTCACTAGAAAAAGCGCGCCTACCCGGGGCATTCACCGGAAAAGGCACTCGTCCCCGGGGCATTCATCGGAGAAAGCCCCCGTCCTTGGGATATTCATCGGAATCAGCCGATTCTCCCCGGGACGCTCATCGGAAAGTTCGCCAGATACGGCGGGTCTCGCGTCCCTCCTCGGGGCATTCATCATGCCCCGACCACACGTTCCAATTAAACGACGGAAATAAAAGAGGAGAGAAATGAGAACTCACTTGTAACGGCGGCGAACGGAGGAAAGCATCAAACGATGCGGCGGCGATCGACGACAAGCGGCGGACGAGCAGAGATGACAGAGCTTCGCAGACACAACAGCAGATTGAAAAGTAATAAAATGAGCGGGGACCCCCGTATTTATAACCCGGCGCGGGATTCGAAGCGACGCTAGGCTCATTAATGACATAGGGTAGCCGCCCCTACGACCGCTAAACACACGACACGTGACGGCAGCCTGACAGTCGCGCCCCTTCGTCTACTTTCACCCCGTCGCCGCCGACAAGTGGGTAGCCGTCCCACCGTGCATGAGTCCCGACGAACCTCCCGCTCTGTTACCTCTCCCCCGACACAGCGACCTTAAGTCCTCGCTCTCTCCCCAGAGCTTCGACTTGGGGGGCTCCTGTTCCAGTCTGGGCCCGACCTCGGCAGGCCCAATACCACGTACGGCCCAACAGGCGAATCGGGCACGCCGGGCACGTGCGTCCCGCGAGACGAGCAGAACATGCCGCCGGACACAAGCAGCGCATCCAACAGCAGCTCGTCGTCCCTCTTACCAGCCGAACAGAACCGACCCCGACGCGTCAAAGCGCGACCTTGGTTCCTCCCCTCCGCGGGGAGAACAACGCGCTCTGGGGCACCTCACGAGCTCCCCTCCGCGGGGAGAACAACGTGTCCGGTGCACGTTCTCCACGTGCTCCCCTCCGCGGGGACACATCATCAACCAACTGCCCACCTCCGAAAGAGCAGGTCAAACCCACTTTCCGGAGATCTAGGAGCGGTTGGACTAGGGCGAAGACCACGTCCTAGTCTTCACTACGCCACGTAAGCCCTAGCAGTCATTAGGGTTGGGCCTGGTCATCCAGTCCAGCTCAAATGACCGTTGGCCCAGCGCTGGGGTCTCTCTATAAATACCCTCTTCCTCAAGAGGGTCAGGTAATTCACATCTTGCCCCTTTCTGTACTTTTGCTCCCGCTCTGCCCAATTTCTTACTTTGGCATCGGAGTGTCTTGCAGGTACACCCCCTCCTCCTCCTCATCACCGGTGAACAGGTAGCAGCCCAACAGTGTGTGGGCAGACTGTGATCCCCTCCTGATCAGGTCAAATCACATTCAATTATAAATAAATAAAAACTTGTCATTTAACTAAAATGAGAAACTGTTATTATTTATCAAATAGTCCTCTATACACTTAAAATAATATCTAAACTATGAAACAGATTTATAGATATATTTTAAATTTCTTTAAGTTGAATCTCTAAAAAAAACAACGAGATCATCTTCATTATATAAAGCCGTTCTTTTACTGTTTTCTACAGTTTTCTTTATTTAAGAAAGAAAAAAAAAAGCACAAAATCTAACTAATTACTAACGTGTTAATGTTGATTGATTTGTTTTAGAAATAATTTAAGTTGAGACCAATGTAATAAAAAATATATATTTTTATTTTTTTTTAATTTATTTTTATTACGAATTGATTTTGTGATTCCTAAATAACCAAATTTGATTTGATTTCATTATTATTTATATTTTTTATTCATATTAATTAAATAAATTGCTATAATCATCAAATTCACATAAAATTTACTTGATAATCGATTTTAAAATTTATAATTATCAAATTAAAAGTGGATTGAAGTTGTCAGTATTATGTAATAGTGAATTTAAGTGGTCATTATTATTATTCAAAACATTTGTGATCAAACTATAAGAAAATTTAAAGTAATTATCAATTTAAAAATGAATTTGACAAAAATAAACAATTAAAAAGTTCATTTATTTGTAACATAATACTAATTGAATTAAATAATAATAATAATTAAGTAAAATAGATTTGATATAAAAAATAATGTGTATTAATTTCAAAAAGCATGTATAAGAAACTGTAAAAATGAGAGGCTCCAAGACTAAATTATCTTTTGGATTAATATTAAAGTGTTATTTAATAAAATAATAATAATAATAATAATAATAATAATAATAATAATAATAATAATTATTATTATTATTATTATTATTATTATTATTACTATTATTATAAAATAAAAATAATATCAATAATATAAACATAAATAAAAAGCGAAAGTTCGAAATAAAAAGAAATTATAGTTTTTCTTAAGTTTTTTAATGATCATTTTTATTATTATTTTATGATAATGAAAAGATGCGTTGGTTTGTTTTGTTAAATTTTTTATGATTATTTTATCTAGAGTATGGTAAAAGTGATAAGATTATAACTAAAAATGTTTTGTCTTCTGATTTTGATAAATGGATTGTTTTAGAAGAAAATGTAAGTTTAGAAGAGGACAATGATGAAGTCTGAAAGATGAGAGTTTTATCTCCCTCTTATATATTTATTTTTACATTTTGTTAACAAACTTCTCTTATGGTTTTGGAAAGGTAAGACATGGAGAAAAGTTGTTGAAAGATAAGAAAAATGGTTATAATGTGAATAGAAGTGGTTGAAAAATAAGAAAAATGGAGATGTCATAAATGTTAGTCGCAGCTTTGCAATTTTCATTGAATTCAAATATTGAATATTATATTTGTGTAACAAAAAAATGAATATCAATTTAAAAATTCTATTCCACTATTTTAAAATTATTAATTCTTAATAGCATCATTGAATAATACGATTATTTATTTATTTTTCAATATTCTCTCTAAATATTAATTTTTAATTATAATCATTACCGTGATGTATTTGTATTAATTTTCAACCATACACATTACTTGAAACTAACTATAATCAACTATGTTATTTATCAAGAATATGTTAGAGTCTAATCTAAATTATGAATTTAAACTGCGTTAGAGTTAATTTAGATTGCATTTAGTAGATTTAGATAGTATATAAATTAAACTTAGATTCAGTATGATGTAGAAATCAAAGTGTAATCGTTTTTCTGTTAGAGTTGAAAGATAGTTAGAATTATTTCTCTTTCATCATCTTTTTTTTCTTCATTCTTGTGCATCAATAATTGATATTTAAAGCTCGATTCAGATTTAGAACGGGAAACACAAGTGTATGTGAGACGTGTGTGATTGATTATGCTCGTTCAATTCATGATGAATTGAAGATCTAAATTAAAACATAATCACATTTCTTGGTCCCGAGGGATTGGAAAACACGAGCGTTTGTGAGTTCTGCGTGATTTTGCACAAGAATGAAGATGAACAGCGAAAACAATGGCTTGAACACAAACCTTCCAGTGTTTGATGGAAAGAATTGGAATCGATGGATGATTCAGATGCTTGTGTTGTTTGTAACACCTTGTTAGCTCACAAATTTGACGCCTCATATATAGATTAAAATATTTAAATAAAATATTAAGGTCCTTTTTTAGGAGCAAAAAGGTTTTAAGCAATAAGGCCTTCGAGTAGGAGTTCAATTGGTTTGGGGACTTAGAGAATTTTCCAAACATTGAGGAAAGTGGCCTTCAACCGGAAAAGATTGGCTGGGGACTGGCGAAGTTTTGAAATTCAAATAATGGAGGGAGTAGTTATGCTTCCCTATGACTAAGAAGGACAAGTGACGTTCGTTTAGCAAGTGACTACATGCACTATGACACTTGTCGGAAGCTGATGATTTTAGGAGGTTATTGGTAGTTATTTTTACTATTATAAATAGGAGTTTTAGACATAGAATTCAGTGTTGTAATTTACTATTGGTGCAAGTCACTCCTAAATTTACTCAAAGTACCCGAGTGTAGAGAAACAAGTTCAAGGAGAATGTACGTTATGTAAACATACCATCTTTTATCTTCAATGAAGTTTAATTTACTTGCTTAACTTTACAAAGTTTTCATTTACTTTTTCTACAATCTACCCCCTTCTATGCACTTTACTTTCTCCTCGTTCTAAACTCTTTCCTCTGAACCTCTATTTAATTTCTTTTTAGTCGAACAAACACTTTTTATGTTAAAGCCTTTTACCAAAACACTGTCGAAGTGTATAACTTGGATAAATTAGTTCAAAACATAACTTTTAGCACATGTTCTAGGATCAATCTGATCGATCCTGTGAGTCACCAAAGTTAGATTTGGAAGATCAGCAGTTGTTTTTCATTCAAGGGAAACAAAATGGCACGCCCAGTGGGACAATGCTAAAGAGCTTTTCTTAGTTTTGCAAATATTCGTTATATGTTATTGAGAAGTGGCAAAATCGCTGCTATAAACGAAGAAAGTACATTAGGGACATGGCGATAGATGCAAATCAGCCAAATAACCCTCATCCTCGAGGAGATGGTTCTAGCTCTTAACCTATCACTATTAGTCCTCACGAAGGATTGAGAAATGACGTGGTTCCACCCTCAATACCTTTGACTGGAGAGAAAATAACACCTCTTGCGAGATCGGAACCAGTACCATCAGTGTTGGGCATGGGTCAACAAGCGTGAGGATTTATACCCAACCAGTGTTAGAATATATTGGACCTCAAGCGTCAAATCCCCAAACTCCGGCAGGAGGAAATTCGACATCCAGACAGTTTGTCCCTCCAGGGTTTTCACAACTATTACCAAGAAATCCTCCATATGGAATGCCAACAACCGTGATGCAAGGTCTCCAGAATGCTCCCTCAATATTATCAGACAATGCGATGGCTTTGCCATTACAAGGATCAGGGTCTAGGATGAACATTGGTCGAAACCCCCAAAGTTTAGGCTTGGGATATTCCACACAGGGCCCTAATCTGACTAATACTTCGGTGGTGTGTTTGAGACATCAAATGGATGAGTAATTTGCAAATGGTTCAAACTTTGTCCCAGACTATGGGCGAAATCTTTCAACCTTTGATTCAAAATATTACTCAAACCAACTAACAGTTAGCAGTACAATTGACACGATTGGCTGAATTCATGGGTGTACCACCTGCTGTTAGGAATACAGCCACTATGGAAAACATTCCACGACAGGACTTAGGAAACCTACCTGAGCCGAATTTAGAGAATCAAGAGAGGGTCGAACTCCCCAGGCTCGAACCACATAGATTCAAACCACCAAGGGATCAAATACCAATCCTAAGGGAAAGGGACCCAGGGGTAATCATAGTAAATTGAAACCAAGATGCAAACACTGTTATCCAATGAGATCGACGTAATAACATAGTTATCGATAACAACTTAGTGGCCATGGTCGAAAGGATAATGGCTCAAAATGGGGTAAACACTGGGTTCACTAGGCCAAATTATACATCACCAATAGTGTACTATATTCTCCAGACAGAATTACCTCCTAGAACAAAGGTGCCTAAATTCACCAAATTCTCGGGGGACACGACGAAATCTACTGTCGAACATGTGGCTCATTATATAATTGAAGCCGGAGAAATGGCCAATGATGATAGCCTTAGGATAAAATATTTCCCTAGTTCTCTCACTAAAAATGCCTTTACCTGGTTTACGACCTTACCCCCTAACTCGGTTTGTAATTGGACCCAGTTAGAGCGTTTATTCCATGAACATTTCTATATGGGGGCAAACCAAGATCAGCCTAAAAGAATTGGCTAGCGTAAAACGTAAGTTTTTTGAGCCAATAGAAGAGTACCTGAATAGGTTCCGACTACTCAAAGCTAGATGTTTCACTTAAGTACCTGAACATGAGTTGGTCAAAATGGCCACGGGGGGCCTCAACTACTCCATTAGAAAGAAATTGGACACCCAGTACCTGAGGGATATGGCCTAACTAGCCGATAGGGTTCGGCAGCTAGAGCGTCTTAAAGACGAAAAAGCCAAATTCAATAAAAGCAAGAAAGTAGCTTATGTCGAATGTAACAAAAACATCGAAGGTGTGCATGAGGATCCATTATACTTCGACAAAAATGAAGTAGATTTTGCTGAACTAAAACAGGGACCCCCTTACGCTTGTAAGGTATTGGCTCCCCCACTTGGAAAAAGTTTTGTCGAATCTGAAAAGAACGACAGATTCCCAAAGAAAACATATACTTTCGATGTCACAAAATGTGACGAAATTTTTGATTTGTTAGTTAAGGATGGACAAATGATAGTACCACCTGGTGCTAAAATGTCATCTTTAGAGCAAAGGAAAAAGAGAGGGTTTTGTAAATACCATAATTTTTTGGGTCATAAAATGTCTCAATGTTTTCTTTTCAGGGATCTGGTTCAAAATTCCATCCAAGAAGGAAGACTGAAGTTTGGGGAGAAAGCCAACAGCCAGATGAAAGTCAACACTGACCCTTTACAAGTAGTGGACGCTCACTACACAGAGCCCACAGAAGCACGTGTGGTCGAAGCTACTGATGGCTGTGATTTCTCGATTAACATGTTAGAGATCACTGAAAATTTCATTGCTGGAGCTGTAATGGTCAAGACCACTGTGGGTTTTGGACAAGAAAACTGATCGAAGAAGGCTGCTGATGGCCTTGACGAAGGTATTGATGATTCAGGTCAAAAGGACATAGAGAGTTCAAACCTGATAATGGTGACTAGAGAAACTGCGGATGGTTTCGTTAAGATGGACTAGGCAACTAAGGGCCTGGAGCTATACCTAAATAAGCTCAATTTCAGAGAAGACATCGACGTGAATATGGTGGAAATAACGCCATATGAGAACATGGAGGATAATGAATCAAGTTGTCAGGAAGAACACAACAAAGTGGCTTATCCAAGACACGAAGAGTCCATCGTCGAGTTCCACCACCGTTGTCAAAAAAAGGGATCCAGTGTCATGTTGTTCCTAGATGTAGTGCCATCTTTAACATGAAGGTTGCCCAGAAACTCGAAGGGACACATAAATCAAAACAAAAGAGGGAAGGACCTAATTTCGACCCTCGAGGCAGTATCCCAAGAAAGTCAGAACCTAACATTAGGGCCCCAAGGGCCAGGCCTGCTACTTTTAAGCCATTTGCCGAGATTTCTAACGGCAAATGGGTGAGACCTAATGAGGATAGACAAAAGGGACAACAGAAATGGAAAAATTTTGAGGTTAATTGAGGATCTTCAGTCTCCTATCGAAAGGAATTTCAATCCTCCAAGACTGCACATATCTTTGAGAACTACAAAGGAAAGAATCCAATGTCACGATCTCAATGGAGAAGAGAGCAGCACAAGAGGAAAGCCCTTAGGGAAGGCTCATTTAAAAAATCAGGCAAAGTCTAGCACTAATGCCCCTATTGAAAATAAAGGGGGCCAGTCGAAGACTACTGAAAAAGTGCATGTGGGACGAAGGTTATTCCCTGCCCAGGAAGTGGAACATAAAAAGCCAATCGAAGATGATGATGAAATGATTGACAATTTCGACTCTGACTCCGACGACCCTCTAAACATCCTGGTCAATGTGGTGTCAGTAATGCCGAGGGATTTCGACAGAATCTCAGAGGTCAAAAATATGGATGCCTATACTGAGGCAGAAATGGCGGCACACACGCCTGTGTGCTACTATGTTATGAATAATGGCTGCGTAGAAGAGAAAAATGCTTTTTTTGAGCGGCCCACAAAAGCATTGAAGAACCATTTGAAGCCTTTCTATATTACATGAAAGGTGGAGAATGTGCCAGTAAATAAGATTCTGGTAGACTGTGGCGCAACGGTGAACTTGATGCCACATTTCTTACTAAACAAAATCAGCAAATGCGACACTGATACGAAGCCACACAACATGGTCTTGTTGAATTACAAAGGCAAGGTGGGTTCGACAATGGGGTTGATACAAGTGGACCTAACAGTTGGAACAATAACAAGACCCATTGTTTTCTTGGTAGTGGAAACGAAGGCCAATTATAATCTGCTGCTAGGACGAGAGTGGATTCATGGCATCGGTGTTGTACCATCTTTAATGCACCAGCGAATTGCCATCTGGAGGCCAGACGGGATTGTGGAAAACATTGAAGCTGACCAAGGGTACTTCAGAGCGCCCATAAACCATGTTGACCAGAGGCAGTTCAACAAACATCTGGCTAGTATAGGCCCATGTGCCCCAGCTGATTTCGAATTTGTCCCAGACGAGGAGACTCCCATACCTTGGCAAACCTCCAGTAGACCCCACAGGTTGGGGAAGCAAATTTAGTGACAATGACTGAGTTCAAAGCACTACAAAGAATTTCGTCCTACGTGGCCGAAACTAAACTTCAGGCGGCCTTGGAGGCTGCCAATAACCAGATGGCTGAAAAGGCCAAGATAGAATTGTACCAAGAAGGTCCTGGCAAGGACTTCGACCCAGAATCACCTGACAAGGCTCAGCACAAAGAGCAAGGCCAGAGGCTTGATGCCATCTATGATGAAGAGCCTCTGGGATTCGAAAAGGATCCACTGGCGAATGATGTCAAGATGCTAGCGCATGACCCATTGGAGGAGGTTGATCTAGGGGAAGGGGTGGTCAAAAGACCAACATATGTAAGTGCCAACCTTGACCCTCAACTTAAGGTCGAAATCATTCAATTACTGCGAGAGTATAAAGACTGTTTCACCTGGGATTATGATGAGATGCCTGGTTTGAAGAGGGAATTGGTCGAACACAAGCTTCCAATCAAGCCTGGGAAGAAACCAATCAAACAAAATCCAAGGTGTTTTGCCCCAGAAATTCTCTCAAAAATGAAAGAGGAAGTCGAAAGAATCCTTCGATGTAGGTTCATCTGCACGGCCAGGTATGTCGAATGGTTGGCTAATATTGTCTCAGTCATTAAAAAAATTGGTCTTTAAGAGTTTGCATAGACTTTAGGGATCTAAATGCAGCAACTCCTAAAGATGAGTACTTCATGCCTGTGGCAGAAATGCTAGTCGATTCCGCTGCAGGACATGATCACCTTAGTATGTTAGATGGATACTCTGGATATAATCAGATTTTCATTGCAGAGGATGATGTTCCTAAAACATCTTTTCGATGTCCTGGGGCCTTAGGCACCTACGATTGGGTGGTGATGCCTTTTGGCCTAAAAAATGCTGGGGCAACATATCAACGGGCAATGAATTCAATTTTCCATGATTATATAGAGACTTTCATGCAGATATACATTAATGACATCGTGGTTAAGTCGATTTCAGGGAAAGAACATGTGGACCATCTTCGACAGTCCTTTGCAAGGACGAGGAAATATGGTCTTAAGATGAACCCTCTAAAATGTGCATTTTGTATGCAGGCGGGAGATTTTTTTAGGTTTTGTGGTCCACAAAAAGGGGATCGAAATTAACCAAAACAAGACCAAAGATATCATGGAAACGAAAGCGCCATCGACTAAGAAAGAGCTGCAATCACTACTAGCTAAAATAAACTTCTTAAGAAGGTTTATATCAAACCTAAGTGGCAAAACACATGCCTTCTCTCCATTGTTTTGATTCAATAAAGAAGGGTTCGAATGGGAAAAGGATCAGCAGGAGGCTTTTGACAAAATCAAAGATTACCTGAGCCACCCTCTAGTGCTTTTGCCACCTTACAGGAGTAAGAGCATGAGGCTGTACATAGCAGCATCAAACAAGACTCTAGGGAGCATGTTAGCTCAAGAGGATGAGAATGGCGTCGAAAGGGCTATGTACTACCTCAGTAGAATTTTGAATGATGCAGAAACTACATATAGCATGATAGAAAAGTTATGTCTATGTTTATATTTCTCTTATACAAAACTGAAGCAATATATAAAACCAGGGTATATGTATGTCTCTTTGCATTTTGATGTTATTAAACACATGTCTTTCTGTTACAGCAGAAGCCTCTTCGTCAATGTCTCATTTGTTTGGGAGACTGGTTTCAAAAGTGGCATTGAGCCATAGTTGAAGTAACCAGAAAGGGCCTGATAATAACAAGTTCCCACGACTTTCCTTGTCCTTCAACCTGCCAGCACCTTCACTTAAGAATTCGTATAGACTATCCAAGATCATCTCACTTAGACAGATGCCTCGATTCAGATGCAGTTGATTGGCCAATGTAAGGTACTTCCGCGCCACCTGCAAAGATTTTGTACAGAAAACACAGTGAGATAGCCACATGGCCAAAAGAGCTATATGTTCTTCATCATCGACTGTGGTTGTGTCCTTATTGTGATAATGGTTAATAAAGTGAGTATAGGTGTGTTTGATGTTGGAAAATCCTATGGTATCCTGACAATCCACTTCAGAATCGTATACCAATCCATGGGGGTTTTAGCCCTGTGATAGCGGCTAGGTCGAAAAGGGTTGGCGTCATCATCCTGCACGGGATATGGAAGGTATAATGGGTACTATACTAGAAGTATAATAAGGAGGCTAACATGAGAGGACGGTAGGTTGGGCCGACCTTCGACATCATGATCAAATCGTAGATGCCAGTCTCCTTCCAGTCGTCTGCCTTGACTTTTTCCATCTTCGTCAGCCAGTTTAGGTAAAGATCAGAATCTTTGAAGTAGGGAGTGGCTCTGAATAACTTGGCTCCATTATTGAGGTATTTTAGGTCTACATTATAGAGCGCTAAACTATCCGGGCCTTCGGTAGGGACTTTGTTAGAATCCTTCTTCCCTAAGGGTTTGGTTTTACGGTAAGAAGGGAAGAAATCACTGAGGTTGGAGTAGTTGAGGCCTAATGGAAACAATGGACCAAACCAAGGATTTACCTACAACAGTAACAGGAATCATTACATGGGATTCATATATATATGTCTCTTCTCTTCTAGTAAGGGTTCAGGGATGAACTGTTGATTCTTCACTATTTTTGGCCCACTCAGTATGGTGAAAGGAGGGAGGAGGGGTGCAACTGATTGCCCTTTGGCTTGTGACTTATTCTTATGAGCTTGGGTTGCAGCCATAGATGATGCCATTGATCAAGTTTGGGGAATAAATAGGTTTTGGAAGAGTAAGAAGATGTTTGAAAATACGTGAATATTTGCTGAAGAATTTGAAAAGTTGGAAATGATTTCTGGGGAACTATTTATAAGCTGTTTGGAGATCAAAGGTCTTTTCTTTCATCATTAATGGCTAGAGATAGTAGGCCACATGGTGTCCTGAGATAAAGAGATGCGGTGGTGGCATTTACTACCTATACCCATGATTGTCTTAAGCCTTAAAAAGAATGATGATGGTCTGAGGATTTTGTGAATTCTAAGAAATTTGCCATAATGACCCATGATGTTAGGGACGTGCGCAGGGATAGCAGAACAATTTGCGTCTTTTCTTTTCTTCCCTGACATGAGTAGTAAATCACATTGATGCCTGCGTAGAGGTCGAAATGATGGCGTCGAATTGGACACTGTCAAAAAATGGTTCTTTTTCTACAAAAAGGTCGAAAAAGACATTTTTGGGGGGCAATTTTTTAGCTCATAAATTTGACGCCTCATATATAGATTAAAATATTTAAATAAAGTATCAAGGTCCTTTTTTAGGAGCGAAAAGGTTTCGAGCAATAAGGCCTTCGAGTAGGAGTTCAAGTGGTTTGGGGACTTAGAGAATTTTCCAAACATTGAGGAAAGTGGCCTTTGACCGGAAAAGATTGGTTGGGAACTGGAAAAGTTTTGAAATTCAAATAATGGAGGGAGTATTTATGCTTTCCTATGACTAAGAAGGATAAGTGGTGTTCGTTTAGCAAGCGACTACATGCACTATGTCACTTATCGGAAGCTGATGATTTTAGGAGGTTATTGGTAGTTATTTTTACTATTATAAATAGGAGTTTTAGACATAGAATTCAGTGTGTTGTAATTTACTATTGGTGCAAGTCACTCCTAAATTTACTCAAAGTACCCGAGTGTAGAGAAACAAGTTCAAGAAGAATGTACGTTATGTAAACACACCATCTTTTATCTTCAATGAAGTTTAATTTACTTGCTTAACTTTACAAAGTTTTCCTTTACTTTTTCTACAATCTACCCCCTTCTATGCACTTTACTTTCTCCTCATTCTAAACTCTTTCCTCTGAACCTCTATTTCCTTTCTTTTTAGCCGAACAAACACTTTTTATGTTAAAGCCTTTTACCAAAACACTGTCGAAGTGTATAACTTAGATAAATTAGTTCAAAACATAACTTTTAGCACATGTCCTAGGATCAATCTGATCGATCCTGTGAGTCACCAAAGTTAGATTTGGAAGATCAGCGGTTGTTTTTCATTTTTCAAGGGAAACACACCTCAATTTTATTAATTGTTTTATTTTGAATTATTGGTGATTTATGATTATTTTCGGTGTTTTATTTAATTATTAGATGTTGGTGTGATTTAAAATATATTATCTAAATGTGTGTTGTTGAGGTGTGGTAGAAATAGTAGGGTGCAATGAGATGATAAAGTAGGTTAGAAAATGATTATAATAATTAGAATTTTTATTTATTACTATTCATAAAATAAGAAATTGGAGAGAATAGGAGTCTGTGTCAATTAAGAGATTTGAGGAGAGTTTGTGGTAAGAAGAGGGAAGTTAGAGTTAAATTGGGTAAAAATAATAATTAAGCAAAAGTAATGAGGTTACTGTATATTTTAAAAGTTGAGAGAGAAGCTAAGTTTTGTGAGATTTTATCAGTACGTGAGATTGGAGCAAAAGAAGCAAAGAGGGAAAGCAAAAACTTGAGGTTGAAGAAGAAGATCAAGGGCTTTTGGTAGAGATCGGGTAAGCGTGAGAACTTGTTCCAATAGTAAAGGGTATGGTAGAAGGGTAGAATGGAGAAACCCTTAACCTCCTTAGAGTTGTGTGTTTTGATTTATAATTTTGAATTGGGATGCTATGATGGTGGTTATATGATGAATTTCATGTGCCTTATATGTGTATATTTTTTCTGTTTTGATGATTGAACCTATATCCAACATTGTTGCAATTTCGATGTTTTTAGGCATAATCTTAAAACAATTATTTGATTATTTGATTGTGTTAAAATTGTAAATTAACTTGAGATAATTAGAGTATTGCATGGGTTATAATTTTCTGAATGTTTGGGTTTTTACATAATCAAAATCGGAGGTTCGGAAGACCTCCAATGATGAAAAGAGCAGAAAATTATGCATTTTGTCTGTCACGACCGTGTTCAGTGCAGAAACCTGTGTTTGTTTTTTGGTCGAAATTGTTTTGGCCAAAACTTTTGATCCGTAAGTTCAAATTGAGTGTCGTTTGAAATGATGGATAGCTGAAACAGATGGCTATAACTTTGTTTCAGGGATAAAATAATTTTGGTGATTATTTCATGGAAGTTTTTGGGGTAGAAGAAGATGAAAATCATGTTGGAAATTTTAGAAAAACATCAACTTTTTAGTAACGCCTTTGTGCAAGGTTTTGATCATAACTTTCAACTCGTCAATCATTTTAGGTTAGGGTTTGAAGCATTAGAAAGTTGATGCTCAGAGATATAACATGATGGTGATAGGCTAATTGTTTGAGTATTACTCATATGCCTACTGTGTTGGTGAAGTTTTTGTTCATACATTCGGTTAATAAATTGTTGACTTATCCTGACGATTTTGGTCATAACTTTACTTCAAAAGTCAGATTGTGATGTCATTTGAAGCATTAGAATGCTATCGCTCAATCCTATAACATGGTAGTGATTATTGATATGTTTGAATATTATTCATGTGCCTACTATGTTAATAAATGTATTGGTTTATATGTTTAGTTAATGAATCGTTGCATTATTGTAATATAGTGGTGTGATAATTATGTTGTTCTGTTGATGATGTTAAGATATTGATGAGTTGCTGTTGTTTGTTGATATTATTCACGTGGTAACATGAATTAGTTGTTGCATGATGCATGATGAGATGTGTGTGAGGATCCTTTCGGTGAACCTTATTGTGTTAATGCATGTTATTTGAGAGTCATGCATCTTGGTGTACGGGATTTAGTCCAGTTTTGGTGAGCCTTGATCCCATTATGATGGATCGGGTATGAGTAGCTAATTCCTGTTATGGGGGATTAGTGAAGTGTTACCTATGGTAATTGTAGCAGTTTTGGTGTGCTCCGATTCCAAGAGGGAATCAATCCTATGGTGGGGATCATGGAGTAAGATGAACCTGAGTGTTCATATATGGTACCACATGCATGTCGAGTCGGTGTTGAGTACATTGCGTAAGTACTGCATTTGTATTAGTTGTTTTCAATGTTTTATTTGATCACCTTCCATCTTCCTCAGCCTTTTGTCAATAGTTTCAACATTCTCACGAAGTTTTTCATGTCGCTCGTCTTCATCATCATTCACATCAGGAATCTCATAAACTGGTTCATTGAAATACGGTTGCATACGAGTATGAATTGCAGCTGGTGCAAAAGTAGGAACCACTCGAGGAGCTTCAGAAACCAAATGAACAACTTGTTAAACTGGTTGAGCAATGGGAACTGCAGCAGGAGGAGGCACAAAACCAGGTGGAAGACCAAAAGGAGGTAGACTTGCAGTAGCAATAGATGGTCAAGGATCCATAACAGTACCAGTAATCTCAGAAACAAAAGTAGGCTGAGTATCCATCTTTTCATTAATGACCTGTAGCATCTCCATAATTTTCCTCACACTTCCTCGAAGGTCTTCGAGTTCGTTGCTAACACGATCAAGCTCTTGATTTTGTTCCTCCATCTTTTTCCGATCTCGGGCTCTGGTGTTGTACTGATGTAGAGGACTCAGGGTGACAGAACTGGAAGGCGAGAGAACCGAGAATGAGAACCGGGGGGAAAATGCAATGCAAGAATAGGATGCTAAAATGTAGAATGCAGATGAAAGATTTCATGGAACTCAAGTATTTACGTATATCACAGGATACCAAAGAAGTTTTATTTATTATTTTGATAATGGATTACAAGTAAATGTTCTTAAAAGAGTCTTAACATAATAGCTAAATAAAAGCTAATAAAGTCCTAAGGAATCTTCATATTCTGCTCCTTGATCTGCTCTTCTAGCTGGGCCTTTCTTGAGGATGAGCCTGTCTACAATCAACTGCAAAGGGGTAGATTGAGGGTTGGAGGAAAATAAATCCTCCTGGGCTTTTCTCTTCTTGTAGGGAAGTGGCTCTTCATTCTTTGACTGAAGTTGCTTCTGAAGTTCAATATTCTCCCTGATAGCTACCTGATACTTATTCTTCCATGCTTCTGACTCACGCTGTGCTTTTCTCAAAGCGATCTTCAACTCTTTAGCTTCAGACATGAAAACTAGAACGGGTTCCCTTCTCGGAGGAAAAGGATCTTGACGAGGATAAGGCGTCTTCAGCCTGATTACTCTCCCTTTGACCCAATGAAGATATGGCTCCAAAGACACACAATTAGGCTTTCCCAAACTTTCCTTCCCTTTCTTATGCAAATGACGCCCTGACACAATCTTATCTTGAAGTTCTTTGTTGTCTTTGAATAAAATTCTCTCCATATGAACACTCTTAGGTGGTTCCTTCAATGAATATCCTAATTGTCGGTGAGCTAGAGTTGGATTGTAATTGATTCCTCCATTAAAGCCAAGCAAGGGTACGTTGGAAAAGTCTCCACAACTGCCAATGATTAATGTCCCATCATACATACGGTTATACCAATCGATGTCCGAGTGAGTCAGAGCCATAACCCTTTGTGACCAGCATCCTTTATCGAGATCCCAAAAAGAAACAGACTTGGGCAAGTGCGAAATAAACCACTTGTATAATAAAGGCACACAACAGGTGATCACCCCTCCCCCACCATGAAAGTTTTGGAGATGCACGAAATGGTAAGCGTTGTCCAATAAAGTCGGTACCGGATTACTCTTCATGAATATTTTGATAGCGTTGAGATCAATGAAACCTTGGAAACTTGGGAAGAGTAGCACTCCATAAATAAGCAAGGCAAGGATCGCCTCAAATGTATCCATACTCATATGATCAGCATAGTATTAGGCTTTCTTGATTAAGAAGTCTGTAGGTAACCCAAAAGTTCCACCTTTGGTAATCATATTGCCCTTGATGTCGGATAACTTCAAACATATGGCTCTAGCGATGTCTTGCTCTTTAGGTCCTTCTCAAAGAAAGGAAAAGGAGAGTCATCCAGAATAGGTAACCCAACCAAATGAGAGTACTCTTCTAAAGTAGGAAATAGCTAATAATCTGGGAACGTAAAACAGTGATAATCTGAATCATAGAACTGTAACAAAGTAGAAAGGAGTCCCTCTTCCACTTGGAGTCTCAACAAAGATAACAACTTCCCATACTTGTTTCTAAATCTCTCTTGATCTTCAACCAAAGCTCCTAACTTCCTTAGATTATCCAACTTAAGACTCTTAAAAGAATCCTTCAAAGTATTTTTCATATTGTAATCCATGGTGTCCTGCAATGTTCATAAATGAAGTTGAATTCCATGAAATCTAATGCAATATGATGCTTGATGAATGCAATGCATAAACGCACACAAGCAAATAAAAGTCCTAGGTTAGAGGAACATGAGCGGAGCCAAGGTCTACCCATCCCAAAAAGTATGTACTAAGGGTTAATAGTAACTGCAGAATAAGGGTTCTAAAGAGGTGCCCAAAGTCATCAGTCCATCTTTAGGATATTATCAATTTCCCGATTAACTCGGTGATTAATAGTATTCTCAAGAGAACCTCTTTTGAGTGTAGTATCGCGTAGCAACTATTTTGTGAATACTCCCTCATAGTCATCGCACTACGTCCTAGATAAGGCCCAAGTTGTGGTTAAGGTAACTACGGACCCCATTATCATAGGCTCCTAGGTCGAAAATAGTTAATGTTTTCACGAATACTCGTTTAATAGTACTAATTTTCAAGAGGGCCTCAACTGAGCGGTGATTCTAAAGTCAGCTTGGTCGGGAATCACTCCCTATAAGCCTCGTCAAATATATCGCCTTCCTATAAAAATTGCACTCGAGTCTGGGTGTAGGACTTATCTCACAACAAATGATACTTGTCGCTACTCGAAAAATATGCGCAACAACGGGAAAGGCGAAAAGGAAAAGGACAGAAGAGTCTCCACCAAACTTTATTTATCCCATGAGGGGAAAGGAAAATATCGAGAAAACCTTAAGAAAAGAACGGATAAGATGGTCTCGCAACCATAAATGGGTTCGGAAGCCGGTTATGCGAAGGGAAGTTATTAGCACCCCTTGCATCCATCGTACTCGATGGAAACCATTTGTTTGTCGTGTGTGATTATATTTGCTTAAAGATTATGCTAAAAAAGTGTTCCGAAGGGTAAAGAAAAGACTTAGAAATGGGGAAAGAGAGGTAACTGGGGGAAGAAGAGAAAGAACAGACTCGGTAGGACTTCGCGGTCCTAGGCCTACGTATTCTCAACGGATATGAGAAAATCAGAGTCGACGTAGTTCGGGAAACTACTGATATGAGGGATTGTGCTCGCCAAGACATCGTCGTCTTGTGCCTACGTATCCTCATCTGGTATGAGAAATCAGAGCAGCCGTAGTTCGGCCTACGATTTGTTGATGACTTTATGGATGATGCTATCGTACGCATTCTAGCAGTTAGGTGTATTGTTGCTCGCTCGTTGGAGACTTAGGCATTACCTGTTTGCGGTAGAACGGACGTATCATATCCTTTTTGAAAGATTAGTTTTCGCCATGCGAGGCAAGATGTCACATTTGATTTGTTGAATTGTTTTTTTAGGGGCGAGATAGGTCCTCGGATAGTAACCCTTACGAGTAGTACCCAATTATTTATCTCGAAGTTTTTGTTATGAAAGGGTGTGGCGAACATAGCGTCTTCGTATTGAAAAACGAGTATCAAAACCACACATGCTACAGTGAGCATCTCGACACTCGGAGAGGAAGAAGTCTACACTTAATCCTCTCTCTTTAGTTCAATACAAAGAGAACTTCATTCTCTTATTAAAGTGTTTTTGGTTTTGAATGGTAAGTGCTTTCGCGACGGAGAACCCTACGGTAAACGTCAGCACTCGGGATAGGAGAAGGCCTACGCCTAACCACTCCACGACCGTTCAAGTTTTGTTACGCAAATAAGTTTGAAAATGCGCTCGGTGCGGGACTGCGATTTTAGGTGGGGAAAGTTGCGGAAGGAAGTTGTAGAAGGAGATAGGTGGCGGATAGAGTCACGTCTTCGTATTGAAAGACGAGTATCGAGACCACCCACACTACAGTGAATATCCCAACACTCGGAGAGGAAGAAGTCTACACTCAATCCTCTCTCTTTAGTTCAATACAAAGAGAATCGATTTATTTATTGTAAGTGTTTTGAAAATGCACTCGGTACGGGGCCGAGGTTTTTTAGGAGAAAAAGGTGTGGATGAAAACGTCTTCGTATTGAAAGACGAGTATCAAAACCACCCACACTATAGTGAGCATCTCGACACTTGGAAAGGAAGAAGTCTACACTCAATCCCCTCTCTTTAGTTCAATACAAAGTGAACTTTATCCTTTTGTTAAATATGGTGAGTTGGTTTAACCATTATTTGAGAAAATCTGCTTGACGTTGGGTCAAGGGTTTTAGTTGCTTAAAAAGATTTGAGGTGAAGCGAGCAAGGTCGATGGCGACGCACAAGGCAATCGGCTTACAAGGTCAAAAATGGCTCGATGAGAATCGAGAGTTTGTTTTCTTGAAAATAGTTTTTAGAACCAAAGGTAAAAAAAAATGACCAACAATAAACATGCATAAAAACCATACCAACACAACGGGTTAATCGACTTAAAAAAAACAAAACACAAAAAAAATGGCACGAAATGCCATCAAGGAGTTCGCCGTGTGAACTCCTTGAGAAATTTTTTTTTGAGGTAAAGAAGTCGAAAAAACGTAAAAAATAGGGGTCTGACACGGGCGGCCGTGTCACAGTTCCAGGAAAAAATGAGTTTTGAGCCAAACAACGGTGTGACACGGCCGCCCGTGTTGCATGACACGGCCCGTGTCACAAGGTCTGGGGGAAAAATGCAGAAAAACTTAAACGGTGGCGTGACACGGCCGCCCGTGTCACAAGGTCTGGGCCAAAAAGTTAAACAGAGGTGTGACACGGCCGCCCATGTTGCATGACACGGCCCGTGTCACAAGGTTTGGACCAAGAAACGTTAAGCAATGGCGTGACACTGCCGCCCGTGTTGCATGACACGGCCCGTGTCAGCCCTGCTGTGTAAAATCTGACTTTTTTCTTTGTTTTTCCTTCCTTCTTGGGTTTTTTCAAAAGGTTTCTTGGTCCCCTTTGGGATCTTACATGTTATACACAGCACAACAACACTCAAACAAAGAAAATAAATGACAAATGCACAATTTAAAAGAAGAAAAGAGTTTTAAGAAATGGATACCCAAGAGTTGTTACCCTCCTTGCAAAGCCTCCACTGCTTTTGGCTAGGTGTTCACTTCCCTTCACTCTATGCTTTGATGGCTCTCCTTCTCAATGGCTCCCTTGTATTTCTCTTTTAATTTCTTAATCTTTGGCTGGTTTTTGCTCTCTCTATTTTTCTGGTTTTTTAGGGTTTCTTTGCTCTCAATCTCTCTATCTCCAAAATGTGTTGTGTATCTCTAATGTGTATGAATGGATAATGTGTGTCTATATCCTTTTTGCAGCCTCCTATCCCCTCCCATTTCAACTTTTCTGCTGTACCAAAATCATAGCTCTTGCACAACTTTCAATCTTCAAAGTTTCCATTTTCGGGAGTACTTATCACCTCTTTCTTGGTGCAGCCCCACATCTTTCCATTTCTAGGCCTGTTTTGCTGTATTTTTTCTGCAGCACTCTACCTTGCCCTTCATCCTTGTATCCATTGGTTGGCTTATGCTTGGACACACATATGTAACCAATAACACTACCTTTTGGACATAATTTTCAAATTCTGATTTTTGATGTGTAGATGTATCAACATAAGCTTATAGCCTTGGTTTTGTGACATAAAATGATTTTGTAATATGATACACATTGCCACTTCTTGCATGGGGCTGTTTTGGACCATATTCAAACTGCCCATGAATGCACGCATAGCCTTGATCTTGAGATATTCCAATGTTGAATTAACTCTTAAGTAATTTCCTTGCATGTTTGTAAGCACAAAGAGGACCATGTGGACTTGATGGGGCATGGGGGATACCATGGCATGAAGTTATTTTTAGAAACTTGAATTAAGACTAGAAATAACTTAATTTCCTAAGCATTACCAAGAGGTTGGATTTTGTAACAAATGTGACATTCTTGCAAATGTCATGAAATTTCTCTTTGTAATATTCTTGAATCTAGCCTCGAATTCATGAACCTTGAATTTGGAATGATGGGCCTCCCTTATGTCATTGAATTTGAAAGAAATGAGTCAAGCCTTGAAAGAGGGCAAATTTTGGGGTGCAACAGCTGCCCCTATTCAAGCGACTTGGACCTGAAGGGATGAAAAGCAAACGCTTTCAAACATTCGAGGTAAAAGGTGATTGAATACAAAAGAACCCAAAAATTTGTCAACTGCAGAATGAAACCTCTGACATCGCTGTCAGGCACCTATATCAGGTAGAACATCTGACTTCGCCATCAGTCGTCAATCAAATACAAACACCTGACCTTGCCATCATCTCTTAATAGCATCTAACTTCGTCGTCGGAACTCAATATCAAATCTGTGAGATCTGACCTCACCGTCAATATTCAACATAATCTGTAAAAACATCTGATTGGTAGAACATCTGATCTCGCCATCAGTCCTCCATATCCTCTGACTTCGCCATCAACTTACAACATAATCTGACTTCGTCGTCAATTAAAATCATCTGACTTCGCCGTTATTTCTCAAACCATTCTGACGTCGCCGTCAACCCTCTACATGATCTGACTTCGCCATCAATTCTCCACATAAAATTTGGAAAAACACCTGACTTCGATGTCAGTCCTTAACATCAAATTGGTAGGACACCTGACTTCGCCGTCACCCCTCCATAATCTGACTTCGCCGTTAACTCCTCTTATAATCTGACTTCGCCGTCAATTCTTTACATAATCCGACCTCGCCGTCAACTCTCAACATAACCTAACTTCGCCATCAACTCTCTTCATGATCTGACTTCGCCGTCGATTCCCAACATGGCCTGACTTCGCCGTCAACTCTCTTCATACTCTGACTTCGCCATCAATTCTCTTCATACTCTGACTTCGCCATCAATTCTCTTCATAATCTGACTTCGTCGTCAATTCTCTTCATAATCTGACTTCGTCATCAATTCTCTTCATAATCTGACCTCGTCGTCAATTCTCTTCATAATCTGACCTCGTCGTCAATTCTCTTCATAATCTGACTTCGTCGTCAATTTTTTAATAGCATCTAACTTTCGCCGCTAGCTATCAAAATCATTTGACTTCACCGTCACTTCATTTTGCTAAAAAGCGAGCATCGAACCTAAAGGTCGGCTCAACCCTAAGTTCAGAAGAACATTCGTCGATTCACCATCTGGGTGAAGAAATCCGTTGGGGAAACATGAACTTAAATAAATAGACTCTGCTAGGGAGACCGATAAGATGAACACATTTGTCAATGACCTGGCTGGAGGTCTGGATACCACGCAGGATTGAGAAATATACTGATAACTGCTGGAGATACGCTTGAAAACAAAAGGGTGGCAACCCGGCTTATGTTTTACATGCATATGTTTGGATATGGTGTAATGCTCCATACGAAATGGAAATGATACGCGTTTGGGAGGATGTTATGCATGATGCAAATGCAAAGGAAACACTTTAGCAAAATAAATGCCAAAGAGAAAGGATTAATTCCGCCGGGGAAAAGACTAGACACGTCTAGTACAAATGTTGGGGAAAACAAACCCTGGATGATCTTCTGAGCAAACTTCTGGGTAAAATTGTTCCGCTAAGAGCAAATCCACCCTACTAGGGATTAGACAATAAGGGAATCAACATCAACCTTTGCTTGGGGAAATGAGCAATAAACTCAACAAATACAACTTCCGCTTAAGGAATGAGTCAATGACCTAGACTCTGAGGGGAAAAGGAGCCAGTTGTTCAAACTCTATGGGGAAAACAAATTTCTGAATTCTTTCCACTGCTGAGGGATAAACCCACACCCGTTCACTGGAAACGATCTTACTCTGCTGGAGATGTCAATCTTGACCTGCTGAGGATATCCTTTGATTGTCAAGGTTTCAAACTGCTGGGGGTGAGAACCCACTTAAACTGTACACTTCCTTTAGATGAGGAACTTCTGGAGAAGCCTCGAGGAAAGTTCTCTTGCAAATAACAAATAAACAAGTATGTTTTATGCAGCAGGTACCATCTCAATTATCACTTAAGACGTTATTCAAGCAAATACAATGTTTCAATTATAGATAGCAAAGCCCAAAAATTTATGTATGCGCAGTTTTATCAAAAACATCAGGCGTCTTTTGCAAACAAAACGGTAAAAACAAAACAAAAGGTTTTCTGGATAGTATGTTTTATTGATAAATGGCCTGTAAATAGGCAAATTTACAAGGGACACAACTCCTGAAATGAGAAAGCTGCGTAAGAAATATACAGAAATGCACAAGAATATCAAAATGTCGGCAATGTGGTACAGACAACCACCATAGAATGACTCAGCTATGACTCGCATGACTTCGACGCCTTTCCGATGCTTCGTCTTCTGAAGAGATTGATTTGAACGACTACTTCTCGAGTTCTCCCATAATCCACTATGCTTTAAAGATCAATGTGCAGGCCGCAGTCATTTGCTTTTCAAATCCCTAACTTTTGCCTGAACTGCCCTTGCGGGTTTTCGATTCACCGGGATACCCATTTTTGCCAAAGTCGCCCTTTCAGGTGTTCAACTTTGCGGGTTTACATTATTTTTATCTCTAATTTTTGCCCAAACCTATCCTTTTATGGTTCTCCGAGATGCCCCATTCTTGCCTGGATTTTCTTTTTTCTTTCCAGCGGGTCTATTTTAAGCAAAGTATCTTTTGATTGCATCCGCGTTCACAGGAGACGTAAAATCTTTACCATCCATAGTTGAAAGTAGCAAGGCTCCTCCAGAGAAGACCTTCCATACAACATACGGACCTTCATAATTGGGAGTCCATTTGCCCCTATGATCGTTCTGTGGTGGGAGAATCCGCTTCAACACCAGATCGCCTGTCTGAAAGCTTCGAGGACGCATCTTCTTATCATAGGCTTTCTTCATCCTACTCTGATACAGACGACCATACGCAAGAGACGCCAACCTCTTCTCATCCATCAAACTGAGTTGATTCAACCTGTTCTTCACCCATTCTGCTTCATCCAACTTGACGTCAGCCAGAACTCTCAAAGATGGGATCTCGACCTCCAATGGCAGAACAACCTCCATGCCATATACCAACGAGAAAAGAGTTACCCCAGTTGAAGTATGCACCGAGGTGCAATATCCATGCAAAGAAAAAGGCAACATCTCGTGCCAATCCTTATAAGTCACAACCATCTTCTGTACTATCTTCTTAATGTTCTTGTTAGCCGCTTCTACAACGCCATTCATTTTCGGACGATAGGGAGAAGAATTGTGATGCTCGATTTTGAAATTCTGGCACAGTTCCTCCATCATCTTGTTATTCAAGTTAGAACCATTATCAGTAATGATCCTCTCGGGTATTCCATATCGACAGATAATGTCCCTTTTGATAAACCGGGCTACGACTTGCTTCGTGACATTCGCGTAAGAAGCTGCTTCGACCCATTTGGTGAAATAGTCAGTGGCTACTAAGATGAAATGATGTCCATTGGATGCGGTTGGCTCTATCTTTCCAATCATATCAATGCTCCACATGGAGAAAGGCCATGGGGATGACATGACATTCAAAGGACAAGGTGGCACATGAATCTTGTCGGCATAAATCTGGAATTTATGGCACTTCTTGGCGTACTTGAAGCAATCCGACTCCATAGTTAACCAATAATAGCCTGCTCTCAATAACTTTCGAGACATGACATGCCCACCTGCATGTGTTCCAAAGGCACCTTCGTGGACCTCTTTCATAAGCAAATCTGCTTCTTTTTCGTCCACACATCTTAGCAGCACCAAGTCAAAGTTTCTCCGATAGAGTACACCGTCTGGATTTAGATAGAAGTTACCAGATAATCTTCTCAAGGTCTTCTTATCCCGGGCCGATGCCCCAGGCAGATATTCTTGGTTCTTGAGAAAGTTCTGGATGTCATAAAACCACGGTTTACCATCAAAAGCTTCTTCTATTACGAAAACAAAAGCCGGCCTGTCGAGGCGTGAGATGACAATTCTCGGTGCATCATTCCAGAAGTTTACTTTGTACATCGAGGACAATGTAGCCAAGGCATCAGCCATCTGATTTTCTGCCTTCGGTACATGGTGAAACTCTACTCGGTCAAAGAAAGGTAGCAACCTTCTGGCGTAATTCATGTAACAGATCAGATTAGGCTGGCGGGTCTCCCACTCTCCCTTGATCTGGTTTACCACCAAAGCTGAATCTCCATAGATATCAAGGTTCTTGATCCTCAAGTCGATTGCTTCTTCGATACCCATGATACACGCTTCATATTCAGCCTCATTGTTGGTGCATGGGAATGTTAGTCTTGCAGTGAATGGTATATGGGAGCCATGGGGAGTCGTAATGATTGCCCTAATCCCGCTACCGTAGGAGTTAACAGCACCATCAAAGATTAATTTCCACTGGGAACCCAACTCTGGACCTTCGTCTGGCAACGACTCATCACAATCCTTCATCTTTAAATACATAATGTCCTCATCAGGAAAATCAAACTTCATTGGCTGGTAGTCATCGACTGGTTGCTCTGCGAGATATTCTGACAGGACACTACCTTTAATAGCTTTCTGAGGCACATACTGGATGTCGTATTCTGTCAGAACCATCTGCCATCTAGCAATCCTTCCTGATAGTGCTTGCTTTTCGAATACGTACTTAATAGGATCCATCTTTGAAATTAACATGGTTGTGTGGTTTAGCATATACTATCTTAGGCGTTTGGCGGCCCAAGCAAGTTCGCAACAAGTTTTCTCCAACATTGAGTATCTGGATTCACAGTCTGTGAACTTCTTACTCAAGTAGTAAATTGCATGCTCTTTTCTTCTAGTCTCGTCGTGCTGACCGAGAACACAACCCATGGAATTATCAAGAACTGTTAAGTACATTATCAACGGTCTTCCAGCCACCGGAGGTATCAGTATTGGAGGTTCTTGTAGATACTCTTTTATCTTCTCAAACTCTCTCTGGCAATTCTCATTCCAGATAACCACCTGATCCTTTTTCAATAGCTTAAACAATGGCTCACAAGTGGCTGTGAGGTGAGATATGAACCTTGCGATATAGTTCAATCTACCTAAGAAACCACGAACCTCCTTCTCGGTCTTTGGCGTTGGCGTTTCTTGAATTGCCTTGATCTTCACAGGATCGACCTCAATACCTTTCTCACTGACAACAAACCCCAACAGCTTTCCTGACCGTACGCCGAAAGTACACTTATTCGGGTTCAACCTCAATTTGAACTTTCTCAACCTCTTAAATAACTTTAGAAGATTCACCAGGTGCTCCTCCTCCGTTTGGGATTTCGCAATCATATCATCGACATAGACCTCAATATCATGATGAATCATATCATGAAAGAGAGTGACCATTGCTCGCTGATAAGTTGCCCCTGCGTTCTTCAACCCAAAAGGCATTACTTTATCACAAAACGTCCCCCAAGGCGTGATAAAAGTCGTCTTCTCCATATCCTCCGGTGCCATCTTGATTTGGTTATATCCGGAGAAACCGTCCATGAAGGAAAACACTGAGTATTGTGCGGTGTTATCAACGAGAACGTCAATATGGGGGAGCGGGAAATCATCTTTTGGGCTCGCTCTATTCAGGTCCTTATAGTCAACAGACATCCTGACTTTGCCGTCCTTCTTAGGCACGAGCACGATGTTAGCGGCCCAAGGAGGGTCGTTGGTCACAACAAGAAATCCAGCATCTAGTTGCTTCTGAACTTCTTCCTTGATCTTCACTGCCATATCTTGCCTGGTTCTTCTCGGTTTCTGTTTGACAGGAGGACACTCTTCACGCAAAGGCAGGCGATGAACTACAATATCTGTGTCGAGTCCGAGCATATCTTCGTATGACCAAGCAAAGACATCCTTATACTCTTGGAGTAACTCAATCAATCTTTGCTTGATATCATTCTGCAGTGCAACCCCTACTCTGACCTCCTTTTTATCCTCATCTGTTCTCAGGTTGACGACTTCAACTTCCTCCTGATGAGGCAGGATGACCTTCTCCTCTTGTTTTAACAATCTGGCAAGCTCTTCGGGCAGGTCTTCGTTTTCGTCAATCTCTCCTTCCGCTTGAAAGATCGGATTGTCAAAGTCACACCGAGTCATAGACGAGTCTGAATCGGTGGTGTCTGAAATATGCAACCTGCAATGATGATGATTTTATGCTTAAATGATATGCAAACAAACAAACACAAGCCACATTGCCATTTTATTGTTGGAAATAAAAATAAGAAAAACAAGGATCACAAAGTCTTGAATGAAAAGACGCTTTTTGATTGATAATGATAAAAGGGTTGTTCACACACATAAAAGATAAGGCCCAACAAATAAAGACCATTATGCCTCGGGCAGAGCATATGGCATTAATCAAAACAATTACTCTTCATAAGTCACAGTGATAACTTCTTCCATGGTCCAATTCTTCAAGCCTTAGTCGGGGACGCATGGCTGGATCCATGCATCCATGTCACAGTCGCTATCTCCTTCCTCGTCAGATACGATGTTGATCTCTTCGAACACCATCCCACCTCCAGATGAGGTCCCGTCTCCTGCTTGTATTTTACCCAATTTAATCCCATTTTCTACTCTCTCGCCTGTGATGATCAGATCTGAGAAACTTCCAGACATGTTGCTTATCAATTTCTCATAATACACACCAGGTAGTGTAGCTACAAACAAGTCGATGAGTTCTCTCTCCACCATTGGAGGTTGAACCCTCGCAGCCAACTCGCGCCACCTCTGGGCGTACTCCTTGAATCCTTCATTGTTCCTTTGCGATAGGTTCTGTAACTGTACACGATTGGTGCTAGGTCACTGTTATACTGGTAGTGTTTAACAAAAGCTTATGCCAAATCCCTCCAACTTCTGATATGAACCGGCTCCAGTCCCATATATCATTCTAAAGATGGACCTAACAAGCTATCTTAAAAGAAGTGCATCAGCAACTTCTCATCATCGGAGTATGCAGACATCCTTCGAAAATAGGAGCGAAGATGCACCCTTGGACATGTTGTTCCTTTGTATTTATCGAAATCTGGCACTTTGAACTTTGGAGGAATCCTAAGTCCCGGAATCAATCCCAGATTGGACATGTCAAGACCCATAGTATTCTGGCCTTCAAGAATGCTCCTCATCTTTTCTTCGATTGTATCAAACCTTCTATTAGCGTCAGATCGTAATCCTGCCCCAAGGTCTCCCATGGAGAAGATGTCATCTTGGTCCCACTGAGGACCATTGTTAATAGGCACGACGCCCGCCGTAACTGGGATGGGAATTCCATCTTGGTTTTCTCCACCCAGAAGATTGACTACAGTTGGACCACCATTGGCCTGCGAAGTGCTACCATTAGCCGAAGGAGGAACAACAGTAGTTCCTCCATGCAGAACACCACTGCCATCCACTCGAGCTATCAATGGTTGAACCAGAGTTCTCAATTATTCCTGCCCATTGGCTACCCCTTGCATTGTTTCCATGAATTGCGTCATCTTTTCCCTAAACTCCTGCAGCTCTTGTTGTACTTGATCCATGACTCTTCGTTGGTTCCCTCTTGTGTTGTATGAACGTTGAGAAGTCAGCTTGCTCTTTCTCTTTCTTTCCTTCAAAGATGGCAAGCGATATGAGGTCGGGTTTCAAGGAATGCAAAAATGATGCGTGGGTATATGCAATGCTCGAATGATGTTCAAGGGACTTTCAAGATTTATGATTATCAATGGTATTATGGAACTATAAATGAATAGTAAAGAATGCACAATTAGCTTTTGGCACATCAATCAAAAGATCTTGGATTGGTCTCAACTTCGGTTTTCTGAATTTTAAGGAATTTGAACTTCTTTTCCTTTAATCATTCATCTTGTTCTTCAATACCTATGATAATCACAGTCTCTTAAGTCCCTTGATATGCAACAATTCTATGAAATGCAATGCTTTATGGATGCATATGAGAATGGAAACACATGGATCAAAGCCACAGATCCTGCCGGGTATTGTAACAAAATATCTCTCACCACGGATGAGCAATCTATTGGTTTATAAGAGGGCATCCCAAAAGGCTTTTAAACAAAGTCCCATGCACTAACCCTCAAAAGTTTTCCATCATAACGACTACTCGTAAGACGGTAATCCCTTCAAAAGGATGAACACAGAGTTATGTTTTAGTAGCCTTTTAGAATAAGGTTCTACAAGAGGTCCTCAGAATCACGGAATCCCACGTCGGAAATAAAACGCCGTTACGACTACACGTAGGACATAATCTTTCCAATGGGGTCTCATCTGAGCGGTGGAATTCGATCCAACTCAACGAGTCCTACGCCTCGCAAATCAGAAAGAAACCACCTCCTAATCTTAATGTATACTCGAAAGCTCGGGTAGAAAGCTTTATCCTCACAAACCATCCCAATAAACCCAACAGGTTAGAAAGAAACACAATAATAAAATAAAATAAAACATAAAAGCAAATAAAGCACAAATGCAACAAACAAACTAGGTTTGGCTTGCTAGGCGTCCCCAGCAGAGTCGCCAGCTGTCACTACTCGAAAAATATGCGCAACGACGGGGAAGGCGAAAAGGAAAAGGACAGAAGAGTCGCCACCGAACTTTATTTATCCCATGAGGGGAAAGGAAAATATCGAGAAAACCTTAAGAAAATAACGGATAAGATGGTCTCGCAACCATAAATGGGTTCGGAAGCCGGTTATGCGAAGGGAAGTTATTAGCACCCCTCGCATCCATCGTACTCGATGGAAACCATTTGTTTGTCGTGTGTGATTATATTTGCCTAAAGATTATGCTAAAAAAGTGTTCCGAAGGGTAAAGAAAAGAGTTAGACACGGGGAAAGAGAGGTAACTGGGGGTAGAAGAGAAAGAACAGACTCGGTAGGACTTCGCGGTCCTAGGCCTATGTATTCTCAACGGATATGAGAAAATCAGAGTCGACGTAGTTCGGGAAACTACTGATATGAGGGATTGTGCTCGCCAAGACATCGTCGTCTTGTGCCTACGTATCCTCATCTGGTATGAGAAATCAGAGCAGTCGTAGTTTGGCCTACGATTCGTTGATGACTTTATGGATGATGCTATCGTACGCATTCTAGCAGTTAGGTGTATTGCTGCTCGCTCGTTGGAGACTTAGGCATTACCTGTTTGCGGTAGAACGGACGTATCATATCCTTTTTGAAAGATTAGTTTTCGCCATGCGAGGCAAGATGTCACATTTGATTTGTTGAATTGTTTTTTTAGGGGCGAGATAGGTCCTCGGATAGTAACCCCTACGAGTAGTACCCAATTCTTTATCTCGAAGTTTTTGTTATGAAAGGGTGTGGCGAACATAGCGTCTTCGTATTGAAAGACGAGTATCAAAACCACACACGCTACAGTGAGCATCTCGACACTCGGAGAGAAAGAAGTCTACACTTAATCCTCTCTCTTTAGTTCAATACAAAGAGAACTTCATTCTCTTATTAAAGTGTTTTTGGTTTTGAATGATAAGTGCTTTCACGACGGAGAACCCTACGGTAAACGTCAGCACTCGGGATAGGAGAAGGCCTACGCCTAACCACTCTACGACCGTTCAAGTTTTGTTACGCAAATAAGTTTGAAAATGCGCTCGGTGCGGGATCGAGATTTTAGGTGGGGAAAGTTGCGGAAGGAAGTTGTAGAAGGAGATAGGTGGCGGATAGAGTCACGTCTTCGTATTGAAAGACGAGTATCGAGACCACCCACATTACAGTGAATATCCCAACACTCGGAGAGGAAGAAGTCTACACTCAATCCTCTCTCTTTAGTTCAATACAAAGAGAATCAATTTATTTATTGTAAGTGTTTTGAAAATGCACTCGATACGGGGCCGAGGTTTTTTAGGAGAAAAAGGTGTGGATGAAAACGTCTTCGTATTGAAAGACGAGTATCAAAACCACCCACACCACAGTGAGCATGTCGACACTCGGAAAGGAAGAAGTCTACACTCAATCCCCTCTCTTTAGTTCAATACAAAGTGAACTTTATCCTTTTATTAAATATGGTGAGTTGGTTTAACCATTATTTGAGAAAATCCGCTTGACGTTGGGTCAAGGGTTTTAGTTTCTTAAAAAGATTTGAGGTGAAGCGAGTAAGGTCGATGGCGACGCATAAGGCAATCGGCTTACAAGGTCAAAAATGGCTCGATGAGAATCGAGAGTTTGTTTTCTTGAAAATAGTTTTTAGAACCAAAGGTAAAAAAATGACCAACAATAAACATGCATAAAAACCATACCAACACAACGGGTTAATCGGCTTAAAAAAACAAAACACAAAAAAAATGGCACGAAGTGCCATCAAGGAGTTCGCCGTGTGAACTCCTTGAGAAAAATTTTTTTGAGGTAAAGAAGTCGAAAAAACGTGAAAAACAGGGGTCTGACACGGGCGGCCGTGTCACAGTTCCAGGAAAAAATGAGTTTTGAGTCAAACAGCAGTGTGACACGGCCGCCCGTGTCACAAGGTCTGGGCCAAAAAGTTAAACAGAGGTGTGACACGGCCGCCCGTGTTGCATGACACGACCCATGTCACAAGGTTTGGACCAAGAAACGTTAAGCAATGGCGTGACACTGCCGCCCGTGTTGCATGACACGGCCCGTGTCAGCCCTGCTGTGTAAAATCTGACTTTTTTCTTTGTTTTTCCTTCCTTTTTGGGTTTTTTCAAAAGGTTTCTTGGTCCCCCTTGGGATCTTACATGTTATACACAGCACAACAACACTCAAACAAAGAAAATAAATGACAAATGCACAATATAAAAGAAGAAAAGAGTTTTAAGAAATGGATACCCAAGAGTTGTTACCCTCCTTGCAAAGCCTCCACTGCTTTTGGCTAGGTGTTCACTTCCCTTCACTCTATGCTTTGATGGCTCTCCTTCTCAATGGCTCCCTTGTATTTCTCTTTTAATTTCTTAATCTTTGGCTGGTTTTTGCTCTCTCTATTTTTCTGTTTTTTTAGGGTTTCTTTGATCTCAATCTCTCTATCTCCAAAATGTGTTGTGTATCTCTAATGTGTATGAATGGATAATGTGTGTCTATATCCTTTTTGCAGCCTCCTATCCCCTCCCATTTCAACTTTTCTGCTGCATTTTCTGTTGTACCAAAATCATAGCTCTTGCACAACTTTCAATCTTCAAAGTTTCCATTTTTGGGAGTACTTATCACCTCTTTCTTGGTGCAGCCCCACATCTTTCCATTTCTAGGTCTGTTTTGCTGTATTTTTTCTGCAGCACTCTACCTTGCCCTTCATCCTTGTATCCATTGGTTGGCTTATGCTTGGACACACACATGTAACCAATAACACTATCTTTTGGACATTATTTTCAAATTCTGATTTTTGATGTGTAGATGTATCAACATAAGCTTATAGTCTTGGTTTTGTGACATAAAATGATTTTGTAATATGATACACATTGTCACTTCTTGCATGGGGCTGTTTTGGACCATATTCAAACTGCCCATGAATGCACGCATAGCCTTGATCTTGAGATATTCCAATGTTGAATTAACTCTTAAGTAATTTCCTTGCATGTTTGTAAGCACAAAGAGGACCATGTGGACTTGATGGGGCATGGGGGATACCATGGCATGAAGTTATTTTTAGAAATTTGAATTAAGACTAGAAATAGCTTAATTTCCTAAGCATTACCAAGAGTTTGGATTTTGTAACAAATGTGACATTCTTGCAAATGTCATGAAATTTCTCTTTGTAATATTCTTGAATCTAGCCTCGAATTCATGAACCTTGAATTTGGAATGATGGGCCTCCCTTATGTCATTGAATTTGAAAGAAATGAAGAAATGAGTCAAGCCTTGAAAGAGGACAAATTTTGGGGTGCAACAATATCCCAAGCAAGGTACAACAACATATATACAAGCAAATAATAAAGCAAATAGCAAACAATGAAACAAGATAGGGATAACCCTCAAAAGATAGGACCATTGTCCCTAGTGAAGTCGCCATTTTCTGTTGCGGTGAGAATAGAATATCAAATTATTAATTAATTTGAATCACATCTTTAGTTCACAACCGGTCTTTGATTTATCCGAAGGAAATGTTAAAGAAAGGAAAAACCTATTTTGCATCTAAACACAATGCGGGGAAAGATCTAGGGTTCGGGGGTTGGTTAAACTTAGGGAAGGTATTAGCATCCTAAACTTCTGCAGTACTCTATAGGAACCTCTTGTTTTACATGCTGCTATCGCTATGGTTATCTGCTTAAAGGTAATGCTAAGGGTTAAAGGGTAAAGAGAAAGACCTAAGGGTTAGTCCTAAGTTTACTCGCCAAGATTCGCGTCTTGTGCCTACGTATCCGAGGTAGGGGATGAAATCAGAGTAATCATAGTTCCCCTCACAGAGGGAGGTGAGGAACTTCTTGACTGTGGTCAAGGTTCCAAGGGAAATAAACGTTCATAAAGAAGCGCTTACTTGGAGTACGGCAACTCTGAATTCTACGTTGTAAGGTTGAATTGAAAAGGTAAAGAGTAAGTACTCTACGGCGGGAAACCTACATGGAGTGAGGCGGCTCCTTATCCTAAGACTAGGGTAAAAAGTAAAATTGTCCACGGCGGGACGCCTAAGCATGAGTACGGCGACTCAATGTCTTACGGTTTGAAAGATGAAAGATGAACAAGGGTTGAGGACTATTGACACGACGGTCAAACGGTTAGACCTTTCCTTCGAAGGGGAATAATAGGAAAAATAAACGGCGAAAAAAATAAATTATGATTGGAAATGTTGAAATAATATACAAATGTGAATACTGATGGGATAAGAATATGGATATGAATAGTGATAATAACAGTGTCAGATAATATGAAACAAAATTAAGGGTTAGCGGACAGGTTTATGAATAAATGAGAATGATGTTAGGAATGAAAGGATGAAAATTAGACAAAAATTAGAATTAATCAAGATATGCTTTTGTGAGATTTTTGAGAAAAAGTTTGAATTTTATGTCATTAATTAAAAAGATTAGAAATTTTAGATTAGGGTTAAATGAAAAGAATGTTAGAATTTTAAAAATAAAAAAGAAAGTTAGAATTTTTGTAATAAAAAAGTGTTAGAAATTTTGATAGAAAAAAAGTTAGAATTTTAAAATAATAAAAAAAAGTTATAATTTTAAAATAAAAGGTTGTTAGAAATTTAATTTACAAAAGAGTTAAAAAAAGATTTAATTTTAAAAAGAGTTAGATTTAATTTTAAAAAGTTAGATTTAATTTTTAAAAAGTTAGATTTAATTTTAAAAAAGTAAAAAAAAAAGATTTAATTTTAAAAAGAGTTAGAAAAAAAGATTTAATTTTAAAAAGGGGTTAGCTTTTTATTTTAAAAAAGGTTAATTTTAATTATAAAAAAAAGTTATTGTTTATTACAAAAGAAAGGGTTAGTAATTAGTTAAAAAAAAGAAATAAATTTAATTTTAAGAAAAGGGCTAGTGTTAAGTTACAATTAAAAAAAGGGTAATTTTAGTTAAAATAACAAAACAAATAATATAAATAAAAATAAAAAGAGGAAAGGGGTTGGGTCTGGGTTTGACGGTCTGTGCAATGGTTTCCGCTGTGATTTTTCTTGTGGTGCTCGTACGGCCTTTTGTTTGGTTTTGGAGATGATGAGTGAATCCTTTACTCTGAGCCTCCGTGGGTTTCGGCTCCGCGGATGAGGGTTTTCGTATGAACGGTTTTTGTGGTTTTTTTTATGCCTTTGATGTTGATGATTTCGTTTAAGGTTTTTCCGTCCCTTTTTACTGTGATCTTTGCCCCTTTTTATACTTGATTTTTAAATCTTAGAACCTAATGGAGATTTGATTTTTTTTATCTGAAAAGATTTCCGTTTTTGGATATTGATTTGATTGTCCTTAATCTCATTTTTGGATCTCTTGTGATTCATGGTGATTGGATTTGATTTTGGATATCCTGTGGATTTGATGATGGATCTGTGAGGATTTTTTTTTGTGACGGTTTTGATTAAAAAAAGTGTTGGAATTTTTGTTTTTTAAAAGATGTTAGAAATTATATTTAAAAATGTTAGCATTTTAAATTAAAGAAAGTTAGAGTTTCAAGTTTAAAAAAATTAGAGTTTTAAGTTATAAAAAAAAAGTTAGAGTTTTTAAAAATAAAAAGAAGTTAGAGTTTTTAAGAATAAAAAGAAGTTAGAGTTTTAAGTTTTTTTTAAAAAAAAAGAGATAGAATTTTAAAATAAAAAAGTATTTGAATGTTGATTTAAAAAAAGTGTTAGAATTATTTTAAAAACTGTTAGAATTTAATTTTAAAAGGAAGTTAGATCTTAATTTAAAAAAAGAAAAAGGTATTAGAATTTAATTTTAAAAAAAATATATTAGAATTTTAATTTGAAAAAGAAAGGTGTTAATTTAATTTAAAAAAAGATTTAGATTTAATTTTTAAAAAAAGGTGTTAGAATTTGGTTTTTTAAAAAAAGTGTTAGAAATTAATTAAAAAGGGTTATATTTTAATTTTTTTTTAAAATTACTCTTGAAGAAAAGAAAAAAAAAGTTAAATTTAAATCTAAATCCTAAAAGTTAGTAAAAAAGAAATTAAAATGATTTAAATAAATAATCTAAATAGAAATAAAGGTTAATAAAAAATCATTAGTAAAGTTATAAAAAAAGTTAGTTAAATTATTATTAGTTTAAAAAAAAGAAAAGATTTAAAAAAAGGTTAATTTATTAAGTTAATCAGAATTTAAAAAATAATAAAATAGAAAATGAAAGGGTAAAATTTGGGGTATGACAGTACCACATGCATGTCGAGTCGGTGTTGAGTGCATTGCATAAGTACTGCATTTGTATTGGTTGTTTTCGATGTGTTGTTGGATGAGATGTTGTTGCATATGATGTTAATGATAATTGAGATGTGGTTTTGTAGGATGTGGATGATAATTGAGACGTTCTCGTGTAAGATGTTGATTATGATTTGGATGTAAGAATGTGATATATTGTTGTACATGATTGTATAGATGTTGCACTCTATTCTTCATTTTATACCATTTATTATTAAAATAAATTATCACCCCTTATGTTTGAATATTGCTTTTACATGGATATCATGCAAGGTAGCTCTTGGAGTGTGTCGCTTGCGCGAAAATAAGGTGCCGGCATGACAGAAGAGTCGCCACCTTTCGTTATTTATCCCTCAGAGCAGGAAAGGAAACGATCGGAAAAACCTGACGAATAAGGGTAAGACAAGGTCGTCGCAACCATTGTTTGGGTTCGGGAGTCGGTTACGCAAGGGGAAGGTATTAGCACCCCTCTCGACCGTCGTACTCGACGGGATCCTCGCTTGTTTGTTTACTTGGACGGGTTGGTTATAATCTATCTACCTATCAAGGCTGGCTGAAAAAGAAAAGAAAAATGACTCGGCAAAGCGTCGCGCTTTATGCCTACGTATTCTCATCAGAGAATGAGAAATCAGAGTCAACGTAGTTCGGCCAACTACGGGGGAAAGGTTGAAGGTTGCTCGCTAGGATATCGCATCCTATGCCTACGTACTTTCATCTGGTATGAAAGATCAGAGCAAACGTAGTTCGGCTAACTACGGGTTATCTCCTAAAAGAAGTGTTTTTATTGTGTTTGCGATTTCAACCGCACTAGAGACTATGACCTGAGAGTGAATGCGTCGCATGTCACCCAAAGGGTACCATACTAAACATCCCACCTCAGATAGCTTAAGGCTCGTAACGTACGAAAGAAATCATTCATGATTACTGTATTTTAAACTGCTTCGAGATGAGAAGAGAACAGGCCCAACTAGGAGGGAGACTACCAAGTCCTACTGTTGTCATGCCATGGATTCATCCTATGGTTGAGGTTTAAACAGGGAACTCCTAGATGTTGTCATGCATAGGTTTCAACCTAACAGTCTATCATCAAATCCTCATCAGAAGAAATAAGAGTCCAAAGGGATCATGTCAATGATACGCCAAAACAGACAAAAGCATCAGCTTTAACAGTAAAATGCATGCAATGCAAGTGAGGGAGGAAATGTGTGTGGGGCATCAGCCTCCACAAGCTCGTCTCAACCTCAAGCCAGTCATGAAATAACAGTAATTATACTGAAGATAAACAACATGCTATCAAGCAATATACAGATAAAAGAAGGGAAGTGCCATCAGGCAAACAAAATACACTTGAGAAAGAATCATCTAATCTCTAATCCTAACCCTAACACAGAGTCTGAATCAAATCTAAACAAAGCCCTAAAGCAAAACCTAACCAAAAGAAATCAATCCCAGTCTTCAAGCTTCAGAACAAGCTTACCAAAGAAAGGGAGCTAAGCAAGCAGACCCATAGTGTCTTCCTCAGGAAAGCACTAGGAGGTGCATACTCAGGAATCATATCCTATGTGGCTCAACCACTGTGATCAGTTTACATTCCTCCTCAGGAGAAATTAAACTCACAAGCAGGCTCCAACATCACTGGATATTTAGGAAATCCTATCTGAACTAGGGGAACTAAATGAACAGACCCATAGGACCTTCCTCAGGAAAGTACTAGGAGGCTGCCACTTAGGAATCGTATCCTATGTGGCTCAACAACTGTGATCAGTTTACATTCCTCCTCAGGAGAAATTAAACTCACAAGTTGGCTCCAACATCACTGGATACTTGAGAAATCCTAGATACTAATGGAACTAAGTGAATAGACCCATAGGACCTTCCTCAGGAAAGTACTAGGAGGCTTCCACTTAGGAATTGTATCCCATGTGGCTCAACAACATGTGATCAGTTTACATTCCTCCTCAGGAGAAATTAAACTCACAAGTTGGTTCCAACATCACTGGATACTTAAGAAAGAGGTGAGAAGAAAGAATGAAAGTCATTCATGGTGCCTTCCTCAGGAAAGTACCATGAACTTCCTTCAAACTTCAGGATCTCAAACCTCACAGACAGGGAACAAGCCAAGCTCTGGGTCTCTGAGTCTTGATCTACAATCTTCTCTTCCATCATGCTCTCCAACAAGCTCTTCAAGACAACACAAGCCCCACAACCAATTCCCAAAACAAACCCCAGAGATGAACAGATAACCACAAAACAGACAAAATCAATAGCCAACTTCAGAAAATTCCTAAAAATACTAATCCAAGGGGGAAAATCCTAACAATTATTCACAAGGGTCTACAACATCTACCCATAACATCCACATATGCCTCTACCCAAAAATCAAAACAAAACTATCTAAAGAAAATGAATTTCCTTACCTATGCACAACCTAAACCCTAATTAGGATACCCTAATGCTAACCTAATTAAACTAATCAAATTTTAATCTAAAAATCAAGAATTAAATCCTATGGGGAACTATGATTCAATATCTAATTACACAAAAAAGAATGAATTAAAAAGATTAAAGGAAGGTCCTAAAACAAATTCTACAAAATTGGATACCAAACTAAACATATTAAAAAAGCTATTAAAATGAAAAAAATATTAAAAATATGAAAAGAAAATAAAATGGAGATTTTATTTATTTATAATTTTCTAGACAGATTTATTAACATATGAAAAAAACAAGAATTAAAAAATATTTGATTTTCTATTTTTTACGAATTTTATAAAAGCAAGAAATATTAAAAGAATTAAAAAAGTAAAAGAAATTGAATTAAAGGGAGGGGGGTGAAAATAGTAATGCACGCTAGTTCAAATCTTGGTGGGCCAGAATCAGGGGGGTGGGGATAGTGATTTGGATAAGCCCACACGCGCCTCATTAAACCAAACGATGCGTTTTGGCTTGGGGTTTTTCCCTCCGTTTCTTCATTTAATCTCGACCGTTGGATGAATTGAATTAGTCAAAATGTAGGGACCAATCCAACGGCAGCTGGCCATCGTCCCAAATGGATCCCTAGGGTTTTCAGACGCAGCTCCCATGCAAGAACTTCCCTCATCCGTTGCTCTCTCATCTCTTGATGATTTTCAGAAATTTCAAAACCAAAAATGCTCCACGAAACATGAGGATTACAACCATGTGCGTAGTTTCCCTTGAATCCTCTTAACATGCGCAAACAGAAGGGATGAAGACTAGGGTTTCACTTATTTCTACTGAGATCGATCATGGGGAAACTCAGATCTAATGGTATAATTCTCTTCTACATGCTATGCTCATCACAAAGAACTATCACTCGTGCCTTGAAACCAAATATCTAGCCTGTTCTTGACCATAACAGATTCTTGCACCTGCTATCAAACTCCATGAAATGCCTCCTAATTCTCAGGATTTGATCACCTATTCTACCTTAACAAATCTATACCTAGAATCTAAGCTATCCATGCATAATTAAAGAGATGTGAATGCATTTACCAACCTGTCAAGAAGCTATGGTGGAATGATGTAGGGCACGATTCAGTGCTTGCTTCTTCTTCCAGATGATCCTCCAATGGTGGAAATGATTCTGTTTGCAGTAGTTTTGGAGAAGAAAGCTTGTAGTGAAAGAAATCCCAAGTTGCTTGATCTTGAAGGAAACTCTTCAATGGCAACTTCTCTCTCTCTTTCTCCTCTGAATTTCTCAACCTTGACCACCCTCATACTCATCATGATTCACTCTTCTTATAATGATCAATAGAAACTTCTAGATTCATCTAGAAAGTACTAGAAAAGTCTTGATTTTCTCATGTGATGATAAGTTGAAAATCCCATGTATCATGCCTTATGCCTTGTAATTTTGTGCCAAAATACCTTTACATGAGATAATGAGAATATATGTGTGAAAAACAAGCTCACCTTTGGCTTATGTGGAGTTTTGCAAGGGTGCCTTATAATGCAAGTTTCAATTTTCCAAAGCATGTCCCATTTTAAAGCCTCAAATGAAAATTATATTTAAACCAATGTTCTCAAAATGATGTTTCCAATCAAAATGATATATTGGATGACCTATTTTGGATTTGTGGATCTTCCAAACCAATTTCCAATTTCAACTTTTCAAACTTATAAGCCATTTTTAGTTCATTTTTGACCAATCATGCAAATCCATGCTATGAGCTTTTCCAACAATCCATGACCTTCTTTCTAGACTTAAAATCACATTTTGAACAACTTTCATGTTTTGAGTTTTTCCATTTGAGGCTTGGAAATAGGAGATATGGCCTTTGCTTAAAAATGACCTATAACTAACAAATGACCAAAATACCCCTGTCTTGTCCAAACCATAAGTTGAGTTCCACAAATCCTATCAAGGACTTCTACCACTCAAATTAAAGCTAAGGAGATGCTCTTCAACATTCATGTTGACCAAGAAATCATAGGAATCATCCTACTAGGGCAAAAGTTGTCTGCAAGTTGGGTGACTTTCAAGGACCCAGATTCACATACCTCTGCTGACCTGTAATTTGTCAAAACCATAACTTGAGCTCTGCAACTCCTATCAAGGAATTCCACCACTCAAATTAAATCTAAGAACAAGCTCTACAACATTCATGTTGTGGGAAAGATGAGATATCAATCACATCTAGAGCTAAAACTGCCTGGAAGATAGGGATCAAATTAGGGTTTTTCACTGACAATCCTTGGAAACCCTGACTTGAAACTTCTCAAACTCCTCAATCATGATGAATTGGTCTAGGAATCATCTCTATAACATCTCTATGCATCATTCCCTGATTACATGGCTCTTGGATTAGGTCTCAACCTTCTCCAAATTTTCATTTATCCTAGGGTCGACATAGTCAAAACCCTAATTCTACCATTCATGGTTGAATCTTCTGAACTCTTGCATAATGACTTCTCTGGCCTTCATGATGGCTATCAAGACATCTCACAGGCTTCCTCAAAACATCTAGTTCATTCTCAAAGTCTCAGAATCATCTGAGGAGCACCCACAACTCTCAAGCTATGAAGCACACAACCCTGATTTCAATCAACTCCTCTGAGGATCTCTTGAACTTTCTGATGAAGGTATCAACTTTCAAACACTCAATGAATAAATAATTGTTGGTCAAATTTTGGGGTGCAACAGCTGCCCCTATTCAAACGGCTTGAACCTGACTGGGTGAGAAGCGAACGACTCTCAGCCAATCAAGGTGAGAGACGGTTGAATATCGGTAAACCCGAAAATTTGCCAACTGCACGAGCACACGGTACTCTGCGGGGAACAAATCTTTGAATACTGCAACACTAGCTGCTCAACAACTAGCTGGAGAAATATCGACCTGACATCACCGTCAGTTATCCACATTAAATTCTTCTGACATTGCCTTCAGACAACCACAACACCCAATATCGCCGCTGGAAGACTAAACCGCCTGACATCGCCGTCAGACAAGATTCTGAGGAACGCCCAACATCGCCGCTGGAACACCAAATCACCTGACATCGCCGTCAAGAACAACCATAACTCGGGGAAACAAGCATCCAACATCGCCGCCGGAGACCTAAACCTGAACCACCAAAATACCCAACATCGCCGCTGGAGAAAATACAACAATGAACAAAATACCCCGCATCGCCGCTGGAGAAAATACATCTCTGAACAAAGTACCCCGCATCGCCGCTGGAGAACTGCATCTGACATCGCCGTCGGACAATCCACATACCCCGCATCGCCGCTGGAGAAATACATCTGACAGAATACCCCGCATCGCCGCTGGAGAAACTAAATCTGACATCGCCGTCGGATACAAACATCCTCTTGGAGACACTCGACATCGCCGTCGTACAAACATCATCTCTACTGGGGATTTAAAGAGTCTGACCTCGCCGTCAAACAAACATTCAACCTCGCAGTCGAACACATTCAACATCGCCGTCGAATAAGCATCCAACCTCGCCGTCGAACAATACATGATCTGACCTCGCCGTCAAATCCAAACGTTCAACCTCGCCGTCGAACAAACATCCAACCTCGCCGCCGGACAAATGATGATCTGACCTCGCCATCAAATCCAAACGTTCAACCTCGCCGTCGAACAAACATCCAACCTCGCCGCCGGACAAATGATGATCTGACCTCGCCGTCAAATCCAAACGTTCAACCTCGCCGTCGAACAAACATCCAACCTCGCCGCCGGACAAATGATGATCTGACCTCGCCGTCAAATCCAAACGTTCAACCTCGCCGTCGAACAAACATCCAACCTCGCCGCCGGACAAATGATGATCTGACCTCGCCGTCAAATCCAAACGTTCAACCTCGCCGTCGAACAAACATCCAACCTCGCCGCCGGACAAATGATGATCTGACCTCGCCGTCAAATCCAAACGTTCAACCTCGCCGTCGAACAAACATAATCTGACATGGGGGTCACCCCTGGTAGATGGAACAAAAGGTATACTTGCGTATTTGGAACCACTCCGCTGGGAATGAGAGACTTAACTGAGCACACTCTGATCTGGGGTTTACCCTCAAAACCATAATGAACATCGGAATACTGCTGCACACTGCCCGCCGTAGAACTTCAACATTAAAGATATATGAAACCCTGGCCCCTGGCCATTTCCAGCTTCAGCTAGAAAAAATCTTCAAGTATTTCTGAAGATAGATGGAACCCTGGCCCCTGGCCACTCCAGATCCGCTGGAGAATCTTCAAGCATTTCTGAAGATAGATGAAACCCTGGCCCCTGGCCATTCCAGCTTCAGCTGGAGAATCTTCAAGCATTTCTGAAGATAGATGAAACCCTGGCCCCTGGCCATTCCAGCTTCAGCTAGAAACAACATCCTTGGCCTTCAAGGATGTAAACTTTGCCCGTCGGCAACTCTGCAGGAGGTATCTTCGACTTCAGTCTGAAGAAATGGTCCTTGGCCTTCAAGGATACATGGATCTGCCTTCAGGCAGCTCCGCCTCTGCTATAGAGCATCCGAGACTTCAGTCAGGGATATACTTCGGCCTTCAGTCCGAAAAATGAATCCTAGGTCATTCATGACCTTAGGGGATAACCTTGCCCTTAGGCACCTTCGCTTCAGCTTAGGAAATCTGTGACTTCAGTCAGAGAAATGGTATCCTGAGCCATTCATGACTCTACGGGGATTCAAACACTTTGCCTTCAGGCAAAACTCCGCTTCAGCTGGAGAAACATCTTCGACTTCAGTCGGAAGAAAAACTATTCACTTGATCGCGATCAATCATCACCTCAGGACAACTGACTTGGTCTTCGGACCAACACGGATCATCTTGCTGTATCTACAAGCTTTGGAACCTTGTCTTCAGCCACACGTCGATTCATCAACAAGGACATCTGAACTCACAGGAACCTTTGATACCACCTTCAGGCGCTTACGAAGTCAATCTTCAGATTAGACATCACTGTTGGAGCAGACATATCACGCTGCTAAGGACTTTCAAGAATCATCTTGAACAAACAACTCCGTCGGGCACCTTCAAGAATCATCCTGAACCGATAACCTTTCTGGAGACTTCACTCTGCTGGGTATTCCAGGAATCTTCCTGGGCAACTCTTGCTGGGGACGCTATTGGGGAGCTCCAGTATCATCCTGAGCAAACCATCCGGGTACCTGCGCTGAGGTCTTAAGAATCATCTTAAGCAAACGACCCTGCTGAGGAATTCAAGAATCATCTCGAACTGAAGACTTCGCTGGGGATCTCAAAAATCATCTTGAGCGAGCGACCGTGGGGGATTACACCGGGGTCTTAAGAATCATCTTAAGAAAGCGACCTTGTTGGAGAGAATATCAGGAATCATCCTGAGCAACCGATCCTTCGGCCGAACACCTGTAAGGCAAGAATAATAATGACCTAGATCATGCTTATGATGCATATGCTTCTGCGCTGTGCCCCACACGGTGGGAATGATATGCGTTTATGCTAAATGCCATGCAATTACGCACAATGCTATGCAATGTTAAATGCTATGCAGTGTTAAATGCTATGCAGTCATGCATAATGATGCGATCCCGTCAGCAAAATAAATGCCGAGGGGGAAATTCTCCTGTCGAGGAGAAAGCACTACTCAGATAGAGGAATCATCCTGCTGAGGAGAACGTGGACACGCCAATATCAATCGGACTCTGTCTGGGGAATTGATCTTCCGGTTGACTGCTGCAGGGCAAACAACTTCAGCTGATTTCTGCAGGGGGACAAAGCTCTACGAGAACTTGGACCTGCTGATATCCATCGCGAGAATGAACTGCGCAGCCGTCTCGGCTAATCTTCTGGGGATAACAACTCTGTGGGAAAGCAACTTCAGCTGCTCCTCCCTCCACTGGGGAAACTCAATCATGATCTGATCAACTTCCAAGGACTCGGCTCTCGTGGATATCTGCAAACTCGGCTGGGGAAGGAGAAATCATTCTGCTTCGCTGGAGAGAATGCGATTCTGGGGAAATACAGCATCAGCTGCCCCACGCTCTGCTAGGGAACACCCACTCAAGGTCCCAACTGCTTCCAAGGATTCTGCTTTTCTGCGGACTCAGCCGGGGAGAGAAATCATTCTACTTCAACGGGAGGGCGCGATTCTGACGAGGAATTTCAATTCCGCTGGGGAAGAAAGAATCATCTGACTTCGGGGGAGAGTACAACTCTGCAGAGGAATACAACATCAGCTGCTCAACACTCCACTGGGGAAGAGGGAATCATCCAACTTCAGGAGAGAGCATAACTCTGGTGGGGAATCTTAATTCCGCTGGAGACTTTACTGGGGAAACACGAGCTTCGGCATCCGAACACTTCTATGAAATCTGCACTTGTGACCCGACGCTGGGGAAAGATGACATCATTCTTCGGTGCTTGGCTCAGCTGATGGGATGACGCTCCTTCAGGATGCGTCTGCTTGGGGACGAGAATCGTCTCTGCCCGGGGAGACATATCAATGCTCACTATCCTGCGTTCAGATTCTGCGGAGGAGAGACTACTGAACTCTGCTGGAGAAGGAGGGCTTGCCCTGCTTCGGGGATGCGCACGACACATCTTCTGGAAGGTGCTACACCTGCAACAACACAAACAAACAGACAAGATACCCTTCTCAAAGGGGCCTATCCAGGTTATTATCTCGTGACAATATTCAGTTAATTAATTGTTTCAACAATCAATGGGCCTAGGCCCGTGAGTTTATGTATGCGTATTTTATTAAAAAACATCGGCGTTTTCGTTCGCAAACAAAACAGATAAATGCTAAACATGCAAGCAGAATTGCTGAATAATGTGCATTTTATTGATGATGAACCCCTGAATGGGCAAAAAGGTTTTACAATAGAGGCAAGCTCCTGGAATGAGGAAGCCGCGCAAAAAGAAAACATAAATATACATCAGTATATACAAATGTCGGCAACGAGGCGTAGACGAACACCATGAGTTGATCCCTCTAAGACCCACTCGACTTCGATACTTCTCCGATGCTTCAGCTTCGGAAGAGATTGATTCAGATAAACGGCCCTCAGGTCTTCCGAACCACTAAACAATGAAAGTCCACACGCGGAACGCAGTCATTTGCTTATTCAAATCCCTAACTTTTGCGTGAACCGCCCTTTACGGGTTTTCAGTTCACCGGGATACCCTTTTTTGCCGAAGCCGCCCAGTGTAGTTTTTCGACTTCGCGGGTGTACATTTTTCAATATATCCTTAATTTTTCCCGAACCTTTTATTCTGTTTTTGGTTCTCCAGGATGCCCTTTTTTGCCTGGACTCTTTCTTTTTTTGTCCAGCGGGTCTCTTTCAAGCAAAGTATTTTTTAACTGCGTCCGCGTTCACCGGGGATGCAAAATCTTCACCATCCATCGTGGATAACAACAAAGCTCCTCCTGAGAAGACCTTGCTGACGACATACGGCCCTTCGTAATTCGGAGTCCACTTGCCCCGGTGATCGGAGTGTGGCGGAAGAATTTTCTTCAGGACGAGATCACCCGTCTGAAAGCCTCTAGGACGCACCTTCTTATCGTAAGCTTTCTTCATTCGGCTTTGGTACAGGCGACCAAATGCAATCGATGCTAACCTCTTCTCGTCCATCAGGCTGAGTTGGTTCAAGCGATTCGTAATCCATTCTGCCTCGTCGAGTTTCACATCAACCAAAACTCGCAAAGAAGGAATCTCCACTTCTAACGGTAGGACAACTTCCATACCGTACACCAAGGAGAAAGGAGTTGCCCCGGTCGACGTACGCACCGTCGTACGATAACCGTGCAAGGAAAACGGCAGCATCTCGTGCCAATCTTTGTACGTCACAACCATCTTCTGAACAATCTTCTTGATGTTCTTGTTGGCCGCTTCAACAGCGCCATTCATCTTCGGCCAATAAGGAGATGAGTTGTGGTGTTCAATCTTGAAGCTCTGGCACAGCTCCTTCATCATCTTGTTATTCAAGTTCGAACCATTATCAGTAATGATCCGCTCGGGAATTCCATAGCGACAGATGATGTCCCTCTTTATGAATTTAGCTACCACCTGCTTGGTCACATTAGCGTACGAGGCTGCCTCCACCCATTTGGTGAAGTAGTCGATAGCTACCAGAATGAAACGATGACCATTGGATGCAGTGGGCTCGATCTTGCCTATCATGTCGATGCCCCACATGGAGAACGGCCAAGGGGAGGACATGACATTCAATGGGCACGGCGGCACATGAACTTTATCAGCATAAATCTGGCATTTATGACATTTCTTCGCGAATCTGAAGCAATCCGACTCCATCGTCAGCCAGTAATATCCTGCTCTCAGGATCTTTCTCGTCATGGCATGCCCGCCGGCGTGCGTACCAAATGTGCCCTCATGGACTTCCTCCATGAGCATACTTGCCTCTTTCTCATCTACACATCTGAGTAGCACGAGATCGTGGTTTCTCTTATACAGCACTCCATCGGGATTGAGATAAAAGTTTCCAGATAGCCTCCTCAGAGTCTTCATATCCTGGGTTGACGCACCCGCGGGATACTCCTTAGTCATAAGGAAGGTCTGAATGTCATGGAACCATGGCTTGCCGTTGTTGGCATCGTCGATTGCAAAGACAAATGCTGGTCTATCAAGACGCGAAAGCACAATTCTTGGAGCCTCATTCCAATAATTGACTTTATACATTGAAGCCAGCGTGGCTAAAGCATCAGCCATCTGATTTTCAGCCCTGGGTACATGATGAAGTTCCACTCGATCGAAGAAAGGAAGCAGCCTCCTGGCATAATTCATGTACGGCACTAAATTAGCTTGACGAGTTTCCCACTCCCCTTTAATCTGATTGATTACAAGCGCTGAGTCACCATATATGTCTAGATTCTTGATTCTCAAATCGATTGCCTCTTCTAGACCCATAATACATGCTTCATACTCGGCTTCATTGTTGGTGACTGGAAACGTCAATCTCGCAGTAAACGGGATATGGGATCCGTGAGGAGTCGTGATGATAGCCCCGATACCACTTCCGTAGGAATTAACCGCTCCATCGAATATCAACTTCCACTGAGACTTCCTATCTGGCCCCTCATCGGGCAATGGCTCATCGCAATCCTTCGCTTTGAGAAACATAATGTCCTCGTCAGGGAATTCGAACTTCATTGGCTGGTAGTCTTCGATTGGTTGTTTGGCAAGGTAATCAGACAATACGCTTCCCTTAATGGCTTTCTGAGAGACGTACTGAATATCATATTCTGTTAACACCATTTGCCACCTGGCAATCCTGCCCGAAAGAGCCTGCTTCTTGAAGACGTACTTGATCGGATCCATCTTCAAAATTAGCATAGTGGTGTGGTTGAGCATATACTGTCGTAGACGTTTGGCGGCCCAAGCTAATGCACAACACGTCTTCTCCAGCATCGAGTATCGAGATTCACACTCAGTGAACTTTTTACTCAAATAATAAATGACATGCTCCTTTCTGCCCGTCTCGTCGTGCTGACCGAGAACACACCCCATACTATTCTCCAGAACCGTCAGGTACATGATTAATGGCCGTCCAGCCACTGGGGGTATCAAGATTGGAGGTTCTTGAAGATACTGATTTATTTTGTCGAATGCCTTCTGGCAATCCTCATTCCAAGTAATCGCCTGATTTTTCTTTAAAAGCTTGAACATCGGTTCACAAGTGGCCGTGAGCTGAGAGATAAACCTTGCAATGTAGTTTATTCGGCCCAGGAAACCACGAACTTCTTTTTCTGTTTTCGGCGCTGGCATTTCTTGGATAGCTTTTATCTTTGCAGGATCAACTTCAAATACCTCGTTCACTAACGATAAACCCCAATAACTTTCTGGACCGCACTCCGAAAGTGCACTTGTTAGGATTCAGCCTCAGCCTGAACTTCCTAAGCCTCTCAAACAGCTTCAGTAGGTTGACCAGATGCTCTTCCTCCGTTTGGGACTTCGCAATCATGTCATCAACATAGACCTCGATCTCATGATGAATCATATCATGAAACAAAGTTACCATTGCTCGCTGGTAAGTGGCCCCTGCGTTCTTCAGACCGAAGGGCATTACCTTGTAGCAAAATGTTCCCCAGGGGGTAATAAACGTTGTTTTCTCCATGTCCTCCGGTGCCATCTTAATCTGATTGTAACCGGAGAAGCCATCCATGAACGAAAACACGGAAAACTGGGCTGTATTGTCGACCAACACATCGATATGAGGCAACGGGAAATCATCCTTAGGGCTCGCCCTATTCAAATCCCGATAATCAACGCACATGCGTACCTTACCGTCCTTCTTCGGTACAGGCACTATGTTGGCGACCCACGGAGGGTAAGTGGTAACGGCTAGAAATCCTGCGTCCAACTGCTTCTGGACTTCTTCTTTGATTTTTACAGCCATGTCTGGTCTCGTCCTCCTAAGCTTCTGCTTGACTGGAGGGCAATCTTCTCGCAACGGCAAGCGATGAACCACGATGTCAGTGTCAAGTCCGGGCATATCCTCATATGACCAAGCAAAGACGTCACTATACTCTCGAAGCATCTCGACCAGTCTATGCTTGACATTATTCTGCAGCGCAGCCCCTACTCTGACATTTCTGACGAGCTCCTCAGAACCCAGATTTACAATCTCAATATCCTCTTCGTGAGGCAGAATAACCTTCTCCTCTTGTCTCAACAAGCGGGCCAACTCTTCCGGAAGGTCTTCGTCTTCATCAATCTCATCCTCGGCTTGATAGATCGGGCAATCAAAGTCGTAGTGAGCCGTAGAGGTTCCAGAGTCGATGTCATCTGTTACGTGGATCCTGCAATAACAAGGGTTAAGTTTAAAGCAAGAATATGCAGGTTAGCACAAACCCTGTTGCCATTTTGCTGTTTTTCGAAATAAACATAAAACAGGAATAACAGAGAACACAATATTTGATTATGAAGAAAACGCCTTTTATTTATTAACAAAATGCATACACATAATCCAACAAGGCCCTGACAGTAAAACCACTATGCCCCGGGCAGGACATAGGGTTGTACAAAGATTGTAAAAAGAAAATCATTACTCTTCACTTGTCAGCTTGATAATCTCCTTGATGGTCCAATTGTGGAGGCGCTCGCCCGGCTTGCTCGGTTGAATCCAGGCGTCAAGATCACAGTCACTATCCCTGCTGTCCTCCGACGCAGCGTTGATGCTCTCGAAAATTACTCCCCCCTTGGTGAATAAGATCGGCCCTTTCCCACGAGACGAGCTGCCAGAAGAAGATGAAGCTTCAGCTCCAGGAGAATATCCCAATCCAAACTTATCCTGCTTGATTGGTATATCCAAAACATGCCCCCAGCCTGGGGCGGAACCGGCTTCGACAACGGCCCGAGCTTCCTTAAACGAGGAGAGATTCATCTCCTGCTTCTCTGCGACGACGGGAGCCACCTCCTTCACCTTGACGGTTTCAAATGCTTGGCAAAGCGTTTCATGGATCTCGCCATCCATTTCAACGTATTTAAAAGACGACAGGTGGCTCACCATGATGTCCTCTTCACCACAGACTGTCACTATGCTGCCCCCGACAGCATATTTGAGCTTCTGATGCAGCGTGGACGTCACGGCACCAGCAGAATGGATCCATGGCCGACCTAAGAGGCAACTATAGGCGGGCATGATATCCATGATATAGAAAACCGTATTGAACGTCTCTGGACCAACTTGAATTGGCAGGGTCAACTCTCCGAAGACGTGGCGCTTGGTTCCGTCAAAGGCTTTCACGACCAGATCACTGGGCGTGCACAGCAATCCACGGGTATCCAATTTCATCAGTGCCTTCTTCGGAAGCACATTAAGCGAGGAACCCGTATCCACCAGGACATGCGACATGATCGTACCTCTGCACTCTATCGAGACGTGCAAGGCGTTGTTGTGATCTCTTCCCTTAGGAGTCAGCTCCAGATCTGTAAAACCCAGCCCATTACCAGCGTTGACATGGGCCACCACCTCCTCGAGTTGATTTACTGATATCTCCTGCGGCACGTATGCAGCATTCAATACTTTCAGCAAGGCGTTGCGGTGCGCCTCAGAACACAGCAACAAGTTAAGAATCGAGATCTTTGACGGAGTCTGATGAAGATGATCTACAATTTTGTAGTCACTCTTCTTGATTAGTCGCATGAACTCTTCAGCATCTTTAACCAGCAAGTCCTTTTCTGCCCCAGCAGGGACCTCTTCGACAGCTTTACCTTTACCCTTATCCACAGCGTCAGCTCGGACCACTTTCTCTGCTGTAACCTCTGCCGGTGCAAACACTCTACCGCTTCTAGTGATACCACTGACTTCGGTAAGATTCTGCACAGTTGATCCGAATGGCTCTAGCTCTATCTTCTGACCATTACAATAAACTTCGGCGCCGTAATGCCATGGAACAGCATTAGTGCTTTCGAATGGGATCGGTCCGGCCCTGGTGATAGTAATAGTAGGCGGACGGGGCGCAGAAATAGTAATAGGGTGACGAGGAATAGTAATGGTAGCAACTTCGTCTGCCTGCTTTAGCACGACTTCCCCTGATGCACTCTCAACGCTCCGGCTGAACTGTAAAATACCCTCGGACATCAGACTTTGGATACCTTCGATCAGCTACTCACACCCATCAGGAAGTGTAGCACAAGCCATATATAACTCTCCGCATCCAGGAAAGAAGCCCTTCTTCAGCAACTTAGCCTTGACAAAACTCAGCGGCGTCTTCAAATCTTTGACATCAGTCAGCAAGTCCGAACTCTCTTCTGTGATAACAGCATTCACTCCGCCTCCCTTATGATGAGGCATCGGGTTTTTGGTGACGTTGGGCACGTTGTCAGAAAAGTTGATAACCTTGGCGTCCACCAAGTCCTGGACTTTGTGCTTAAAAGCTTTACAATTCTCAATCGTATGGCCTGGTGCCCCAGTATGGAATTCACAAGTAGCATTGGCGTCATACCCCGGTGGTGGTGCCCCTGTTAAGGGAGCCAACGTCCTCTTTTGAACTAATTGGAGCTGAAGCAACGTTTGCATAAGCTGTGCATACGACATAGGTGGAGTATCAAAATGACGGCTTGCCATAGGAGCCCGATTCTGATATCTTTTATACCCCTGCTGATTTTGCTGCTGAGGCTGCTGCTGCTGCTGCGGCGGTGGAGCAGCTGGGATATTTATGCTAGCAATCTGAGGCTGAGGGCCCTTGCCCTTTCTCCTAGCATTAGTGACAGCACTGGCATCTCCCTCTCGACGCTTGCCAGTATAGGGTTTCTTGCTACTTCCTCCAGCTGAGGATGATTCGCCCTGAATTTTTCCAATCTTTATACCGTTCTCAACATGCTCGCCCAGAGTGATGAGAGCCGAGAATGTTCCAGACATGCCACTGACCAGCTTTTCATAATAGATTCCAGGAAGGGTAGCCACGAACATTTGCACTAGCTCACGCTCAACCATCGGCGGTTGAACCCGAGCAGCCAATTCACGCCACCGCTGGGCATACTCTTTAAAGCTTTCATTGTTCCGCTGTGAAAGATTCTGAAGCTGAACTCGGTTGGGAGCCAAGTCGCTATTGTATTGATAGTGGAGGACGAACGCTTCTGCAAGATCCTTCCAGGTGCGCACAGTAGCGGGCTCCAAACCCATATACCATTCGAGCGATGGACCAGAAAGACTATCCTGAAAGAAGTGCATCAGCAGCTTCTCATCGTCAGAATAGGCGGACATCTTTCTATAATAAGATCGGAGGTGGACCCGGGGGCAAGTAGTACCCTTATACTTCTCAAAGGTAGGCACCTTGAACTTGTGAGGTACTTTAAAGTCAGCAATCAACCCGAGGTTGGACATGTCAACGCCCAATGTGTTCTGATTTTCTATGTTTCTCATCTTGTCTTCCAGCGCCTTGAACCTGATTCGAGCTTCAGCATTCAACTCTGCTTCTACACCTCTCTGAGAGAATACGTCATCCTGATGGTCCTCCAGCCACGGTTGAGGCACCAACAGATTTCCTGCACCAGCATTGCCGTTGACCGGCCCTATGTTAACATTGGCTCCCAAACTACCATTGCCGACGCCTGCCGCATTGAGTCCGAGATTAGTCATCAGATTGCCGTTAGCGCTGCCGTTGCCCCCGGCAGCAGGAACAACGTTTTGTGGAGTATCCACTGGAGGAGGAGTGGGTACGGCCCCGCCGTGAAGTATGCCATTACTGTCAACCCTGGAGATGAGAGGTTGAACCAGAGTACGAAGCTGGTCCTGCCCATTCGCGACCACCTGCATCAGCTCCATAAAACGATCCATCCGTTCACGGAGCTCTTGAACATCTGACTGTACCTGGTCCATTATCCTTGTCTGATTAGCGCGAGTCGAGTAGCGGTGGATGAGTCTTTGATCAATCCTGGAGATTGAAAGCAGCTCGGAACCTGAGTACCTGAAAAACCTGTCAACATTAAAGGTTAGGAAAAGCAACAGAATGTATGTCATGCAAAAATGCTTCATGCAGATGCATGCGTGTGTCTGTGTGCTTGAGAGATTTCCCCGATCCTAGTGCCTTAGTACAAGTGCTGACAATAACAAGGAGGGGAATCTGGGCCCAATCATAGAAACAGCAACCTCACATATACATAGTACCAGCGATAGCCAACTTTGACACATCAGGGATCGAGAACTCGTACGCAACAGTCTTTCTGAGAGAGGCTGTAGTAATACAATACGAGGCGAGAGATCCTGGATCGGGGAAGCGGTACCTGTCACAGACACACGCCAATGGAATGCGAATGATTATGCGAACTAATGCAAAATGCAGGTATGCGACAATATATCCAGGTGGCTGCTGTGGAGATTCGGTATCAACAGTCATTGATGAGAAGGAAACCCCGGTGTAAAACCACTGATCTGATCTGCTGAGAATACCCGTCTGATAGGATCGAGATCAGAGTTCTGCCTTGACAAGAATGAGTGCCCGATAATAAGGATCCCGGGTGCAATATCAAGGAATATCTGTTGACGAAGTCTTCAGACCCCAAATCAAGAATCTGCCCTGTCGAGAACAAATGCACAGCTGCTGATGAGATCCTCAGACCCCACTCAAAATCTGCCCTATCAAGAACAAGCAACAACTGCTGATGAGATCTTCAGACCCCACTCAAAATCTGCTCTATCCGGAACAAACCACTGCTGATAATATGCTGACCAAAGCCTGCTCTATCAAGAACATACAAACACCCGACGATAAAAATCCTCTGATCAAAAACTCGCTCTGTTCAAGAACGGTCAAATCTGCCACCGAGAACCCTGATACCAACATAACTGATCCACTGTCAAGAAAACCAGGTGGTCTGAAGGTATAAGTTTCCTGCAATATCCCGACCCCACTCACAGGTATGGACCTAATCCACGGACAAAGGTACGGCATCCTATGCGGTCATCAGCGTCACAGACTTTCATGAGTGACGATACGATTCCCAGAAGGAGTGGCATCGTCAAGTCATAAAGAGGCCTCTCTTAGCTGACTTCCAAATGATCGGTCCCCAGAGTCGACAATCCTCACGTCTGGACTCCCCTCAGATCCTCAGGACCGGAAAGGAGCACCTCTGCAAGAATCTCGTCTGAGCGCAGATTTTCGTAGGGAACTGTGCCTGCTCAGCAGACAGGTTCGTCTACTACTTCTCCGCAACTATATCTAGGTGTGTACTCAAGCCCAGGTCCGACTTCTCACTCACAGTAACATCCCTCTCCCACAGCAGCACAGATAATCATATCAAACTGAAAATAAAATGCGGGAAATAAAATGCGGGAAGTAAAAATGCGAGAAGTAAAAATGCGATAAATAAACGCAACCCAACAAGCAAACACACAAACGATAGGATTGACTCTCATAGGGAACCGGAGAACCAGAGATTCTGGGTTCGGTCCCCAGCAGAGTCGCCAGCTGTCGCTTGCGCGAAAATAAGGTGTCGGCATGACAGAAGAGTCGCCACCTTTCGTTATTTATCCCTCAGAGCGGGAAAGGAAACGATCGGAAAAACCTGACGAATAAGGGTAAGACAAGGTCGTCGCAACCATTGTCTGGGTTCGGGAGTCGGTTACGCAAGGGGAAGGTATTAGCACCCCTCACGTCCGTCGTACTCGACGGGATCCTCGCTTGTTTGTTTACTTGGACGGGTTGGTTATAATCTATCTACCTATCAAGGCTGGCTGAAAAAGAAAAGAAAAATGACTCGGCAAAGCGTCGCGCTTTATGCCTACGTATTCTCATCAGAGAATGAGAAATCAGAGTCAACGTAGTTCGGCCAACTACGGGGGAAAGGTTGAAGGTTGCTCGCTAGGATATCGCATCCTATGCCTACGTACTTTCATCTGGTATGAAAGATCAGAGCAAACGTAGTTCGGCTAACTACGGGTTATCTCCTAAAAGAAGTGTTTTTTATTGTGTTTGCGATTTCAACCGCACTAGAGACTATGACCTGAGAGTGAATGCGTCGCATGTCACCCAAAGGGTACCATACTAAACATCCCACCTCAGATAGCTTAAGGCTCGTAACGTACGAAAGAAATCATTCATGATTACTGTATTTTAAACTGCTTCGAGATGAGAAGAGAACAGGCCCAACTAGGAGGGAGACTACCAAGTCCTACTGTTGTCATGCCATGGATTCATCCTATGGTTGAGGTTTAAACAGGGAACTCCTAGATGTTGTCATGCATAGGTTTCAACCTAACAGTCTATCATCAAATCCTCATCAGAAGAAATGAGAGTCCTAAGGGATCATGTCAATGATACGCCAAAACAGACAAAAGCATCAGCTTTAACAGTAAAATGCATGCAATGCAAGTGAGGGAGGAAATGTGTGTGGGGCATCAGCCTCCACAAGCTCGTCTCAACCTCAAGCCAGTCATGAAATAACAGTAATTATACTGAAGATAAACAACATGCTATCAAGCAATATACAGATAAAAGAAGGGAAGTGCCATTAGGCAAACAAAATACACTTGAGAAAGAATCATCTACTCTCTAATCCTAACCCTAACACAGAGTCTGAATCAAATCTAAACAAAGCCCTAAAGCAAAACCTAACCAAAAGAAATCAATCCCAGTCTTCAAGCTTCAGAACAAGCTTACCAAAGAAAGGGAGCTAAGCAAGCAGACCCATAGTGTCTTCCTCAGGAAAGCACTAGGAGGTGCATACTCAAGAATCATATCCTATGTGGCTCAACCACTGTGATCAGTTTACATTCCTCCTCAGGAGAAATTAAACTCACAAGCAGGCTCCAACATCACTGGATATTTAGGAAATCCTATCTGAACTAGGGGAACTAAATGAACAGACCCATAGGACCTTCCTCAGGAAAGTACTAGGAGGCTGCCACTTAGGAATCGTATCCTATGTGGCTCAACAACTGTAATCAGTTTACATTCCTCCTCAGGAGAAATTAAACTCACAAGTTGGCTCCAACATCACTGGATACTTGAGAAATCCTAGATACTAATGGAACTAAGTGAATAGACCCATAGGACCTTCCTCAGGAAAGTACTAGGAGGCTTCCACTTAGGAATTGTATCCCATGTGGCTCAACAACATGTGATCAGTTTACATTCCTCCTCAGGAGAAATTAAACTCACAAGTTGGTTCCAACATCACTGGATACTTAAGAAAGAGGTGAGAAGAAAGAATGAAAGTCATTCATGGTGCCTTCCTCAGGAAAGTACCATGAACTTCCTTCAAACTTCAGGATCTCAAACCTCACAGACAGGGAACAAGCCAAGCTCTGGGTCTCTGAGTCTTGATCTACAATCTTCTCTTCCATCATGCTCTCCAACAAGCTCTTCAAGACAACACAAGCCCCACAACCAATTCCCCAAAACAAACCCCAGAGATGAACAGATAACCACAAAACAGACAAAATCAATAGCCAACTTCAGAAAATTCCTAAAAATACTAATCCAAGGGGGAAAATCCTAACAATTATTCACAAGGGTCTACAACATCTACCCATAACATCCACATATGCCTCTACCCAAAAATCAAAACAAAACTATCTAAAGAAAATGAATTTCCTTACCTATGCACAACCTAAACCCTAATTAGGATACCCTAATGCTAACCTAATTAAACTAATCAAATTTTAATCTAAAAATCAAGAATTAAATCCTATGGGGAACTATGATTCAATATCTAATTACACAAAAAAGAATGAATTAAAAAGATTAAAGGAAGGTCCTAAAACAAATTCTACAAAATTGGATACCAAACTAAACATATTAAAAAAGCTATTAAAATGAAAAAAATATTAAAAATATGAAAAGAAAATAAAATGGAGATTTTATTTATTTATAATTTTCTAGACAGATTTATTAACATATGAAAAAAACAAGAATTAAAAAATATTTGATTTTCTATTTTTTACGAATTTTATAAAAGCAAGAAATATTAAAAGAATTAAAAAAGTAAAAGAAATTGAATTAAAGGGAGGGGGGGTGAAAATAGTAATGCACGCTAGTTCAAATCTTGGTGGGCCAGAATCAGGGGGGTGGGGATAGTGATTTGGATAAGCCCACACGCGCCTCATTAAACCAAACGATGCGTTTTGGCTTGGGGTTTTTCCCTCCGTTTCTTCATTTAATCTCGACCGTTGGATGAATTGAATTAGTCAAAATGTAGGGACCAATCCAACGGCAGCTGGCCATCGTCCCAAATGGATCCCTAGGGTTTTCAGACGCAGCTCCCATGCAAGAACTTCCCTCATCCGTTGCTCTCTCATCTCTTGATGATTTTCAGAAATTTCAAAACCAAAAATGCTCCACGAAACATGAGGATTACAACCATGTGCGTAGTTTCCCTTGAATCCTCTTAACATGCGCAAACAGAAGGGATGAAGACTAGGGTTTCACTTATTTCTACTGAGATCGATCATGGGGAAACTCAGATCTAATGGTATAATTCTCTTCTACATGCTATGCTCATCACAAAGAACTATCACTCGTGCCTTGAAACCAAATATCTAGCCTGTTCTTGACCATAACAGATTCTTGCACCTGCTATCAAACTCCATGAAATGCCTCCTAATTCTCAGGATTTGATCACCTATTCTACCTTAACAAATCTACACCTAGAATCTAAGCTATCCATGCATAATTAAAGAGATGTGAATGCATTTACCAACCTGTCAAGAAGCTATGGTGGAATGATGTAGGGCACGATTCAGTGCTTGCTTCTTCTTCCAGATGATCCTCCAATGGTGGAAATGATTCTGTTTGCAGTAGTTTTGGAGAAGAAAGCTTGTAGTGAAAGAAATCCCAAGTTGCTTGATCTTGAAGGAAACTCTTCAATGGCAACTTCTCTCTCTCTTTCTCCTCTGAATTTCTCAACCTTGACCACCCTCATACTCATCATGATTCACTCTTCTTATAATGATCAATAGAAACTTCTAGATTCATCTAGAAAGTACTAGAAAAGTCCTGATTTTCTCATGTGATGATAAGTTGAAAATCCCATGTATCATGCCTTATGCCTTGTAATTTTGTTCCAAAATACCTTTACATGAGATAATGAGAAGATATGTGTGAAAAACAAGCTCACCTTTGGCTTATGTGGAGTTTTGCAAGGGTGCCTTATAATGCAAGTTTCAATTTTCCAAAGCATGTCCCATTTTAAAGCCTCAAATGAAAATTCTATTTAAACCAATGTTCTCAAAATGATGTTTCCAATCAAAATGATATATTGTATGACCTATTTTGGATTTGTGGATCTTCCAAACCAATTTCCAATTTCAACTTTTCAAACTTATAAGCCATTTTTAGTTCATTTTTGACCAATCATGCAAATCCATGCTATTAGCTTTTCCAACAATCCATGACCTTCTTTCTAGACTTAAAATCACCTTTTGAACAACTTTCATGTTTTGAGTTTTTCCATTTGAGGCTTGGAAATAGGAGATATGGCCTTTGCTTAAAAATGACCTATAACTGACAAATGACCAAAATACCCCTGTCTTGTCCAAACCATAAGTTGAGTTCCACAAATCCTATCAAGGACTTCTACCACTCAAATTAAAGCTAAGGAGATGCTCTTCAACATTCATGTTGACCAAGAAATCATAGGAATCATCCTACTAGGGCAAAAGTTGTCTGCAAGTTGGGTGACTTTCAAGGACCCAGATTCACATACCTCTGCTGACCTGTAATTTGTCAAAACCATAACTTGAGCTCTGCAACTCCTATCAAGGACTTCCACCACTCAAATTAAATCTAAGAACAAGCTCTACAACATTCATGTTGTGGGGAAGATGAGATATCAATCACATCTAGAGGTAAAACTGCCTGGAAGATAGGGATCAAATTAGGGTTTTTCACTGACAATCCTTGGAAACCCTGACTTGAAACTTCTCAAACTCCTCAATCATGATGAGTTGGTCTAGGAATCATCTCTATAACATCTCTATGCATCATTCCCTGATTACATGGCTCTTGGATTAGGTCTCAACCTTCTCCAAATTTTCATTTATCCTAGGGTCGACATAGTCAAAACCCTAATTCTACCATTCATGGTTGAATCTTCTGAACTCTTGCATAATGACTTCTCTGGCCTTCATGATGGCTATCAAGACATCTCACAGGCTTCCTCAAAACATCTAGTTCATTCTCAAAGTCTCAGAATCATCTGAGGAGCACCCACAACTCTCAAGCTATGAAGCACACAACCCTGATTTCAACCAACTCCTCTGAGGATCTCTTGAACTTTCTGATGAAGGTATCAACTTTCAAACACTCAATGAATAAATAATTGTTGGTCAAATTTTGGGGTGCAACAGAGTGACTTCTAATAGTTTGTCGTTTTCTTTAACAGGACCTTTCTTTGACCACGTAACATTGGGCTGGGAATGTTTGCCTTCACTTCTTATGTCATGTTTATGTTGAAGTATTATAAATGATGTGGTTGTTGAAATTATTTACTTAAACTCTTTTATTTGTTACGGAAGTTGAAGTTGAGACTAAATGGTATGAGTGCAATATGGTTTTTAATTCCTTTAATTATGATTTCGCTGCGATGATACCCTAAGTGAAGGTAAGCATGTGATGACAGATTTTTATGTGAAATTTATGACCCGTGTTACAAAGCATAATATGTTTGATGTGAATGACACCCTTTTTGGTTGCAATTTTATTAAATTATGTATTAAAATTGTATGTGGGGTTTAGGGGGTTACAAAGTGGTATCAGAGCAGGTTGGGAAATGTGTGTGATAACACTATCGATGCTTGTTCTATTTTCCATTTGCAGGTTGGGAATGAAACAAGTGGGGGAGAAGCAACTACTTCTCTTGGATGTTCCAACTGTAGAGAGCTCGAACATCATGTTGCTGCAAGTAAGATGCGGCGTTTTCTAGTTCGAACTTTTTGAGAATGTTGCGTTTTTCCTAAACCCGAAAGTAGGTCGAATTCAAGGATGGTGTCTGCTAGTAAAATGGTATGATCCTTGAGAGAAGACAGACATGTGTTATCATTGTTCGTTTCCTTGTGAAACAAAAGGCAATGCTTTGGCTAAAGATGAGCCAATGGTGTGTTGAGTATCCTGACGTGTTCCCTAAGGATATGTACGATTTATATTTTGTTGGAATGAGTCGATGTTATTCTGGTAATGAATTGGTTGGAGTTAAACCAAGTGTTTACCAATTATTTTGATAAGTTGGTGCAGTGTACTGCTGATTGCAAGAGCTCGGACGATGCCGAAGCTATGTTGTTCCTGACACTGAAGATGCTATGAATTCAAGATTCATGTCTTCCGGACAAGTTGGGGTGTCTTTAGGGAGAATGATCAAGTATTGTTGATGTTGGCTTCTTGGAGAGTAGAGAGCAATGTGACGGCTAGTGTTATGCCAATGGTGTGTGATTCTTGTTTTTTTTTTGAAGATATTTGCGACTTGCCTCTAAAGCGTGAGTTTGAGTTCGATGGAGGTGAAAATTTAACGTTTGTATCAGCTAAGCAAGTGGGATAGTGCATGAAGGATAGGGCGCACGTGTTTGTGATGTTAGCATTGTTTGAAGCCAAAGGCAAGGGAGTAGTTCGTGATATTCCTGCAGTGTGTGAATTTCCGGAAGTGTTTCCTAAAGACACTAGTGATTTTCCACTAGAGCGTAAAGTGGAGTTTTCTATAGACTTAGTATCTGGTACTAGTCCATTGTCGATGATTTGTCATAGGATGTTTGCTTCAAAGTTGGGTGAATTGAAGAAGCAATTGGAATATCTTCTTGATAAGAAGTTTGTTCATCCGAGTGTTTTGCCATGGGGTGTGTCGGTGTTGTTAGTGAAGAAGAAGGACAATAGTATGAGCCTATGTGTGGAACATTTGAGAATTATATTGCAGATATTCAAAGAGAACCAGTTGTACGCAAAGTTTCCCAAGTGTGAGTTCTGGTTAAGAGAAGTGAGTTTCCTTTGTCATATGATTTCTAGTGGTGGTATAGTTGTGGATTTTTCGAAGATAGATGTTGTGTTATAATGGAAGACTCTGAAGTCTGTCACTGAGATTCGAAGTTTTCATGGATTGACCGGTTACTATAGGAAGTTCATTGAAGGTTTTTCAAAGTTGGCATTACCGTTAACTCATTTAACTAGAAAGGTCAAGCCTAGGTTTGGGATATGCATTGTGTAGAGAGTTTCCAAGAACTCAAGAAGAAATTGACATATGCTCCAGTTTGATTTTTATGAATCCAAGTGTGTCCTTTGTTGTATATTATGATGCTTCAGAGATGGATCTGAGAGGTGTGTTGATGTAGAATGGTCAGGTTGTGGCTTATGCTTTGAGACAACTGAGAGTTCATGAAAGGAATTACCCTACACGTGATCTTGATTTGGCAGCAGTGGTATTCATGTTGAAGATTTGGAGGCACTTCCTATTTGGCTCCAAATTCAAAGTGTTTAGTGATCACAAGAGTTTGAAATATTATTTGGTCAGAAGAGTTGAATATGAGGCAAGGGAGATGGCTTGAACTTCTGAAGGATTATGATTTTGATTCGAGTTATCATTCGGATAAAGATAATGTTATAGCTGATGCAATAAGTTGGAAGTCTTTACGCATGTCGATGTTTACGGTTCGAGAGTTAGAACTGATTGAGCAGTTCATATATATGTGTTTAATGTGTGAAGAAACTCCTAACATTTTAAAGTTAGGTATGTTGAAGCTAACGAGTGGTATCCTTGAAGAGATCAGAGAGGGACATAGATCTAATTTGAGTTTGATAGGTTGCCTCACGTTAATCAACTAAGGTAACATAGGTGATTTCTGAGTTGATGAGGATGGTGTGATGAGGTTTAGAGATAGAGTTGTGTTCCTGATGTACCTGAACTTAAGAAGAGTATTCTTGAGGAGGGTCATAAGAGTGGTTTGAGTATTCATCCTAGTGCTACAAAGACATATCAGGATTTAAGAAAGATGTTTTGGTGGCCTGGAATGAAGAAAGAGATTACAAAATTTGTGTATTCGTGTCAGACTTGCCGAAAGTCAAAGATTGAGTATCAAAAGTTGTTGGGTTTGATGCAACTATTTTCTATTTTTAAGTGGAAATGGGATAACATCTCGATGGATTTTTTTGTCTGGATTGTCGAGGACTATGAAGAATGGTTATACTATCTGGGTAATTGTGGATAGGTTGATGAAGTATGCTCATTTTATTCTGATGAAACTGGATTATTCGTTGGAGAGGTTGACAAAGTTGTATATCGAGAGGATTGTCAGTTTGCATAATATTTCGTCCAATATTGTATCTGATAGAGATCTGAGGTTTACATTGAGGTTCTAGGAGAGTATACGGATGGCTTTGGGTACGAAGTTGCATATGAGTTCTACTTGATAAGGGTTTGTGCACTTGAACAAGGAAAGGCTTGAGATAGATTTTTATCATTGATTTAGTTTACCTACAACAATAGTTTCCATGCTAGTATTTGGATAGCACCTATGAGGCATGGTATCGTAAGAGGCGTATAACTCCTTTGTGTTGGTATGAGTCAGGCGAGACTGTTGTGCTCGGACCTGAGATTATTCAGTAGACGACTGATAAGGTCAATATGATCCAAAAGGAGGAAACCACTTGAGTTCCAGGTGGAATTCACGTGTTTTTTTTAGAGTTACCCAGTAACCAGTGTTGGTCGAGCCTTGAAGTCTCAAAAACCAACTCCGCGTTTCATAGGTCCTTACTAGATTTTGCAGTGGATAGGAGGAGTAACCTATCAGATTGCCTTGGTGAAGATAGTGTGGGGAGGACCAGCTGGTGAAATGTAACTTGGGGGCTTGAAGAGCCAGATGAAGAATTCGTATCCGGATCTATTCACTTAAGGAAATTTTCGATGGTGGAAAATCTTTAAGTGAGGGAGAGTTGTAACACCCCAATTTTATTATTGTATTATTTTGAGTTATTGGCGATTTATGATGATTTCCGGTGTTTTATTTAATTATTAGATGTTAGTGCGATTTAAAATAAATCATCTGAATTTTGAGTTGTTGAGGTGTAGTAGAAATAGTAGGGTGCAGTGAGACGATAAAGTAAGTTAGAAAAAGATTATAATTATTAGAGTTTTATTTATTATTATTGATAAAATAAAAAATTTGAGAGGATAGGAGTCTGGGACAATTATGGGATTCCAGGAGAGTTTATGGTAAGAAGAGGGAAGCTAGAGTTAAATTGGGAAAAAAATAATTAAGAAAAAGTAAGGAGGTTACCATATATTTTAAAACTTGGGAGAGAATCTAGGTTTTGCGAGACTTTGTCAGTACGTGAGATTGGGGCAAAAGAGGCAAAGAGGGAGACCAAAAGCTTGAGGTTAAAGAAGAAGATCAAGGGATTTTGCAAGAGATCGGGTAAGGGTGGGAACTTGTTCTAATGGTAAAGGGTATGGTAAGAGGGTAGAATGGAGGAACCCTTAACCTCCTTAGGGTTGTGTGTTTTGATTCATAATTTTGAATTGGGATGCTATGATGGTGGTTATATGATGATTATATGATGAATTTTGTGTGCCTTATATGTGCGTATTTTTTCTGTTTTAATGATTGAACCTATATCCACCATTGTTGAAATTTTGAAGGTTTTAGGCATAATTTTAAAACAATGATTAGGTGATTCAATTGAGTTGAAGTTGTAAATTAACTTGAGATAATTAGAGTATTGCATGGGTTGTAATTTTCTGAGCGTTTAGGTTTTTACATAATCGAAATCGGAGGTCCAGAAGGCCTCCAATGATGAAACACGCAGAAAATTATGCATTATGTCTGTCACAACTGCGCTCAGCGCAAGACTGTTTGTGTTTTTTGGTCGAAATCTTTTTTGGCCATAACTTTTGATCCATAAGTCTAAGTCGAGTGTCGTTAGAAGCGTTGAATAGCTGGAAGAGAGGGATATTACTTTGTTTCAAGGACAAAATAATTTTAGTGATTATTTCATGGGCGCCTTTGGGATTGAAGAAGATGAAAACTGTGTTGGAGAATTTTAGAAAAACAACAACTTTTTAGTAATGCCCTCGTGCATGGTTTTGATCATAACTTTCAACTAGTGAATCATTTTGGTTTGGATTTTGAAGCGTTAGAAAGCCGATGCACATAGGTATAAGATGATGGTGATAGGCGAAGTTTGAGTATTATTCCTATACCTAATGTGTTGGTGAAGTGTTTGTTCATACGTTTCATTAATAAATTGTTGACATATCCTGATGATTTTGGTCATAACTTTTACTTCTAGGTCCAATTTTTATACCGTTTAAAGCGTTAGAAAGGTATGGCTCAGACCTATAACATGGTAGTGATTGTTAATATGTTTGAATATTATTCATGTGCCTACTATGTTAATAAATGTATCTTTTATATGTTTGGTTAATGAATCATTGCATTGTTGTAATATCGTGGTGTGATAATTATGTTGTTATGTTGATGATGTTAAGATGTTGATGAGTTGTTGTTGTTTGTTGATATTATTCACATGGTAACATGAATCAGTTATTTCCTGATGAATTATATGATGCATAAATTATGAGATGTATGTGGGGATCCTTTGGGCGAACCTTGTTATGTTAATGCGTGTTATTTGAGAGTTATGCATCTTGGTGTACGGGCTTCGATCTAGTTTTGGTGAGCCTCGATCCTACGGTGATGGATCGGGTTTGAGTAGCTAATTATTATTATGGGGAATTAGTGAAGCGTTACATATGCTGATGGTAATGAGTTTCGGTGAGCCTCGATTCCATTATGATGGATCAGGTACGAGTAGTTAATTCCTATTATAGGGAATTAGTAACGCGTTACCTGTGGTGATGGTAGCAATTTTGGTGTGCTCCAGTTCCAAGAGGGAACCGGTCCTATGGTGGGGATCATGGAGTGAGATGAACCTGAGTGTTTATATTTGGTACCACATGCATGTCAAGTCGATGTTTAGTACATTGCATAAGTGCTACATTTGTATTGGTTGTTGTCAATGTGTTGTTGAATGAGATATTGTTGCATATGATGTTAATGATAATTGAGATGTGTTTTTGTAGGATGTTGATGATAACTTAGATATTATCGTGTATGATGTTGATTATGATTTGGATGTGAGAATGTGATATATTGTTATGCATGATTGTGTAGATGTTGTACTCTATTATTTATTCTATACCATTTATTATTGAAATGAATTCTCATCCCTTCTGTTTGAATCTTGCCTTTACATGGGTATTTTGCAGATATTTAAGAGTAGCATTGCTAAAGTAAGTGGAAGGTAGCTCTTGGAGTGGCTTCTAATAGTTTGTTGTTTTCTTTAGTAGGGTCTTGCTCTGACCATGTAACATCGGACTGGGAACGTTTGCTTTCATTTCTTACGTTATGTTTATGTTGAAGTATCATAACTGATGTGCCTGTTGAGTTTATTTATTTAAACTCTTTTATTTGTTATGGAAGTCAAAGTTTAAACTAAATGGTATGAGTGCAATATGGTTTTTAATTGCTTTAATTATGATTTTGCTGCAATGATACCCTAAGTTAAGGTGAGCATGCGATGACAGGTGTTCATGTGAAATTTATAACCCGTGTTATGGAGCACAATATGTTTGATGTGAGTGACACCCTTTGTGGTTGCATTTTTATTAAATTATGCATTAAAATTGTATTCGGGGTTTAGAGTGTTACATTGTTTTGTGCTTAAGATGTTCTTGATCTCGTTAATAACGATTACATGGCAGTTGTAGCAGATGCAACAGAAGCACAAAGAAATGCACAAAGAGAAACGAAGAAGATGGATCAGAAGGCATAGTTCTATATCCATTACTGTGTGGATACGAATGTGTTTGAGAAGATCATTGATTCACCGATGGAAAAGGCTGTGTAGGACACAAAGGTACAGTACTATGGAGGTGATACATTAGTGAAAAGGTGAAGTTTTAGTCTCTACATATACATTATGAAAATCTCAACATGAAGAATAATAAGAAGGTACCAAAATACATCTCCAGAGTGATTCTGATCAGAAATGAGATGAAATCTTGTGGAGAGACTCACTTTGAACAATTAATCATTGAAAAGGTACTGAGATCACTTACTCCTTAGTTTGATTACATTGTTGTAGCAATTGAATACCCAGCACCATGAGATTTGAAGAGCTACAGAGTAGTCTAGAGGCACACGAGTTGTATTTGAGTGAGAGAACCTCTAAATGAGAGGTAGAGCAGGCTCTGAAGGTGTCTTCTAGTAAGAAGAATTAGAAGCAGTCTTGGTCAGAGGCTAAGAAGAGACATGGTGGTGGTTATGGGAAGTCATAAGCCTCCAACTCTGATGCAAAGAAACATCATAAGGGAACGGAGATGCTTGAAATAAGAAGGTTCAGTGATACTGTTGTAAGAAGTTTGACCACTTTGCTACTGAAAGTTGGTCAAATAAGGAAAGGAAATTAGAGGAAGCAAACATAGCCAGAGGAGAATCTGGTGATGAACTTATAATTTCTATGGCTTTTGAATTTGATGGTAGAGATTTGGTAGACTGGTGGTATATGGACACTGGTTGTTCAAATCAGTTAATTGGAAACAAACAATGGTTGATTATTTTTGACCCTAGAAAGAGGACAAATATCAGATGTGCTAATGATAAGCATCTAAATGTTGAAGAAATGTGAAATATCAAGGTCAAAGTGAACAATGGAAAGATTGTTCTAATCAAAGATGTGTGTTATGTTTCTGGCATGCAGAGCAATCTGATGAGTGTAAGTCAACTAATTGAGAAAGGTTTCTCAGTTACTATGAAGGAAAATCTCTTGAATTTGTATGATTTTGATCAGAAGATGATTATGCAATATGAATAGGGAAGCAATAGAATATTCAAGGTGGATGTGGAAATAATTGAAACTAAATGCCTTAGTGCAAAGGGTGCTGAAGGTGATAATGAGTTATGACACAAGAGATTAGGGCATATGAACTTCAAAATCTTAGGGCATATGAGTTCTAAGAAGCTGGTACATGGAATTCCTAAGATTGTGAAGCCTGGGAAGTCATGTGACATATGTAGGAAAGGCAAGCAACGTAGATTTCCATTTGCATCAGAAATGGCTCCAAGAGAAAAACATGCTTTAGGAGTAGTGCATTCTGATGTATGTGGGACATTTGAAGTAATTTCACTTGGAGGAAACAAGTACTTTGTGTCATTTGTGTATGAGTTCACAAGAGTAACATGTGTAGTATTCATCAAGTTTAAGCATTAGGTGTTTGCTAAGTTTCAGAAGTTCAATGTGAAGGTTGAAAAACATAGTGTTCATAAGCTAAAAAAATTTAGAACTAATTGTGGAGGTGAGTACAACTCATCAGAATTCAAAAAGTTATGTGAAAAGAATGGAGTTGAAAATGCGGCGAAAACTTCATATACTCCAAAACACAATGGTTTTGCTGAAAGAAGAAACAAGACTTTACTTGATATGAGAAGGAGAATGTTAAAGGAGAAGAATCTCTCACACACCTTGTGAGAAGCTATTGCCACTACAGCATATGTGCTCAACAGGTGTCCAACCAAAAATTTGAAAGAAGTAGTTCCTATTCAAAAGTGGATTGGAGATAAGCAAAGTGTGAGCCATCTGAAGGTGTTTGGTTCAGTTCGTTATAAACATGTTCCAGATGCTAAGAGAAGGAAGTTGGATGACAAAAGCATAATCAAGTTGCTTGTAGGGTACCATAATACATGTGCTTATAAGCTCTACTATCCTGTCACAAATAAAGTTGAATTCAGCAAAGATATCATTGTGAAGGAAACAAAAGTATGGGATTGGAACAAGACTCAGTCCAACTCTGGTGTAATGTTAACACCTTAGTTAACTTCTGAAGATATCTCAAACTCTAAAGGAGAAATTGCCTATAAAGGAAAATATGCATTTAAAGAAGATTCTACCTCTAAAGATAAGTCAGAATCTAAAGGTGACTCTGAGTCTGAAGGCGAGTCAGACTCTGAAGGTGAATCTGATTCTGGTCTTGATTATGATGATGATCCAGACTTTGGTGGTAATCATGCCTCTGAAGGTGGTCCAACCTTTGAAGGTATTCATGCATCTGGTAATGTTCCAGCATTTGAAGAAGATTCTGAACAAGTTCAAAGGACACAAAGAATCATTCAAATACCAAGAAGATTTACAGAGTTTGACATGTTGCAAGATACTGAGATAGACTCTGAAAGGGAAATCATTCAGTGTGCCATGTTAGTAGACTCTTAACCAGTTAGTACTAAACAAGCTCTTAAGAAAAAAGTATGGTTGAAGCCCATGAAAGAAGAACTTGAGGCTATAAAAAGAAACCAGACTTGGGAGTTGACTGAACTTCCAAAGAAAAAGAAAGTCACCAGTGTAAGATGGGTTTATAAGTTGAAGTTGAATCTAGATAGATCAATTGTCAAACACAAAGAAAGGTTAATAGCTATAGGATTTCTATATAAATCTGGATTAGATTACTTTAAAGTGTTTACACCTGTATCTAGACATGAAACAATCAGACTGGTGATTGCAATAGTTGCTAATAGGAATTGGCCTCTAATGCATTTAGATGTGAAATCTGCATTTCTGAATGATCCTTTACAAGAGGGAGTTTATGTATCACAACCTCCTGGATTTGTGAAAAAGAATCAGAAATGAATGGTGTACAAGTTGCATAAATCCTTGTATGGATTGAAACAAGCTCCTAGTGCTTGGAATATAAAAATTGATTCATTTTTCAAGTTTCAAGGATTCATAAAATGTGAGATGGAGTATGGTGTTTATGTTTAGCATACATCTGATAGCAATATGATTCTAGTGTATCTCTATGTTGATGACATATTGCTAACAAGGAGTTGTTCATATGAGATAGTCAAGTTCAAGAAGGTGTTGATGAATGAGTTTGAGATGACTGATCTAGGAAATACGGTATATTTTCTAGGGATGTAGATTTTGTACTCTAATAAGGGTATAATTTGCATCAACTGAAGTATGAACTTGAGCTTTTGAAGAGATTTGAGCTAATAAATGACAAGTCTGCAATCACACCTGCTGAAACAAATCACAAGCTAGATTTTGATGTTAAGGGTGATGAGGTAGATGATGCAACTTTTAAACAGTTGGTGGACTCATTGAGATATCTTTGTAATACCAGAACTAACATCTGTTATTCAGTTGAAATGGTGAGTAAGTTTATGAACAAACCAAAGTTGTCACATTACCAAGTTATTGTTAGGATACTGAGGTATATTAAGGGGACTCTGAGGTATGGAATTTTGTTCCCTTCTGGTGATGAATCTGATTCATAGTTGATATGATATTCATACTCTGATTGGTGTGGAGACAGAGTTGACAGAAGAAGTACTTATGAATATTTCTTCAAGTATATAGGAGGTCTCATTCTTGGTTCTTCAAGAAGCAACCATAGTTTCATTGTCAACCTGTGAACACTACTAGAAAAATTGTTTTTAGTGAACAAATTAGTGGCTGAAAATTTTCGGTCACTATAGCCATCGAATTGACCATAGAAATTTGACATGTTAGTAAAAATTTTAATGTCACCAAATCGATCACTAAATTAAATTAACCATCGAATTACCTACTGTTGTTTTGTGACCAAAATTTTGGCCACTAATAAATTATAAATAAAAGTTAATTTATAAAAATAAAAATAAAAAAACTTAGCAACCAAATTTTGATCACTAATATTTTTTGTTTTTTCCTTTTTTTCTAATTCTTTTTATTAAATTACTAATGATAATAAGTGACACACTATGAATTCACCAAATTTTATTAATATAAAATTGTCTTTTAATGGCACATATAAGAGTTAGTTTCATTTTCATTACATAAATTAATATTATAAATATGACTATTGTTAAATTAGAACCACATTCCACTTTGTGTTTGCGTGAACTTCGTAGAGACGGTGGTATTTTCCACGTTCGTGATCAAATTTAAAGCATACTTCAAGAGGTAATTCGCAATCCTTATTCTGTGTTTGATTTGTGATTAATGGTTTAATCTAGATCCCTTCATCAGGATTATTCCACTAAGAGGGTTAAATATTTTGAAAAACCCCTCTTAAATCCCAACAGTGGTATCAAAGTCTGGTTCTGATTAAATCATTAATTCAAATTTGTTTAATTTTTATGATGTTTATATGTTGATATATTCATATTTATACAAAGTCCTTTTTGAAATTATTTCGAATATGTGTCGTAATTGTGACATGATGTTCTGCAAATTATGTACATGGTATGCTGCAATTATTCATGTTAATATATTCACTGTTAGACACAATATTTTTGAAATTATTTTAAAGTATGTGTGTGTCGTAACTATAATATGGTATAACGCCAATTTTTAAGAAAATTATGATATGAACCTTAATTGTGTAATAGATTTTAACTATACTATTTGGTTGCAGAAATTAGCTTAATATTTCAAAGTTAGTAAAATGTGTTTACTAAGTATTACGGCCAATGTTTTCATAAATGGCTACATGTTTTATTATTATAAATAATAATTAAAATAATAAAGTGTTTATTATTTAATAAAGAATATTAATATTTTGTATAATTGGAATGTTCGTTGTTGACTATGTTTCGGAATCCGACATTAGTATGGTGAAGCAGTGATACTTCGATCATTCATAAGTGACACATACATAATTGATAAATTTATATACAATATAAATATTTCTAATGTGAAGTTAGTGTATTTATACACTATTTTGTTTCATCCATTAAGTTAGTGTAATGATTGTTATACATTTGAATGATCAATGTATTTTTTGCTTCGAAATTCGACATGTGTATGGTGAATCAATGACATTTCGATCAACTATATTGAATAATCGTTCATTATGTTTTGATGGTGTGAATGCTTATGCATTAGGGTTTGTGTCGGCGCAGGAGTTGTGCCTTTAGGGTTTGCAAAAGAGATCAAGTGTTGATGCGTCAATATTTATAAATTGATAACCTATTATTATTATTTATTTAATTATTTATTATTAAATAAATTGGTATACGGTAATGACCTTAGATTTTGGCGTTTGTTTATTTTAAATATGACCTGCGTGTCGTGATTTTTTTATTTAAATACGACCTGAGTGTCGTGGTTTATTGTAATTAAATACAACTTGTGTGTCGTGCCATTTAATTATTATTTTATTTATTTAAATATTATAAATTGTTCGAGTTTAAGAGTTGAAGAGAAGACAACGTCAAACGATGACGCCGATGGAAAGGCTTGAGAAGCTTGCTCGTGGGTCAAAGAATTGTAATAAAGTAGTTTATTTAATTCTTGCATTTTAGGTGGTCATAATCGTATTACCAACTTTTATTTTATGTATGTGATGCGTGAAATGTATGTTTATATGCATGTGTATAAGACACACAATCATGTGAGTGTATGAGATACACAAACCAGTGAGATCAAATTTAGTTAAAATCCCTTTAATTAAATATTAAGTTAATTGCTTTCCAAAATTTAGCACTCCTCAAGACTAGTATCGAATAATGTAGGATTCGCCTGACACGAGGTGCATGTTTTATATTAGTAAGGTGCGATGGGATAAATGTAATATCCAACTGCTAAACTTTTGAGTTTGACTTAACTAAACTAATTATAATAGGATTATATATGTTTAGAAGCAAGAGTTGAGAATAATCCATGTGATGGATTAGAATAAGAAGTTATTCACTCAACTGATAAAACCCGAGAGTTGTATTATATACAATTGAAAAGAGTTCCTGCCTAAATAACAGAGGTTTGTGTAATCCGCTTATGCGGACTTAAAACAAAGTGAAATATGGATCTCGACCCGCTAGAAAATCTTCCAACGGGATTTTCCGAATCAAATGTTGAGGTTCATTTGGTTTGAGTAAAAATAGTGGGAACATTTTAATAAAAGTCCTTATTAAAATGATTTTGATACAATCTTTTTACACGTTTTATATCTAAAATTTCTTTTGCATTTTATACTTTACTATGAAATGCCCTTATGAAGGATGTAAGGATCAGAAAGGAGTTTTTGAGTTAGTACAAAAATTGAGACTTGTTCTCAAGCACGAGACAAATTGTATGTTCTCAAGAAACCAATTCCTAACAATAGAATATAATTAGATTTGAAGAGTGATACTTGTTGCGGTGAAAATCGGATATCAAGCTATTAAATTAACTTGAATCTTAATTCATTTACAACCGAACTCTAATTTTATCCAAAAAAAGGAAAGGTTTAAAGAAAGAAACCTACAAAAATGCAAAGCAAAAGGCAAGGCCTAAACCTGAGCAAAGAGAGATCTAAAGATTCGGGGGTTGGTTATACCTAGGGAAGGTGTTAGCATCCTAAGCATCTATAGTACTCTACAGGAACCTCTTGTTAATATTTGTGTTTGCTAAAGTTTGCTTACTAAGGGGAAAAAGTGCTAAGGTAAAAATCTAAAGTATAAAAGTATGTACAAGTTTGCTCACGAAGACATCGCATCTCGTGCCTACGTATCCTGACGGGAATGGAATCAGAGCAATCGTAGTTCCCCTATCTAGGGATGAGGAATTCTTAACTGTGGTCAAGATTCCAAAGGGAAGTAAGCATTCATAGTGAAGTACTTACATGGAGTGCGGCGACTCATCTTATAAGTTAAGATGATTAAGGTAGATAATGTCCACGGCGGGACGCTAAGCATGAGTATGGTGACTCAAATCCTAAGGCTAGGATAAAAGGGTAAAGGTTGCCCACGGCGGGACGGTAAACATGAGCACGGAGGCTCAAATCCTAAGGCTAGGATGAAGGGGAAGAATTTTGACAACAGTTAAAGGGAATGAGAATAAGCAAAGGCAACAACATATACAAGCATGGTGAGAAAGAAATTCATCAATATACGCGATAACGATCACAAAATGTAACAAACTTGCAAGTGGTCAAAAGGGATGAAAAATTAAACAAACATGGAATTTTAAAATATGAAATGAAAGTAGGCACCAATATAAACATAATGCAAAAATAATGGGTGAAAAATGATAAATATTGAAGGAGATATGAATTTTTGAAAATGGGGTGAAAAATAGCAAAAATTGGCAAAAAGGTTGCCCTCCTCAGGGGTCGAACCCAGGTTCAATATGTGCAAGGCGCGTTTTTGGCAATGGTCTTACCACTGGGGTGGCTATACATCTGTTTGTAAATGCCACCCCATAAACATATATGGGTAAGTTTCTAGGCAGGCTGGGCAAGAACATGAGCAAAAAACCATGATTTGCGTTTTGGGCATAACTTCCTTAATTCTCAATGGATTTTAACAAAATTTTAGTGTAAACTGACTAGAATTTCATGAGGAGCAGGATGGCACTGTTAATTTTTCAAAATAATGCACACACTGAAAAATTCGAAGACACATGCATTGTGAGTGTGTGTTGTGCATTTTGGTGTGCAAGTCAAAATCCAAACAGTTCCAGGTCAGGTCAAGCATCCACACACATTGCATACATATTAATGAGTGAATTTGAGCAATCAATGAGGTGAGAAACAGGTTGCAATGGAAAGTGATATATGAGTTGCAAAATTGACATGTAATATGCATGATAAGTGCCATTTCAATTTCAAACAGTTTTAGACCAAACAAGTCATATACATACATTATATACATGTTGATGAATGAGTGCCAACACAAAAAGTGAGTTCAAAATTGGTGGTAGTGAAAGTGATATGCATACTGCATTTTTTTGTGTTTTAGTGAGGTGCAGTAGGGTGTGTAGTTTCAAATCCAGCTGGTTCTACATCATATCAGTCACATACGCATACCACAAAATGTTGTTGAATGATATCTAAACCACAGGTATGGATCAAGACAGTCTAACATGAAAAGTGATGTGTAAATTGACAAGGCTGTGAACAGAAGGTATCTTTGAAGCTAGTGATCAGTTCAGGCATGTTACAATCAGATATATGGTTCAAACATAATTCAAACATCATGCATACAATAATCATACATCTAAAAGGCTTGTTTATGAAGCAAAACATCAACTGTTATATGGAAATGGCAAGGAAAATCATGACAGTTGCAAGAATGAGGGTTTGAGATGCAATTTTGATGTTTATGATGCAATGCAAGATGGTGTCCAAGTCAGTTTCATGCACTTATCAAACACTAAGTTATCTTTTGTTATTAAAAGACAGTCCATTTGACAAAACAAACATAAACCAAACTTTTACATGAGCACCAAAAAATATTCAAACACAACAAAGTGATATGATATCAACATACAAGACAAAGATGTTCAAAACAATACATAGATGGTGAAGATGATAAATGGTGCAAAGGTTAACCAAAAGTTCTTTCAGACAAATTTAAAGGTAACTTCTACTGGTGGAAGTTCAGTGCAAAAAGTGACAAAAATCATTTTCATACAGTTTTTAAAGTAACTTCCACTGGTGGAGGTTCAGTACAAAAAGTGACACAAATTATTACACACACCATAAACATGTTGAAGAATGAATTTGAGCACAAGATTGAGTTCAAAACAAACTGTGATGAAAAATGATGATCAAGTTGTCATTTGGTATTTGTGAAGTGTTCGTGAAAAGTGCAAAATCAGTTTTAATGCACAATTTAATCAAGTAAATCACACACAAATATCACATATATGATGGCAAGTGAATTTAAACATTGAGATTGGTTCCAAACAAGCTGTGACAAGATAAAGGTGGTCATGCTGTCATTTGGTGTTTTTGGTGATGCATGAAGAGTTCAAAATCAGCTATATGCATAATTAGATCAAGTGAACCACGCACACATTTCTCATACATGTTATTGAAGAAGAATGAGCAAAGAAAACAACTCAAAACAGCCTGTGGTGATAAGTGATGTGCAAACTGCAAATTGGTGTTTGTGAAGTGCAGTAGGATATTCAGTTCAGTTTGAATGCAAAATTATGGCAAGTAAACTTCATACACATACTACATTCATGTTATCAAGTGAGATCAAGCATGAAAAAGGATTCAAAACTGTCTGTTATGAAAAAAGGCATTCAAGCTGTTATTTGGCTATTTGGTGAAGCAGTAGGAACTTCAAAATCAGGTTCAAGCATGCTCAGGTCAAATGCAACATACACACATGTCATATATCATCTATATGAAGTAATTGTATTTCCAAAATTGATTAATAATCTCTAAAAGACCAAACTGGTATGGTGATGCTTATTTTTTTGTTAAAATGCATTTTGAAATGAAACTCAAGTTCCAACCAATCTCAGATCAAAACTACTATCCACACACACCATAAATATGCCAATGAACAATTTCCAACACCAATTCAGGTTAAAAGCCTACTGTTGTGAAAAAAGGTGCTCAAGTTGCAAATTTGTTGTGAAATGCATAAAGATGCTCAAATTCCAATCCAAACATTTTCAGACTGACCAAACCATATACACACCACACATACATGATATTGAGTGAATTAAAACACAATTTTGAAGCTAAGAGAGGACTGTCATGAGAAATGGTTTTCAAGTTGCAACTTGTCATGAATATGATGCATGATGAGGTTCAGTTCTTGCTTAAAGCATAATTTTGGTAAATGAATCACATACACACATCATATATATATATATATATATATATATATATATATATATATATATATATGGAAATAAGGATGTCCACACTTAGGAATCAGTTACATTATGTACAGAACCAATTTTGGGGTATCTCATGGCCACTTGTCTTGAAATATGCATTTTAGAGGTGAAATGTCAAAACAGATGGGAATAAGTTAGGTAAGACATCTACACATATTCTAAACATGATGATAAGTGTGTTTAGACCAAGGAAACAAGCAAACCTTCATCAATGCAAACTTTGACATATGGACTGCTTATGCAAGACTGTTTTGGGGCAGCATGAGTGTAATTTCAAGATATGACCTCAAACTTGAAAGATATGGTTAAGTAAAGTATGAGAGGGAGTTTCAAAGTCACATACCTCTTGTTGACAGTCTTGAACAAGTGAAAACACCAAGAAACCCAGAGAACTTCAATCACTTCCTTGCCTTGAGATTTTTCTTCCTTTTGAAGCAATGTGCAAATGTTGTGACAGTTGGAGAAATAAACTCTACTAATGATCCTCAATGCTTTGGACAGTTGATAAATGATATATGTGAGGTGTTTGAGTGATTAGAACATCAAGGAAATGTCTAGAACAAGTTTTGACTGATTTTGTGGCTTTTGGTCAAAGTAACTTGGTATGGAAGTTGACTTTTTGAATGGTGAGGTTTTTGAGTGGTTCAATGGTTGGAACACCTTCTATATCATATTTTTGGGTTGTGGGGATGATGTTTGGTGAGTTTGAGTGTGGAGAAATGGTTTTGGCAGCTGGACTGTCAAGACAGATTTTTCATGGTTTTGTGATCTTGTGATTTTGAAGCAAAGTGTGCAAGAGCAATGGCTTGATCTTTCTCTGGTTTTTTAGAGTGGATATTGTCCATTGAATGAAGTGGGGAGTGCCTCTATTTATAGGGAAATGAGAGGTAGTGGGCAGATTTGAGGTTTCCTTCCTAAGAGGGAAAGGTTTTCACTTTTTGAATCAAATCTCCAAAAAGGGCTTCCTTGGCTGATAGGTAAGCTCCAAAAGTCAAGCTTCGTGATGAGTTTGAAGTGGCTAAAACCAGGCTAGAAGGCATAGGTTGATGGCTGGCTCAGATTCTACTTTCCACCTCATGTTTGTCATTGATTTCAAATGCAAGTTGCAAGATCACTTGCAAGCCCACTTGCAAACTTGGTAAATTCACTCTTCTCTGCATTTTCATTGTATTTCCAAGCTACAAAATCTCTACATATCAGATAAAACTTGATTCACAAGCTGAGATTGGTCAGATTGATGAAATAATGGATTTTTGAAACTTGTCAATGTGGGACTTCAAGTATGAAACCACCAACTTGCCATAACCATAACTTTCAGCTCATAAATCCTTTTGAGATGTTCTAGTACTCTTTAGAAAGCCCTCAAATAGCTCTAAAACATTCATGTTTTCATGAGTTTAAAATTCTCAAAGGAACTTGGCCAAAAGACCTCTCAAAGTTGCTAAAAATGAGCTTGAAAGTGAAATTTTTCTGTCTTTTTCCCTTCTCAAAATGAATTAGGTCATAACTCCAAATCTATGCATTTTCTGATCATGGACCACTTAGGGAATTTTGTAGGATTTGTCAAGAGCTTTCCAATGAGCTTTGAACCACTTCATTTGGATGTGTGGTTAAGGAGTTATGGTTTAGCCCCTTTCAAAACCCTAATTTCTCGATTTTTTGATTACTTCCTCATCCTTGATCCAATGGTCATGAAAATTTATAGGCAAGTGCAATATGAAATAAGGAACATTTTTGATTCACACCTTGAAGTCCAATTCCTTAAATTTGAAGAGTTGACTTTTCGGTCAACCGTACGATCGATCGGTGACTACCGAGTCGCCTGTTGACACTCTGGACCTCCTGAGACTTTGACACTTCTTGAATGAACTTTATTAGGCTATATGAACTTCATGGATCATAATCCCACCATTAAAACACCTTCCAACACCAAAGTCAAACTACAGTTGACTTTTACTAGTCAAAAACCCTAATCGGGTGCCCTGAAATACATTATTCTTGATTCTGGGATAACAACCTCAAATTGGATACTCAAATGATATCATATGATACCCTTGATCTTGTTTCATGATTTAATTAACCCACAACATTGATTGACCACAACCTTTGAAGCTTCGATTTGACTGTACAACACCCTGATTCATTGGTAACTTGACAAAGACAAACTTGCACTGGGTTAGGGTTAGATAATTCATGAGTATGCTCCTAAAATGATTATGAGAATCTAAGGGGTCAAAATTTGGGGTGCAACAATACTTATGAGAAGGTTCATGTCGAACGTCTAGATATAACATATCTCATAATTGTAGTCGTTACGGAAAACGATATGATCATTAACCTCGAGAATTTTCTTTTAAATAAGAATTACAAGATATGAGAAATATTAAAATTTTCAAGGTCTTTTCTATACAAGTTAGGAACTCAAATGGATCTAAAATAGTTTTGAGATTTAAAATTTGGATTTCTTATAGACCAAATAGTTAGTCACATGTTTATTTCAGATTGTCTCAAATAGGTAGATTAAATTCTTTATGAATGAATTTATGAATATATCTACCACATCTTATTGAAAAGAAAAGAAAGTAGTTTGTGATACTAAATAGATGAATTATAAAAGGAATGAGATTTATTTTATATTCCTTTGAATTTTGGAAGAAGAACACAGTTATAAAGGAAGACATTGATTTCATGTGTTGAAAGAAGAAAATTGTTAATGGTTATTAAAAGAGTCAATGTAGAAGAAAGAAGTAAGACTTTTTCTTAATACAATTTGTTATAAAAAATCAAATTGTCTACTTCTACATCTTGGGTATGTGATACTAGATGTTGATCTCACATTTATAAGAATATGAGGAGTCTTTTAAGTAGGGCATTGATTATAATTTAAGTCAGTTTACGTCTAGAATGGAACAATGTGTTTTATTGACTATAAGAGCTTATGATTAAACTTAAATTAGAGCTTGGAATGAAACCAAATAATTGTTATTAAGTTTCATTTAGTAATAAACACTAATTCTAAGTCTTGTGTTGACAAGATCGTGTTTTGATAATGGACAAATGTTGTTATGATTACCCAAAACAACGGTTTCAATACTAAATCAAATAGTGGATTCGAGTTCTACGTTCTTGATAAGCTCCTCTATAACAAATGTAGGATGGATAAAATAAGATTTGAACCTTGTGTATATTATGACATTAATGTTTAGTCCAAATAAGTGAGAGATTCATTTTCAAAGTCTATGAGAATAGATTGTTGAACTCATTTGGTTTTATATCATTTGATAGATGCAAGTCTTAATTTTGGAAGATATATCTAATGTCTCAAATCAACGACCAAAGTGAAAGACATGTGATATATCTTGATTATATACATGTGTGATGTATATGGACCTTTAAATATATTTTCTAGATGAATTTTTTTTCTCTTACTTTATTTATATTACTGACAAACTAAGTAATTATGGATATTGTTAGAACACAGATTGGTTCTTAATAATATCTCTATGTTTTGATGATAACTATTAGGAAATTTTGTATTTAAGAATTATATACTCTAAAATTTGCTTGAGAGTTTTTACTGCACATAGTGAAGATATTAACACTCCAGAAGCAAATCAGAATTGAATACAAGAAATTAGCTAGACTCTGTAGCGCCAGATGCATATATTAGAAGATTCTGATTGCTGCCAACAGAAGATTCTGAGCGTAGCCTCCAGAAGATTCTGAAGCAGAAGCTCCAGAAGAATTTGAAGCAAGTCAGAAGAATCTGAAGCAAGTCAGAAGCATATGAAGCAAGTCAGAAGCATCTGAAGCAAAGAAGAATATTGTATGAAGAGTTTTTCAAAGCATAGTTTCTACAGAAGATTCTGAAAGTACTAAAGCTGCCAGTACTGAAGTTCTTCTCAAATATGCTCTAATATTTAACACGCTGAAAGCACACCTGCTGCAGAAGACTCTGATCCAGCAAGCTCTGATCATCATCAGAAGACTCTGACCCAATTAGACTCTGATGAACTTGCTGAAAACTGAAGAAGAAATATTCAAAGATTATATTCGTTGGAGTAAATCAAACGTCTCTTTCCTTATTTATGCTAGACACAAGAACACAAACAAAAAGGATTTTTCTGTGCTTTCTTCTTCTAGGAAAGGTCACTTGATGTGAAGACAAAAAAAAAGGGCTCAGACCTTTTGGACACTCTTCTCAACGTGCAGCTTACCTTGGATCAGCTGCCTATAAAAGCAAGACTCCACTAAATTCTTCAGTGAGACGTTTTGCTGAAAAGAAATTAAAAACATTCAGGCTCTCATACTTTCATATTCATTCTAAGAATTTATTTCATTGTACTTAAACTTAAGAGATATATCACAGTTGTGATAAAAGCTTTTTAGAAGCATTCTTACTCTTGTAATAGTTTTACATTGATTGTAAAAGATTTCCTTAAGAGGATCCAGTTGGGATCAGTAGCTCTTGAGAAGACTAAGAACAGTTGTTCTTAGGTGTTACTATTGTAATCTGTTTGATTAAATAGTGGATTAAGTCCTTGATTGAGAAAGGCAAATCACTCTAGGAAGGGTGGACTGGAGTAGTTGAGTTCAACAAACCAGGATAAAAATACTTGTGTTTTAATTTCTAAGTTTTAATCTTTCATACTTATTCAACCCCCCTTCTAAGTATTATCTCACCTTCAGTTGGCATCAGAGCTCCGGTTCTGTGTGCGCTACCACTTAACAGTGACAGTAAAGATCCAGAGAGAAATACTTTGATATATATTTAGTTGTTACTATGGCTGATAATACAATATCCAACATTAACAATAAATATGAAGAAAGGGACAGAATCAGCACCAAACCCCCTATGTTTGATGGGGAGAAATTTGACTACTGGAAAGACAGAATTGAAAGTTTTTTCCTTGGATATGATGCTGATTTATGGGATCTGGTCATAGATGGATATGTTCATCCCACATATGGGAATGGCAAGAAGATAGACAGAAAATCTATAACAGATGCTCAGAAGAAAGATTTTAGAAATCATCACAAGGCCAGAACAATATTATTGAATGCAATATCTCATACTGAGTATGAAAAAATTACAAACAGGGAAACTGCATTTGATATGTTTGAATCCTTAAAGATGACTCATGAGGGAAACTCTCAAGTCAAGGAAACAAAGGCTCTGGCTCTGATCTAGAAGTATGAGGCCTTCAAGATGGAAGACTCTGAATCTGTTGAAGCTATGTTCTCCAGATTCCAAATACTTACAGTTGGACTAAAGGTTCTGGACAAAGGATACTCTACTGCTGATCATGTGAAAAAAATCATCAGAAGTTTACCCACCAGATGGAGACCTATTGTGACAGCGCTGAAGATGGCTAAAGATCTGAACAAGATCTCCTTGGAGGAATTGATCAGCTCACTAAGGAGCCATGAAATTGAGCTTGAGGAAGATGAACCTCAGAAGAAAGAGAAAGGTAAATCTGTTGCTTTAAAATCTAATAAATATGCTAAAGCTTTGCAGGTTATTGAAGAAAGCTCTGAAGGATCTTCTTCTGAAGAAGAAGATGAGTTATCCATGCTGTCCAGAAGGATCAACAGACTCTGGAAGCACAAAGGAAAGAAGTTCAACAACTTCAGAAAATCTGATCATAGAAAGGAATCTTTTGGGCACAGAAGATCTGGCAAGAAAGAAGTTGTGTGCTATGAGTGCAAAGAACCTGGGCATTACAAGAATGATTGCCCCAAACTTCAAAAAGAAAAACCCAAGAAGAAGTTTAACAAAAAGAAGAAGGTTCTGATGGCAACATGGGATGACTCAGATGAATCTGAATCATCTTCTGAATCAAAAGAAGAATGTGCTAATGTTGCACTGATGGCCAACACAGAAGATCAGGAAGAAGGAACTTCAGGATATGAATCAGATTCTGAATCTAACGATGACGCTGAAGAGTTAATGGCTAAACTTACTAAAGAAGAACTTATAAAAGTATTATCAGAAGTTCTGAAAAGTTATAACAATATCAAACTCAAATACAAGAAGCTGAAAAGCAGTCTTGAATTTGAGATTGATCTTCTAAAGACAGAACTTGTTGAGCAAAAAGAAATTAATCTGAAAATCAAAAATGACTTTGAAATAACTCAACAAAAATCTGAATCTGAGACTAAGTCATGTGAAAACATTCTAGAAAAATATGACTCTAGCTTTCAGAGATTCCTTACTAAGAGCATAGACAGAAGCAAGATGGCTTCTATGATCTATAGTGTTAGTAGGAACAACAGAAGAGGTATTGGATATGAATCTTGCTCTGGAAGTAATCCAAAATCTGTTGACAAACTTTTCATCAAGAAGACACCTCTGTATTCTCAATTTAAGTTTGGTCACTTAAATGACATTAAACACACAAGCTCTGAGAAGAATACTTATGTGTTTAAACCCAAGGCAAGTCAGAATAAACATTATGTTAAAAAACAGAAGTTTAGACAAACCTACAAATCAACTAACCCCAAAGGACCCAAGAAGATCTGGGTACCTAAAAGTAAAATAATTCATGTTGCAGATGTTCTTAGCAGCAAGGTCAGGACGCCAATCATGGTACCTGGACTCTGGATGCTCACGACACATGACAGGAGAAAAGTCTATGTTCCAAAGCCTGAAACTTAGATCTGGAGGTGACGTGAAGTTTGGAGGGAACCAGAAAGGCAAGATCATTGGATCTGGCACTATTGGAAATGGTAAACTTCCCTCTATTACTAATGTTTTACTTGTTGAAGGGTTAAAGCATAACTTATTGTCCATAAGTCAATTAAGTGACAATGGTTATGATATTACCTTTAATCAAAAATGTTGTAAAGCTATTAGTCAAAAGGATGGCTCTATCCTATTTAGTGGTAAGAGGAAAAACAACATTTATAAAATAAATCTTTCAGAACTTAAAGTTCAGAATGTTAAATGCCTCTTGTCTGTTAATGAAGAGCAATGGGTATGGCACAGAAGATTGGGCCATATTAATATGAGACGTATATCTCAGATTAATAAACTTAATCTTGTCAGAGGACTTCCTAATCTGAAGTTCACCTCAGATGCTCTTTGTGAAGCATGCCAAAAAGGGAAGCTTTCAAAATCATCTTTTAGATCAAAAAATGTTGTTTCTACTTCCAAACCACTAGAATTACTTCATATTGATCTGTTTGGACCAGTGAAAACTGCATCCATCAGAGGCAAGAAGTATGGATTAGTCATTGTTAATGACTATAGTAGATGGACATGGGTAAAGTTCTTAAAACACAAGGATGAGACACATTCTGTGTTCTTTAACTTCTGCAAGCAAGTCCAGAATGAAAAAGATTTCAAAATAATAAAAGTCAGAAGTGATCATGGTGGTGAATTTGAAAATAAATATTTTGAAAAATATTTTTTTGAAAATGGCATTGCTCATGATTTTTCCTGTCCTAGAACTCCACAACAAAATGGGGTTGTAGAGAGGAAAAACAGAACTCTGCAAGAAATAGCCAGAACCATGATCAATGAGACAAATCTGGCAAAACACTTTTGGGCAGAAGCAATCAACACAGCCTGTTACATTCAGAATAGAGTGTTTGTAAGACCTCTTCTGGAGAAGACTCCATATGAACTGTGGAAGAACAAAAAGCCTAACATTTCATATTTTCATCCTTTTGGATGTATTTGCTATATGTTAAATACTAAGGAAAATCTGAACAAGTTTGATTCCAAAGCACAGAAGTGTTTCATGCTTAGATATTCTGAACGCTCTAAAGGCTACAAAGTATACAACACTGAGACACAGATTGTGGAAGAATCTATTCATGTCAGATTTGATGATAAGCTTGGCAATAAAAAGGCAAAGCAGTCTGAAAACTCTGCAGATAGAGAAGTAGTGTTCATTGACTCTGATGTCCCAGAAGAAGACAAAGCTCAAGTGAAGGAACCAGATGCAATGCCAGATGCTACTCCTTTAACTTCTCAGATGAACAATCTAAACATTTCTGAAGAATCAACTATTAGAGGATCATCATCCAGAATTAAAGCTTCTCATCTAGAGGATGTCATTATTGGAAAGAAGGATGATCCCATCAGAACAAGATCCTTTCTAAGATCATCTGAAGCATCACTATTTGGACTAGTGTCAGAAATTGAACCATCTTCTGTAGATGAAGCTCTGCAAGACAATGATTGGATTATTACCATGCAAGAAGATCTAAATCAATTCACCAGAAATGATGTATGGGATCTAGTTCAAAGACCACAAGGATTTAATATAATTGGTACAAAATGGGTCTTCAGAAATAAGCTAAATGAGAAAGGAGAAGTTGAAAGAAATAAGGCAAGGCTTGTAGCTCAAGGGTACAGTCAACAAGAAGGTATTGATTACACTGAAACTTATGCTCCAGTGGCAAGGTTAGAATCTATACGCCTTCTTATTTCATTTGCTGCACAAAATAACATCACTCTGTATCAGATGGATGTTAAAAGTGCATTTCTTAATGGTATTATAGAAGAAGAAGTTTATGTCCACCAACCTCCTGGTTTTGAAAATGAAAAATTTCCAGATCATGTTTTCAAATTAAAGAAATCTCTGTATGGTTTAAAACAAGCTCCCAGAGCATGGTATGGGAGATTGAGCAATTTTCTTTTGGAGACAAATTTCATCAGAGGCAAAGTGGATACAACACTCTTTTGTAAATCAATTAAGAAAGATCTTCTAATTTGTAAAATTTATGTGGATGATATAATATTTGGATCTACCAATACTATGCTGGGAAAGGAGTTTGCTACATGTATGCAGGCAGAATTTGAAATGAGCATGATGGGAGAACTCAGATTCTTTCTAGGAATCCAAGTCAATCAAACTCCAGAGTGCACTTACATACATCAGACCAAATATGTTAAAGAACTTCTGAAGAAATTTAACATGACTGATAGTAAGCTAGCAAAGACTCTCATGCATCCAACTAGCTCACTTGGCAAAGAAGAGGTAAGTAAGAAAGTAGACCAGAAGCTCTACAAAGGTATGATTGGTTCTCTTCTTTATCTAACTGCTTCTAGACCTGACATATTGTTCAGTGTATGCTTGTCTGCTAGATTCTAATCAGATCCTAGAGAATCACACTTGACAGCTGTCAAGAGGATTCTAAAGTATCTGAAAGGTACTTCTAATGTGGGTTTGTGTTACAGAAAATCTGATGATTTCAAATTAGTTGGATTTTGTGATGCTGACTACGCTGGAGACAGAGTGGAAAGGAAAAGTACTTCTGGAAGTTGTCAATTTCTAGGAAGAAATCTAATCTCTTGGTACAGCAAGAAGTAACCCACAATTGCACTTTCAACCACAGAGGCAGAATACATTGCTGCTGCTGGATGTAGCATGCAGATGCTCTGGATGAAAAGTCAACTAGAAGATTATCAAATATTTGAAAGTAACATTTCTATCTTTTGTGATAATACTTATGCTATATGTTTGTCTAAAAACCCTATTTTACACTCTAAGGCAAAACATATAGAAATTAAGCATTATTTCATCAGAGACTATGTTCAGAAGGGAATCATAAATTTAGCCTTTGTTGATACAGATCATCAATGGGCAGATATTTTTACAAAACCCCTTGTTGAAGATAGATTCAAATTTATTCTGAAAAATATTGGTATGGATTTTTGTCCAGAATGATATTTGTCAGAAGCAAATTTTTACAGATGCAAAAATGCCTAATGCTCTGAAGTAATTCTTCTGATTGCCTATTTATTCTATTAATTTGATTTTGTGAAACTCTGAACTAACAATCCTTAGAGGGTCTAAACGTTGGTTAACGTTTCATTTCTCAAGAGAATTCAGAACACATGCAAGCAAACACATGTCACACCAAATCTGCAAAGGTGGCGTGTACATTACTGAAGAGACATTTGAGGTGAAGTTTAAATAGTGAAAATCTTGATTTTCCCCCCAATTTGTCAGAAGCAATAAATGCTTGAAATGATTTTTATTCTTTTCATTTAATGCTTGTTTAAACGTGCAAAATCTGACTGTTTGTATGCCTACTTAATTTAGTATAAATACATCTCTTCTCTTCACTTTCACACTTTTCACATCTTAGAAATTATATGCATTTTCATCTTCTCTTCTCTCTGCATAAAAACCCTAAGCGTGTGACAAAACCATCTTCAATGGCAACTTCATCATCAACAGCTGCACAATTCCAATCTTCAATGGTTGCAGTTACATCTACTAACATGGGTGTTGCTCCTTATTCTCCATCAAAAAGAACTCTGTTAACCCCTGTTGAAAAACTGGAAGTTTTGTGTGAATCAATGGTAGAATTTGATTCACTTGCAGAAAATGGCTTTGAGTTTCGTTCCATCATTGATGCTCAAGGATGGGTAAAGTACTTTGATAGACTCTTTGGACCAGTTTACCCCATCCTTGTGAAAGAGTTCTGGATCCATGCTTCAATTTACCCTAAGTTTATCCTATCTTCTGTACTGGGCAAAGAGATTATAATCACAAAAGATCTGATCAGAAAGCTTATTGGATATGAAGAAACAGATGGTGTTTCACACTTGCCAGCTGGGCGTGTGGATATGGATGAAGTGTATGAAGAAGTGATGACTACTGGTCAAGCTTCTAACAAGTTCAAGGATCTGAAGCCTGACTACAAGATCTGGGCTAAGATCTTCATGGGATGCATTCACCATAGGAAGTCAACAAACTCTCCAGACTATGTCAATAATGAACAACTCTATTTCATGTATTGCCTCAGTCAGAGCACCAAGGTAGATCTTCCATATATTCTCTTTATGCATCTTTGGAACCATATAAATGCCTCTAGAGAGTATGTGAAAGAAAAAGGACAGAAGATCAGAACCTGGATTCCTTTTGGAAGGTTAATCTCAGATCTTCTAACTGAGAATGGATTGGTTTCTGCTCTGTACGCTGCTGGAGTTACAGAGGAATTGGAACTCATAATGGGAAAGCCTTTGAATGCCAAAAGTCTTCAGAGACTTAAAATAGTGGATGAACTCACAACAGCTCCTAAGAAGCTGAATGTTTCTGAACTAAGTAAGAAGAGGATTCCTATAGATGATTATCCACTGTTCTTTGCTAAAGAACCAAGGCACATTGTTGTGATGTACATTGATGAGTGTAAGAAAGAAGGAAAGCCTGTTCCTGCAAACATAATACAGCTAGCAAGACAACCACTACCTGATGTAGGAGAAGAAGAAGAACAACTACAAAGAAAGAGGACTCAGCCAGAAGCAGAAGCTGCACCTGCTCAGAAGAAGATCAAGATTGCTGAGAAGCCACAGAAGCTCTTAAAGAGGAAAGAATCTGGAGACACTTCTTCTGTACCAGCCAAGAGAATCAAAATCAAAGGTACTAAATCTTCTGTATCTTCTACAAATATTGTTGTTTTAAATGATTCAAATATTAAGTCTATTCCAAAACCACCCTCTACACAAATTACTTTTGTTACTGCTCCTATTTCCACTTCACCACAAAAACAATCATTTGTTCCAACACCAATCCCAACAAAGACAATTCCAACTCTAAAAGTCTCTGTACCACAATCAACTCAACCAAAAATTCAAATCAAACAGTTTGTACCACAAAAACAACCTTCTCAAAAACAACCCACAGAACAACAACAACAAACACCAAAACCATCTGTTCAACAAAAATCTTCTGAACCACTTAAACAAAAGCCACCTGAACAACAAAAGCACCCACAAGAAAAACAACCAGAAAAACCACAAGAACCTCTACCAGAAAAAGCCTCTGAAAATTAACCACCATCAGATAATCCTTCATCAAAATAATCTGAACCCACTGCATCTGTACCGGTTATTTCTGAACCTACAAAAATAACTTTTGTTCCAATTTCATCTGAACCAATCATAATTCCATCTGATTCACCTACCTCAACACAACCATCAAAACCCTCTGAAATTCCTTCAGAACCAACCAATACTTCTGAACCACACATTCCTGAGACAGAAGTTCTTGATGTCACACCATTAAAAATTGTGTTTCAAGTATCTTCTACATCCTGCACACCAACCACCTCATCCAACTCCTCAGAATCTGACATCCACCCAGACTTTCTAATCTCTCCAACTCATAGAGACTTTGAGGTAAACCAACCAGAACCCATTATACCTTCTAAAGCCTCTATTCCAGATCCTATTCCCACACCTGCACCATCATCTGAAATACTGATTCCCAATTCTAACCCAAGATCATTTATTTCCTGTGCACAAGTTTCATCACTATTTCATAATCTAGCTTATGGTTTCAAACTCAAAGACTTTTATGACAGAGTTGAGCCATCTGACCCTATCACCCCTCTGAAACCCAAACTCACAATGACCCTTCCATCTGTGATTCTCAACTATATAAAATCCATGTCAGATGTAGGTTCATTAGCAACTATATCTTGTTCTGCTAAATCCGATAAAGTTGTTGCTTCAGCTATACCAATTTCATCTGATAACAATGTTGCTTCTGATGAACCTCCCAAATCTGCTTTCCAACCCTTCTCAAATAAACCCTTTGATGTGGTTCCCTTTCACACCAGAGCAAAACCTCATCTGTTGAATGCCTTAAACAGATCCAAAGAAAAAGCTCATGAAATTCCCTTCATTCCATACTATCCTCCTCCTCTGATCTCTATTTAGAAATCCATTTTTCCACCAACTCCCCAACCAAAACCAATAACTCTGGAAACTCTGTTACATCCTAAGCCCAGACTTAATGTTAATCATTTATTTCAAACTTTTTTGCAAGAAATACAGTTGTATTTAGGTACTGTTCAGAAGAAGTGCTTAGCAACAATGGATGCCAAAGAATCTGATGTCATCTAGAATGGATTCATCAACACATTCAACTCTGTGGCCTCTAATCTGAAGAACATATGTTCTGATGATGCGAAGCTCAGATTTGCTGAAGCTGCAAGAACTCTGTTCTGGACTGTCAAGAAATCTGAACCTCTGCTCCTTACAGATGCTCCTCCATCATCAGAAGAAACTACTGACCTTGCATCTGAGGACAATCTGTTGGCTATGACTCTGGTAGACTTGCCTTCTAGCTCTAATGCTCCAGACTCTACAGAAGCAATGGAAATTGACTCTGTTCAAGCTCCAGAACCTGATCATACTTCTTTATCTAAGATAAAGAAAGAACATCCAGATTTTGAGGATAAGATTGCTGCTCTGGAAGCTGGTCAATCTGAGATCAAGTCTTGGATGACAAAACAGGATAAGAAGTCTGAGGACATGACAGAGTGGATGTCATAGCAAGATCAGAAAAATGAAACAATGGCTAAGTGGATGTCCAAGCAAGAGCAGTCCTCCTCTGAGATTACAGATCTATTGAAGATGCTTTTGTCCAAACACTCTTAGATTTTCATTTTTTTTTCATTCTGATGTTTTTGCATCTGATGTTTTTGCTTATATACTTCTTGATATATCTTCTAATGCATGTACTATTGATCTGAACTTATTGAATGAATCAAAGTTTTTTTCCACTGAATTATCTTATTTACTGTTTCCTTTTATTTGTCTCTTTAAAGTTTTTTACTTTTTGCTTATGACAAAAAAGGGGGAGAAAATATAGACCTGAACTGTTTAATTTAACTTCACCAGAATGAAACTTCAGACATATCTATTCTATCTAACATTTAATCTAAGTATTTCAGAACATTTGATAAGTATACTCTATAAAAGAAACTCTGAGTCTCTCAGATCATTTGACTATTATCAAACTCTGAATCTTAAATCTGCAAGACATTCTGACTTTCAAATGTTAAAAGAACAAACAAGATCTAACTCTGAAGATTACTCAAGACAAAAGGGAAGTTTCTATTCCTTATCTGTATTTAACTCAGGGGGAGATTCATCATCTCAGGGGGAGTTATAATTTTAATATTTTCATTTAAACAAAATTTCTGATGTTTTTGTCATCATCAAAAAGGGGGAGATTGTTAGAACACAGATTGGTTCTTAATAATATTTCTATGTTTTGATGATAACTATTAGGAAATTTTGTATTTAAGAATTATATACTCTAAAATTTTCTTGAGAGTTTTTATTGCGGATAGTGAAGATATTAACACTCCAGAAGCAAATCAGAATTGAATACAAGAAATTAGCTAGACTCTGTAGCGCCAGATGCATATATTAGAAGATTCTGATTGCTGCCAACAGAAGATTCTGAGCGTAGCCTCCAGAAGATTCTGAAGCAGAAGCTCCAGAAGAATCTGAAGCAAGTCAGAAGAATCTAAAGCAAGTCAGAAGCATCTGAAGCAAGTCAGAAGCATTTGAAGCAAAGAAGAATATTGTATGAAGAGTTTTTCAAAGCATAGTTTCTACAGAAGATTCTGAAAGTACTAAAGCTGCCAGTACTGAAGTTCTTCTCAAATATGCTCTGATATTTAACATGCTGAAATCACACCTGCTGCAGAAGACTCTGATCCAGCAAGCTCTGATCATCATTAGAAGACTCTTACCCAATTAGACTCTGATGAACTTGCTGAAAACTGAAGAAGAAATATTCAAAGATTATATCCGTTGGAGTAAACCAAACATCTCTTTCCTTATTTATGCTAGACACAAGAACACAGACAAAAAGGATTTTTCTATGCTTTCTTCTTCTAGGAAAGGTCACTTGATGTGAAGACAAAAAAAAGGGCTCAGACCTTTTGGACACTTTTCTCAACGTGCAGCTTACCTTGAATCAGTTGCCTATAAAAGCAAGATTCCACCAAATTCTTCAGTGAGACGTTTTGCTGAAAAGAAATTAAAAACATTCAAGCTCTCATACTTTCATATTCATTCTAAGAATTTATTTCATTGTACTTAAACTTAAGAGAAATATCACAGTTGTGATAAAAGCTTTTTAGAAGCATTCTTACTCATGTAATAGTTTTACATTGATTGTAAAAGATTTCCTTAAGAGAATCCAGTTGGGATCAGTAGCTCTTGAGAAGACTAAGAACAGTTGTTCTTAGGTGTTACTATTGTAATTTGTTTGATTAAATAGTGGATTAAGTCCTTGATTGAGAAAGGCAAATCACTCTAGGAAGGGTGGACTAGAGTAGTTGAGTTCAACGAACCAGGATAAAAATACTTGTGTTTTAATTTATAAGTTTTAATCTTTCATACTTATTCAACCCCCCTTCTAAGTATTATCTCACCTTCAGATATATGTATGTGACACGAGTTAGAATTCTTTTGAGAAGAGTTCAAGAATGAAGTAGAAGGAAACAATTCGAAAAGGTATTAAAACCATATGAATTCTTCGTTGTGGTAAATACTTATTTAAAGAATATAATGATCATTTAAATTGTATCATGTTTGGCATTGTTCGATGTAATATAGTTGAATTATATCTTTGTGACTCTTTTTTATAAATTATTTTACATACAATTATTCCTATCCATAACCAATTCCATTTTCAGTAATCATAGTGACACCATATTTGATATGGAGGTAAGAGTACCTAATTTGTCTTTATGGTCATCTAGGTTGTAAAGTTTATTAAGTAAACTTGATCACAATCTAGATGAAGATGTATTTACGGATTTATCCTAATGGAAATAAGAGACACATATTCTATAACACGTTATGCGACATATATGTTTTGTTGCTAGAATTGAAGTCTTCCATTAGAGATAATATGTATCTAAAGGATTCAATGGAAGTGATGTAGAACTTGAAGAAATTCAAGCACCATAAAATACATATCTTCATGAGAATGGAACATGAACCAATTCAACAAGGGAGTTTTGTTGTAGAATTGGTTTGTGTGGCACAAGATACGGAAAAAGCATACAAGTTGTCTATATCCATTTATGGATTAAAGAAAACTTCTTGGAATTAAATTATTTTATTAATGAAGTTTTGTGAAAACTTAGATTAATAAATTTTAAGTTTAAGTCTTGTGCACACAAGAAGGTTAGTGGGAGTATTTGCATTAATCTAGTATAGTATGTAGGCGACATACTGATCATTAAAACAAATTCCCTACAACACCAATGTAGGACATGGTTAAGGAAATGGTTTTGATGAAATGTTTGGGCGAGGTTTCCTAAAAGGTCAGGAATCAGAATCTATAGAGATAGATTGTTGATGAATCTCAATCTTAGCACAAGTACATATTCTGATGAAGTTTTGAGACACTTAATATGCATAATATCACATTAAGATTATTGCATGTGTGGCATAATATTTTGTCTAATAGACAATGTCTTACCTCATTAGATGAGAAAAAGGACACCATGATATGTATTGCACTAGATGCATCGTATGCTATGAGCATAAATAATAAGTACTAAAATGATTGAAATGTTCATCACTAGATCACTATCAAGATGGTATGTGGATATCTTAAAAGGATTTGGTGTTCCTATCTTGAGAGTAGATGAGAATAATCATTATAAAGGAATTACAATGATGTTATTCTAAAATGTATGAAATATATATTCATATCATAGTATAAATTAAATGTTATGCTTGGATGACAACTATATAAGTTAAAAAAGGCTTCAGACAGTTGTCGTTTCTAGTACAAAGGCCAAATATATATGATTTGGATCACTTTTATAACTCTTGGGAAGAAAGTTTTATTTCTTGTATTGCAGATCCTATTGATCTCATTCACGATAATAATGAGTTAATCTTGCAAGATCAGAAAACTAGATCTCACTAGCGGTCCATGTATATATATTTTGACACTTCAATTTATTTGGATAGAAGATCGAAAGTTGAAATTGAAAGAGGTGCATATTACCAACATAGGAAAGAGTTCCTTATACCCTAATAAAGTATCATGCTTAAATATTGTTTGACGCACACAAAGGGCAGATAGATGTTAAGTTAATATTTGATTGGCTTTAGTGCTAGTGGGAGATTGTTGGAGTAAACTCTAATAGCCCATCAATATTGGCTTAATATGCTTTTATATTATGACCTTGATATATATCGGTTGTTAATATATATAATTATTGGGCATTGTATTTATTGTGTTATTTGTATATGATATAATAAAGTCCTTAGAATAATTAATGAACTATTAAATGTGACTTAATCGTGAGACCTCATTAAACATAAGGACGTTATTCTTAAATTATTTGTAGTCAAGCTTTATTGTCAAATAGGACAACAATAATGCATAGAGACTATTATGTGAGTAGACGGATGATTGGATCGCACAAGTCAGGGATATGAGATATCAAGTCTTCATGTAGGTATAAATAATAGGAGTAGTATTTATACTGGATTGACCCACCATGAGAATACTTTTATTATGTAAGTGTCATAAGTTATTCTCATACTTATCGTGACGTATTCCACCATTCGACTTGAAACCACTATGGACCCTAGATGTGGAGTCGAGTACTTTATTGCCAAACAAACATTGTCCATAACAGGATAACCATAAAGGTGGTATATGGGTACTTTACAAATCATGATGAGGGACATGAGTGACCTAGATGGGATTTGCCTCTCCTACATATACGGGAGTAATATCTGTGGGACCTTTGATAGAGTATGACTGTAAAATGTATGGTTGTGCTTAAATAAGTCGATATGAGATATTGAACTTATGTGTTGTTATCAAGTATACTCGAGGATCAAGGAATAAAATATTAGACCATACAAGGGTGACACATTATATGCCTTGTGTTCAATATAGATATAAGGGCAAAAGGGTAACTCTACATATGATTATTATGACATAAATGTTATGTTAGATCACACGACATTCTCGTCACTTGGGTATCTGTGATGTGTTCCTATATACCGCTCACTGTTTATAATATTAAATAGATAATTTAATATTATTGTCAACGTTACAAGAACCTATAGGGTCACACGCATAGAGTACTGATAGTGGAATTGACGATTAAATTAAATAAGATTTAATTTAATTATGTGTTAATATTATTCAAATCGTTTAATACATTAGCACATATATAATTTATTAGATTAAATTTGATTTAATTAAATAAATGAGAATTGACAGTTGTTAAATTAAATATGATTTAATTTAATTAATAGTTTATTTTATTTAATAAAAAAAGGTTTAATTAAATATAAATAATATCTATTTAATTAAAATAGTTTTAATTAAATAAGGTTGTGATTATTTTGGAAAAGCCCAAAATAAGAGCATTAGGGTTTTAATAGCTCTCTATAAAAAGATGAGCTATTTTTCCCTAACAATCCTAATTTTCAATTTTCTCAGAACAAGAGATGGCTAGCACCGCATTCCACTTTGTGCTCGCGTGGACTTCGTAGAGACGATGGTATTTTCCATGTTCATGATCAAAGTTAAAGCACGCTTCAAGAGGTAACTCAAAATCCTTATTCTGTGTTTGATTTGTGATTAATGGTTTAATCTAGATTTGTTCATCGAGATTATTCCGCTAAGAGGGTTAAACAAATAAAAAAAATCCCTCTTAAATCCCAACAGTAACCGGTTACCCTGCTTTAGGTAAACGGTTACCAAAATGAAGATTTCTATTTTTTGTATGCTAGATGTGTGGAAAGTAGGTGTTACCAGTTACCCTGCTTTAGGTAACCAATTACCAACACGAAACTTGGCTTTTTCCTATGTTTTGGATGCATCGGCTTACAAGTGTAAGAAAATGAGTATGTTGCATCAGTGTTTCTAATTGTGTATTGTATATGATATGGTTTTGTAGGTCTAGCACATGGTAGGAATAACGTTTTGGCAAGTTATTTTGGTCCTGAAGAAACTTGAAGATTTATAAGCTCAAACATGGAAGACTCAAGAAGGGATGAAACAAATAGGGTCTAGGATAGTCAATTGACTTTGGTTAACTATTTGACCAAAAAGCCAACAGTTGAGCAAAAGTCAATTGTAGGTCAAATGATGAAAAATCATGTAATTGTTTTTTTACTTTTTGTAATGGAATGTTGAAAATTTTTGTAATGAAATGGCCCTTTTGATATGAATTATGTCTTGTGTTTTGAGAAAAATAGTTTCTCTACAAAGCTTGATTTGAATATTTCAACATGTACTTGAATGAACTTGAATGCATCTTGAATTTGAAAGAATGAATCCTGATTTCTTTTACTTGACTTTGAATCACAAAGCCTTGTCATGAATCCATGCCAAATGGCTAGTGAAATAGTGTATTAAAAAGCCCATAAAGAAATTAGCCAATCAAACTTCCAATCCATAATCAGATCCAATGCCATGATGTAGTCCACACGATCCACAAATATCATAGACCAACATTAAGGTTCCAAAGCTTTAAGCCCCAAAGAAATGATCATCACCAGTCAAATGTAGCACCAAGATACCATAGGCTTGATTCTCAAGAACACCATAAAAAGAACCATAACCCAAGGAGTTTTCCAAGTTATTTGATATAAATCAAACACTTGTGCCATGAATAATAACCTTTGGATCAATGATGCTTGTTTAAAAATGAAATTGTAAATGAATATACTAAATGATTATGACTATATAGATGAATTAAGGATCAAAGGTCATATGGAAATTAGAAAGAAGGCAGGGTAAAATAAATACAATCTCACCAAGCACAAAATAAATAAACCTAAATTTTTTTTGCTCTTGCAATCTATCACAATGATACTTTTACTTTGTAAAATATCATGATACTCTACTTAAACATAGAGTGTTTCATAACAACGTTTGGGTTTCTTGTGGATTCATTACTCTCAAATATGCTATATTATGAATGCTTTTGTAATGAGGGTTTCACGAGGATCACTAATGGCACTATCTTGACTGTTGATACTCATCAAATGGACGGTGAAGAAACTTAATAAACACACTTATATTTTACCTCAGTTATCATTCAAAACTAAGATAAAATGTGTTTCTTTTTAAATTAAAAAAAAAACAATAAACTATGTTCCATCCCAAACCACATACCTCTCAGTTTATGTTAAAAACCTAGGGGAAAAGCTTTTTTTTTTATATTTACATTTTTTACACATAATATTAAAATAAATTACTTAAACAAATCAAAAGTTTGACAATGGATTCTTGGAGAGCAACCTAGACGATTTATATGTTCCAAATAAGAGAATTTTTTTTATATTTACATTGTTTTTTAGATTTCTGAGAAGTTATCTCTGTTCCAACCAAGAGAAAATTTTTTTGTTCTTGCAATTCATTCCGGAGAGATTTCATTATCTTGAGAAAATGTTTTCATGACAAATTCTTTCGCATGAAAAAGAAATGAATGATTGTGTTTAGGAATAAATTATCAATGTTATCAATCGAGGAAAGCAATAAATTTCTCAATATTTTCTTTGATTGACAACATAGGAAGGTTATTTCATAAATAACATCAATATCAGTATGTGAGATAGATTGTAAGGGCATAAAAAAATATTTTTTTCAAGATTGAAGAACATTGGAGATTTTTTCTGTCTTGTAATCCATCCCAAAGAATGATGCGCAAGACTTTGGAGCGGCGCATATGAGTTAAATTTAGGGTAAAATCTAATTAACGAGTGCATTTATAGTAAAATATGATAATTTAATCCCTCGATTATTAAATATAACCGAAAAAATAGATCATTAAGTTAAAAGTTAAAAATAAAATAAAAAGAAGACACCATTTTTAAATAAATAAAAACATAAACTGCTGATGTTGGAATTCGAAGCGTGTCTTGAAATATTGATCCACTCAATTTTATTTTTTAACCGAGGAAATATGTGGTATTTATTAAAAAAGAATATAAAACATGTACGCCTTAAGTTGTGACCTCAGTTTTAGGTAGGGTGAGGTGAAAGTTTTGTCATGAAATGTAAGGGAGACAATGATCCCTACCTCTATGGGTGACAAGGATCTCCCTTAGGTGTCCAACATTTTGATTGCCTCTGTGGGTGGCATGGATCCCACTTAGGGATCCAACGTTTTGATCGTCTCTATAAGCGACAAGGATCCTTCTTAGGGATCCATAATTTTGATCACCTGTATGGGATGCATGGATTGCACTTAGATATCCAGCATTCTGATTGCCTATATGGGCGACAAGGATCTAATAATGGACCATTATTTTGATTGCCTCTAAGGGTGGAAAGGATCCCATAGGGATCCAATGTTTTTATCACGTCTATGAGCGGTAAGGATCCAACATTCTGATCGCCTCTATGGGTGGCATGGATCCCACTTAGGGATCCACCATTTTTATTACCTTTATAGGCGGCGAGGATCCTATAGGGATTCATCATTTTGATCTCCTCTATGAGTGGAAATGATCACTCTTAGAGATCCAGCATATTGATCGCCTCTATGGGTGGCAAGGATCTCACTTAGGGATCCATCATTCTGATTGCATATATGGGTGGCAATGATCCCATAGGGATATAACATTTTGATAGCCTATATGGGTGGCATGGATCCCACTTAGGGATCCATAATTTTGATTGCCTATATCAATGATCTCAGGGGAATATAACAATATGATCGCCTCTATGAACGGCAAGGATCACTCTTAGAGATCTAGCATTTTGATCGCCTCTATGGGTTACATGGATCTCACTTAGACATCCAGGATTCTGATCTCCTATATGGCCGGCAAGGATACCATAGGTATGCAATGTTTTTATTTCCTATAAGGTAGACAGGGATTCCATAGGTATTTAAAGTTTTGATCACCTCTATGGGCAGCAAGGATGCCTCTTAGGGATCCAGCATTTTGATTGCCTCTATGGGTGGCATGTTGGATCCTTATGAGATCCTTGCCACCCATATAGGCGATCAAAACAATGGATCATACAACCCGGACTCTGACTTATCTCATACACGCCAACCAGACATTTATTTTCTACGGGTACTCGACATCCCGACTTTCCATGCGCGACTTTAGGAATTCCGAAATGTACATATATATATATATATATATATATATATATATATATATATATATATATATATATATATATATATATATATATATATATATATATATATATATATATATATATATATATATATATATATATATATATATATATATATATATATATATATATATATATATATATATATATATATATATATATATATAAAGTATCCCTTCGTGCGTAACGGTTACAATGTAGCTCAGTGGTTGTCTATGAGTTACAGAAAATGATGAAGAAGATGTTACATGAAAGTAATGAGGACAACGAACGTTATCGCTGCCATTTAAACATGGGACTTGAAGGGATATTTCTTAAATGATGGAAAACACATATATACAATCACTTATGGAAAACAACTATGGACAAGTATGTACAAAGCTTAAAAACATAAAAATTATTGCAATGCAATTCAATATCAAAACATATCCCCGACAACAGCGCCATTTTATTGAAGCAGTAAAGCGGCAAGCAAAAATTAATGTATTACCCAGTTTTGTTGTCTCCACAAGGATCGGTGCGAGGTAAAGAATGTCATAGATAATCTCTACGTCTTTAAGCTTGGGTTTGAATGGTTTTAAAGAGTAAGATACAAAAGAAAACTAAGACAAGAAAATAAATACATTCTTAAGACATGAGAAAACTCGTCAGGAGTTGTATTTAGTTCTATCCAAAATGTACTAATAAATCTATCGATCAAATGAACGCAACCTAAATCACTCGTCAAAAACCCCATGTATCACTCACAAACAGAGGTTATGTCTAACGGAAATTTCGGGAAATCAACCGCATTCTCTCAAAGGTGATGTCTCACGCGACGAAACAACACGAAGCATTAAGATTCGACACACACGTGAATATTAGACCGCTTCCCACAGCCAATAGACGCACGTCTTAGTCGAGTTTGAAAAGTATATGTCTATAGCGAATCAAACCCATTAAGATAAAGATTAAATCAAAGATGACATCAATTAAGAGTTGTAAAAGAGATTTTATACAAAGATCCATAAATATACATACAATCAAGATAAACTTACATACAAAACCCAACAAATGAAAAATACAGAGAAAAAGGAAGAAGAACATCAATCTCACAGTTTGTTAACTCTGACTGGAGTAGATTCGACTCCGAATTGTTAAGATGTACCCTCCAATGTTGTTTCTAAGCTAGTCTACTTACAAAATATGTTTGATGAAGTTGGGGTTAAAATTTCTCACAACATAACCTAAAAAATGCTGAAAAGTGACTTAAATTGGGGCTGAAATGACACGAACCACGGTAAGCGCGCTATGAGGGCGCTTAGCGCCATCAGCAAAGCCACAATTCATGTTTTCTTCATAACTTTCAAATTATAACTCTGATTGACACACGGTCAGAATCTTTGGAAAGCTTATCCAATGCTCTATACAACAATGACAAAATATCCTTGCATGAATACCTACAAAAATGAGATAAACTAAAATTAGAAAGAATTAAATTTATTACAATCGCGCTAAATGCGATCTCACTTAAAATATCGTTAAACCTCCTTAAAGCACACTAAGCACGGTCCTGCTCGCGCTAAGCGCGGTCAAGGATCCTAAGCCACTGTCTCTTAATCAAAATCACGCTGAATCTGCACTAAAAAACGCGCTAAGCGCGAGTGACGGTAATTTGTTGGTCAAAACTGCATTTTGAAGCATCTCTCTTGACTCAAATCGATCCATACTTCAACCATGCATTACTACCTATAAAAACAGATGAAAAATTGTCAAACTCAACAATATGTACACAAAAACGCATATTACACACTATAATGTAAACTATACAAAATGTACACAAAAAAGGGGGATTATTAACGGAAACCTAATTAATCAAGCCAATAAGTGTCAATTTTTCACACTCAAAATCAATATATTTTAGTATTTAACAACTCTCCCCAAATTAAACTTGTTTGTCCTCAAACAAGAATCGAACAACTCAAAGAAGTAAAAGTAACAACCAAGCAATCACGACTCAACAATTTTCGAAAAACAAAAACAAATGTATGGTTCAACACAAAAATGTACATGCAAAGCAAACTTACCACTAAACTACAACAATAACATGAAAATGAAACAACCCCTAAATACAAAGCACATGTCAAAAATTCTAAGACAATAAAATGTTCAAAAATGAATCACACATAGCACACACTTCATTGGTAGATGAACCAAAAAAACACGAGGGGCTTAAATCTCACACAACTATCAAGCTAACAACAAGTTAAATTATGCATTCATCAAGAAAAAAACTCATATTGAACAATATAAAAGCAAAAATCACATGGGCTTTAAGGGTTGTAATGTGGCTTGGGTAACAAACAATTGTTTTTCTCAAGGTAAAAGAAACAAAAACTTGCCTAATCAAATGAGAGTGATCATTTCTCACAATCTCAAGTACTCACAAATTTCAATCACTTTTTTCTCTTTTCCAAATTGTTACACCATTCCACACAACTTATTAGCACGACATTATTCTATTTTTTTCTTTTTCACTTCTTTTTCCTTTTTTCCTTTTCTTTTCTTTTTCACTTTTTTTTCAAACTTTTTTCTTTTTCTCAACCTCATAGCAACCAACTTTTTCTCCCCAACTCGAATACAACCACACATAGTGACATGAATGCTCCCAAACTTATTAAGCAAGGGTTAAAAAACCTCAAATAACAAGTCATGATTATAGTTCAAGGAAAAGTATTATAATCCGTACAAAAATGAAGTTAACACCAACATGGATTCTAGCAAAGGCTCAAAGAGGGTAAGCAAATTCTCACTCACTCACAAGATAGATTGACTATTTGGTCAAGTGGTTATGCTCAAAATAAAACAAAATGACTTGATCCTTTTAGTGCTATCATACAAACCAACACAAATACAAGATTAAACATAATAAAACCGAGTTAAACAAGAATATTGGTCTCCTGCATAAAGTAAACAATGAAAATCTCCTCACAAAAAGGGTTTTGCTCTAAAGTGATTTAAAACTGAACAAGTATGGCAAAAGAATGAATGACATGAAAATTGTACAAATGAAAAGTTTACTAATCATGCTATGTTCTAGAAAGTGATAAATGAGTATCTTGCAAAGTACCAACTTCAAACAATATCAAAACCATACATTCGCAAGTTGAAACGATCAAACTTGGGAAATCACAAAATGCATCATCAAGCTAATCAAAAACAATCTTGAGAGAAAACACAAAAATTATTCTAACAACCTAACGAAATTGAACTAAAACTAACTAAACACAAAGGCCAAAATTGGTGAAAATGGATTGGAAATGAGAGATTTTTCCATACAAAATAGGGCGCGCTAAGCGCGAAAAGGCATGCTTAGTTTTTCAAGTTCTTTCTCAAACATGGTCCATCCATTCTCACTTTATATTAATTATAATACTAAATATAAAATTATACAAACTCAAAAATTGTTGGGTTGCCTCCCAACAAGCGCTTGTTTCACGTCGTAAGCTCGACGCCTTATTTATGTATAAGCTCCTCCATGTTGCTTCGTTCACCAGTAGATACCAAATAAACCTTGCAACACTTGAGCAAATTTAAACCAAAAACAAAAATATGTACATACACATAAACATGGTAGAAAACACATATATACAATCACTTATGGAAAACAATTATACACAAGTATGTACAAAGCTTAAAAACATAAAAATCATCACATTGTGGTTCAATATCAAAACCAATCCCTGGCAACAATGCCATTTTGTTGAAGCGGTAAAGCGGCAAGCAAAAATTAATTTAGTACCCAGTTTTTTTTGTCTCCACAGGGATTAGTGTGAGGGAAAGAATATCGTTCGACAATCTCTACGTCTCTAAGTTTAGGTTTGAATGATTTTAAAGAGTAAGATACATAAGAAAACATAAGACAAGAAAATAAATACATTCTTAAGACATGAGAAAACTCATCAGGAGTTGTATTTAGTTCTACCCAAAATATACTAAAAAATCTATGGATCAAATGCACGCAACCTAAATCACTCGTTAAAACCCCCACGTATCACTCACAAATAGAGGTTATGTCTAACGCAAAGTTCGGGAGATCAACTGCATTCTCTCGAAGGTGATGTCTCACGCGAAGAAACAACACGGAGCATTAAGATTCGACACACATGTGAATATTAGACCGCTTCCCATAATCGATAGACGTGTATCTCAGGTCGAGTTCAAAAAGTATATGTCTATAGCGAATCAAACCCATTAATATAAAGATTAAATCAAAGATGACATCAATTAAGAGTTGTAAAAGAGATTTTATACAAATATCCTATATATATATATATATATATATATATATATATATATATATATATATATATATATATATATATATATATATATATATATATATATATATATATATATATATATATATATATATATATATATATATATATATATATATATATATATATATATATATATATATATATATATATATATATATATATATATATATATATATATATGCATACAATCAAAATAAACTTACATACAAAATCCCAAAAAATGAAAAATACATAGAGAAGAAGGAAGAAGAACACAAATCTCACAGTTTGTCAACTCTGATTGAACTGGATTCGACTCCGAATCGTCAAGATGCACCCTACAATGTTGTTTCTAAGCTAATCTACTTACAGAATGTGTTTGATGAAGTTGGGGTTAAAAGTTTCCAACAACATAACCTAAAAAATGTTGAAAAGTGACTTAAATAGGGGCTGAAATGACGCGAACCACGATTAGCGCGCTATGAGGGCGCTTAGAGCCATAAGCAAAATCACAATTCTTATTTTCTTCATAACTTTCAAATAGTAACTCTAATTGACGTGCGGTCGGAAGCTTTGGAAAGCTTATTCAATGCTTTATACAACAATGACAAAATATCCTTGCATGAATACCTACAAAAATTAGATAAACTAAAATTAGAAAAGAATTAAATTTATTACAACCGCGCTAAGCGTCCTCAGATCTCACTAAGCGCGATCTCACTTAAAATACCGTTAAATCACCTTAAAGTGCCTCAAGGATCCTAACCTACTGACTCTTCATCAAAATCACGCTGAAAAATGTGCTAAGCACAAGTGACAGTAATTTGTTGGTCAAAACTGCACTTTGAAGCATCCCTTTTGGCTCAAACGGGTCAATACTTCAACCATGCATTATTACCTATAAAAATAGATGAAAAATTATCAAACTCAACAATATATTCACGAAAATGTATATTACACAATATAATGTAAAATATGCCAACTCAGTATTTTAGTAAATAAGCACCTCTACTAATGCGGCTGGGGTTTGTCGCGGTGAAATTTGGATGTCAAACTATTGATTAGTTTGAATCTTTATTCATTTGCAACCGATCTTTGATTTGTCCAAAGGAAGGGATAAATATCGAAATTCCCACTATGCAATGCAAATGCAAGTTTTAGAGAGTTATAGGTTCGGGGGTTGGTTAAACTTAGGGAAGGTACTAGCATCCTAAGTTTCTGTAGTACTCTACAGGAACCTCTTGTTTTATGTTTGTTTATTGCTAAGGTTATCTGCTTAAGGTATAAAGGACCTAGGGGTTTATTTCTAAGTATACTCGATAAGATGTTGCATCTTATGCCTACATATCCTTACAGAAGTGGAATCAGAGTATTTGTAGTTCCCCTAAAGGGTTAGAGGAGTTCTTTGACTATGGTCAAAGTTCCTACGGGTTTAGGGTAGTTGATTGATTGATTTTAGGAGAAAATATGATTTATCATTTTAAGGGAGATTTAACAGCCACAAGGTGTAGGAAAATAGTCTTTGCATCGTCTTAAGAGAAGGGCTCAAGTACTCGGATAGGGATCAACGAGGTACGCCTCTGTCTCTCTTAAGGCAAAGTCCATACGGTATTGATTGTATTGATGTGGGGTGGAGATTCTATCTCTCTTAAGATGATTAACATCTTTCTCTATTGTGTTTGAATATTTGAGTTGTTTGTTTTGTTTTCCTATGTTGTAAAGATAATGGCCCTTCCTATGGGGTAGGATCTATCTTAGTCGATCAACTTGAATGGGATCAAGGATCAAGTGGGAGAATGATGCAAATGATATGCACTACACACGATTGTTGAATCATGTGTAGGTTTTTCCTTTGGACGGATGCGATGCGAAAAATGTAAATGACGGTAATGGAAATTGCGGAAGATAAATTGCAGAAAGTAAAGGGCAAATAAGTAAACATACACATGCGCATGAAAGCGCTGAAGTGTGTGAGAGTAAAAGTGTCGTGAATGTGAGTGTGCACGATTAGAAGTATTTTACGCGGTTGATTGATTTCAATTGTCTGATTTGATTAGTTAATGGGAAAGTTGTATTAGTTTGATGAGATTGATTTTATAAAGAAAATTAATTTAATTTTTAGGTGAATTTGACTTTAGAATTTTATTTGATTATATTAAAGAAACTAATTTTGAGAAATTATCTTAGAGGAAAATATGTGAGATTTAGTTTTAAAAAGGTTGTTATTAAAGTTAAATTAATTAAAAAAGGTTTTAATGATAATCACCGAAAACAAGCTAATTATAAAATAGTTTGGTTTTTATTATTTGTCTTATTGAATAAAGTTATATGACATGGTTTTTAAAATAGATAAAATTTGATGAATAGAATAGATTTTTTAAAAAAAAGTTTACTAGTTGTTTAATTAAAAGGTTAATTAAAGTCCATTAGTTAAATTATATTAAGTAAATGGTTATACTAATAAAAAGATTAATTAATTAGTGGTTTACTAAAAAACTTTAATTATTAGTTTAAAGAAAACGATTAATTAATTAAATTATCATATAAATGATTGTTTTAATTAAAAAACAGATTTAAAAAAGTTGTTAAGTGGGGTTAACGGTAGATTAAGGGGGATGATTAGGGATTATGTGTGTTTAGTGGTGTGTGTGTGATTTTAATTATATTACAAATAAAATAAAAAAACAAAAAAAGAAAACGGAACCCTAATTTCCTCAGATTCCCAAATTGAAATAAGAACGCTCTCCCTCCCTCGATCCATCGTCTCCCTCTTCATCACTATGGTTTCGTTTTGCTCTCCCTTTCCGATCCATGACTCTCCTTCATTTTGAACCTGCACTACAAATAAAACATCAAAAAGCTTCAATAATCCTTTGCGCGAATAAGAGGTTACCATGAATTGAGACGGCGTCGGAGGTTCGAGCTGGCGACGCGGTGGTGATTTGTGGGTTCGGAGATGTCTCCGTGATGGCAAATGTCTCTTAACGTAAACGGAGGTTGGCGACTCGTGGAAACGGCGGATGGAGGCGATGACTTATGGTGGAGCGGTCTTGAGGGTGCTTCCGGTGATTATTTGAGGATGGAAGCGCAAGGGTCTAAAGAGATCAGTTTACTTTCGTAATTGTTTTTGTGATTTCAGTTTAGGGCTTCTGTGGATCCATCCTTTTTCTGGATGATGATGTCTTCTTTTTATAGGCTACGTGTGTTGAATACTCATGAATGCTCCAAATCATGATGTCAATTCTTGCTTTGGAAACTAATCAACGATGCAATGATTATGTCGAGAACCTGTTTCCTGCTCAGTTATGTGCTACTCCGATTCTTTCCAAACCTTTGCCGATTTGGTGATGAGATTTCCCCTTTCGGGATTATCCTGCTTTAATGCTGTTGGAAATTTGTCTAAAGAATTAATAGTTGTGTTTTCCTTTCTGTTAAAGAGTCTCACTCTGTCTTTAATGCAGGTAGTTAACACGCCTCAAAGCTCTTGCACAAAACAGGGGTTGTGAATGTGTGGTTGGAATGCTTTTCTTTCAGTCCATCCCATGAAAACGTGAGGAGAAGATTACGAAGATCACAATGACGTAGTTCAAAAGATATCGGTCACAAGGGTCTTAGAGATAAGTGTCTCGGGTTCTTCCTTTTTTGTGCCTCCTTTGGTAATGAAGTCGATAAACTGTGTGATGTTCTTTGTGATTTAGTGTGAACCCGATGTTTCTTCTACATTTCCTGAAACTCATTTAACCTTTCAGTAAAGTTTAATCTACTATATGAGCTCCCACCATCTACAGTTACATCACCATCTTTTTTTCATGTTCATCAGGCATCTGAGGAGGAAATTCATAGTAACCCCCGTAAGGCATTCTATTCAGTTGCTCACGGTTGAAAGAATATGACGGCACAGCTTTTAAATGAGTTTTAGTATCTTAAAGGCTGCACTTTGCTGAGGAAGCAACATCAGAAGACCATACAATGCTTTGAATAGCCATAAATATCTTCCAGGATCAAGAAGCTACAATCTAAGATGAGGAAGCAACATCAGAAGACCATACAAGGAGATTGTTGCCTTTCTTCGATAAGGTTGAATTGCATCATGTGCCGCGGGCAGAAAATCAAATGGCTGACGCTCTGGCCACTTTGTCTTCCATGTACAAGGTCAACTTCTGGAACGAAGCTCCCCGAATTATTATCTCTCGGCTTGACAGGCCAGCTTATGTATTTGCTATTGATGAAGCATCTGACGACAAACCGTGGTATTTTGATATCCTTAATTTCCTGAAGAATAAAGAGTATCCGGTTGGGGCATCCAGTCAAGATCAGAAGACTCTCAGGAGATTAGCGGGTAATTTCTACTTGAATCCGGATGGCGTCTTATACAGAAGGAACCACGATTTGGTGGTGTTGCGTTGTGTAGACGAAAAAGAGGCAAAGCTTCTCATGGAGGAAATACACGAAGGTACCTTTGGTACGCATACTGGTGGACATGCTATGACGAGAAAACTGCTGCGGGCAGGTTATTTTTGGCTGACCATGGAAACTGATTGTTTCAAGTTTGCGAGGAAGTGTCACAAGTGCCAAATCTATGCTGATAAGATCCATGTGCCTCCAAGTCCTCTGAATGTAATGTCATCGCCATGGCCATTCTCTATGTGGGGAATCGATATGATTGGAAAGATCGAGCCGACAGCTTCTAACGGGCATCGGTTCATCCTAGTAGCAATCGATTATTTCACCAAGTGGGTAGAAGCGGCGTCTTATGCGAATGTAACGAAGCAAGTGGTGGCCAGATTCATTAAAAGAGATATCATTTGCCGATATGGGATTCCCGAGCGGATAATCACGGACAACGGTTCAAACCTGAATAACAAAATGATGAAGGAGCTCTGTCAGAATTTCAAGATCGAGCATCACAACTCCTCCCCTTACCGACCCAAGATGAATGGCGCTGTTGAGGCGGCCAATAAGAATATCAAGAAGATCGTTCAGAAAATGGTGGTGACCTATAAGGATTGGCATGAAATGCTACCTTTTGCTTTGCACGGTTATCGTACAACGGTACGCACATCAACCGGGGCAACTCCGTTCTCGTTAGTATACGGGATGGAAGCGGTATTACCATTGGAAGTTGAGATCCCTTCTCTGAGGGTATTGCGAGACGTTCAGCTAGACGAGGCAGAATGGGTAAAAAACAGATTGAACCAACTGAGCTTAATGGATGAGAAGAGGCTAGCTTCTCTAGCATACGGTCGTTTGTATCAGAGCCGAATGAAGAAAGCGTACGACAAGAAGATACATCCGCGAAGCTTTCAGACGGGCGACCTTGTGCTGAAAAGGATTCTCCCGCCGCAAGCAGATCACAGGGGCAAATGGACCCCCAACTACGAAGGGCCATACGTTGTCAGGAAAGTATTTTCAGGAGGAGCGTTGTTGTTGTCAACCATGGACGGAGAAGACTTCACGTCCCCTGTGAATTCGGACGCAGTTAAAAAATACTTTGCTTAAAATAGACCCGCTGGACAGAAAAAAGAGAGTCCAGGCAAAAATGGGGCATCCTGGCGAACCAAAAACAGAATGAAAGGTTCGGGCAAAAATTAGGGATAAAATTGAAAAAATGTACACCCGCGAAGTCGAAAACCTACACTGGGCGGCTTCGGCAAAAAAGGGTATCCCGGTGAACTGAAAACCCGTAAAGGGCGGTTCACGCAAAAGTTAGGGATTTGAAAAGCAAATGACTGCGGTCCGAATTTGATAATTGCAATAAGCATCAATGCGGGAGAATACATTTGAGGAGCCAGTTATCGGATACAATCTCTTCAGAAGTGGGGATACCGGGAAAGCATTAGGGTCGGGCGAGTCATGGAGGATCAGTTCGTGGTGTTCATCTGCATCCCGTTGCCGACATGTGTACAAATTTAAGTTGTCAATATTTATGCTTCTTGTGCATACTTGTATACTTGTATATTTGCTTTGTGTAGCTTCCTCATTTCAGGAGTTACATCCCGTGTACAAAACTCCGCCCATTCAGGGGCCCGATCAATAAAATACGTTATTCAGTACTTGACGCTGTTCTTTACTGTTTTGTGCATGATTAACGCCTAAGTTTGATGAAACTAGCGTGTGTATAACGTCACTGGCCCTTGCCAACAGTTACTAAAGCTTCGAATTGACTGAAAATAACGTCACTAACCTGAGTTGATTTGGTTGCATAGGCTTGTCTTGTCTTGTCTTGTTTGTGTTGTTGTAGGTTTCATAACCGTACGAGGAAGATGATCGAAAGATTGCAATAATGAAAGACTCAGCCTTCACGCAGGTCATGCAAGTTCTTCCGGAAGAAGGATCGAACTCTCCAGCTAGTCGTAGCTTGTGCAAAAAGGATTGACGATTCCAAGATCGTAAGGCTGTATTCAGACAGGTTCATATTTCCCCGCAGGGTCATTTACTCTCCCCCAGCGGAGTCAGTGGATTTCCCCCGAGAGAATAGTCCCACCCCCAGCGGAGTTCTCTCCTTTCAGCAAATGTTTTTCCTCCCAGTGGAACTCGAAGATCAAGACTCTCCCCGGCAGAGTTGGTGGTGGGTCCTGTCATTTATTTTGTCAGGGATACCGTGTAATATCAGTTCACTCTCCAGCAGAGAAGTCCAATCATACTTGGCACACTTGCTATTCCCCAGCAAAGTTATATTCCCTAGCAGGGGGTTACTTCAACAAGGTGCTTGATTTAAGTTCCTGATTTCCCAGCATGGTTGACTTTACTCTTCCAGCATTTATTTTGCTGGAATAATTCTGTAGCACCTGGATATCGCCAGCGGAGTTGGCGTTATCTTCAGCATTTATTTTGCTGAAGCAGTTTCTGTATCCCAGCAGGTGGAGAGGGCTCTTGCTCAAATGAACTACCAAACATTCAAGATCTCGGCATGAGACAGTCAATGATAATGTCAGTTTCGGCAGTATTCCTCACAGAATTATCAGGATAAGTTTCTCTTTATTCCCAGGCAGAGTTATTTGTCATCAGGGGTTTCATGAATCAGAATTTCAGAAGTTGCAGCCGGTTATCAGAACAGGCATCCGGTAGTTTGGTTTCCAGATATCCCCAGTAGAGTCCGCCTCAAAGTCGTTGCCATGTCAGTGCTAAAGAAGTTTGTGGGTTGGGATCAATGGAGAACTAAGTCCTGACGTGGACAATTTATTCCTATAGTGACGGGATTTCTTCAGAAGTGGGGGTCCTAACGTGGACAGATTTATTTCCCCGGGTTGATGAGATGTGTTAGTCCTAACATGGATAGATTCGGGTTCTCGGAATTGGTGGAATGTGAAGTCATGACGCTGACAAAACTGATTACTCTTTGTGTTGGTGTCCTGACGTGGACCATTTACTCTCAGTAGTTATCTTTCTTCGTGGTAGCGAAGCGTGGGTCCTGACGTGGACAAATCAAGACGAAAGATGGGTCCTGACGTGGACAAGTTTATTCCTTACATGGGAAAAGAGGTTTCAGTTCCTTACGTGGAAAGATTGAGTCCTCACGCGGACATATCGAGATTGACTCCTGACGTAGAAAGAAAGAGATTTATTCCTGACGTGGAAGAGTTTAGTCCTGACGCGGACAGATCAAAGAAGATAGATTCCTTACGTGGAAAATTTAGTCCTGACGTGGACGGATTCAAAAGAAGAAGTATGCCTAACGTGAAAGGAAGGCGTGTTCCTTACGTGGAAGAGAAGGAGAAACTTCAAGTCTTTACGTGGAAAAGATTGAGTCCTTACGCGGACACATCCGAAGAGGATTCCTGACGTGGAAAGAGCGGAGTCCTTACGTGGACAGATTAAGATGGCATTCCTTACAGGGAAGAATGTAGTCACGACGCGGGCAAATCGGAAAGAGTTGGATTCCTTACGTGGAAAATTTAGTCCTTACGTGGACGGATACAAGAAAAGTTGATTCCTGACGTGGAAGAATGATGTACTCCTTACGTGGAAAGGGGAGTCCTAACGTGGACAGGTTCAGAACCAAAGTTGTATTCCTTACGCGGAAAGATTGGAGTCCTGACGCAGACATATCGAGTTGTACTGGAGTCCTTACATGGACAGATTGATACGGTTCTCCTTACGTGGAAAAAGAAGATTGCATCCTGACGTGGAAAGATGGAAAGTTTAGTCCTGACGTGGACAGATGCAGAAGAGATGATTCCTTACGTGGATGGTGTTATTCCTAACGTGGAAGAGTCTATTTCTAACGTGGACGATTTTATTGGAATATTCCCCAGCGGAGTTGCCGGGATTTTTCTGGGTTAACAGCAAGTGGAGTCCTGACGTGGACAGGCTCTAGTTGAGATTTCTTCGTATTGATGACAGACAGAGTCCTAATGAGGACAAGAAAGCAATCTGTTATCCCCAGCGTGGTCGTTGCAAGATCAGTGAGCGGCTGCAAACAGTCAGATCCAGGCAGTGGACGTCGTTCCCAAGCAGGGGTGCAATTTATTTCTGCGGTTGGCAAATTTCCGGGTTCTTAGTATTCAACCGTCTCGTACCTCGAGTGTTTGAAGGCCGTTCGCTCTTCACCCAGTCGGGTCCAAGTCGCTTGAATAGGGGCAGCTGTTGCACCCTAAAAATTTGCTCAACCTTATTCACTTGGTTTATGTTTCAATATCATTAGCATTTGCATATAGAGTCAAGTACATAGACTAATCATCTGCATAGCATAAGCATAGCAAGTCATGCAACAGGGGACCAATCATTATTCTCATCTCTAGAGGCCTATCAAGAGGTTATTATCCTAATTCCACCTCATTCAAGTCATCAGAAAGAATTTGAGAGCAGAGAATTCAGCAGATCAAGCCTTGAGTCCATCTCCTATCTGAGGGCATCTGAGGGTCAACAAGGGGGTTGTGAGCTGTGAATTGAAGGCATAGAGAGCACCTAGACATCATGAGAGGCTTAGAAAGTCATTTGGGGAAGAAAACAAGTTGTTGATGTGGTCACAAGAATTGCAGTTGAAGACAGTCAACTAGGGTTTCATCTGGGTCAACCCTAGGTCAACCCTAGGTCAATTGATTGATTTAAGGGCATTCAGGTCTATTGGAGAGACGTGGGGTTCATCATTTGACATGGAGAATAATAATATGTTGTTATGCTAAGAAGAATTCAAGAGAAATCAAGGAAAAGAGGAGTTTCTAAACTAGGGTTTCTATGTAAAATCCCCTAGTTTAGGTCAAATATCCAAGCAAGATAAGTCAAAATGCAAGCTTCAAATGGATCCTTGGCCAACATGAAACTTGTAGAGGATCTCAAGACCTTTAATTTGAGTGGTGGAAGACATCAAGGAGATTTATAGAACTCAAGTTATGGTCCTTGCAAGTTACAGGTCATCTGAGGTATCTGAAATTTTGTCTGTGAAAGTGACTTGACTTCCAAGCAACTTTTACCCCTCAAGGAGATTTCAAATGAATTTCTGGTAAACATAAGAATTGTTACTCATTGTCTTAGCTTTCTAGAATGGTATATTATGCCTTCATATGATGTGTGGAACTCAACTTATGGTCTTGGCAAGCAAAGGGTATTTTGGTCATTTGTGAATTACAGGTCATTTTAACCTATGTCCAAAACTCATACAAGGAGGCCTCAAATGGAAAAACTTACAACATAAAACTTGCTCCAAATGACATTTTGAGTCTAGAAAAGTGACCATGAGAGATTGTAAATGTCCATAGCACAAGGTTTCAAAATTGGTGAATTTAATGAAGAAAAATGGCTTTAAAAATGATATTTTTCATATCTTGGCCAAATGATGCAAAATTATAGGTCATTTTGAATGGAAAAGGCATTTTAAAAACATTGGCTAAAGTGGAATTTTGAGCTTAGGTCATAATTTGTGAGTTATCCATGGTTGCTTGAATTGAAAGTAACATAATCCAAATTGAAAGGGAAAAGTGTAAGGGAAATTTCTCCAATGTTCTAGGAGGTTCCTACATCACCTATATATTCATGCAAGCTGATTCATGCAAGGGTTGGTGCTCCCATTTGTCCAAAATCTCCATTTTCATCCATTTTCTCATTCTTGCATAAGCTACTCAAACTCTTACAAATCTCTCAAAACTCTCACATCTTTGGCTTGAATCTTCATCATCATCATTCAAACCCTAGGATTCACATCAAGAAGTGGTTGAATTGATCAAGGATTATACCAATTATCTTCTTCACTCCAAGTTGCATTTTCTTCAAAAATCCATTAAAACTTCCTCCACCATTCTGATTTCTGTCACCATCATCATCCACAATCATCATGGAGTAATTGACACAAGAGATTGGAGAGAATTCGTGGATGTGTGAAGAGATTCAAGTTGAAACTCCAACTTGCATGAAGGATGGAATAGACTGATTCACAAGGATTAAGCACAAATCATTGCAAACAGAAGCATACTCATTCATTGGAGATCATTTTCAGCAAGTGTCAAAGGTTGAATTGAAGTCTAACTACCATCACCATCACCAAGTGCAAGGTATGTAAATTTCTTCGAATCTCACTATTCTGGCTGGTAGAGATCATGTGGTTAGGATAATATTGTTTAGAAACCCTAGGGGAGTGATTCTTGAAGTTTAGGGATAACTTCGTGGAGATCCATGACAGGTTGCCATTTCTGTTAGCTTCAAGAACAAGCTGTGTACTGGACCATAATTGATATAATGATGCATAGAATAATGAGGGAAGTATGTAGATGATCTGTGGATCATCAGGTTGGAGTTCTGGCAAAATTGACAACAGGCAAGCATGGTGTACCCTGAGTTTCGTGCCCTCTGTTTGGAGTTTACAAGGAGAGTTAGAGAAAAATAGGATTAGGCATGGATTCCTTGGGTTTTATAGAGTATTTTAGGGCTTGGAATTTTTCATTTTCATCAAGAAATCATGGAGAAAGATTGAATGGAATTTTTGTGCATGGAGTTCGTGACTGAAACCCTAGACGAATGGAGGAAGAAGACGACTCATACGCCCTTGGATCTGGTGGGGAAGATTGACTTGACCATGAATCGAACGACCCACATTTAACCTGAGTTTTGGTGGGAGATTTCAAAAATTGAAACGCAGCGTTTCATTAATTGGGGGGATTGGGCTCAGACAGCTATTCGCACCCCCCAATTTAATAAGCCCAACGCGCTGAACTAGGATATCTTGCTATTCTCACCCCCTGGCTATTTCTTTCTATTTTCTTTATTATTTTCTTTTCATTTTTTCATTCATTTTAAAAAATTCATAACAAATAGAAAAATCATCATTTTTAATTCATTCTTTTTGCATATTTTTCTTTAAGATGTCTAGAAAATTATAAAAAATAAAAATGGCATTTTATTTTTTATTTGATATTTTTCCCATATTTTCTAAATAAATGACATTTTAAATGGTTTCATTTCATACATGATTTTGTTAATTTTTGTTCTATTAGATACTTTCATATTTTTCATCCATTCTTTTTAGGTTGTTTAGGTTAGACATTGAACATGTAGATTCAATTTAGTTCCCATTTTTTAGAAATTAAATTTAGGTGCTTAGTGTAAGTATGAATAACATGAATAAAACTAGGGTTTTAGGGGATGACTTAGGGGATTTGATTCCTTCCCCTTAGGACTTAGGGCTTGACTAGTTTAGTTATGGGACTATAGGGGCTATGGGTAGTTATTAGACCCCTTAGAAAAAGTCAGGATTCCCCTACTGCTATTGATATACTATATCTCTGACTGACTGGTGTGGTGTGCCCTCTGGGGATTATTGCTTGCTTGTGTGGGTATTGGGATTGTCTGGGGACTTGGGAGAGCTGAAGATTTGGGGAGATGAAGGCCATTGGAGATCCAGAGATTGAAGAGCAACTGCCAGAGTTGGAGAGGAGGTTCTTGCTAGCAGCTGCTGAGGAGACTAGGGTTTAGGAGCTAGGCAGAGCTCTAGATTAGAAAGCTTGTTTCTCAAACATGGAATGCCTTGTCTGCATCCATCCTTTCTCTATGATTCAAAGTCTCTTTCAAATATCCACATCCTTCCTTTGGAAGGATCAGTGAATGTATTTGGAAGATAGAACTTTTGAGAGAAACCTGTCTGTATAATGTTAACAGTTAATGAGCCACCCTTGGTAGGCAATTTGCTGTTTAACATTCCTCTCCTCTTGTTGACTGATGTTCATCCCTGAAGATTGGAGACTTGAAGAAAAGCCATTGCTTATAGAAGACTGATGATCAAAGCCCTTGCCTGAAGGCCATGAAGATGGAGATTGATGCTTGTTGAAGCCTGTAGCTGATTGGAGATTACTTGAAGCCAGATGTTGATTCAGAGTTGCTGAGGCTGTTTGTTTTGCTGTTGTATTTCATTGCTGATGTATTGTTTGGATTTCCTGGTTGTATTGTTTGCTGTTTACCCTGTTGGGTTGAAAGTGAAGCCTGTTCGCTTTCGCCTATTGTTTTCTAGGTTCGAGGTTGAGTGGGACTCCCTTGCCTCGCTTGTACTGTTGCATCCATGCATTTTTACGGCTTTATTATATCTGTTATTGTTTTTGTTTCTGCCTATCCCGTAGGATCTCTGTTTCTCTCTGTGCAAGATAGGAGCATGATAGACACTAGGTCTTAACCCATGCATGATAACATTAGGTTAGTTTGTTTCCCTTCGCAACCATAGGTTAGAGTTCTGTCTCTTCTTCCTCAAAACAAACAGAAAAACACATAAAGATTTCAAACACAATAAAAGACACTTCTTCCGTAAAAGAATGTGAACTCATCAAGACGTCATTTTTGTCCGCTGGGACTGTTAATCAGAAAAACCCTTTTTCAGAAGGTATAAAATCAATCAAGACAAGCTTGTGTCGTACGTGGCCCGAACTACGTTTGCTCTGATCTTCCATGCTGTGTGGAAGTACGTAGGCATAGGATGCGATATCCTAGCGAGCAACCTTCCCCTCCTTTCCCGTAGGCAGGCGAACTACGTTGACTCTGATTTCTCGTTCCAGACGGGAATACGTAGGCATAAAGTGCGATACTTTGCCGAGTCATTTTATTTTCATCTTATTTTCTTTTTAACCCCTGACCTATAGTTTAGATAGAATAACAATCCATACCCGAAAACAAGCTTGGATCCCGTCGAGTACGACGGACGTGAGGGGTGCTAATACCTTCCCCTTGCGTAACCGACTCCCGAACCCAGGTTTTGGTTGCGATGACCATACCTTTCCCGTGTTGTGCAAGGTTTACTCTGAGCGTTTCCTTTCCCTCCCGTGGGATAAATAACGCACGGTGGCGACTCTTCTGTTCAGCCGGCGCCGATTTTCGCAGTAGCGACAGCTGGCGACTCTGCTGGGGACCCAACGTCCCCTGGCTGCTAAGGACTGCGATAGTTCTTATGCATTTGGGATCCAACGTCCCTTTGAGAGAGTCAATCCTAGCGCTTGTTTTCCCGTCGAGGATTTTGTATGGAGTTATTGTATATTTCTGACCTTTGTTTTCAGCTTTGTATATATGGATTATTATTGCTGTATTGGGGTGTGACGGGTGTTCTGATATTGAGAGATAAGCCGGACCTGGGCTTGAGTGCACCTAGAATTAGAGTAGAAAGTAGTGGGCGCGTGCCGGCTTTGCTTGCATTAGTGTCTCATGAAATCTACACTCGGACGAGGTTCTTCTGGTTGGCTTCTTCTTCTACCCTTTGGGTCGAAGGGGTTGTTGGTCAGCTGAATTGTCGACTCCGGGAACCGATCATTTGGAAGTTGGCTAAGTGAGGCCTCTTCAGGATTTGATGATGCCACTCCTTCTGGGAATCGTATCATCAACCCTGAAAGTCTGTGACGCCGACGAACGCATAGGATGCCATACCTTTGTCAGTTACTAGGACATCCACCTGTGAGAGGGTTTGGGGGTTATGCAGGTAACTAGACTTTCAGACTACCGGTTATTTCTTGATCAGAGATCCTGGGTATTTATGGAGAGTTAGGAGGTCTGTCAGAGACCATTCGGAGATGTGTTCTGAGGTCTGTCAGAGACCAGTTGGAGTGTTCTGAGGGCTGTCAGAGACCAATTGAAGATGTGATTTGAGGTCTGCCAGAGACCAGTGAGAGTTATGGTTTGAGGTCTGTCAGAGACCAGTATTGGAGCTTTGTTTTAGGTCTATCTGAGACCATGGTTTGATGACTTCTGGATGGTCTATCTAAGACCTTTCTTGATTGGGTTCAGGCTATTCAGCTACAGCTTTGGTCCCTGTTGCATGTTACTTGCATTGCATTGCCTGCATATCCATTACCACTTGCATTCCACTAACGTGTGTCTGTGCTGTAGGTGCATTTGCATATTCCCCGGTTCTAGTGCCCAGACTTCTGAGTATTGATTATGGCTGGTTTGAGGAAGACAGTTGCATATAAGCTGCCTTCACCTGATATTACTTCTTTGCTTGGTCTGATATCTCTCGCTGATGAGGAGGTTAGGAGAAGCTTCAGAATGAGTCATGGGAGATTACTGAGATTAGTCTGCAAGCCCACGGCTGATGAGATGAACGGGCTATACACCTTGATGCAGTTCTATGACCCCGCATTGAGATGCTTTACTTTTGCTGACTTCATTCTAGGACCTACCATTGAGGAGTATGTGGAGTTTACTGAGCTTCCCGTGCAGAACAAGGTTCCCTTTATTCACTCTGCTGCTGAGCCCAAGCTGGAGGACTTAGCCAAAGCCTTGCATATGAATGCTGCTGAGTTGTTAGTGACTTCTTGGCTCGGGGTTCCCGGTTTCTCTCTGGATTTTCTGGTTGGCAAGGCTCAAGAGTACGCCAAGAACGGTTGTTGGGTGGTTTTCAATGCTATTTTGGCTTTATGCATTTATGGAATTGTGCTGTTTCCTAACTTGCCCAACTTTGTGGACCTGGACGCTTTCTATCTGTTTGCTGCAGGCAACCCGGTGCCAACGTTGATCGGAGACTTCTACCATTCATTGCACTATAAGAACGAAAACCGAAGGGGAAAAGTTGTTTACTGCTGTGCTCCTCTATTAAATATGTGGTTCAAAAGTCATCTCCCCATGAAGGGACCATTTGTAGACAGTGCAACCTTAGCCAGTTGGTCAGAGCGCCTGATGAGGCTATATTCCGAAGACGTTGTGTGGTTTGATCGAGACCTGTTGGGATCTGAGCTCATCTTCAGTTGTTCTGGGTACCCTAATGTGCCGCTGATAGGAAGAAAAGGGTGTATCAATTACAACCCTTCTCTATTCATTCGTCAGTTCGGATATGCGCTGAAGAATCCACCTCAGGAGGAAGGAGTACAGGAATCTCTGTACTTCACAGGTGACGTGAAGGGGGAGTTATTAGCCAAGTTGCAACATGCCTGGACGCGTATTAACCGCAGAGGGAAGTCGTTGTTAGGAAAGAATGACTGTCAGGCCTATGCACCTTACAAGGTTTGGATCCAGGAAAGAGCAAGTCAGTTGTTAATGCCATTTCCAGCTGCACCCGTCATTGCTCCTATTCCGGCAGAAGAGCCAACTACTGTTTCTAGGGAGGTTTACGAGCAAGTTGTGAGGGAAAAGGAAGCCTTGTTGAAGATCAACGAAGGGTTAGAGCAAGAGCTAGCTCAAGTGCGCAGCGAGAAAAACAAGGTCGTATATGCTTTCCAACAACAAATTGAGTTGTTAAACAGGTTAGGGGCCGAGTTGACTGAGGAAAAGAAAAAGCGTGAACGTCTGGGGCAAGAGTTCAGAAGCTCCCATGACATGCTGGAAGCCAAAAAGAAGGCGCTCGACGCAGCACACCGAGAAATCTCCTCTTGCAATAAGACTTGGAATGCTACTCTCACCAACAATAAGATGAGAGAGGATAAGCTGAAGCAGCAAATCTCCGACCTCGAAGAGAAGTTGAAGTCTAGCATCAAGAAGTGTGAGGAAGAAGTGATGACCCGGTATAGTGTCCAGCATGCACTGAACAAGGCAATCAAATCCAGAGATGAAGCGGTGTCTCAGAAGCGAAAGCTAGAAGATTGCTTCGGAGAAGCAACATGGGAAGAAACTGCTGAAGACGTGCGCCGTGTTCTTAAGAAGAGAAACCAACTTGTTGAAGGGCTGCTTGATCGACCAAGCCATCCAGAGACCAAGAAGTTGATAGAAGAGTACCAGACTTTTGGGAGGATTTGATCATTTCATGTAGTGACTTGTAGTAACTTGTATGCTTTATTTGCATAAGTGCTGACCATCACCAGGATTGTTGGTCGAGGTCATGCCTTCTTATCGTACTTTCAGCGACATTGTATTCGGGTTTTCTCAGCAATATATGAGGCTTTCTATGATTCAGCTCCGATATTCTTATTGTCAACACTGTCACTGCACTAGCACCTTCACACTAGAACTGGGGGAATGAATTTCCCTAATGCACAGACACATTGCATTGCATTCATATTCATGTTGCATTACAGGTAATCTTTGAATAGTGTCTTATTTCCTGCTCTGTAACAGGTACTTTTCAGGATTGCAGATCAACACCCGCACCGCTATTCTACCCGCACCAACTATCGAAGAATCATGGATCAAATGCAGAACGAGATGCAAGATGTGCGCGAGAAGCTCGCTCTCTTTATGCAGACCATGGAAGCTATTGCGAAAGGGCAGGAGAATTTGCAGGCCATGGTCCAGCCTCTGTTGGCCCGAAACGCTGGTCATGGTAATGAAGATCATCAGTCTGTACGGGTCGATACTGTTCATGGAGACGGTACTCCCACGCCAGTGGCTCCGCCTGTAGTCAATACACCTGCTGCTAATGTCAACAACGCTACCGCTGCTGTGAATGGTAACGTCGGAGTTGGGAATGAGACTGCTGTCCATAACGTTGGGTTGGGTGATGTCAATTTGGGAGATAATATGGGAGGCAACGGCTTTGTTAATGCTGGATTCGGATTCAACGATCAGGGATTCGATAACGCTGGGAAATATGGTTTCAATGCTCAAGGCTTTGGGCAAGATGGTTATGGTGCGACCAATCAGGGTTACGGAGGTTTTGGAAATGGAAACGGCGCTGGATTTATGGCTTTTGGTCCTGCTGGAGGAGTTCAAGGGTACGGCAACAGAGGCCGAGGTCCGGGGATGAATCAGATCAGGGCTGGACGTAATAATGGATATGATGGGTATGGAGCTGGAAATGGTATGTGGCAAGAAGATCAGCAGGAGGACGCTTTCTCCGGCGGAGGTTTCGAAGGGCCGATGGATGACTCCCAGAAGATCAGAATGCTGGAAGAGCAGATGAGGGGAGTCCTGAACCAAAGTGCTGTGGGTTTGGACATGGCAACAATGGGTTTGGTACCTGGCTTGAGGGTGCCAATTAAATTCAAAGCTCCTGCGTTCGATAAGTATAAAGGGGACACGTGTCCGAAAGTGCATGTACGAGCTTATTACAGAAAGATGTCTGCATACTCAACTGATGAAAGAATGCTAATGCATTTCTTTCAAGATAGTTTGTCGGGTCCTTCCTTAGAGTGGTATATGGGGTTGGAGCCAACCAATATCAAGACATGGAAGCAATTGGCGGAGGCGTTCGTAGCTCACTACAAATATAACAGCGATTTGGCGCCCAATCGGGTCCAATTGGACGGGCTGTCGCAGAAGAAGGGGGAGAGCTTTAAAGAGTACGCGCAAAGGTGGCGCGATATGGCTGCCAGGGTCCGTCCTCCTGTGGAAGATAAGGAAATGAATGACATGTTTGTTGGCACGTTCACAGGCTTGTTTCATGACATGCTATTTCATACGTCTCTGGCTAGTTTTTCAGACCTAATTCTGATGGGAGAAAAGATTGAGCGTAATATTAAGCAAGGAAAATTCCAGGTTGAGGAATCGACTGCATCTGGCAGTAATAGGAAGGCTTTTGGTGGGCGCCGTCAGGGCGAGGCAAGCGCAGTATTTGGAGGCCGAGGCCGAGGCCGAGGCAGGGGACGAAGCCAATATCGTCAGCCGCAGCAGGTGGCGAGTGTTACTATCCCGTATCAGCAACAACCACTTCAGCAACAACAACCGTCTCAGCAGCAGCCAATGCAGCAGCAGCAGCCTCAGCAGAGGGCACAGCAGGCTCAGCGAAGATTCCAGGGTAGTAAACCAAGAAGAGTGTTTCAGAAGCCTCCCTCGACATATGCTGATTTATTGCAGACATTGTTGGGATTGAATCTGGTAGAGAAAAGAACTCTGGCACCAATAACGGGAGCTCCCCCGTTTGGTTACGATGCAAGCAGGCACTGCGAGTTTCATTCTGGGGCTCCGGGCCACGATATAGAAGGTTGCCACGCTTTTAAGCACGTTGTGCAGGATCTTTTGGACAATAAGACTATCAATTTCGGAACGGCAGGTCCGAATATAGTGCAGAAACCCATGCCTAATCATGGGGCCAACGCCGTTCTGACTGAGGAAGGTTTGAATCTAATTATGAATGTCGATGATTTGAAGACGCCGCTGAGCGAGATAAAGAGCCGACTGTTACAAGGAGGTGTTTACCCAGGATGTAACGAGTATTGCTTAGACTGTTGGACCCTAGCTGGGGGGTGTGAGGATTTGAAGAAAGGCATTCAGGCTTTAATTGATGAGGGCATATTGCAGTTTGACCAGGCGGCAACTGAAGAGCCTGCAGGGGCAGTAGCGGATAATCGGAGTGATGTGGCCATGATAACGATTCCTCGGAAGACGATCACTATTGCAGCACCAGCTCAGCGCCCACCGATCACCATAACTAAGGTCGGGCCAATCCCGTACGAGAACACGAAGGCAGTCCCATGGTCATATGGGTTGGAAGTATATTGTGACGGAATAAAAATTGATGTTAATAAACAGCCAGCCGAGACTGTGGATAACGTTGTTGGTTCGGGGGGTATGACAAGGAGTGGTAGGGTCTTTATATCTCCTGAAGTGGAGGCTGAAAGACTAGCGAAAGGAAAAGGGAAAGCGATTGAGAATGTTCCGGTGCAAGCGAGTGAAAAAGAAGCAGCATCGAAGGATGTAGAAGAGTTCATGCGCTTGATTCGGAAAAGTGATTATAAGATTGTGGAGCATCTGCAGCAGACACCGTCCAAGATATCTATTCTGTCATTGCTGTTGTGTTCGGAAGCCCACAGAAATGCGTTGCTGAAAGTCCTGGATACTTCTTTTGTACCCCAAGACGTCTCCGTGAATCAGTTGGAAGGAGTGTTGGCACATGTGAATGCAGGCCACAGCTTGGGCTTTACCGATTTCGACTTGACTCCGAAAGGAAGAGATCATAATATGGCGCTGCACGTATCTGTCGAGTGTAGAGGATCAGTAATGTCGCACGTATTGGTCGACACTGGATCATCTTTGAATGTGCTGCCCAAGAAGGCGATGATGAAGCTGGATGTTAGAGGAATTTTGTGTACGCCCAGTGATTTGGTAGTCAGAGCGTTTGACGGCACGCGGAGAACAGTCTTTGGATCGATTACACTGCCTCTGCAGGTGGGGCCGGAAGTGTTTGCAACTGAGTTTTATATCATGGATATACAGCCTGCGTACAGCTGCTTGCTTGGAAGACCCTGGATTCATGGGGTAGGGGCAGTCACGTCCACCCTGCATCAGAAGTTAAAATATATGGTCGGAGACAGCGTAGTCACCGTGTGCGGAGAGGAGGACATCCTGGTCAGCCATCTGTCGTCATTTAAATATGTGGAGGTCGACGGAGAGATCCACGAAACACCCTGCCAGGCATTTGAAGGTTTGCGCATCAAGGACAAAGGTCCCGGGCCGAGCAAAGTGCCGGAGATAGCCGTCTCATCGTATAAAGAAGCTCAAGCTCTAGTAGAAGCAGGAGAAGCAAAGGGCTGGGGCAAAGTGCTGGACATTCCTGTGAAGATGGACCGGTTCGGGCTGGGATACCAACCGTCGTCATCAACTCCTGCCGTGGGGGCGCCCCGTTTCAGAAAGCCCATCACCATCTCTGCCAGTGGAGTGTGCCACGAAACTGTCAATGCTGCTTCGGAGTCTGATGAAGGAGACAGCGACTGTGATATGGATGCCTGGATTCAGCCAAGCACGCCAGGACAAGGATTGTGCAACTGGTCTATTCAGGAGCTTGTTCCTGTGACTTTTAAACAGTAATGCTTTGCTTTATTAATTGTTGAATAATCTGATGTCTTGCCCGGGGCATCAGGATTTGCTTAGGGCTATGTTGTTATGAACATTGCGTGTCAATCATTAAATAAGTGGCATTTTTCATGTGCAAATACTGTAATCCCTGTCTTTCTTGTTTTATATTTTTCAATAAAATGGCAACGTGGTTGTTCGCTTTATACGCATTTTGAAGCACTTAACCGTTCCTTTTGCAGGATAACATTTTCAGATGACATCCTTGAACCACCTATGACTCGTCCCGACTTCGAGCACCCGGTATTCCAGGCCGAAGAAGAGGTTGTCGAAGATAGCGACGTTCCTGAAGAACTGTCTTGGTTAGTGAAGCAAGAGGAAAGAGCCATTCTGCCTCACGACGAGGTCATCAAAATTATCAACTTCGGGTCGGAAGGGGTTGAGAAAAATATTCGTATTGGAGCCGCACTGCAGAGTGATATCAAGCGAAGACTGGTTGAAATGCTCCGAGAGTATAATGATGTCTTCTCTTGGTCATACGAAGATATGTCGGGGCTCGATACAGACATGGTTGTGCATCGCCTGCCACTGAAAGAAGCTTGCCCGCCGGTCAAACAAAAGCTTCGCAGAACTCGACCAGATATGGCTATGAAGATCAAAGAGGAAGTTCAAAAACAGTGGGACGCTGGTTTCCTGGCTGTGACAAAATATCCTTCATGGGTTGCCAACATCGTACCAGTGCCAAAGAAAGATGGCAAGGTTCGAATGTGCGTGGATTATCGAGATTTGAATAAAGCAAGCCCAAAAGACGATTTTCCACTTCCTCACATTGACGTGTTAGTTGATAATACTGCTCAATACTCCGTATTCTCCTTCATGGATGGCTTTTCAGGCTATAATCAGATTAAAATGGCGCCAGAGGATATGGAGAAGACCACTTTCATAACGCCTTGGGGAACATTTTGCTACAAAGTGATGCCCTTTGGTTTGAAAAATGCTGGGGCAACATATCAGCGTGCGATGACGACTCTTTTCCATGACATGATGCATAAAGAGATCGAAGTTTACGTTGGCGATATGATTGCCAAATCCCAGATGGAGGAAGAGCATCTGGTGAATCTGCTGAGGCTATTTAAAAGGCTTAGGAAGTTCAGGCTGAGACTGAACCCTAGCAAATGTACCTTCGGGGTGAGATCGGGTAAGCTGCTAGGGTTTATCGTAAGCGAAAGAGGAATAGAGGTCGATCCTGCTAAAATAAAAGCAATTCAAGAAATGCCGACGCCTAAAACAGAGAAAGAGGTGCGCGGGTTTTTAGGGAGGTTGAACTACATCGCTCGATTCATATCTCACCTAACGGCCACGTGTGAACCATTATTCAAGCTGTTGAAGAAAGATCAAGCTGTAACGTGGAACGAAAATTGTCAAAAGGCGTTCGATAAAATAAAGCAGTATTTGCAGGAGCCTCCTATTTTGATACCCCCAGTGGCGGGTAGACCCTTGATAATGTATTTGACGGTTCTTGAGGGAAGCATGGGTTGTGTTCTCGGTCAACATGACGAGACGGGGAGAAAAGAGCATGCAATCTATTACCTGAGTAAGAAGTTTACCGATTATGAATCTCGATATTCAATGCTGGAGAAAACTTGTTGCGCGCTAGCCTGGGCCGCCAAGCGGTTGAGGCAGTACATGCTGAATCATACAACCATGCTCATCTCGAAGATGGATCCTATCAAATATGTGTTTGAAAAGCAGGCGTTGTCAGGGAGAATTGCCCGTTGGCAGATGGTCTTGACTGAATATGATATTCAATACGTCTCGCAGAAGGCTATAAAGGGGAGTGTGATGTCTGAGTATCTGGCGGAGCAGCCTATTGAAGATTACCAATCGATGAGGTTTGATTTTCCTGACGAGGATATCATGTACCTAAAGATGAAAGATTGTGAAGAGCCATTGCCAGACGAAGGACCAGAGTTGGGTTCCAAATGGAAAATGATATTTGACGGAGCTGTGAATGCTTACGGTAGCGGAATAGGGGCAATCATCACTACGCCACACGGGTCGCACATCCCGTTTACTGCCCGACTGACCTTTGCTGTTACCAATAATGAGGCCGAATACGAAGCTTGTATAATGGGGCTTGAAGAAGCCATTGATTTGCGAATCAAACATCTGGACGTATACGGAGACTCAGCTCTAGTGGTGAACCAGATCAAAGGGGAATGGGAGACACGGCAGCCCAATTTGATACATTACATGAATTATGCAAGGAGATTGTTGCCTTTCTTCGATAAGGTTGAATTGCATCATGTGCCGCGGGCAGAAAATCAAATGGCTGACGCTCTGGCCACTTTGTCTTCCATGTACAAGGTCAACTTCTGGAACGAAGCTCCCCGAATTATTATCTCTCGGCTTGACAGGCCAGCTTATGTATTTGCTATTGATGAAGCATCTGACGACAAACCGTGGTATTTTGATATCCTTAATTTCCTGAAGAATAAAGAGTATCCGGCTGGGGCATCCAGTCAAGATCAGAAGACTCTCAGGAGATTAGCGGGTAATTTCTACTTGAATCCGGATGGCGTCTTATACAGAAGGAACTACGATTTGGTGCTGTTGCGTTGTGTAGACGAAAAAGAGGAAAAGCTTCTCATGGAGGAAATACACGAAGGTACCTTTGGTACGCATGCTGGTGGACATGCTATGACGAGAAAACTGCTGCGGGCAGGTTATTTTTGGCTGACCATGGAAACTGATTGTTTCAAGTTTGCGAGGAAGTGTCACAAGTGCCAAATCTATGCTGATAAGATCCATGTGCCTCCAAGTCCTCTGAATGTAATGTCATCGCCATGGCCATTCTCTATGTGGGGAATCGATATGATTGGAAAGATCGAGCCGACAGCTTCTAACGGGCATCGGTTCATCCTAGTAGCAATCGATTATTTCACCAAGTGGGTAGAAGCGGCGTCTTATGCGAATGTAACGAAGCAAGTGGTGGCCAGATTCATTAAAAGAGATATCATTTGCCGATATGGGATTCCCGAGCGGATAATCACGGACAACGGTTCAAACCTGAATAACAAAATGATGAAGGAGCTCTGTCAGAATTTCAAGATCGAGCATCACAACTCCTCCCCTTACCGACCCAAGATGAATGGCGCTGTTGAGGCGGCCAATAAGAATATCAAGAAGATCGTTCAGAAAATGGTGGTGACCTATAAGGATTGGCATGAAATGCTACCTTTTGCTTTGCACGGTTATCGTACGACGGTACGCACATCAACCGGGGCAACTCCGTTCTCGTTAGTATACGGGATGGAAGCGGTATTACCATTGGAAGTTGAGATCCCTTCTCTGAGGGTATTGCGAGACGTTCAGCTAGACGAGGCAGAATGGGTAAAAAACAGATTGAACCAACTGAGCTTAATGGATGAGAAGAGGCTAGCTTCTCTAGCATACGGTCGTTTGTATCAGAGCCGAATGAAGAAAGCATACGACAAGAAGATACATCCGCGAAGCTTTCAGACGGGCGACCTTGTGCTGAAAAGGATTCTCCCGCCGCAAGCAGATCACAGGGGCAAATGGACCCCCAACTACGAAGGGCCATACGTTGTCAGGAAAGTATTTTCAGGAGGAGCGTTGTTGTTGTCAACCATGGACGGAGAAGACTTCACGTCCCCTGTGAATTCGGACGCAGTTAAAAAATACTTTGCTTAAAATAGACCCGCTGGACAGAAAAAAGAGAGTCCAGGCAAAAATGGGGCATCCTGGCGAACCAAAAACAGAATGAAAGGTTCGGGCAAAAATTAGGGATAAAATTGAAAAAATGTACACCCGCGAAGTCGAAAACCTACACTGGGCGGCTTCGGCAAAAAAGGGTATCCCGGTGAACTGAAAACCCGTAAAGGGCGGTTCACGCAAAAGTTAGGGATTTGAAAAGCAAATGACTGCGGTCCGAATTTGATAATTGCAATAAGCATCAATGCGGGAGAATACATTTGAGGAGCCAGTTATCGGATACAATCTCTTCAGAAGTGGGGATACCGGGAAAGCATTAGGGTCGGGCGAGTCATGGAGGATCAGTTCGTGGTGTTCATCTGCATCCCGTTGCCGACATGTGTACAAATTTAAGTTGTCAATATTTATGCTTCTTGTGCATACTTGTATACTTGTATATTTGCTTTGTGTAGCTTCCTCATTTCAGGAGTTACATCCCGTGTACAAAACTCCGCCCATTCAGGGGCCCGATCAATAAAATACGTTATTCAGTACTTGACGCTGTTCTTTACTGTTTTGTGCATGATTAACGCCTAAGTTTGATGAAACTAGCGTGTGTATAACGTCACTGGCCCTTGCCAACAGTTACTAAAGCTTCGAATTGACTGAAAATAACGTCACTAACCTGAGTTGATTTGGTTGCATAGGCTTGTCTTGTCTTGTTTGTGTTGTTGTAGGTTTCATAACCGTACGAGGAAGATGATCGAAAGATTGCAATAACGAAAGACTCAGCCTTCACGCAGGTCATGCAAGTTCTTCCGGAAGAAGGATCGAACTCTCCAGCTAGTCGTAGCTTGTGCAAAAAGGATTGACGATTCCAAGATCGTAAGGCTGTATTCAGACAGGTTCATATTTCCCCGCAGGGTCATTTACTCTCCCCCAGCGGAGTCAGTGGATTTCCCCCGAGAGAATAGTCCCACCCCCAGCGGAGTTCTCTCCTTTCAGCAAATGTTTTTCCTCCCAGTGGAACTCGAAGATCAAGACTCTCCCCGGCGGAGTTGGTGGTGGGTCCTGTCATTTATTTTGTCAGGGATACCGTGTAATATCAGTTCACTCTCCAGCAGAGAAGTCCAATCATACTTGGCACACTTGCTATTCCCCAGCAAAGTTATATTCCCTAGCAGGGGGTTACTTCAACAAGGTGCTTGATTTAAGTTCCTGATTTCCCAGCATGGTTGACTTCACTCTTCCAGCATTTATTTTGCTGGAATAATTCTGTAGCACCTGGATATCGCCAGCGGAGTTGGCGTTATCTTCAGCATTTATTTTGCTGAAGCAGTTTCTGTATCCCAGCAGGTGGAGAGGGCTCTTGCTCAAATGAACTACCAAACATTCAAGATCTCGGCATGAGACAGTCAATGATAATGTCAGTTTCGGCAGTATTCCTCACAGAATTATCAGGATAAGTTTCTCTTTATTCCCAGGCAGAGTTATTTGTCATCAGGGGTTTCATGAATCAGAATTTCAGAAGTTGCAGCCGGTTATCAGAACAGGCATCCGGTAGTTTGGTTTCCAGATATCCCCAGTAGAGTCCGCCTCAAAGTCGCTGCCATGTCAGTGCTAAAGAAGTTTGTGGGTTGGGATCAATGGAGAACTAAGTCCTGACGTGGACAATTTATTCCTATAGTGACGGGATTTCTTCAGAAGTGGGGGTCCTAACGTGGACAGATTTATTTCCCCGGGTTGATGAGATGTGTTAGTCCTAACATGGATAGATTCGGGTTCTCGGAATTGGTGGAATGTGAAGTCATGACGCTGACAAAACTGATTACTCTTTGTGTTGGTGTCCTGACGTGGACCATTTACTCTCAGTAGTTATCTTTCTTCGTGGTAGCGAAGCGTGGGTCCTGACATGGACAAATCAAGACGAAAGATGGGTCCTGACGTGGACAAGTTTATTCCTTACATGGGAAAAGAGGTTTCAGTTCCTTACGTGGAAAGATTGAGTCCTCACGCGGACATATCGAGATTGACTCCTGACGTAGAAAGAAAGAGATTTATTCCTGACGTGGAAGAGTTTAGTCCTGACGCGGACAGATCAAAGAAGATAGATTCCTTACGTGGAAAATTTAGTCCTGACGTGGACGGATTCAAAAGAAGAAGTATGCCTAACGTGGAAGGAAGGCGTGTTCCTTACGTGGAAGAGAAGGAGAAACTTCAAGTCTTTACGTGGAAAAGATTGAGTCCTTACGCGGACACATCCGAAGAGGATTCCTGACGTGGAAAGAGCGGAGTCCTTACGTGGACAGATTAAGATGGCATTCCTTACAGGGAAGAATGTAGTCACGACGCGGGCAAATCGGAAAGAGTTGGATTCCTTACGTGGAAAATTTAGTCCTTACGTGGACGGATTCAAGAAAAGTTGATTCCTGACGTGGAAGAATGATGTACTCCTTACGTGGAAAGGGGAGTCCTAACGTGGACAGGTTCAGAACCAAAGTTGTATTCCTTACGCGGAAATATTGGAGTCCTGACGCAGACATATCGAGTTGTACTGGAGTCCTTACATGGACAGATTGATACGGTTCTCCTTACGTGGAAAAAGAAGATTGCATCCTGACGTGGAAAGATGGAAAGTTTAGTCCTGACGTGGACAGATGCAGAAGAGATGATTCCTTACGTGGATGGTGTTATTCCTAACATGGAAGAGGCTATTTCTAACGTGGACGATTTTATTGGAATATTCCCCAGCGGAGTTGCCGGGATTTTTCTGGGTTAACAGCAAGTGGAGTCCTGACGTGGACAGGCTCTAGTTGAGATTTCTTCGTATTGATGACAGACAGAGTCCTAATGAGGACAAGAAAGCAATCTGTTATCCCCAGCGTGGTCGTTGCAAGATCAGTGAGCGGCTGCAAACAGTCAGATCCAGGCAGTGGACGTCGTTCCCAAGCAGGGGTGCAATTTATTTCTGCGGTTGGCAAATTTCCGGGTTCTTAGTATTCAACCGTCTCGTACCTCGAGTGTTTGAAGGCCGTTCGCTCTTCACCCAGTCGGGTCCAAGTCGCTTGAATAGGGGCAGCTGTTGCACCCTAAAAATTTGCTCAACCTTATTCACTTGGTTTATGTTTCAATATCATTAGCATTTGCATATAGAGTCAAGTACATAGACTAATCATCTGCATAGCATAAGCATAGCAAGTCATGCAACAGGGGACCAATCATTATTCTCATCTCTAGAGGCCTATGAAGAGGTTATTATCCTAATTCCACCTCATTCAAGTCATCAGAAAGAATTTGAGAGCAGAGAATTCAGCAGATCAAGCCTTGAGTCCATCTCCTATCTGAGGGCATCTGAGGGTCAACAAGGGGGTTGTGAGCTGTGAATTGAAGGCATAGAGAGCACCTAGACATCATGAGAGGCTTAGAAAGTCATTTGGGGAAGAAAACAAGTTGTTGATGTGGTCACAAGAATTGCAGTTGAAGACAGTCAACTAGGGTTTCATCTGGGTCAACCCTAGGTCAACCCTAGGTCAATTGATTGATTTAAGGGCATTCAGGTCTATTGGAGAGATGTGGGGTTCATCATTTGACATGGAGAATAAGAATATGTTGTTATGCTAAGAAGAATTCAAGAGAAATCAAGGAAAAGAGGAGTTTCTAAACTAGGGTTTCTATGTAAAATCCCCTAGTTTAGGTCAAATTTCCAAGCAAGATAAGTCAAAATTAAAGCTTCAAATGGATCCTTGGCCAACATGAAACTTGTAGAGGATCTCAAGACCTTTAATTTGAGTGGTGGAAGACATCAAGGAGATTTATAGAACTCAAGTTATGGTCCTTGCAAGTTACAGGTCATCTGAGGTATCTGAAATTTTGTCTGTGAAAGTGACTTGACTTCCAAGCAACTTTTACCCCTCAAGGAGATTTCAAATGAATTTCTGGTCAACATAAGAATTGTTCCTCATTGTCTTAGCTTTCTAGAATGGTATAGTATGCCTTCATATGATGTGTGGAACTCAACTTATGGTCTTGGCAAGCAAAGGGTATTTTGGTCATTTGTGAATTACAGGTCATTTTAACCTATGTCTAAAACTCATACAAGGAGGCCTCAAATGGAAAAACTTACAACATAAAACTTGCTCCAAATGACATTTTGAGTCTAGAAAAGTGACCATGAGATATTGGAAATGTCCATAGCACAAGGTTTCAAAATTGGTGAATTTAATGAAGAAAAATGGCTTAAAAAATGATATTTTTCATATCTTGGCCAAATGATGCAAAATTATAGGTCATTTTGAATGGAAAAGGCATTTTAAAAACATTGGCTAAAGTGGAATTTTGAGCTTAGGTCATAATTTGTGAGTTATCCATGGTTGCTTGAATTGAAAGTAACATAATCCAAATTGAAAGGGAAAAGTGTAAGGGAAATTTCTCCAATGTTCTAGGAGGTTCCTGTAAGAGCACAGATTGTGTCTTAGTAATATCTCTATGTTTTGATGATAACATTAATGATAATTTGTATACAAGAATTATACTCTCTAAATTTGTTCTAAACTGTTTTCTACAGGCACAAAAGATTTTAATCTTAAAGAGCAAATTTGATGTGAACAATAAATTCTGAATGGCTCAAGAGCATCTGAAGATTAGAAGAATCTGAAGTATAAGAGCTTAGTCATCAAGATTCTGAAGATACAACACGCTGCATATATTATCAAGAATCTGAATGAAAGAAGACTCTGAGTGAAGAGACTCTGAATGAGAGAAGACTCTGATCTGAGTGAAGACTCTGATCTAAGAGCATGTTACGCTTCAAGCACACAGCTGCACCAGACTCTGATTCAGCAACATCTGAAGAACATCTTAGGCTCTGAAGTTTCCAGAAGATTCTGAAGACTGAAGACTCTGATATTGATTGTTGATCTGAACTATCTGAAGAATTATTTGAAGAAGATTATTTTAATATATCCGTTGGAATATGCCAGCAAATCTTTCCTTAATTGGGATAGACATAAATCTCTGCAAGAATATTATTCCTCTGATACATTCCATATATGGTAAATTCACAGCTCAGCAGACAATTGCTACACCCACATTTTGTGCGCCGTCTCTCTGCTGCAATAGTACAAAGGACAGTACTATTTGATATTGGAAATATCTTCTCCAACGGTATTATATTCTCTTCAATATTCAAGTGGCTATATAAAGGATATCATAGCACTTTCTTCAGCAAGAGAAGACGAATTTTGACAAACTTATTCTCAAGCGAAGAAACTCTCAAGCTCTCATATTCTTTATAGTTCATACTTTGTTCTAAACTTAGAGAAATAACACAGTTGTGTTTATAGCTTTCATAGAAGCAATTTATTACTCTTACATTGTATTACATTAATTTGTAAAGGAAGTTTTCCTTAAGAGGATCTAGGTTAGATCAGTAGCTCTTGAGAAGACTAAGAACAGTTGTTCTTAGGTGTTGCTATTTGTAATCAGTTGATTTGAATAGTGGATTAAGTCCTTGTTGAGAAAGGCAAATCACTCTTGAAAAGGGTGGACTGGAGTAGTTGAGTTCAACGAACCAGGATAAAAATACTTGAGTTTTTATCTTTGATTATTTTCTGTCATACTTATTCAACCCCCCTTCTAAGTATTTTCTCACCTTCAGTTGGCATCAGAGCTCCGGTTCTGCGTGTGCATTCACTTAACCGTGACAGATAAAGATCCAGTGAGAAGAATACTCTGTTATTTATTTGGTTGCTAATATGGGTGATATTCCTACATCAAGCAACAAATATGAAGGAGACAGAATCAGCACCAAACCTCCAATGTTTGATGGAGAAAAATTTGATTATTGGAAAGATAGACTTGAAAGTTTTTTCTTGGGGTATGATGCTGATCTCTGGGATTTAGTCATTGATGGATATGAACATCCTACTAAGGATGGCAAAAAGATTGATAGAAAATCAATGACTGAGGAGCAGAAGAAAGAATTCAAGAATCATCACAAAGCCAGAACCATACTTCTTAATGCAATCTCTCATACAGAGTATGAGAAGATTACCAACAGAGACACTGCTCATGATATGTTTGAGTCTCTCAAAATGACTCATGAGGGAAACTCTCAGGTGAAAGAAACAAAGGCTCTGGCGCTGATACAGAAGTATGAAGCGTTCAAGATGGAAGAATCTGAGAACATTGAGACTATGTTTTCCAGATTTCAGATTCTAACAGCTGGGTTGAAAGTTCTGGACAAGGGCTACTCAACATCTGATCATGTCAAGAAGATCATCAGAAGTCTTCCTACCAGATGGAGACCTATGGTGACTGCATTGAAGCTGGCCAAGGATCTGAACAAAATCTCATTAGAAGAACTCATCAGTTCTTTGAGAAGTCATGAGATTGAGCTGGAGGAAGATGAACCCCAGAAGAAAGATAAAGGTAAATCCTTAGCTTTTAAATCTAACAAATCTGTTAAAGCTTTGCAGGTAAATGAAGAAAGCTCTGAGGAATCTTCTTCTGAAGAAGAAGATGAACTATCCATGCTGTCCAGAAGGATCAACAAACTCTGGAAGCACAAAGGGAAGAAGTTCAACAACTTCAGAAGATCTGATCAAAAGAGAGAATCTTCTGGACACAGAAGATCTGGCAAGAAAGAGGTCACTTGCTATGAATGTAAAGAACCTGGACACTACAAGAGTGAATGTCCCAAACTTCAAAAGGAAAAACCCAAAAGGAAGTTTGATAAAAAGAAAAAGGTTCTGATGGCTACATGGGATGACTCAGATGAATCTGAATCATCTTCTGAATCTGAGGAAGAATGTGCAAATGTTGCGCTGATGGCCAACACAAATGATCAAGATGAAGGAACGTCATCATCTGAATCTGAGTCAGAATCAGACTCTGACTCTGAAGAGGTATTTTCTGAACTCTCCAGAGCTGAACTTGTTGAAAGTTTATCTGACATGTTGGAAAGCTACAGCAAGATTAAACTCAAATACAAGAAGCTGAAAAGCAATCTTGAATCTGAGATTGATCTTCTGAGAACAGAACTTGTTAAGCAGAAAGAAATAAATTTAAAACTCAAAAATGATTTAGAAACAACTCAACAAGAATCTGATACTGAAACAGAGTCAAGTGAAAATATTTTAGAAAAATATGACTCCAGTTTTAAAAGATTCCTCACTAAAAGCATAGACAGAAGCAAAATGGCTTCTATGATCTATGGTGTTAGTGGGAACAACAGAAGAGGCATTGGATGTGAATCTTCCTCTGGAAGCAATCCAAAATCTGTTGATAAACTCTTCATCAAGAAGACTCCTCTGTATTCTCATTTTAAGTTTGGTCATCTGAATGATATTAAACATACAAGCTCTGAAAAGAGTACTTATGTGTTTAAGCCAAGGGCTAGCCAGAATAAACACTATGTTGAAAAACAGAAGTTTAGGCAAAACCACAGAACATCTAACCCCAAAGGACCCAAGAAGATCTGGGTACCTAAAAGTAAAATAATACCTGTTGCAGATGTTCTTAGCAGCAAAATCCAGACACCAATCATGGTACCTGGACTCTGGATGCTCACGACATATGACGGGCGAAAGGTCTATGTTCCAAAGCCTGGAACTTAGATCTGGAGGGGACGTGAAATTTGGAGGGAACCAGAAGGGCAAGATCATTGGCTCTGGTACAATAGGTAATGGTAACCTACCCTCTATTTCTAATGTTCTGTTAGTTGAAGGATTGAAACATAATCTATTGTCCATAAGTCAATTAAGTGACAATGGTTATGATATCATCTTTAATCAAAAATGTTGCAAAGCTGTATGTCAAAAGAATGGTTCAATCCTATTCAGTGGAAAGAGGAAAAACAACATTTACAAAATTAACCTTTCAGAACTTAAAGTTCAAAATGTAAAATGCCTTTTATCTGTGAATGATGAGCAATGGGTCTGGCATAGAAGATTGGGACATATTAATATGAGACGTATATCTCAGATTAATAAACTCAATCTGGTCAGAGGACTCCCTAATCTGAAGTTCAATTCAGATGCTCTGTGTGGCGCATGTCAAAAGGGTAAATTTTCAAAATCTCATTTTAAACCAAAAAATGTTGTTTCCACTTCTAGACCATTGGAATTACTTCATATTGATCTGTTTGGACCAGTGAAAACTGCATCCATCAGAGGCAAGAAGTATGGGTTAGTCATTGTAGATGACTACAGCAGATGGACATGGGTAAAGTTTCTAAAACACAAGGATGAGTCTCATTCTGTATTCATTGACTTCTGCAATCAAGTCCAGACTGAAAAAGAATGCAAAATTATTAAAGTCAGAAGTGATCATGGTGGTGAATTTGAAAACAAATATTTTGAAAAATATTTTTCTGAAAAAGGAATTGCACATGATTTCTCCTGTCCTAGAACTCCACAATAAAATGGAGTTGTAGAGAGGAAAAATAGAACATTGCAAGAAATGGCCAGAACCATGATCAACGAGACAAATCTGGCAAAATACTTTTGGGCAGAAGCAATAAATACAGCATGTTATATTCAGAACAGAGTGTCTGTAAGACCTCTTCTGGAAAAGACTCCCTATGAATTATGGAGAAACAGAAAGCCCAACATTGCTTATTTTCATCCATTTGGATGTATTTGTTATATGCTTAACACTAAAGATCATCTGAACAAGTTTGATTCCAAAGCACAGAAGTGTTTCATGCTTGGTTATTCTGAACGCTCTAAAGGCTACAGAGTATTCAATACTGAAACACAGATTGTGGAAGAATCTATTCATGTTAGATTTGATGATAAGCTTGGCTCTGAAAAGCCAAAGCAAGTTGAAAGTTCTGCAGATAGAGAAGTTATTCTCACAGACTCTGAAGGCTCAGAGGCAGACAAGACTGAAGACAAAGACTCTGAAGCAAACCCAGATGCTACGCCTCTAACTTCCCAACTTGACAATCTGCATATTTCTGAAAGACCAACAGTCAGAGGATCTTCTTCCAGAATGAAAGCTTCTCATCCAGAGGATGTGATAATTGGAAAGAAAGATGATCCAATAAGGACAAGAGCATTTCTCAGAACTTCTGAATCTTCCTTCTGTGGCTTAGTGTCAATTATAGAACCAACATCTGTTGATGAGGCTCTGGAAGATAATGAATGGATTTTAGCTATGCAAGAGGAGCTGAATCAATTCACAAGGAATGAAGTCTGGGATCTGGTTCCAAGACCTAAAGGTTTCAATGTCATTGGAACAAAATGGGTTTTCAGAAATAAACTTAATGAGAAAGGAGAAGTTGAAAGGAACAAAGCAAGACTGGTTGCTCAAGGCTACAGTCAACAAGAAGGCATAGACTACACAGAAACATATGCTCCTGTTGCAAGGTTAGAGTCTATACGCTTGCTTATTTCATTTGCTGCACAACATAACATCACTCTTTATCAGATGGATGTTAAAAGTGCTTTTCTTAATGGAATTATAGAAGAGGAAGTGTATGTCCACCAACCTCCTGGTTTTGAAAATGAAAATTTTCCAGATCATGTTTACAAACTGAAAAAATCTCTTTATGGACTAAAACAAGCTCCCAGAGCTTGGTATGAGAGGTTGAGTAATTTTCTTCTGAAGAAAAATTTCATCAGAGGAAAAGTGGATACCACACTATTTTGTAAAACCATTAAGAAAGATTTGTTGATTTGTCAAATTTATGTAGATGATATTATTTTTGGATCAACAAATATTATGCTTGGAAAGGAGTTTGCTAAATGTATGCAGGCAGAATTTGAGATGAGCATGATGGGAGAATTGAGATTCTTTCTGGGAATCCAAGTAAATCAGACTCCAGAGTACACCTACATACATCAGACCAAGTATGTTAAAGAGCTTCTGAAGAAGTTTAACATGCTGGATAGCAAAATGGAAAAGACTCCAATGCATCCTACAAGCACTCTAGGTAAGGAAGAGGTAAGTAAGAAGGTAGATCAGAAACTCTACAGAGGTATGATAGGATCTCTTCTTTATTTGACTGCTTCTAGACCAGACATTCTGTTTAGTGTTTGTTTATGTGCTAGATTCCAATCAGATCCTAGAGAATCACACTTAACTGCTGTTAAGAGGATTCTAAGGTATCTGAAAGGTACTGCTAATGTTGGTTTGTGTTACAGAAAATCTGACGAATATTCACTAGTTGGATTCTGTGATGTTGACTATGCTGGAGATAGAGTTGAGCGCAAAAGTACTTCTGGAAGCTGTCAGTTTCTTGGAAGTCATCTGATCTCGTGGTACAGCAAGAAGCAACCAACAATTGCACTATCAACCACAGAGGCAGAATACATTGCTGCTGCTGGATGTTCCACTCAGATGCTCTGGATGAAGAGTCAACTAGAAGATTATCAAATCTATGAGAGTAATCTTTCTATCTTCTGTGATAATACTTCTGCTATATGTTTATCCAAAAATCCAATTTTACACTCTAAGGCCAAACATATAGAGATTAAACATCATTTCATCAGAGACTATGTTCAGAAGGGTGTAATAAATTTAGCCTTTGTTGATACAGATCATCAATGGGCAGATATTTTCACAAAACCCCTTGCTGAAGATAGGTTTAAGTTTATTCTGAAAAATATTTGTATGGATTTTTGTCCAGAGTAATATTTCTCAGAGTCAACTTCTCAGATGCTAAGTGTTTAACACTCTGAAGTATTTCATCTGTCTTGCTTGTTTAATTTATCTGTGAATTTTTTTTTGTGTGAAACTCTGAACTGACCATCTCAGAGGATCTGAAAGTTGAAAACGTTTCATTTCTTAAGAGTTATAGAATCACATGCAAGCAAACACGTGTCACTCAGAATCTGAAAAGATGGAGTACACCTACTGATTATGACGTTTAAGGTATTGCTTTGAAAATCTCAATCTGTCTTGATTTTCCCCCAAATGTCATATCATAATTAAAAATGATTACTTTTCATTTAATGCAAACGTGCGTATGTGTCCTATGTGTGTCTGTTGTGTTTCCCATGCTTGCTTTATTTGTCTATATAAACCATTCTCATAACACATTCACACTTTTCACATTCTCAAACACATATGCGCTTTTGTTTGTTGTTCTCTCTCTTTGCAAACCCTAAAAGAACTCAGAAACCTTCATCTTCTTCATCATCGTCAACAATGGCATCTACTTCAAACGCTGTTACTACCAAAAATGCTACCACTGTCGAAGAACCAGTACGCACTCTCCTAACTGCTGTTGATTCACTAGAAGTACTGTGTGAAAGTTTCGTGGACTTAGAAGATCTTGCTGAAAATGGGTTTGATCTGATTTCTTCAATCAAAGCACAAGGCTGGGACGGTTACTTTGACAGGCTTATGGGTCCTGTGTATCCAACGTTAGTGAAGGAGTTCTGGATCCATGCAGATGCTACTCCAAAGTTCATTCACTCCTCTGTGCTGGGAAAAAAGATAGTTATCACTGAAAACCTGATAAGGAAACTCATAGGTTTTAAGGCAACTGATGGAGTAACCTCTCTGTCTTCTGCGCGTGAAGACCTGAAAGATGTATGTCAAGAAATCTGTACTACTGGTGAACCTTGTAAGAAGGTTAAGTTCTTGAAACCCACTTACAAGATATGGGCTAAGATTTTCATGAGCACCATCTTTCACAGACCCTCTTCAAACTCTTCTGATTATGTTAATGCTGAACAACTTTACTTCATGTATTGTTTACACCAAAACATTCAGATTGATCTTCCATATTTGTTGTTTAATCATCTGGTGTCTCACGTCAAGGAAACAAGGGAAACAGCCAGAGATAAATCTGGAAAAGTCAGAACATGGATCCCTATGGGAAGGCTGATTTCAGATATTCTGATAGAAAACCAACTTGTGGCGCATCTGCAAGAGGCTGGGTTGACAAAAGATCTGACTTATATCATTGGCTCTGAAATAAACGGTTTAACTTTGAGAAGGATGAAACTGGTTGATGATTTATCTGAGAAACCAAGGAAAACTAACTCTGAAGAAGTTAGGGGAAGAAGGATTCCTGTTAAGGATTTTCCTTTATTCACCTCAGATGAACCTAGAGAAATTATTGCTGAGTATGTTGCTCGCTGCCTAAGAGATGGTGATGAGATTCCTGCCAATCTTTTGCAGAAGGAAGGCCAAGTTCTTCCTGATTTGACAAGGGAAAGAAGACGTAAGAGAAAAATTGATAGTGAAGGTCATCAGAAGAAAAGGAAGCATTCAAATGCTGAAAAGAAGAAGAAAAGGAAGAAGCTGAAGAAGGTTCAACCAAATCCTCCTGCAGCAACTTTTGAAGAAATTAGAGATACTCTGAAACAGGTATTTAACACTGATTCTAATCCTGTTCATCATTCTGATACCCCCACACCCTCTGACTCCCCACTTAGATTTAGAAGATCCAGACCTTCTAAAACTTTTATCTCTAAACCATCTTCTGTCCCCCCTCATACACCACAATCCAAGCAACCAACAAACATACAAACAGAAATTCCACAACAAACTCAACAAACAACACCACAACCACAAAACACTATCCCAGAATATACCATTCCAGAGGATGTTCACCATGAACACTCTGACCAACCTGAATATCTCATTGATCCTGATGAGATATTAGATGTCACACCTTTAAACCAGTCTGTCAATTTATCTTCAACTTCTGAAAAATCTAACCACTCTGATGCATCATCTGATGATGAATCATCTGGCTACATTAATGAATGCTTGAATGATCTCAAACAACCTCGTTCTGAGAGTGTTTGGAAACAGCTGTTTAAATCTCCAACTTCTGAACATCCACCTTCTCCACAAAATTCCCCAACTCAAACTCTCACTCCACAACCTCTTGAAATCCAAAACACTCCACAACCAACAGAAACCCAACCAATTCCCTCAATACCTCAACCACAACATTCTGACCAACAAACATCTGAACCACAAACCAACCAACCAACATCTGAACCACAAATCAATCCTCAACCTTCTGAAACACAAACATCTGAACATCCATCTTCACAACCTCAACCTTCTGAACAAACACCACAAACACAACTAACCCAACCAAGAAAACCCAGAATCCTTGATGAAGCAGAATTGGGATCACGTGTTTATACTCTGTTAAGAGATTTTGATAAGGATAATGTCTCAGACTTTGCTGACATTATGGATGTTTGCATGACTACTATGGACAAAGAGGCTGCTGACGCTGTTTGGAAGAAATATCTTTACAGACTGAATAGGGAGGCTTTGAAAATCAGGACTCAATGTCTTAGATTGTCAAAAGTAAGGTTTGCTGCTTATCAAAAACGGATTAAGAGAAACACTCCTCCTATTCTTCTTCTAGAAGCTCCTCCACCTCCAGAAATTCCTGCACCTGATGTTACTCAGACTGTTTCAGAATCTACTGTTTCAGAATCTACAGATCTTCAGAAGGATGTCAAAGAACTTAAGGATTTTATGGTTGATCAAAAGAAAACAAATAAAGAAATGAAAACTTGGATGGCTAAGCAAGATGAAAATTCAGAAAGGATTACAGCACTGCTGCAACTCATTGCTTCTCAACAAGCCTCATCTGCTAAACCTACTTGATGTTTTGCACAAGTTTTTCATGTTTTGCTTTGTTTTGATTTTCTTCTGATATGTTTTGTATGCTTTTATCTGAATCTGGATGTTCTCTTGACTTAATGGCAATGATCTTTTTGCTTATCTGGATATGTGTTTCTTCTGCATCTTTACTGTCTTTTAAAATTCTTTTTGATTATGACAAAAAGGGGGAGAAACAAAATAGAATCTGATTGTTCAAATCTATAAGCAATTATCTGAACTAAGTCAGACATGTTACTAACATTCTTTGAATTTAAGTGTCCCAGATATTATTAAAAAATCTGACAAATTTCATTGAAGTTTTTCCTGAGATCTATCTTTTCAGAACCTGATCAAAAATAGCTAAATCTGAGTAGACCAGACTCTGATATCTAACCTTGAGTACTATGATCTAAAAGATAACTCAAGACAGGAAATGGCAAGATAAACAACCAGGTGTTCTGAAGTTGTTCATCTGGCATCAAGCTTTAATATGGCATCAAGCTTTGACTCTAGAAGTCAAACATATGTCAACCAGGCTTCAATTAGGCTCTGAATCTGAAATGTACTCAACCAGAAAGGGAAGTATCTAATTCCATTAGAGTATTCATTTCAGGGGGAGACTGTAAATCTCAGGGGGAGTAATTTTAATTCATATTTTTATTGAACAAATTTCTCATGTTTTGTCATCATCAAAAAGGGGGAGATTGTAAGAGCACAGATTGTGTCTTAGTAATATCTCTATGTTTTGATGATAACATTAATGATAATTTGTATACAAGAATTATACTCTCTAAATTTGTTCTAAACTGTTTTCTACAGGCACAAAAGATTTTAATCTTAAAGAGCAAATTTGATGTGAACAATAAATTCTGAATGGCTCAAGAGCATCTGAAGATTAGAAGAATCTGAAGTATAAGAGCTTAGTCATCAAGATTCTGAAGATACAACACGCTGCATATATTATCAAGAATCTGAATGAAAGAAGACTCTGAGTGAAGAGACTCTGAATGAGAGAAGACTCTGATCTGAGTGAAGACTCTGATCTAAGAGCATGTTACGCTTCAAGCACACAGCTGCACCAGACTCTGATTCAGCAACATCTGAAGAACATCTTAGGCTCTGAAGTTTCCAGAAGATTCTGAAGACTGAAGACTCTGATATTGATTGTTGATCTGAACTATCTGAAGAATTATTTGAAGAAGATTATTTTAATATATCCGTTGGAATATGCCAGCAAATCTTTCCTTAATTGGGATAGACATAAATCTCTGCAAGAATATTATTCCTCTGATACATTCCATATATGGTAAATTCACAGCTCAGCAGACAATTGCTACACCCACATTTTGTGCGCCGTCTCTCTGCTGCAATAGTACAAAGGACAGTACTATTTGATATTGGAAATATCTTCTCCAACGGTATTATATTCTCTTCAATATTCAAGTGGCTATATAAAGGATATCATAGCACTTTCTTCAGCAAGAGAAGACGAATTTTGACAAACTTATTCTCAAGCGAAGAAACTCTCAAGCTCTCATATTCTTTATAGTTCATACTTTGTTCTAAACTTAGAGAAATAACACAGTTGTGTTTATAGCTTTCATAGAAGCAATTTATTACTCTTACATTGTATTACATTAATTTGTAAAGGAAGTTTTCCTTAAGAGGATCTAGGTTAGATCAGTAGCTCTTGAGAAGACTAAGAACAGTTGTTCTTAGGTGTTGCTATTTGTAATCAGTTGATTTGAATAGTGGATTAAGTCCTTGTTGAGAAAGGCAAATCACTCTTGAAAAGGGTGGACTGGAGTAGTTGAGTTCAACGAACCAGGATAAAAATACTTGAGTTTTTATCTTTGATTATTTTCTGTCATACTTATTCAACCCCCCTTCTAAGTATTTTCTCACCTTCAGTTCCTACATCACCTATATATTCATGCAAGCTGATTCATGCAAGGGTTGGTGCTCCCATTTGTCCAAAATCTCCATTTTCATCCATTTTCTCATTCTTGCATAAGCTACTCAAACTCTTACAAATCTCTCAAAACTCTCACATCTTTGGCTTGAATCTTCATCATCATCATTCAAACCCTAGGATTCACATCAAGAAGTGGTTGAATTGATCAAGGATTATACCAATTATCTTCTTCACTCCAAGTTGCATTTTCTTCAAAAATCCATTAAAACTTCCTCCACCATTCTGATTTCTGTCACCATCATCATCCACAATCATCATGGAGTAATTGGCACAAGAGATTGGAGAGAATTCGTGGCTGTGTGAAGAGATTCAAGTTGAAACTCCAACTTGCATGAAGGATGGAATAGACTGATTCACAAGGATTAAGCACAAATCATTGCAAACAGAAGCATACTCATTCATTGGAGATCATTTTCAGCAAGTGTCAAAGGTTGAATTGAAGTCTAACTACCATCACCATCACCAAGTGCAAGGTATGTAAATTTCTTCGAATCTCACTATTCTGGCTGGTAGAGATCATGTGGTTAGGATAATATTGTTTAGAAACCCTAGGGGAGTGATTCTTGAAGTTTAGGGATAGCTTCGTGGAGATCCATGACAGGTTGCCATTTCTGTTAGCTTCAAGAACAAGCTGTGTACTGGACCATAATTGATATAATGATGCATAGAATAATGAGGGAAGTATGTAAATGATCTGTGGATCATCAGGTTGGAGTTCTGGCAAAATTGACAACAGGCAAGCATGGTGTACCCTGAGTTTCGTGCCCTCTGTTTGGAGTTTACAAGGAGAGTTAGAGAAAAATAGGATTAGGCATGGATTCCTTGGGTTTTATAGAGTATTTTAGGGCTTGGAATTTTTCATTTTCATCAAGAAATCATGGAGAAAGATTGAATGGAATTTTCATGCATGGAGTTCGTGACTGAAACCCTAGACGAATGGAGGAAGAAGACGACTCATACGCCCTTGGATCTGGTGGGGAAGATTGACTTGACCATGAATCGAACGGCCCACATTTAACCTGAGTTTTGGTGGGAGATTTCAAAAATTGAAACGCATCGTTTCATTAATTGGGGGGATTGGGCTCAGACAGCTATTCGCACCCCCCCAATTTAATAAGCCCAACGTGCTGAACTAGGATATCTTGCTATTCTTACCCCCTGGCTATTTCTTTCTATTTTCTTTATTATTTTCTTTTCATTTTTTCATTCATTTTAAAAAATTCATAACAAATAGAAAAATCATCATTTTTAATTCATTCTTTTTGCATATTTTTCTTTAAGATGTCTAGAAAATTATAAAAAATAAAAATGGCATTTTATTTTTTATTTGATATTTTTCCCATATTTTCTAAATAAATGACATTTTAAATGGTTTCATTTCATACATGATTTTGTTAATTTTTGTTATATTAGATACTTTCATATTTTTCATCCATTCTTTTTAGGTTGTTTAGGTTAGACATTGAACATGTAGATTCAATTTAGTTCCCATTTTTTAGAAATTAAATTTAGGTGCTTAGTGTAAGTATGAATAACATGAATAAAACTAGGGTTTTAGGGGATGACTTAGGGGATTTGATTCCTTCCCCTTAGGACTTAGGGCTTGACTAGTTTAGTTATGGGACTATAGGGGCTATGGGTAGTTATTAGACCCCTTAGAAAAAGTCAGGATTCCCCTACTGCTATTGATATACTATATCTCTGACTGACTGGTGTGGTGTGCCCTCTGGGGATTATTGCTTGCTTGTGTGGGTATTGGGATTGTCTGGGGACTTGGGAGAGCTGAAGATTTGGGGAGATGAAGGCCATTGGAGATCCAGAGATTGAAGAGCAACTGCCAGAGTTGGAGAGGAGGTTCTTGCTAGCAGCTGCTGAGGAGACTAGGGTTTAGGAGCTAGGCAGAGCTCTAGATTAGAAAGCTTGTTTCTCAAACATGGAATGCCTTGTCTGCATCCATCCTTTCTCTATGATTCAAAGTCTCTTTCAAATATCCACCTCCTTCCTTTGGAAGGATCAGTGAATGTATTTGGAAGATAGAACTTTTGAGAGAAACCTGTCTGTATAATGTTAACAGTTAATGAGCCACCCTTGGTAGGCAATTTGCTGTTTAACATTCCTCTCCTCTTGTTGACTGATGTTCATCCCTGAAGATTGGAGACTTGAAGAAAAGCCATTGCTTATAGAAGACTGATGATCAAAGCCCTTGCCTGAAGGCCATGAAGATGGAGATTGATGCTTGTTGAAGCCTGTAGCTGATTGGAGATTACTTGAAGCCAGATGTTGATTCAGAGCTGCTGAGGCTGTTTGTTTTGCTGTTGTATTTCATTGCTGATGTATTGTTTGGATTTCCTGGTTGTATTGTTTGCTATTTACCCTGTTGGGTTGAAAGTGAAGCCTGTTCGCTTTCGCCTATTGTTTTCTAGGTTCGAGGTTGAGTGGGACTCCCTTGCCTCGCTTGTACTGTTGCATCCATGCATTTTTACGGCTTTATTATATCTGTTATTGTTTTTGTTTCTGCCTATCCCGTAGGATCTCTGTTTCTCTCTGTGCAAGATAGGAGCATGATAGACACTAGGTCTTAACCCATGCATGATAACATTAGGTTAGTTTGTTTCCCTTCGCAACCATAGGTTAGAGTTCTGTCTCTTCTTCCTCAAAACAAACAGAAAAACACATAAAGATTTCAAACACAATAAAAGACACTTCTTCCGTAAAAGAATGTGAACTCATCAAGACGTCATTTTTGTCCGCTGGGACTGTTAATCAGAAAAACCCTTTTTCAGAAGGTATAAAATCAATCAAGACAAGCTTGTGTCGTACGTGGCCCGAACTACGTTTGCTCTGATCTTCCATGCTGTGTGGAAGTACGTAGGTATAGGATGCGATATCCTAGCGAGCAACCTTCCCCTCCTTTCCCGTAGGCAGGCGAACTACGTTGACTCTGATTTCTCGTTCCAGACGGGAATACGTAGGCATAAAGTGCGATACTTTGCCGAGTCATTTTATTTTCATCTTATTTTCTTTTTAACCCCTGACCTATAGTTTAGATAGAATAACAATCCATACCCGAAAACAAGCGTGGATCCCGTCGAGTACGACGGATGTGAGGGGTGCTAATACCTTCCCCTTGCGTAACCGACTCCCGAACCCAGGTTTTGGTTGCGATGGCCATACCTTTCCCGTGTTGTGCAAGGTTTACTCTGAGCGTTTCCTTTCCCTCCCGTGGGATAAATAACGCACGGTGGCGACTCTTCTGTTCAGCCGGCGCCGATTTTCGCAGTAGCGACAGGGTGCAGCAGCATGAACTTTTTGTAGCAAGGCTAAAAGGATCATTTTGTGTAAGCTGTGAAGTTGCAGTTTATTGTGCTGCAGAACTCTGTTAGTTTTTTTGTGTGCCGGCTTTGTCGTGACTTCACTTACGAATTCCCTATGTTTTGGCAGGCCGTGTTCATCGTGAGCAGAAGATACGCAGGACATATATGCTGAAATGACCGATGAACTGGAACCTGTATACTGCTGTCAGAAGAAGATGTCAACAAGGAACTGCAGTGATGGTGTTTCTTGGCTTTGATTGTGTTTGAATTATGCAGGTTGTTTTGTAGATACAGGGTGGTGATGCCTGAAAGTGAGCTGTTGTCGCACAACCTTGTTTGTCGTAAAATGTAGGTATATTTATTCCTTGTGATAATCACGAGTGATGATGACAGTTTCATTTGGTTGCAGGATACTTTGAGAGCCGGAGTGGGTAACATTCAGAGAATTGAACACGTGTGCTATAACATCAAGGCATTGCTCTCATCAACACTATCCTTCTCAGTAAAACTATTATCAATGTGAGGATGTCTCTTTGCAGCACCCTTAGTCACTCCAAAATCAGTAGCAGATGAAGAAGCAGAAGTAGAATTTGTGTTCAAACCATCATTCTGTAATATGGTTTCTAGCGCTTTCACAACTTCACTCATTGTTGGTCGGTCTGAAGCTGATTCCTCGGCGCATTGAATTGCCAACTCTAAGTACCTGCCAAATCCTGTCTGGTTGGCAGTGTTTCTCACCAATGGATCCATTACTTCGATTAAACCATGGTACTCTTCATCTCTATTATTCATTAAGGTTTGAACCTCGCAAACGATGTACTTACCCTTTTCGAGAGGTTGCTTGGATGTTATCAGTTCAAGCATAACTGCACCGAAACTGTATACGTCACTCTTTTAGGTTAGTTGTTGAGTCATGTAATGTTCAGGATCTAGATAGCCCAATGTTCCTTTAACCTGAGTTGAGACATGGCTTTTGTCACTGTCTGATACGAGCTTAGACAGGCCAAAATCCGCAACCTTTGCAATCATATTTCATCTAGCAAGATATTGGTTGACTCCACATCTCTATGGATTATGGGATCGACCAAAGTCGTTTCTATTTACGGACTAATCTGCTTTACCAGTAGGGGATCCCCACTTAGACCAGGAGTTAACTGGAGATCCAACAGCCGAGACAGGATTGTTAGCACCAAGTTCTCTTGAACTGAGGTTTCGCATGTGTTGTCGTGATCAATCATGCCTTCGAGGCTGTACCGCGATGCAACTGCTGTTGTAAATGCCATTTCCTCTTCTCTTCTGACTTTGGCAGGTACTTATTCAAAATTTGTTCCGCAAGGGTTTCGGTTCAACTTTGGATTTGATTGTTTTAAACAAAAAAATGTTTTAATCTTCAATTGTGTTGTTGCTTTGACAGGTTTTGGATGTTATTGTGATGACGTGCTTCTATTTTCCTTCACAATACAAGAAGTGGTGAGAAATTAATTGATCTTGAATGAAAGGATGATATCATTTTGACAGCTAAAAAAAAACAAAGCTTTTAGGTGGCTTCTCAGTTTCATGACAGCATTTGCAGATAAAAGTGAAAATAGTATCGAAGTCCTTCTCCGAAGTCAATTCCTTCGAAGTACCCATCAACAATGCTATCTCGCAGATTAGCAACACCGAGACCGACGTCAGCTCGGGAAGTCTTGGAAGCAAACCAGAAGACATAAGGGGTAGCATCTTCTGCTGAGGATGGAATTTCTGCCATTACGGTGCATGCGGCGAGACGATCTTTTATAAGCTCCCTTCAACAAACCGAGCGTTATGCGTACCTACAGGCTGTTGTATGCTGCAATGTTCTCCTTCTTATTGCAACCCACGTGTAGAGGGTTTGATGTAATTAAATAGAGTCTTTAGTATGTATTTGAACAAACATAAATGGATATCAATAATCATGCGAAATGTTCCTCCCTTTGTTTGCCTAGTTATCGGTCTCTGTTTTGAATGTGAATGAGGTGTTGATGGTTAAATCTGAATTATGCATTGTAATTTGATTATCAATATGTACTGCTTCTTGTTAATTCTTAGCATTAATCCGTTGCATCTGAAGTTTGGATTAAGGTTTGAATTTTTAACAAAGGAACAAAGTCGAATTCTCATGAGTTTTCCAAGTTTGATTCACGGTTCTTCTATCCAAACACCAAAGCCAAAATTCTCATAACCCACCAACCTGTAATCCTTCTCTCATAACCCCTCCTCATGAATAAAAACAAAGCTCCTTGCACTAAGTCCGGTTTAATATTCACAACTAAAGAATTTGGATGACGATGAACCCGACGTACAAATTATAAAGATATAATCCAATAACATCACTCTTTTTGAGGTCTTTGAGAAACTCCGAGTAAAATGACCGGTAGAAAGAACCTTAGGGCCTTCTGGACCAAAGTCTATTGGCCTGGCCTTGAGATACTTAAATGTAAAGACGATCACTATCTATGCTTTAAAAAAAGTACATGCACCAGCCGTTTAGTTATAATAACAACACAAAGGATAAGATGCAAATAAAATAAAACAAGGAGGTGGAATTTTAAGGTCCAAAGTTAGGGTGCGACAGGGTTCTAGAAGTGGACCTCGATCCAACCGAAAAACTATTGTGTGAAAAATCAACTCTCTTTTGAAAAGTTCTGTTAGGTTCTTAGTAGCAATATGTGACCTTATACCAATCTCGATCCATTAGATTTGTTCGGAAAATAAATGATAGACAATAATATACACAAAAATGGGGGATTATTAACGGAAAACCAACTAATCAAGCCAATAAGTGCCAATTATTCACACTCAAAATCAGTATATTTTAGCACTTATCAAAGATGTTACATGAAAGTAATGAGGATGATGAACATTATCACTGCCATTTAAACATGGGACTCGACGGGAAAATTCTTAAATGATCCTTGGTGGTTTGATAGGTATAAAAAGTATTACCTTTGAGGAAGGAAGGGGAGACAAAAAGATATCCAAACAAGCCACATTAAATCCCTATTGTGTCTGTGATCTCTCTTGATCCGTTTTAGGAACAATATCCAAAGGTGTTTTTTAGGAACATTTGGCGCCCACCGTGGGACCTTGTTAAAACTTTCCCAGACCGCAAAAAAAATCATATATACAATGTCGAGTTCATCTCCTAGAAATATTGAACCTTGCATTCCACCAAACATGGCGAACCTTTTGACAATCATGGAGAATTTGCGCCAGCAGAATGAGTCCTTGCAAGAAAGTGTTCACACATCTTACCAATCGCATAGCACTGGAGATGAGGAAGTAGAAGAGGAACTCTTGGACCCTTAGCCTCTTTCAGAAGCAATTCGGGGAAATCTAGTCCCAGAGGATTTCAAGCCACCATCATTGCCATCCTTTGGTGGCTAGAGCGATCGACAAAAACATATAATTTCAATTAATAATCAAATGGTAGTAGTTGAGCCTTCTGACTCTTTGAAGTGAAAACTTATTTCAGGAACATTCAAGTATGTGGCTTTACGTTTATATATGCACTTACCTAGATTTTCAATCATCGGTTACCAGGATCTAACAAGGAATATGGTACATGTAACACCCCAAATTTATTGGAATATTTATTTAATTTATTTAAATATGAATATTCGTATTTTTGGTGATTTTCGGGGGTTGGTGTGAATATTGAGAATTATGGATTTTGAGTTATTTATTTAAATAATAGTACATAATATGAATATATTGGTATTATTATTAACTTAAATAAATATAAGTGAATTGAGGGCAAAGTGGACTTTTGAGGAAGAGTTAGTGAGGGTGAAATTGGAAAGCCCATTTTAAGGCCCAAAGTTAGGTTTAACAAAAATTAATTTTGAGGGGATTAGGATTCATTCTTGTTAGACCGTGAAAAGGGAAAAATAGAGGCCAGAGCTCTGAGGAAGAGGATTGGGGCAAAAGCTTCGCGAGGTTTCCAAGAATCAATGAGAAATGCTTAGAGTCGACAATTAAGGTATGGGGAGTATTGCCTTCATTGTTTTCAATATGTGATTCAATATGTTTAAAGTTGATTTAAGGGTTTAGGGATTTTTGGGTATTGGATTGTTGTTGCCTTTCTAGTGATGAGTTCAATGAGTTTGAGGGATTTGAACTGATGTTCTGATAGGTTTGAGGTTAATTTGAGAGTAAGGGAAATTAGGCCTTCGTGGCCAAATCTGTTGTTGAGGTTGTTTAACCGTATAGGGTAAGTGATTTGTGAGAACTTTAATGATTGTGGGTTAGTTGTAAGAAATTATGAGAATTGGAGGCGTAAATGTGATACGGGATTGGCCTAATAAGTCGTAGATTTTGTGTCTTTATCGCCGTAATACCTTAGGAATAATTTAGGGATGTTTTGGGGGCATTGGGGAAGGAAATCGTAGGGACTCTTGGGATGGTTTTGCTACTGGTGCATAACAGCGATTTGCTGTAATCGCGAGTTCGCACAGCGAAGAATCCTTCACATGGTAAACATTCTCCCCAGACTCGCACAACGAACTTGCTAGCGAACGTAGCAGAGTTTTGCGAATTCTGATCTTGTGCAGTGATGTTTTGATGTTTTAATGTTGTGATTTCTTTGATGAATTACCATGAGTATGACTATGATTCTTCTGAGATTAATACATGATTGTATGATTATTCCTATGAGTAATTTGGACTGACTTTAGTACTGGTGCGTAACAGCGATTTGCTATAATCGCGAGTTCGTACAGCAAACGAATCATTTGCACGACGAACATTCTCTCTAGATTCACACAGCGAACTTGCCAGCGAATGTAGCAGAGTTTCGCGAATTATGTTCTAGTTCGGTGATGTCTTGATGTTTTGATGATGTGATTTTCCTGATGAATTACTATGAGTATAATTGTGATTCCTATGTGATTAAATGAATGTATGATGAATTACTATGAGTATAGCTGTGACTCCTATGTGATTAATAAATGACCGTATGATGAGTACCCATGAGTATAATTGTGATTCTTATGAGATTAATGCATGATTGCATGATGAATCCCCGAGGGACTGTGATGATTTGTGACGTTGATTCCAGGAGGTTTTGATGATTCTATGATGACGTGATTCTTATGATTATTTTGATGAATGATGATGCACCTAATGAGATTATTATGAGGATGATATTAACGTGTGCATCATGCATTCATATGCATTCCGAACTTCGATTTAGGACCTTGATTCTTGTGGCTTCAGTCTCATTGTGTGGATGTGAGGTATTTTGTTGTGCCCCGGTTCTCGTGTAGAATCAATCCTACTGTTGTGGATCTATGGAGGGTTGACGGCCCAGTGTCCATCAAATTTTGTTGATTGGTATCACATGCATGAATCTTGTTGCATTTGCATTTATGTGACAATTTGGTGTAATTTATAATGTTATAGCCTTTGATGTTCCTTGATGATTATGATGATGTTGAATATGAAAATGACGTTGTTTTATATATTGATTTCTACATTGATTATTATGAATCGTTTTACTCATCCTGCCTGTTTGAATGTTGCCTCCACGTGGGTAACGCACAGATGACCAGGTTTAGTCGTGGATTCCGTTGAGGACTTTTTGAAGTTTTTGGGTCGTTGGCCATTGTGGTTGACTTAGAGGGTCTTGCTCTGATAGTGTAGCATCGGGTTGGGGTCTTTTGAGTTGAACCATATTTTATTGATTATTGTTATTTTGATTAAGTTTCTGTGCAAGGAAAACTTTGGATTTTTTCCTTTTGAGTTCCGCTGCCTTTTGAGTAATTTTGGGAAAACCCGTTATTTACGGAGCATTGATTACATTTGAATTATTGAGAAATATGTGCCCTTTTGAGATGATTTTATTGCATTTAATATTTTACTCTGATAAATTTGATTATTTTGCCATGATATTTGTGGGGTAGAAAAGGGTGTTATAGTACAACACTTTCCACCAGCTAGCATAGAAAGATGTCCACCACCAGTTTATTCAACGTCCTCCAGGGGCCTTCGAAATCCCTCCACGAGTATATGGCGTGATTCAAGAAGAAACAATAATGGTTTTTAATCCAAATAAGGAAATGTTCATGGGAGCCTTCTAGGACGGCCTCAAGGCCGGACATTTCAATGAATTTTTGGCACAAAAACCAACAACTAACATGGATGAAGTAATGAATAAAGTGGAATGTTATATCAAGGGCGGAGAAAGCAACATGGAGAAAAGATCTCGAGATTCTAAAGAGAATATAAAACCTAAGCACGATAGATTCGGGTCCACAAAAGAACATTGAAAGCACAGATCGATGGACATATCGACGACCATGTATTCTCTGAGGCCATATGATGGCTTCACCGAGAACTTTACCCCATTCAATTCAAAGTGTGTTGATATCCTACGTGAAGTGTATCATCTCAAACTATTAGCAGAACCCAACCGTCTCAGAAGGGTCAACACAGTACTAGGAAAGGGCGAGTGTGCATGGTGCGTTTATCATCGTATGAGAGGCAATCATACTAAATATTATCATCAGTTAAAAAGGGAAACTGAGATCTTAATCCAAATAGGCCAGTTGTTTTCATACGTGAAAGATGTTAAAGGATCAGGAAAAATAAGTCCTTTTCGGAGAAAGCCAAACTTGGAAAATCTCTCTGCCAAGAAGGGAAAAAGCACAGAGGAGGTGCTTGAATCCTGGATAGCATGCCATACACTCAACACCATCTTATGATGTTTTGATGGCGGAGGCGAAACAAGCTTAGACAAAAAAAGATATTCAAAAAAGCAACACTAAATCCCCATTGCATTTGTGATCTCTCCTAATCTGCTTCAAGGAGATTATGCAAAGGTGTTTTTCAGTGGCCACACCCACATATCTAGCTGAAAGCCTAGAAACGAATCTAGACATCGTGTGTGTGTGTGTGTGTGTGTGTATATATATATATATATATATATATATATATATATATATATATATATATATATATATATATATATATATATATATATATATATATATATATATATATATATATATATATATATATATATATATATATATATATATATATATATATATGTATGTATGAGTGACCACACCCACATATCTATCTGAAAACCTAAAAATGAATCCAGATATCCCTATCACCAACGATTATAAGAACAAAAATATAAAGTTGATTTTTTTTGTTTGTTAAAAGAGAATGATATTTTAAGTATTTCATGTTTATATAATATAGGTCTAATTGGTGGATCTCTACTCAGTTGAAAGTTCATACCAATTGAAAAGAAAAATAAGAGCATGTGTTTGTGTGTATCAAATTCTTGTTGATAAAAAAGAAAAAAAAAGAGGAATTGAAGTCGTTAGACATTTAAGGATGTGTTGGGTGGTCAGTTGTTTTTCTTTTGTTTTATGCGAGTGGTCGCGTCTATTTTCTTTCGCTTGCTCTCTGAAGAGGTCGGTTTTCATTTGTTTTATGCGAGTGATCGTGCCTATTTTCTTTTGCTTGCTCTATCAAAAGCTTGGTCGTTCTTGTCTAAGGTGTCTAGTTAGAATTGATTAGCTAGACATATTGGGCCGTGTTTCTTTCTTTCTTCTTTTGCTGTTTTGTTATTTTATTTTTTTTTGTTTGATTTCTCGATTTGGATTTTGTTGTTTTTATGTATTTTTGATGTGTTTATTTTCATATGAGTTATATATTCGAATCCCTTAACTGGCGGCAAAAGTGAAAAGGGAGAATAAATAAAAAGTGAGTTGCAAAAGTTGTTTTTTGTGATAGATGGATATGTTGTAAATTTAGAATGCTCTTTCTATTTCTCTTAAGTTTTAATTAATAATGTCATACCCTAATTTTTTATCCTAAGATACCCGCATCATTTTCATCTCATACATACACTTTTATGCATCACTAACCTATTTTAGAAAGTCAACATTGTTGTTTGCTTCATTATGATCACCAATTAGGGTTTTTAAACCCTACAAAGGATTCAGGTAAAGGATCAATCCAGAATAGGCATGATCTTCAACTTATCAAGTCCCTCAATTATCCATGGAGATAAATAGATCCCATTCACCAAGAATCAAGGACAAGATTACATCATTTCAAGTTGGTCAAGCCTCAAGATCATTTGTGTCACCAAGTTAGGGTTTTGACTTAATTCAATCCCTGGGATGACTTGTGGAGCAAGGCGTGATCCAAGACCTCAAGATATGTTTCAAGGACCTCAAATATATCATCATATTATTCCACTCACATGATTGGATTGATCCAAAGAACTTAATTTATAAACAATGCAAGAACTCAAATCCATCTGAGCCACAAACTATGGTTTTGATGAAAACGTCAACCCTATCTATGACTTTTGATCAAGACATGATCTCCAACTTCAGGATATGATTCATAACACTCAAGTATACCTTTGAAGTCCATTCATAAGTTTAAAATCACCTTGGGATACTCATTCATCAAAAATCAGGAATTAGGGTTTCCCTGCACAAAATTCATCTGATACATAAAGTCAAAGTTTGACTTTTTGGGAAAAATTGTTCATCATAAGCCATTATACAAGAAAAAATGATCCATTGTTGAATTTTAAAAAATATTGATCGTGAAATCAAGGTTACTTGCAAAAGGAGCAAAGTTGAAGAAATTGAAAATTTCACTAAGTTATGGAAAAATATGATTTTTACCTAACTTTACAAGGCCATAACTTGTGATCTAAACAATCATTTATGGCACTCCAAAGCTCAAATGATGGATCGCATCACATACAACAAGATTGCTAGGTTGAACCATATCCAAAAACTTCATGGGTTTCAAGTTGTGAAGTGATCAAAATAAATAAAAAAAATAAGAAAATGAGTTTCAACACTTAGTGAAATTTCTGCCAAGTTTTTCAGCATGAAACATCAATTTTCAAGGGCACTTTTCATTATGATCCAAGTAGAATCAATACAAACTATGAACATAAATGTTGAATAACATTATCTCAGCTTTCTAAGAAGTACAAGAACATCCATTAATTCAACTTGAGCAAGAAGTTATGAACGTCACAACTCACCATGTTGCAACTATTTTTCAAAAATAGTTTTGGATTATCACTTGCCATACACGATTCTTTTGTCAAGTGTAATGATAAATGCAACACTTATTCAATGTATAATAGAAGGATTCATAACAAACCTGCCAAATTAGGCCAAAGGGTCAAAAGATATCTCATTTGGATTAATGGATTTTGTCACATTATGCCTTGAATTCAAAGGCATTTATGTGCAATAGTGCACATTCAACAAAGACACTCTTTTCAGTCAAGATGCTTACATAAACAACAATAAAAATGATTGAGGAATGTGGAAATGGTCAATTGGTAGTTGTACTATTTGGATGAGCGATTGTAACTTGCATAAGAAGTAATGACACAAGTCCAAAACCATTGAACCAAGCTCTTATCCTTCAAGCTGCAACTATTCATCCAAGACAAATTCATTTACATATAAATAGAGGTTACATTGCCTCATTATAAACACACCAAAACAACTTCAATACTTGTTTTCTCCAAATTCATCTTTGTCTCAAATTTCAAAATACCAAGAGAGGGAGAAATCAAATTTCTAAAACCAGAGCATTTCTGTCCAAACCAATTATCCAAACACCTTCCCTATACATTATAGAAGTGGTCAAAACCATCTAATCACTTCTAAAAAATCATGATCACCATCTCCATTTCTCACATGTTCCAAATGCAGTCAGAATCGAGCCAAATTATCTAAGAAGTTTCAAAACATTCTAAAGGTTGTAACACAATCCTTGAGGCCTAAGGAAGCTATTCAAATCATTGTTTCACTTCTTTAACACCTCTACAACAGAATTTGGTTCCTTCTTGCAGAGGTAAGCCTTGAACTTTTGAACTCCATAATTCATACATCATTTTTGATATTTCAAGTTACCAATATGTTTCTACATGTATATATAATGTTTTCCCTTAATCAATTGCTATGTATGAATCGTGTATATGATTTCACATTGTTCTTGCAAAAATTATGGTACATCTGTTTATCACACGATATCTTTTGATACACTTAAAATAAATGAAATTCAAAAGAGTCATTCAATTCCTTGTTAAAAAACACACAACTTTCATGTTTACACTTTGCAAAATGGTTACGAATTGAGAGAGACAGAGTTACTTTTGCAACTCTCATACTGGCTCGAGGAAGAAGATGGCCATGGCGCGCCATTTTCAGGTTTTCAAAACCAAACTTAGTATTTTTATTATTCTTTATGTTATAATCAACAGATGTGTCACCACCCCAGTGGTTGCAGTGTGGGTTTTCAAGTGTGTTTTTGTGAGAGGACGTGGGTTCAACCCCTACCTATGCCATTTATTTTGAAACTTCTCTCATTTTTCATATTTTCACATATTTTTACATTTTTCTATATTATTTTCAAATAATTATTTTTTCACTCAAATTTAATTGTTTTTAAATGATTAAAAATCCTAAAAATTATTTTCTTCTTGATTATTTTTAAACCTATCACATTTTGACCTTCATATGGATAAAACCTAATATTTCAAACTTTTTTTTAAGATCACAACATGTTTATTTTTACTTATACACCAATTATGTCATGTTTAAATTCATTTGAAAAACACCTTTGATCAATTATTTCAAAATTAGGATTTTTTTACTTTGATTCAAACTTTCAAACTTCATAACAAATCTTGGGCCTCTATTAGAGTGTAAGACCCATCATTGTGCTTTCAAATTATCAAAATCTTGGGCCTCTATTAAAGTGTAAGACTCATCATTATGCTTTCAAATTATCAAAATCATGGGCCTCTATTAGAGTGTTAGACCCATCATTATGCTTTTAAATTATCAAAATCTTGGGCCTCTATTAGAGTGTAAGACCCATCACTTCTCACAGTTTTAAGATTAGTCATTGTTTTAAACATCTTGGGCCTCTGCCATAGTATAAGTCCCACTACATTTTTCAAAATCAATCATTTGTTTTCAAATATACTTAGGCCTCTGCTAGGAGTGTAAGTCTCATCACTCTTTCTATTTTCAAAACTTTCTTCATATTTTCAAAACTTCAATCTTTCAATCTTCCAAATTCAATCTAAACCTATCATCAATTTTCTCAATCATCTGGGCATCTTTCTGAGTATAAGACCCAACACATTTTAGAAAATCTTTTAGAATCATTCATCTTGGGCTTTATACAAGATACAAACAATCATTTGGGCCTCTATCCAGAGTGTAAGACTCACCATCTTTTCAAATTCAATTCATACTTGTTTATATACTTGTTCATATATATGTATATATAGTTGTGCATATCTTGTTAAGTTTCCCTTAGCATTTAGATCATCTTTAGTTTAGACTAGCTCAAACAACAGGATCCTTTCAATCATTATAACTTAGTTCAAACAACTAGCTCCCTCTTGTACAAAAGAATTTTTTTGTCCCCAGTACAGTCAGCCTCCTCTTGAGCTTTGTTCAATTTACTTAACCTTGAAACACTTCATGAAAGAGAGGATTATTTTCCAGTGAAATCTCTTCTTTAAACCCTTTTAACCCTGGAACAATTCAACATAGAAAGGATTATTTCTCGGTGAAATCTTTCTTGAACTCTTTTTAGACTTGGAAAGTCTCAATCCCCAACTTCCTCTTGGACTTCATACAAGGACCCAAAAGCTTCCTAAAAGCATAGGATATATCCTAGTCAGCTTTATCAATACACAAAATCTCCGGAGAGTCAAAACCTCTAGTATATTTAATATCATCCTTTGAGTCTCTTCTAATCCTCAACATGGGTTGGCTTTTGTAACACCCAAAATTTATTAGAATATTTATTTAATTTATTCGTATTTTTGGTGATTTTCGGTGGTTGGTGTGAATATTGAGAACTATGGATTTTGAGTTGTTTATTTAAATAATAGTACATAATATGAATATATTGGTATTATTATTAATTTAAATAAATATAAGTGAATTGAGGGTAAAATGGACTTTTGAGGAGGAGTTAGTGAGGGTGAAATTGAAAAGCCCATTTTAAGACCCAAAGTTAGGTTTAACGAAAAGGAATTTTTAGGGAATTAGGATTCATTCTTGTTAGACCGTGAAAAGGGAAGAAATAGAGTCCAGAGCTCTGAGGAAGAGGATTGAGACAAATGTTCCGCGAGGTTTCCAAGAATTAAGGAGAAAGGCTTAGAGTCGGCAATTAAGGTATGGGGAGTATTTCCTTCATTGTTTTCAATATGTGATTCAATGTGTTTAAAGTTGATTTAAGGGTTTATGGATATTTGGGTATTGGATTGTTGTTGCCTTTCTGGTGATGAGTTCAATGAGTTTGAAGGATTTGAACTGATGTTCTGATAGGTTTGCGGCTGATTTGAGAGTAAGGGAAATTAGGCCTTTGTGGCCAAATCTGTTGTTGAGGTTGTTTAACCATATAGGGTAAGTGATTTTGTGCCTTTATCGCCATAAGAAATTATGGGAATTGGAGGCGTAAATATGATACGGGATTGGCCTAATAAGTCGTAGATTTTGTGCCTTTATCGCCGTAATACCTTAAAATGATTTAGGGATGTTTTTGGGACATTGGGAAAGGAAATCGTATGGACCTTTGGACTGACTTTGCTACTGTTGCATAGCAGCAATTTGTTGTAATCGCGAGTTTGCACAGCGAATGATTCTTCACAAGGCGAACATTCGCCCCGGACTCGCATGGCAAACTTGCCAGCGAATGTAGCAGAGTTTCGCGAATTATGTTCTGGTTTAGTGATGTCTTGATGTTTTGATGCTGTGATTTTCCTGATGAATTACCATGAGTGTAACTATGATTCCTATGTGATTAAATGAATGTATGATGAATTACTATGAGTATAACTATGATTTCTATGTGATTAAATGAATGTATGATGAATTACTATGAGTATAGTTGTGATTCCTATGTGATTAATACATGACCGTATGATGAGTACCCATGATTATAATTGTGATTCTTATGAGATTAATACATGATTGCATGATGAATCCCCATGAGGGACTGTGATGATTTCTAATGTTGATTCCATGAGGTTTTGATGATTCTATGATGACGTGATTCTTATGATTATTTTGATGAATGATGATGCACCTAATGAGATTATTATGAGGATGATATTGAAGTGTGCATCATGCATTCATATGCATTCCGGACTTCAATCTAGGACCTTGATTCTTGTGGCTTCAGTCCCATTGTGCGGATGTGAGGTATTTTGTTATGCTTCGGTTCTCGTGTAGAATCGATCCTACTGTTGTGGATCTATGGAGGGTTGATGGCCCAGTGTCCATAAAATTTTGTTGATTGGTATGATATGCATGAGTCTTGTTGCATTTGCATTTATGTGACAATTTGGTATAATTTATTATGTTGTGGCCTTTGATGTTCCTTGATGATTATGATGATGTTGAATATGAAAATGACGCTGTTTTATATATTGATTGTTATGAATCATTTTACTCACCCCGCCTGTTTGAATGTTGCCTCCACGTGGGTAACGTGCAGATGATCAGGTTTAGTCGTGGATGCCGTCGGGGACTTTTTGAAGTTTTTGAGTCTTTGGCCATTGTGGTTGACTTAGAGGGTCTTACTCTAATAGTGTAACATCGGGTTGGGGTCTTTTGAGTTGAACCATGTTTTATTGATTATTGTTATTTTGATTAAGTTACTACGCAAGGAAAACTTTGGATTTTTGTCTTTTTGAGTTCCGCTGCCTTTTGAGTAATATTTATGAGTAATTTTGGGAAACCCCGTTGTTTACGGAGCATTGACTATATTTGAATTATTGAGAAATGTGCGCCCTTTTGAGATGATTTTATTGCGTTCAATATTTTACTCTGATAAATATGATTGATTTGCCATTATATTTGTGGGGCAGAAAAGGGTGTTACAGCTTTCACTTAACAATCCCCAACCAGGGTCAGTTTACAATCAATAAATCCCCAGTCAGGGTCAGTTTACAATCAATAAATCCCCAGAATAATTAAAGCCATTGTGGCATTTAATAATTCAATTCTCTTCTAATCCTCAACAATTGTCAGTCTTCTCTTAAATTCCCTCAGCCTCCTTTTTGGCTTCATATAATGATTTCCCCAATCAGCCTCAATCTTGGGCTTTGTACAAGACAGATATAACACTCCCAGTTGAGTCGGTTCTCATTTTTTTTAGCTTCAACCTTGGGCTTTGATCAAGGCACAAAATTCAACATCCCCACATATGAGACTATGAGTCCTCTCTGTTGGAGGATATCCTTTCTATACATCACACTTCAAATCAAATCAAACATTCAAATCAAATTGTTTTACATAAAGAAGGATGTGACATTGCTCTGGATATTTTTAAGTCCAAGTTAAAAGCTTCTTCCTTATGTTAAAACTCATTAAGGAGGATGTGGAATTGCTCTAGATATTTCAAAGTCCAAGTTAAAAGCTTCTTCCCTTATGTTAAAACTCATGAAGAAAGATGTGGCATTGCTCTGGATATTTCAAAGTCCAAGTTCAAAGCTTCTTCCTTCATGACATTTCACTTCTCCTATAAAGGAAGATGTGGCTTTGTTGGATTCCACACATCCCAGTTAAAGTAACTTCCCTTATAATCATTTCTTAAATATTTTTGATGAATAAGTGAGATATCTCTCTTTAGAGATGACAAATTCTCTCTCAGTCAAAATTTTAGCTTCAATCTTGGGCTTTGAACAAGACACAAATACTCTTTTAGCTTCAATTTTGAGCTTTGAACAAGACCCAAAACAATTTCCTCCCATTTATTTAGGAGGAATTACGAACTCTCTCATTTCTCACTTTCCTTTTTAGAATACGTAGGCATAAGATTGTGAAATCTTAGCGAGCACACTAATACAAAAAAACCCTTAGGTCCCGATACCTACCAAAAACAATAGAAAACCATAAAATAACAAGAACATTTCCTCAGTCTTCACAAAGGAGAAACTTTCATATTTAAACAGTAGGATAAACCTAAGCAAGCAAGTAACTCAACAGTAGAAATATACAATAAAGGTTCCTATAGAATACTATAGATACTCAGGGTGTTAATAGCTTCCCTTAGTATAACAAACCCCTGATTTCAGATCTCTTAGAATTTATAGAAAAAACATTTACGAGCAGGGTTAGTTTGAGATACCTCCCTCTTCCTTTTAAGCATCATAAGATAAATATTAGAAATCAGAAAGTAATGTTAAATGCGGTAGTGGTCGCGTCACAAAAATTGGAGCTACAAATAGTTTTGTGTTCTCTCTGTCAATTTTTTTTACCATTACATGATTTTTTTTTGTTTATTAGTGTTACTAAAAAGACTTTAGTGTCCTCATTATTTACTTTGCTTTAATGACAACTTTTTAAACCACAATATGAGAGGAAAAATGGTAAATCATTAATATTAGTAGGGTTGTTCAAAAAAACCATGAAGTTAACCGAACTTCCAAATCGAACCGAACTGAAGTTAAAATAACCGAACCGTTATATTTGGTTAGTGAACCAAACCATATTACATAAAATGGTTCTAGAACCTGTCATATCCTAATTTTTTACCCTAAGATCCCATATCATTTTCATTTCATTAGCATCATACATATGTATACTTTTATGCATCACTAACACATTTGGATATACAAAGATTGTTGTTTGTTTCATTTGATTACCAATTAGGATTTCAAGCCTCAAAATAAGCTCAAGCAAAAGATCAATCAATAATGAGCATGATCTTTAACTTACCAAGTTATTTATTTATCCAATGAAGATCAAGATATTTCCTCCATCAAGAATCAAGTACAAGCCTACATCATTTCAAGTCAACCAAGCCCCCAAGTTCATCTGGTGCACCAATTAGAGTTTTGGTTGATTTGGCCCTCAAAAGTGAAAATTTTCATCTGGACATGATTCAATACCTCAATATGTGTTTCAAAGACCTCAAATGCCTCATATTAGTCCATTCATATGATTGGATTGATCAAAAGAACTTGATTCATAGGCAATACAAGGGTTTAAATTCATCAGGACCATAAACTAAGGTTTCTGATGAAAAGTCAGTTTCGACCAAGACATGATCTCAAACCTTTGGACATGACTCAAGACATTCAAAACCACCATTAAAGGCCATCCATGACGTTCAAATAGGCCAGGGGTTTGATTTCATAAGAGATCACAAAGTTCAAAGTTCATCTGATACAAAAGTTAATTGTGTCCAAAATCAAGTTTGACTTTTGAAATTTTTGGTCAACCATGGTTTCTTCAATTCAAGAACAATGTAAATATGTGATTTGAATCATGATTGATCAAGAAAAATCAATAAAAGTTAGGCTACGTATAGAAAGGGAAACCATGAAGAAATGAAAATTTTCTAAGTTATGGAGAAAAACCCTAATTTGGTGCAAACTTTGCAAAGGCATAACTTCCAAACCAAGAAACCATTTTCTTTGATCCAAAGATCAAACTTAAGATCTTGTTACATACTACAACTTTGTCACTTATGGTGGATTCCCAAAAAATGCATAGATTTTGAGATATGAAGCGCTGTGAAGTTAGGGTTTCAAGACTTTTTGAACCTTGACACTTAGAAAAGAAATTTGGACAGAATATGTTTTGTGTTTTAACCAACTTTGAGGCCATTTTTCTCCATGGTCCACAATGATTCAATACAAACCTCAAACATCAAAGTTGAAGTACAACATATCAGCTTTCCAAAATGTCCAAGAACACAATCTAATTACATTTGAGCAAGGAGATATGAATTGCACAATAGGCCTTGATGCAACTGTTTTTGCAGGGCAAATTTGGCATTTTCTTGCACCACAAGATTTTGCGTCCAACTTGGAGTGATTACACAAGACTAATGTGCACTCAATTAAACAGAAATATTTGTTAGTCATGATGAACCTGCAAGATAGAGTCATTTGATCATGAAGATTCTCTTTAAAAGTGGAAGAAAGTCTTGAATTCAAGGTGCATTTATGTGGAATAGTGCATTGTCAAAGAAATCACTCTCACCAGTCAATATACACTATTAAACAACAATAAACACCTCTGCAGAATGTGGAATTGGTCAAAAGAAGAGTTAGGCTAGTGGAAGAGATAAGGTACCTTGAATGGGAAGTAATGATGCATTTCCAAAACTATTGAACATTGAGCTCATCCTTCAAACCATCACTATTCCTCCAAAAATAAACTTACTCCCCTATAAATAGAGACCACATATGATGTTTCAAAACACACCAAAACAATAACAACATTTATTTTCTCATTCTTCCTTTTTCACTTCAACATTTCAAATTTCCAAAGAGTGAGATTCAATTTTTCAAAACCAGAGCTTAAACCACTCATACAACCATCAAAAAAACATCACAAATCATACCTTGAAGGTGTCCAGCCCTTCATCTTCCTCTCCAAACACCAGAATCTAAAAGTCAACTACCAAAACCTCATATTTTGACTTTTCTGCATTTTCAAAGCCATGTCTTGATTATGTCCATTTCAAAACCATCCAGAACTTCAAGCACACTCTAAATAACATCCTTAAGTTGTTCCAATAATGGTTTCCTAACTGTAACATCATTTGGTAGAGTTTCCATTTTGGTCACTTTTGCCAATTTTGCAAGAAGAAGCAAGATTTTGTCCAAGAGGTTTTCCTTTGGTTCCAAGCATCCAAGAAGCTCCCTAGAGGTCTATTAGAGGTGTCTCAAGTGTCATTTCATTTCTATGATAAGACATTTAAAAGTTGGCAAGTGAACTACAAGAGGTAAGCTCCCTAAAATTTTGAACTTTGTGAAATATAGTTTGCTTTGATGTTCATTGAGTTTAGACATGCTTGACATATCATATATGACATGTTTGAACCATTTTGTGATGTTATTATTGACTGTATGATGGTATGCCATAAAACTTGCAAATTTGAAAGATTTTAGGTCTTGTTATCGAGTTTTTAAATAGAATCATCTTTAAGAAAAACCAACACCACCACTAAATTCCTTGTGAAATTTCAAGCAAGTTAGGTCTTTACATTTTTAAAATTCAAGAAGAGATGAGAGAGTTAGAGGTGCTTTTGCAAATAGACACCAAACCTGATTTTCTTGGGCAAGAACATGGTTCGAGCGCCCTTTTATTCTAGCCAGACCAAGCTTGTTTGTCATATGTATTAATAGACATGGTTTAATACACGGATGTATCACCACCCTAGTGGTTAAACCTGCGCGTCATATGTACCTTGTCACCATTAGAATTGGGGTTCGAATCCCTCTCTCCCCAGTTCTTTTTATATTTTATAAATTTCAAGTGTTTTTCACATATATTGTTGTGGTTCCCTCTCTTTTCAACCTGCGCGCATTGGCTGGTCGGTCTTGGTTTTGTGCTGCAAGCGAAATGTCATGGGTTCAACACCCATGTGGACCCTTCCCATAATTTTTAATGACTTATTTTCTTTTTCTTTTTTCTTTGTATTTTCAGATGATCATAACTTTCTCATTTTTTATCATTTTAAACCCATTCTTTTTGCAAATTGTTCATGATAATGTCTATTTTATATTTGTGAAAAGAAAATATCAAAAATATTTATTTTTGATGCATTTATGAATGTTCAAAGTGTGTGGTATTTTTAGGATTTCTTAATGACTTCTTTGATTCTTGTGAATGTTTCCTTGCTTTCCCTTGCTTGAAAAGACTTGTTTGCACCATGTTTGAACTTATATGAACCTTGTATGATGTTGTGATATTGTACATCCTTGTTCTCACTTGTTCTTGATACATTTTTCAAGTATATGTTCATATAAAAATGTATATTGAACTTTGTCTATACCATGAACTTTTTTGCCCTAACATGTGATGTTCTTTCCATGTTTACATCTTCATCCACATGTTGTTATCTTTAAAATGTACTTTTGTTCAAAGTATGCTTGGTTGTTTCCCTTACAATATTCATTGGATCCTCGATTCATTTTGAAAACATGCTTGCTTGAACTTCTCTGTAATTGCTCCCATGGATTAAATTTTTGCTCATATGTTCAAGTATTTCCTTCATAAACTCTTACCATGATGAATATATCTCTTTGTTTGATGCAGATTACATTACATTTTCGAAACAAATTTGGGCCTCTATAAGAGTGTAAGACGCATTACATTTTAAACCTTTTGGGTCTCTATAAGAGTGTAAGACCCATTACATTTTTAAAACCCTTTAGGCTTATATAAGAGTGTAATATCCATTACATTTTCAAACATTCTGGGTCTTTATAAGAGTATAAGACCCACCAAATTTTCAAGTCAACCATGCTTAGACATAGGCGTTTATTAGAATGTAAGACCCTCCACTTTCAATTCATGTCTATACTTGTCAATTCTTTTCATATACTTGTTCATATTAAGTTTCTCTTGACATTTATGACACCTCATCCTTAGTTTAAACTGAGTTCAAACATTAGGGTTCCCTCAACTACAACTTAAGACAAACCCTAGTTCCCGTCGGATGAAGTCAACTTCATCAGAGGCCTCCTCTAGGGATTCATACAAGTATGGATGGCAACGGGACAGGACGGGAGCGAGTTTAACTATACTCGCACCTACACCCGCCTCCATGTAACACACCCGCCCCGCCCCCGCCCCCTAAACTCAATCGGAGGTAAAAATTTACCGTCCAGACCCGCCCCCAATGGAGAATGGGTGCACACCGCACCCACAAGTAAAAAATTAATTTCTTTTTAATTGTAATAAAAATTAATAATTTAATTAAAAAATTGATTATTATAATAAATTAATTAAATTTTAAATTAGTAAATGAATATTAATTTGATTATTTTAATTGTAATTTATAATTAATAAATGAATATTAAAATAAGTAAAATAAGGGAATTAAAATAAAATGCATTATTCGGGGGCAGAGCGGGGCGGGGGCGGATGCGGACGGGTCTTAGTGTCTTCCCGCACTCGCACCCGTAGTTAAGAACCGGGTTTTCCCCGTTAATTTCGGGGCGAGTGCGGGCAGGTCCGGGTTTGTTTGTCATCCCTACATACAAGGACTCTCAGGCTTCTTAAAAGCATCATAGCCTCTATCATGGACTTCATACAAGGTAACATCAATTCAAAAAATCTCACTTAAGTCAGCCTCCTCTCAGACTATAAAAAAACTTTCAACTTCACATCTTGAGCTTTGAACAAGAAACAAATAAGCCTTCAGCTTCATATCTTGGCATTTGAACAAGATACTCAAATAAATCAACTCCTCCCCATAGATGAGACATTGAGTCATCCTTGCAGGAAGATATCTCTTTTATACACCACAATTCAAAATCAAACATTAAAAACTTATTCCATATAAGTGATGTAAGTGGCACACTTGTTAATTCAAAATCCAAGTTGAAGTCCTTCTCTTATCATGGTCCAAGACTTTTCTTTCATATAAGTGATATAAGTGACACACTTGTAGATACTATATCCAAGTTAAGGTCTTTCTCTTAGCATGTTAAGGTCTTTCTCTTAACATCCAAGTTCAAAGCTTCTTCCTTTATGTTATTATTCTCAAATGTTTGTGATGAATAGGTGGGATATCTTCCTTAAAGATGACAATTTGTCTTTTCTTTCAAACCCACAAAACTTTTAGCATCATATCTTGGGCTTTGAACAAGATACACAAATACCCTTTTTAGCTTCATCATCTTGGACTTTGAACAAGATACAAATTCCACTCATAGTTAGGTGGAACTATGAACGCTCTGATTTCTCAATTTTCTTTTGAGGATACGTAGGTATAAGATTGCAAGATCTTAGCTAGAACACCTTTAAATAAAACCTCTTAGGCCCCCATACATTTCATAAAACAAAAACTCCCAAAATATCTCATATTCTCATTCTCGTCCATAGGTTAAAATTTTCCCAATCAGCAGTAAACAACTTAAGTAGAAGAAATGACTGATAGTAAAAAGTGTACAAAAGATTCCTATAGAGTACTATAGATACTTAGGATATTAATAGTTTTCCTTAGTATAACCAACCCCCGATTACAGATCTCTTTGCATTTGTAGGGATAACACTTGCACGCAGGGTTAATTTAGATTTCTTTCCCTTCCTTTTAAGTATCATAGAATAAATATTAGAAATTGGAAAGTGGCACAAGCATGGTTCACAGAAATCTCGCCATCTCAGGATTGGGTGGGGTAACAAAAATCAGTCCACATAACCGAACCGAAAATATAACCGAACGGAACCAAAATTGAAAATGAAAATTACTAAAAATAAGTTTTAAATTTTTTTTTAAAAAAAAATTGAAAAAAATACTTTAATGGTTCGGTTCGTAAAAAATTTACAGTTCGGAATTTCTAAATGGTATATCAAACCGATTATTTTGGTTCAGTTCGATTCAGAATAAAATAAAATAGTTCGGTTCAGCTCGAATAAACTTTTACTATAGTTTGATTTGGTTTAGTTTTTTTCACTCAACTGAACCGTGAACAACCTTAAATATAAGCACTATTTATTTATTTCGAAAATGTTTATTTCATTTCAAGGACTACATTAGTTACATTGTAGACACTTAACTCATGTTGCTAAGGTTGTTTTCTCACAAAAGCCAAGACATCTCTTTAGTCCCTAAAAATGGTAAAAGAGTCATACACCTTTCCATCACTACTTTTCTTACTCAAACAACAGATATGAGTGATTAAATGTTGTCAGTTTTCCAAAACCATAGTCTATGTCCCTGAAAATACTCTAAACAGGAGGTGCTGCAGAGAAGTCTCACAAGTGACTTCCCCCTTTCACCAACAACCACATGAATTGTTCCATTCACAGTTCCAGAGGAATGATATTTTTCCTTATTCACACATTGATTCTGCATTAAAAGCATTTGAATAAAATATATAATAGAGAGATTATATAGAATGCAAACGTACAACAAGATGCGACTTGGTATATACCTGATAAATGGGGCATACTCTTTCATCCATATGGACATGACCATAAAATGCAATGTCTACTTTATACTTCTGCCAAAGTCCTTGCAAACATTCCCTTCACATGGGCTCTTCAAATGAGTCTTCCATGGCATACCAAGAGTTAGAAGAGTAACCAAGGAGACGATGTGCTGCGAAGATTAACCAAGGTTGCTGTTTTCGATCTACAGTTGCAAGACAATTCTCAATGAATTTGTACTGTTCTGATCCTTCTCTTCAACATGCTCACTGTCTGCTACACAGAAATGAAACATGACATAATTTGTTGCGTACCAGAATTTGGCTCTATTCTCAGCAGGAAAATAGTACATGGTTTCTGCAGTAACTCCACATTCTCCACCAGAATCCGGAGTGTTGAAGAATGATCCAGTGTTTGGCCAATCACTCATGGTTTCCACTGAAATGTGAATAAATGCATAAATGCAAAACAGAACTCAAATGTCAAAGGAAAAAATTAAAAATAGTTGTAATTACACTCTAGTCCCTATCAAGATACACATGCATCACACTCGTGGTCACCAATCAAAAAGCGAAGTCTACCGTAATCTAAGCCCTATAGTGGTAACCAAAAACCTTATCCAACTTTCCAATGACTATCATCACTCTCTCCCTCCCTTCCACAAACCCCTCCTTCTTCTCTTCTTCTCCAAAACCATTCAAATTCAATCCCAAATGCTCTTCACAACTTTCTCCCACTCCCTCTTCACTATCCAAAACTAGTCGAGTCATTATAATAGGCGCCGGCCTCGCCGGCTTAGCTGCTGCCACCCACCTCAACTCCCAAAACATCCCTTTCCTCCTCCTCGAATCATCCGACGCTGTCGGTGGCCGTGTCCGCACCGACATTGTCGACGGCTTCCGCCTGGACCGCGGCTTCCAAATCTTCATCACCGCTTATCCAGAAGCCCAAAAACTCCTCAATTACCAATCCTTAAACCTCCAAAAATTTTACTCCGGAGCTAAAATCTTCTACGACGGCAAATTCCACACCGTGGCAGATCCACTTCGCCACTTCTTGGATTCCGCAAAATCACTCACGAATCCCATCGGTTCCATTTTTGACAAATTACTGATCGGAACAACCAGAATTGGCGTCCTCACAAAATCAGATGAACAAATTCTTACTTCAGAAGAAGTCCCCACAATTGAGTTACTAAAGAGGCTAGGGTTTTCCGATTCCATCGTTACAAGATTCTTCCGACCTTTTTTCGGCGGAATCTTTTTCGATCCAGAACTCCAAACAACTTCAAGACTATTCGATTTCATATTCAAGTGTCTCGCACTCGGCGAAAATACTCTCCCGGCGAACGGCATATCGGCGATTCCTGAACAGTTAGCGGCAAGGTTGCCGACAGATTCAATCTTGTTAAACACGAAAGCAGTTTCCATTGATTTTGGTGGCTCCGAATCGCCGCGTGTGAGGTTGCAGAACGGCGACGTTTTGGACAGCGAGTTAGGAGTGATCGTGGCCGTTGAAGAACCGGCTTTGGTCAAGCTATTGGCGGGGAGAAAAAACCCGGTTCTTAAAAAACCGGTTCGTAGTACAGTTTGTTTATATTTTACTGCAGAACCGGATTATATCCCTCTTCATGATCCAGTTCTGTTTCTGAACGGGTCGGGTAAGGGAATTGTGAATAACATGTTCTTTGTTACAAATGTAGCTCCGACATATGGTCCACCAAACAAGGCATTGGTTTCTGTATCATTGATTGGGTTATTTGAGAATGAATCGGAGGATGAGTTAGTGGATAAAGTGGTTCAAGAACTTTCGGATTGGTTTGGAGATAGAATGGTACAAGAATGGAAGCATTTGAGGACTTATCGAATTGAGTATGCACAGCCTAATCAATGTCCACCCACGAGTTTGAAGAAAAACCCGAATGTTGAATCGGGTTTGTATTTGTGTGGTGATTATTTGACTTCAGCTACTTTTGATGGTGCTTTGGTATCTGGGAGGAGAGCAGCTGAATCACTCTTAAAGGATAAACGCTTCATTGGCTAATGCTTCATGAGTTAATTACTCGCCACTTTTGAAGAATTATTTCATATTCTTCGTTTACATTGCAGTTGCATGTAAAATGTAACCTTTTGTGATAAAAAACACGAAAAAACTGATATATTACTTACATCTTAAAAATAAACATATGATATATCATTGTTGTAAGTAGACTATTGGATTGGGATATCTTCGAAAGAGACTCAAAGGACTCAGCTTACCAACCTTCCACATTTAAGTAACATGTGAGAACCTTACTAGGAGATGATAAGGTCTCTTGGAGCTAAGCTCACTCCCTCTTATGAAAGATGTGGTGGAATACATCCTCAATGAGTTGAATAAGACCTCAATCAAGAAATAATTGAAGTATTGGTTGGACTTATCTCACTTCCAACATAAAAGGATTATTCACTCTAATCATCCCTTTAATAAGTCATACCTTAGAAACTACTAGTTGGTTTTGTAGGCATAAGAATGGATCTCTCAATTACTTTCACCACCATAGTTCTCGTCTATAAATACTTTGCTAACCAGTTGAGTAAACCATTTCACTTTTTATATATTAGAATATTAAGCCCTCTTGTGCACGTTATCTCAAATAGGGTACAATATATTATTCTCGCTACAAGTACAATCAATGTCCATCGTGTGACCCGTTAAAACTAACTTGTACCACATTCTTATTTGAAGCATCAATGTGCCTAACCATCGTTCCACAATGGTGATACGTGTTAGCAGGAGTACCAACGCATACCAATAAGCCATAATGAAGATGCATGCTGTTATGGAAAAGTTACGTCGCCACAATGAAACCCTGGATGACAACATTCTGCATCTTCAACAACAATGACAACAAGACGTATACCAACCACAGGGTATGAAGATCCTAGATCCCTAACCCCTATGCAAATAAATATGGGGATATGCTAGTATTAGTAGCCTTCGACGGAAAAATGACCCACTAAGCATATTACTGCAATCAACACTTAGATGACAATAATATACGTCACTAACCCTTTAAAGTGTATGCCTCTTTCTGGAACACTTAAAGTGGCAGCCTTGAGATGGTGTGTGAATCTACCTAGATTCTCTATGACCATCTACCAATATCTCTCTAGGAAGATAATTCACGAATTCTCTACAAACAAATACCAGAGGGTTCCATCGACTAGTTTGTTCAATGTTCGCCAGGGACATACCGAATCCCTAAGACAATAGCTATTGAGTTTCAACAAGGTGACCATCAAAGTGGACACCCCTATCTAGGAAATGTTCCTGGGAGCTTTCCAAAACAAACACAAAGTTATGCACTTCAATGAGTCTCTCGTCCAAAAGCCCACATATTTAATGTAAGATATCATGACACAGGTTGAATATTATATAAATGGAAAGGAAAGCAACATCAAGAAGAAGGTGAAGATTGTGAAGAAACACAACAAAAACGTATATGAATCCTCTCACCATCACAATAATCATTTCACATCACCCATTCGTGACAAGGCAACTTCCAAACATGTCAAGAAGCCCATAGAGAGCTACACACCACTCAACACCAAGAAAGAGCGGATTTTGCGTGAAGTATCTCACATGAATGCCATCTCAACTTCTCTACCTCCCAAGTATGGAGTTATGAGGAATGAGCCCAACCAATGGTGCAAGTACCACAAAGTGAAAGACCCTCATATAGATGATTACCTCCAGGAAAAGAATGAGATATAACAACTCTTCCAAGAAGAACATATGAGAAGGTTTATTTAGGGAGTCGTTAGCCTCTGATTTTCAACACTATATTAAACCTAGTTTGGATGAGTCTCAGGAATAAATCCACAAGATTAGTACACTCTACCATCAAAATATGTCGAAAAGGTTTGCACAAATCAACACTTCGACGTGGAAATGTGGTGTGAAAGTTTTGATTTCGATGTGTGCATTAAATTTTATGGACTTGGTGTGTTTTTGCATCAAAAAGGTCAGTTAGACTAAGGATGGTTAGACAACACTATAAAAGTCGACTGGAGATTCTCGAAAAAGTCAACTAAGAGGAAGTTATCAGCATAGGTGACAGTTTGAAGCAGTTCAAACGTGAATGCATGTGAAAGCCATGCATAGGCCAATATCCAAGTCACGGTGATTTAGAGATTCAATGAGAAATGTATGATTATGCGCACCATTTTATGTTAATGCAAAATTGTGCAAGATAATGACAAGAAGAATATGTTTAATGGCTTTAGAGTAAACAACGTCTATATGCTTGACTTAAATGAAGTATCGTTAACAAGTGACAAATGCCTCATAACAATGAGTGAAGACTCATGGCTATGGCATAGGCGTTTAGCGCATGTTAACTTTGACTTACTAAATAAAGTAGTCTCAAAAGACTTAGTCTTAGGACTCCCCAAAATAAAGTTCACCAAGGATCACCTTTGTGATGCTTGTCAAAAAGGGAAGCAAACGAGGATCTCATTTAAATCCAAAAAGATCGTTTCAACGACGAAACCTCTCGAACTTCTTCATATGGACTTGTTTGGGCCGTCTAGGATTAAAAGTTTAGGAGGAAACTATTACGGGTTCGTAATAGTGGACGATTTTTCTAGATTTTGTTGGACTATCTTTTTAGTAAGTAAGAGTGATACATTCGCCGCTTTTGAAAGGTTTGCTAAGCTTTCCCAAAATAAGTTAAATACAAACATTGTGTCAATTAGAAGCGACCATGGAGGTGAGTTTGAAAATCACTTATTTGAAGAATATTGCGGTAACCATGGTATAGATCATAACTTCTCCGCTCCACGCACTCCTCAACAAAATGGGGTTGTGGAGCGTAAAAACCGAATTTTAGAAGAATTGGGAAGAACAATGATTAACGAAAGTGGTTTACCGAAATATTTTTGGGCCGACGCCATTAGTACGGCATGTTATGTTTTGAATAGGGTGTTCATTCGCCCCATTCTAAATAAAACACCGTATGAGCTTTTAAAAGGGAGAAAGCCAAATGTTTCTCACTTGCATGTTTTTGGTTGCAAATGTTTTGTATTAAACAATGGAAAGGAAAACTTGGGCAAATTTGATTCCAAGGCTGACGAAGGTATATTCCTCGGATACTCTCAATCGAGTAAAGCATATAGAATATATAATAAACGATTACTTGTTGTAGAAGAGTCTGTGCATGTTACTTTTGATGAGTCCTATCCAAGAAATGTCGGAAAGGATAGTGTTGTTCATGGTGCAGGTACATCTACGAAAGACATACTCAAAGGGGGCGAGCCAGGAATTGATCAACCTGACAAAGCCAAAGTTGAGGAGGATAAAGATGTACACCATGAGGTAACCGAGGAAGCTCATCCGCCTACAAACAATGATCTCCCTCAAGCTTGGAAGTCTCCCAAAGATCATCCAATTAACAACATTCTCGGAGACATCGCAAAGGGTGTAACAACTCGATCGAAGCTAAGTAATTTCTGTTATCACTTCGCTTTCGTTTCACAAATGGAACCTAAAAACCTAAAGAAGCCCTACTCGATGAACACTGGTTTTTGTCAATGCAGGAGGAACTAAATCAGTTCACTAGAAATGAGGTTTGGGACCTTGTCCCTCCTCCGTGAGGTCATCGAGTAATCGGCACCCGATGGGTGTTTAGGAACAAGTTGGACGAAAACGGGGTAATAACCCGTAATAAGGCGCGTTTAGTCGTGCAAGGGTATAACCAAGAGGAAGGCATCGACTATGAGTAAACTTATGCGCCGGTTGCCCGACTCGAGGCTATACGCCTTCTCCTTGCCTTCGCTTGTGCGAAAGATTTTAAACTATTTCAAATGGATGTTAAGAGTGTGTTCCTTAACGGTTACATAAATGAAGAGGTCTACGTCACACAACCTCCGGGTTTTGAATCTCTTGAGTATCCCGATCATGTCTACAAACTAAAAATGGCTTTATATGGTCTCAAACAAGCTCCTAGAGCTTGGTATGAGAGCCTAAGTAAATTTTTACTTGATCAAGGTTACTCAAGAGGAAAGGTTGACACGACTCTCTTTATTAAACGCCAAGGAAAGCACTTGATATTGGTACAAATTTATGTTGACGATATTATTTTTGGGTCTACTAACATGAATCTCGTGAGAGAGTTTTTTGATATTATGCAGGGTGAATTCGAGATGAGTATGATGGGAGAGCTTACATACTTTCTCGGTTTGCAAATTAAACAACTCAAAGAAGGAACATTCGTGATTCAAACAAAGTATTGTTTGGACCTTATCAAGAGATTTGACATGGAAAACTCCAAGGCCATAGACACCCTCATGCCAACATGTGCAAACTTGAATAAAGATAAAAGCGGTAAGGACGTAGAGGTAAAAAGGTATAGAGGTATGATTGGATCACTTCTCTATCTTACTGCGTCTCGTCCCGATATTATGTTTAGCGTGTGTATGTGCGCAAGATAATGTAATAACAATTGCATCCTCTCTCAGTCCATATTTAGCATCAGGATCTGATATAAGAAATCCTAGTCGAATGCCACAACAACAAGGAGGGTTAGGATATGTCACTCAAGGTATACAACCCTTGACCATTAATTCCCTCCAATTTGTGAGGAAACAAATGGATGAGATTAACCATGATATGGTAAATATGCTTATACAGCTAATTGGTATTGTGTTTAATCCTTTGATCCAAAACACTAACAACCCTTACCTAAGGTAGTCAAAGCAAAGCAAGCCAAAATGGCCCTGAGGTAGTATTGGTGCATGGAAACCAGGATGTAGACCAGGTAGTTAGGAATGTCCAACAAAATAATTTTGGGGGAAAAATAATATAGCCAACATGGTCGAACAAATTTTAGCTAAACTGGCCTCGGTGTTGGCCTTCATAGGCCAAATTTTGTCTCTGCTTTGTCTGAATATGTGTGGCATACTTAACTTCTAATGGGTATGAAAATCCTTAAGTTCACTAAGTTTGTAAGGGATGCCAACAAATCCACTCTTGAACACGTTGCTAGATATGAGTATGAGGCAGGAGACTTGGCCAATAATGAAAACTTAAAAATGAAGTATTTTCCAAAGTTTGTAACTAAGAATGCTTTTACATGGTTTACTACCTTTCCCACAAATTCCATATGCAATTGGAATCAGTTAGAAAGAGTATTCCATGAGTAATTCTATTTGGACCAGTCAAAGATTAGCATAAAAGAACTGGCCAGTGTAAAGAGAAAGTTCTTTGAGTTAATAGATGACTACATTAATAGGTTTAGGCTATTGAAAGTAAGATGTTTTACCCAAGTGCCTGAACATGAGTTAGTCAAAATAGTTGCAGGTGAGTTAGACTACTCCATCAGGAAGAAGTTAGATACCCAATACCTGAGGGATATGGTCCAACTAGCTTATAGGGTTTGACAAGTCGAAAGGTTGAAGGATGAAAAGGTCAGGTCAACTCGACACCCTAGGAAAGAAAAAGTTTCCTATGTAGAAACATATGAAAATAATCAAGAAATTGATATAGTTTTCGAATATGTTGAAGAAAATGAGGTTGACTTGTTAGAATTAAAGGTCTCCATATGCCTGTAAGGTCTTAAGACCTTTGAACGGGCAAAACCTCGTCGAACCAGCTGAAAATGAGAAGTTTATAAGAAAAACTTACACGTTTGATGTAACTAAATATGATGAAATCTTTGATCTTTTCATTGATGATGGTCAAATTATATTACTAAAAGAACTAAAAACACCATCATTAGAACAAAGAAAGAAAAGAGGTTTTTGGAAATACCATAACTTTCTTGATCATAAAACATCTCAATGTGTTCTTTTCAGGGATCTGGTGCAGAACGCTTTGAAGGATGGAAGGCTCAAATTTTGCGACAAGCCCAAGGCCACAATGTAGGTTGAATGTGATCATATGTTGGCCAAAGATGCAAGCTTTGTTGAGCCTGTAGAAATTATGATGGTTGAGGCTACTAAGGGTCTTAACAACAAAGTCAAGATAGTAAGCGTGCATGACTATGTTGAGAAGATAAAAGTGGTGTACCCTAGGTCGAGGAGGAATTGATTGAATTCTTAAATAGGTGTAATATCAAAGGATCATAGGTTATGTTGTGTCCTAGAAGCAACACAGTGTTCGACAAGGATGCCATGAAAGACCTAGAAAAGGTCAGACCTCAACATCAAAGGAAGTTAGGTCAAGATAACGAAAAAAACCAATTTTGTTTTAATAAGAGATTAATGCCTTTTAATACATTCCAAATAAGGAATTATGTCCACCTACCAACGTCCTTACTAGTAAGTGGTTTCGACTTGCAAGATTGACTAACAATGATCAATAAAAACTTAGGTTAGTTGAATTTGGTGCGAACTCATCTTACCATGATATCTCATAAGTTTCAAAGAAGTATTCATATACTTCCACCAATTACTTGGTCAATAAACGGATTACCAAGACTCAGTGGGTGAGGCACCAAAAGAAAAGAATTATGCCTTTGAAGTTGCAAATAAAAGTAGCAAGTCCCATAAAATGCCAGAAGTGGATATGGCAAAGAGGCATATAAAGGAAAGACTTTTTTATTCCTTTGCCAGCATATTTTTGGATCTTTTAAGGTGGCGCCAGCTGTCTCACCTTAAAAAATACATCGAAAATACGACCCTCGCGTGAAAGGCTTTGAAAACGGTTCGGACAGAGTCGCCACCGAACTCTATTTATCCCAAAAGAGGGAAAAGAAAATATCGAGAAAACCTTTAAATAGATAAGAACATGGTCGTCGCAATCATATTTTGGGTCCGGGAGTCGGTTACGTAAGAGGAAGGTATTAGCACCCGCTACGTCTGTTGTACTCAATGGGAGCCTCTTAGTTTGATTTATGATGAATGTTATCTAAGTTTGTTTGTTTTCTTCTCAGTGATAAGTACAAAAGGGTAATATAAAAGGGAATCGATGGTAAGGGAAATAGGGTGGTTTTAGATTGGGTGCTCACCAAGGATTGGGGCTCTTGTGCCTACATAATGAAGAATCAGAACGCTCGTAGTTCGACTACGGGAAAAGGTTTAGAAAAGGAAAACGGAAGATGGATAGAAGTGTGAGACGTAAACGACGAAAAAAAGGTAGCTCGCCAAGATCATCGCAATCTTGTGCCTACGTATCTTCATTCAGACGAGAATGAAGAACCAGAGCGTTCGTAGTTCGTGGATGCGACCATGAAAAGAAGAGGTTAAAGTTTTAGGAACGAAAGATTTAATGACAAACAACCCAAGGGGCGTGCCTCGAGAGCAGTCACTCAAAAATTCAAGGAATGCGAGACTCTAAGAACTCAGTTCTTTTGTGATTTGATTAGAAAGGTTTTGAAGAAAGATTGAACGTTTTAAAGTCAAAAGACTGAATGAACAACAAGCCAAGGGGCGTGCCTCGAGAGTCATTCATTCGAAGATCTAAGGAATGTTAGATTTCAAGAATCTCCTTCTTTTGTAAGTTGAATAAGAAAATGTTTGATAAAGATTAAGTATTTTAAGACAAAAGGTTAAATGAACAAAAACCCAAGGTGTGTGCCTCAAGAGCCATTCATTCGAAGATCCAAGGAATGCAAGACTCCAAGAACCTCCTTCTTTCGTAAGTTGATTAAAAAATATGATTGACCTTGGATTAATGGTTTGATTCTATTCATGCGCGAGGAGATTGATTGTAAGGCAAAGGCCCTATACTTAGAAAGTTGATTTGAAAATGCCACTTGACGTTGAATCAAGGGTTGGCGAAAAGAGGTATGAATCAATACTAGTCCCTAGGGGTGCTCCTAGTAACGAAACCACGATGAAATGTGTGAATGTGAGCGTTAGATTGACGGCGAATGCTAATGAGCAATCGACTTACAAGGGTGTTGAAAATGGCTTGACGACGAATCGAGAATTAGTTTGAAAATGGTTTAGTTTATGCTAGTCTTTATGGGCGCTCCTAGTAAACAAACCACAATCAAAGCAAAACAAATGCATACATCGGAATGGGAGCGGGGTACATGTAAGTTACACAGGATTGCACAAAATAAATGGGGTCATTGTAAGGTAGCCCAAGAGGAAACTGTGTGTGTGTGAGCTGTTCTAGACTAAGCCATGAACAAGAGTCGAACAAAAATCTCCTTTGCTAGGGTTTCTGTACAAAATCCAAGTTTTGTTGCTCGGAAAAGTAACGAACAATCCACCAATTGAGTCGTTTAGGGTTTCAATATTTTTTAGTGTATTTTTGAATAATATGGATAAGATATGAATATGATGAATAATATGAACAGATGAATAATATGATAACATGAGCAAGATAAAAATATGGACAAGAATAAAATAAGATGAATAATAATATGAACAAAATATATCAACGAAAAAATAAATTAAGACTATATTAAGCGGAAATTAAAGTTAGTGGTTAATTGTTAATTGTCAATTGTATTGAACGAATCGAGTCGACTTTAGCGCTAAACCGTCGTAGCACGATCTATGAAGAAGATCATACTATAGAAGGTCACGCAAGATGATGTTTGTACTAAAACACGATAGATAAATGATATTGGGAATCATTCTCTAAAGAAATCGTGCCACACAAAAAGAAAAGCGGTTGATCTCATCTTAATCACAAACTTTTGTCGATTAATCGAAGGTAACCTATCATGATCCCAAAGTATAGAAAATAATGTCAATGATCATTCACTACAGGTTTGAAATCATGAAGGTTAAACAACCTCAATTAACCAATATTCGCGTTATCAAATATTTCATCGATCAAAAATGAAAAGAGAATTAGGATGAGAATCGAAGAGAAAGTAACAATCAAAGCAAAAAGGAAATGATAAATTATGAAATAAAAAAACACATTAGATTCATTACAAAATATTACTAAAATAACAACTAGAAAGAAATTTCTATAAGAAACTTGAGAAATAAAAATGAAAAAAAAAAGAGAAAAACATTTAAAAGAGGGAGGGGCGTTGATATGAATTTAAGGGTGTGAATATGGAGAGTCACGCGGGCTTTCAAGAAGCCCATCATCAACTAAAAAAAACCACAATTGATCAACAAAAAAAGGAGTAACCATGGAACCAAACAGTAAGAGCCTTAGGCACAATCCACTCACCACCATAAATAGATGGATCTAAGAACAACAACACGACATAACACAAAAATGAGTCCAACTAAAAGCAATCAACATTATATTCTTCTTTAAAGAGAACACATTATAAAAAAATGGAAAACAAGCCATGAAAAAGGAAAATCAGTGCAACCAAGATGGATCTTTTCTCTATAAACGAAAAAAGGCAAAACGAATCAGCACAAAAATTAAATCGTCCCAACCTTCGAACAAAAATTTCCTCAATCTCGGTTCCTTACCATTTATCTCGCTATGTTTGCTTGATTCTTTTCTTCAATGTGTTCCTGAAAGTTTGTGTTTTGTGTCGCATTTGATTTGACTTACTCTCTTCTTCTATTCTGGTGACTTTATTGTGTTTGATTTGGTTGAAGGGTTGAAGTAATTGGAAATAGGAGGTTAAGTGATTAATGTTGATTTGAGGGTGGTGAAGCAGATTCAAAGATGAAGGTTGAAGGAAGATTTGGGGTGTTAAGGTTACAATTCAGAAGTGGTGATGGGAATCATTCGAGCAGCAAGCCAACGGCTATGTGTGCTTCCCTTTTGGAGTGAAGAAAGATCTCCTTTTATAGGAGTCGAAGAGGGTATTTGAGGGAATTGTGAAGAAATTGTTGACGTGTTTTGCACCTGGTATCATTTTGCAGAGTCTGTTATTGTTGTTGTGTTGCTTGCAGGTTGTTGTGAAAATTGGTTGGGGTCCGGTTTTGCGTATCAGAAGACAAATCTAATGATTTTTTCCCATTTTGTTTTATGCATGTTTGTGTATTATGGAGTAAGGGTGCATGAGTTGTCGTGATTCATCAATTTTGTATGGTGGTCGGGTTTACTTGCAGCTTATGGTGTGTGGTGAGAGGATGCTTTTAATCAAAAGTTTGTTTTGGTATGGGGAGGCATAATAACTTGGAATTGTGATGGCAGGTTTGTGTTGTGTGATGTTAGCTGGACAATGATGTTGAACAATTTTGATGTATGGCCTACAAACAGCGGAGTACGATTCAGGTCCGTGTTATGTATCGTGAGTGGGGCCTTTTTCCATGTGATGGTTGTATTGATTGTGGTGTTATTTTGACTTGCTACATGTTGGTCTTGGAAAGATTGTTTATGGCTTGTATCAAGGCTTACGTATGTGGGCTGTGTATTGATAATTTCTCATATGACAATTTATTTGTGTTTTTTTAATGATTTTCTTTGGGCTTAAATTGGTATGGGCTTGAAATGTATGTAATACCTTTGTAGCATTCTTGATGTACATGGACTCATGGACTCTTTTTTAGAATTTTGTTGTAAGGATTTTTTTTGTAGGAATTAGTAACAAGCTCTTTATATACAAGAATTTGATGTATTTTTTGGAATTTATTTTGTAAAATAACTTGGAATAGATTTTGAGAATTGAGTCTTTGTATCATGAGTTTTTTTTTGTAATTGGCTAATGGATAGGAGAAAAATAGCATAATGGGTAATATTAAAGAAGATGGATTTGGCTTAAAATTAGATAAATGAAAAAATGGATAAAAACTGAAAGATAATTATAAAAAGGGATATTTATGGGATTTGGAAAATGGATATTGAATATGGATAAATGATATTAGGAAAATGAATAGATTGCCCTCGAGAAACTATGAATCAATCTCAGCCTCAGAAACCTTGAATCATAAACCAACTCTGATGAACTTCCCTGCATGAAAACCCTGATTAAAAAATGACTCAGTCATTGATAATCCATAGTAATGAAGCACTTGACGTAGCACAACCCGATAATCTGACCCATACACGAACGATTTGAATTGGCACGAAACTCTAATTGGAACCTTAGCCTTATTTCACTTGAATTGTATTCCCTGGTCTTGATCATGAAACCAAACTTTTGTCTGACTGAAAAATTTCAATCCATTCCGCTCACGCATCTGAATGAACCTCAAATGAACCCTGATTCAACTTTGCAATTGAGCTCAGACAAAAAATGAGAGCAAAAGCAACATATTTTTGGATTTTTTGAATAACAGTTAGTGGGTGGATATACAAATGAAAACGATATACAAGTAGGACAAATTTGGGGTATGACAGATGCCCCTATCTAATTGGCTTAAACCTAGTAAGATGAATTGCCATGGTGTTTATTCTTTTGAGGTAGAAATCAATTAGATATGAAGAAGACCCTAAATTTGTCTGAAAAGAAAGAAAATGCTTGGGGAATGGAATATGAAATTAATGTAAACTCTTGAGTAGACACTGAATAACTTGCAAAGGTCGATATCACCAAAAGGATGATAATAAAAAAAATTGACATCAAAAGGATGACAAACCTATCACCAAAAGGATGATAGTAAACACACACACACAAAGATATCTGACACTAAAAGGATGACATACCTATCACCAAAAGGATGATAGTAAACTCACACAGCTCAACTTGCCATTACCAAAAGGATAACAATAAGTACACACATACCCTTCACCAAAAGGATGAAAATGAGGTCAAAGCTCTATATTACCAAAAGGATAATAGTAAGCAAACACATAGTATTTTGATGTTTTCGTTCACCAAAAGGATGATTTACACAACGAAGATCCACGAATTACCGATACCAAAAGGATGACGGGTCTATCACCAAAAGGATGGTAGAAAACACATGCAACGACCCTTCACCAAAAGGATGAAAGTGAGGTCGAAACTTGCTATTACCAAAAGGATAATAGTAAACGTACACACAAATTTCTAACACCAAAAGGATGACAGGCCTATCACCAAGAGGATGATAGTAAACACACTCAGAGATATTTGACACCAAAAGAATGACAGACCTATCACCAAAAAGATGATAGTAAACATAACTCTGCACCAAAAGGATGACGGGTCTATCACCAAAAGGATGATAGAGTACACTCACAGATATCTGACACCAAAAGGATGACAAACCTATCACCAAAAGGATGATAGTAAACACAACTTCGACACAAAAAGGATGACAGTACTATCACCAAAAAGATGATAGAACACATACGCAACGACCCTTCACCAAAAAAATGAAAGTGAGGTCGAAACTTACCACTACCAAAAGGATAATAGTAAGCAAAATGATATCAAAGGTTGTCATTCACCAAAAGGATGATACACAAACCAAAGGTTCACAAATCGCTGGCACCAAAAGGATGACGATAAGATCAAATAACACAAGTTGCTACCACCAGAAGGATGATAAAACATCCCACATGGGGAATTACCAACACCAAAAGGGTGAAAGTTAAATTGAATTGATAGGATTTGACTACCACCAAAAGGATGATAGTAAGGCAACTGACAAAAGGTCAATTTTGTTGGAGATATGATAAGTGAGACTCATTTGGAGACATTAACAAAAGGTTGAAGCACATAAGTCACTAAGCACACCATCCTTATCAACAAAAGGTTGACAAGGTACTAATTCACTAGGGATCACCCAAGGGGTAAGTTGGAAGAAACAAATCAACAGGGAACACCCACTGACTTGGAGAAATGCCATTGGTTGGGCTGGAGATGACCACTTCATCAATAAAAGGTTGAGGAACATAACTTAATGGGGGACACTCACTGACCTGCTTGGAGATCACAACTTCGTCAACAAAAGGTTGAAGTAACTTCATGAGGAACACCCATGAACTTGAAGAAATTGTCCCTGGCTGGGCTGAAGACTTTCTTGAGCTTGATCAACAAAAGGTCGAAACAACTTCATGAGGAACGCACACAAATTTGAAGAACATGCCCTTGGATAGGATGAAGATCTTCTTAAGATTGATCAATAAAAGGTTGAAACAACTTCGTGAGGAACGCCCACGAATTTGAAGAAGATGCCCCTGGTAGGGATGAAGATCGCCTCGAAATATTAGCTTCATCAACAAAAGGTTGAAACAAATCCATGGGGAATGCCCATGGATTTGGAGGAGATTCCCCTGGCTGGGCTGAAGATCGTCTTGACATCTCGAGATCGATCCTGGATCTTGATCTGCGCATGCATGAATGCTTGATTTTGTAATGATGTTCCATATCGAATGGAAATGCAATGTAAATGTTGATGCACTGAGATGAAAGTGTTAGGGAAGTATGATAGTTTGGATTTTGTATGCATATGATGCATATGATACTTATGATGTCAAATGTGACGCATACGATGTGTATGATGTGTATGATTGCCGACGGGTGATCGAATATGTTTTGAAGGTGCCAGCACGATAGACTTTTGGTATTTTCTAATGCAGATTGGACTTTGGGTGGTGGGAGGGTTTGATTTCCTCAACACTCAGTTATATGAAGATGCCACGATTGAAGCAGACGAAGATGATTCTTAATGCTCCCAATTTGATCATTTAATGGTAAGTCATGCGTCCGCTTCTGAGAGAACCACAAATTTGTGCTTGATGGTCAGGTTGACCTGAAAATGAGCGTGATGACGTGATTAGCTTATGAGGACTATGCTTGATGATCTCTAGCTCCAGGCAAGGACCTGCTTATCCAATTTAAAGGATACATAGAGGATCTTCCCTCTGCAACTAGTTTTGCCCCAATCTGAATATGGTAATGGTATGTCACTGATTAACCAGTCCTGAAATGATTGATCTTTGGAAGTTAATGATTTGAGATGACTTGTCCCTGATCAAGCTCTGAAGTATTTTCCCCAGATTGAGGGTCTGAAGGACTCTTGATTCGGGTTGGCACCGCTTAAAGTTCAAGTTCCTATTTGATTTCCCCTTGTTGGAATGTCTTTGATGTCTAGGACTGATTTGCAGTTAAAATTGCTCACTCACAAATGGTAACTTTAATGCAATGTTCATGTAAGTTTTAAAAAATATTCATTTATTGGAGTGTCGTGATAGTGCGAGGCGAATGAACCATTAGTCCAGACATTGTGCTGATTTTGCTAGTGTGTGAAAGATATATCAAGGAGAATGACACAAATGCTGAAGATTAACAAATATGCGGGGAGTTAGTTTACGCAAATTTTCAGAATAAACCTCTCCTCAATTAGGTATTTTGAGGGTTATAACATGGTCTGGTTCACGGTTATAAAACAAAGGATATAAGGCTCAAAACATGTTTTATACCCACCCCTTCTTTGCGATGAACTCCAGTCCTACGTTCAGTTAATTCTGCACATGTTTGTTTTTCAAAAGGGTTGACGGTGTACGCTATTCAAGGTTTACTTGAAATGACAGTTACCTTTTTTTTTATGGATGTCAGTGACCCTTTTATTTTGACATGGTGATCACTGAACCTTTTTTTTGTTGAGGATTTGAGGACCTCATTAGATTTTGTTTTTGATCCCTAACTTTTGCATAGACTGATTTTGCTTTCAAGTCCATCGGGATTGCCTTGATTTTGCCTAAGTTTCCTTTTGAGGTGTTCGACTTAGCAGGATTTTTATTTTTATTTTTATTTTTGTTAGAGGATTTTGACTTCCAATTCATGGGTCTTTGAAGAACAATCGTCATGGCTTTTGGATTTTGCTTTGTGAATTGAGTGCGTAATCAGATTGACTGAACACTACCCTGCCCTAGGTTAAGTGTAAGGGTTTATAGATCCGAAGGAAACTGCTACTTCTTGGCTCGAAGTGGTTAACTAGGGACTAACTCCTTATCTCTTCAATATTCAGGGGATTGAAACAACGCCTGTACATCATCGGCAGGATTTCATCCAAAAGCATACAGTTTGCAATTATGTGTATTTCATTGTCATCATCCTCCCTCCTATCATTGTCAAACAACATTTTGGTAAAGAGAGTGAAATGGAGAAATGTGTGTATGTGCTTTGCAGTAAATGAAAGAAATGAGTGAATACGACATAACTAATTCAAAACATGCATAATAACTACATTAATAAAACCAAATACAAACGACAATGTTTAGAGCAAATAATACTTAAACAAACAAAGACAAAATACAAGAATGCAAATGACGGGATGACAACATGATTGCCTTCTTCGGGGAGATAAACTTGACTTGACTTGATTTGACTTAATGATGGCACTAGCTTGGCGGCGGCATCAGGTTGTTGATGACATTTGGAGACTTCCCATTGAATGTGAGAGCCTTCGTGTCGACCAGGTCTTGAACTTTATGTTTGAAGGCTCGCAGTCCTTAATAGTGTGCCCTGGAGCACCCTTACGAAACTCGCAGTGAGCATTAGCATCATAGTCTGGAGGAATAACAGTTGGGGGAGCCAGGTCTCTCAAAGTAATCTCCCTTTTTTCCAACAATCCAACAAAGATCTGAGCATACGTCATTGGCAGACTATCAAAGTTTCTTTCTGGCCTCCTCATCCTTTACTGATTAGGCTAGAACTGCTATTGAGCAGCTTGTTGTTGTTGATTCTGAGGGGGATATCGATACCCTTGTTGATTGTATGATGGTTGATGAGGTATTTGAGCTTGAATAGTTGGTTGATAAGGCATTAGAGCATATTGCACAATAGCAACATACAGATACTGAAAGTAAGGGATTTGATAAGGCATTGGGTCAAGAGCTTGTTGAGCTTACCCTTTTTTAGCAGAGATGGCGTTTGTTTTTGCCTCCTTCTTCTTGAATCCATTGATTAACTTCAGTCTGACTGCTAAAATCTCCTTGGATCTTTCCGTTTTTCAACCCCTCTTTAATTCTCTCACCAACGATCACCAAGTCGAAGAATCCAGCAGAGACACTATCGATCAACTTTTCGTAGTATTAGCCTTGCAAGGTGCCCATGAAAATGCCAATCAGTTCATGGTCAACAAGCAGTGGATGCACCCTTGCAGCTAGCTCTCTCCAACATTATGCGTATTCCTTAAATAATTCGTTGTACTTCTAAGCCATACTCTAAAGTTGAGTATGATTCAGAGCAAGATCAGTGTTGTATTTGTATTGCTTGACAAGCGCATCAGCTAGCTCAGCCCAAGTGTATACACTGCTATGCTCCAGTTGCATATACCATTCAAGAGATGCTCCAAACAAGCTATCTTGGAAGCAATGAATCATCAGCTTTTCGTCTCTGGCATAGGTAACCATCTTGCAACAGTACATCTTCAGATGAATGTTGGGACAAATGAGACCCCTGTACTTAGAGAATTCTGGCACCTTAAACTTGGGAGGAATGATGACATCTGGCACCAAGCACATTTCCAGAGCATTCAGAGAAGTTGAGTTGTGCCCTTCTATGACTTGGAGCTTTTCAGTTAGATCACGACACATTTTGATAGCTTCAGAATCCTGAGCAGCAGCAGGATTAACAATTGGGATAGCATTATGATAGTCTTGCACCTCCTTATACTCATCTCACAGATTTTTTTTAAGCATGAGAATGAGGACCTGAATGACAGCAGGTTGGGCTTGTGGGATGACTCAAACAGTAACTCCAAGTGTTAGGAGTGGTTGAGAAGTGGCTCATTCAGCTGTGGTAGTGAAGTTCGTCAGTATCCCATAGGTGATGGGTTGGGAACAGGAACTGAAAGCCTTGAGGTGGATCCTTGCACATGAACGTTGTTATGGGCGGCAGCAGCTTCACACAATTATTCTTCCCTTCTGGCCGTAATTATAGCTTCGAGAATCTGGTCAATCTTTCCTTTGAGGGAGTCCAATTCCTCTATGAAGGCAGCTTGCTCTTGTTGAATTTGCTCCATCATGCGCCTAGTGTTGGCTCGAGTTGCTTACTGGTGTCGAGGAATCAACTTGATTTACTGGAGAAGGAAGGAAGGAGAAATGTGTTTCTGCTGTTGAAATGAAATTCAAGATGCATAACTAATGCAATGCAATGGAATGACATGTAGGTATACAAAGCAAGATGCAAGTTCCAGGATCACAGGTTCGATCCATTCTGAGGTTGGACAAAGTAACTGGTAGTTAACCAAAGTTTCTGATCAAATAAACCTTATAGGTAGATTCTATACGGGAAGATCTATATTTTTTACCCATAATCCCACTCTCGGGATAACTTCTACGTTTGATGGATAAGGTTCGCAGGATCACGGACACTAATTACATCAATATCACGTAACATGCTAGCTGCGTTACGACGGTAGTGATGGCGAGATCTCTCATGAGCGGGGTCTTCATGCTAGTTGTCATACCCTAAATTTGTCCCACCCGTGTAAATTTTATTTGTACATTCATTTCAGAAAAGTTCAAAAATATGAAGTTATTTTCACTTGAGGATGTCAGGTCAGACGTGTGGATAATGTTGAATGAGGAATGGTTCAAATTACCTGGTTGAAGCTAATTTTTGCAGAGTTTTAGTACAGTGCATATTTGAAGGCATTATTTTTGGTATCAAGACATTATCCCTCGTTTTCAAGGCAATGAGTTTTTGTGTCATGGCAATACGATTTCACTCTCAATTTAATATCAAGTTTGAAGATGGATTTATTATTATTCTTTCAATTTTATTCAAGGCCGATTTGGAAGTATGACTTTTTTCTTGGCTCATTCAATTGTCATTCATTTTCAAGTTGATCGTAAATTCAAAGGTGCTATTCCAATCAAATTACAAGAGTCTATAAACTTTGAAGCTCATTGTTCTAATTAAAAATAGTTCATTTCAAGAGGGTGTAATGACTCATGAGGTTTCCCAGTGGCCCATTTACGTCAAGAACTTTACAAAAGTTTCAAGGTGCTTTGTTATTGCAAAAAAATATTACTTGATTATATACAAGGCCCATTATCAAATTTTGAAGAAAAAAAGACAACATGTTCCAAGCTCACATTAGAGGAACAGGCACTCCTAAATTGAGGCTCCAAAATGCATAAGGTCTCTGTCAACATTATTGTTCATGAGATAAACCATCAGTTTTGACAAATAAACACTGTCAAGGTTTTAAAATGTGGAATTGAAATACACAGTGGATCCAACAGTTGAAGTTAGTGTTACAAGTCATGACAAAAGAACAAGACCTAAAATCTGTCAAACTTTGAATCCACTTGGGACTTCATGCCATTGCTTATTATCCAAGCCTTCATTGAACTCTAGTCAATCTGAAGTGCTGAGTTCTGCAGAGGGCCTAATGTGCCTATCATTGTCTCAATGCAAGCTCCAAGCTTTGCTCTAAGACTTGATATCCAGCTTTTATAGCTTTCTCATGGCTGCATAAGAAGAAAAAGGAAAAGGTGGTTAGCTGTTAGGGGCAGCATACAAGAAAAAACAACGAGAAAAGTTGTCAATTTCTATCTTACGAACTCATGCGAGACCGGCAAAACCTCACCTGCTACAAGCACTATGAAGAGCCTCAAAACAGTCGTAGACCATCACAACTGTGCGCGGCAATTTCACCCAAAGCCAACGACCATTACGGAGCAGCTTCGCATCCTACATGTTGTACCCATAACATCAGCAAAAGAGGATAAAATGCAGCAGCCTGTGTAGGTTGTGGTGACTTAGCAGGCGACCTCAAATTTCCCGTAACATGATTGTGCCTCAAGACCTGTAAGATCTTCGGTGAAGCTTTAAAACAGCACCTCAATAGCGCACGAATCATGGTGCAATTACCCCTCACGCGTAAAAACCAGACCTGCGAACAACATCGTCAAAATGACAACACAAAAAAAATAAGAAAGCTGCAGACGTATATGACTCGAGATCAGTGTGAAATTTTGATGTTTCGTACAGTGTATGCCAAGAACTCTTTGTTGATGCAGTCAAGGCACATAAGGAAAAGCTGTTGCAAGAGCGTCATTGTTCTATCCTCGCCATGTCAAACCTTTGTTATGCCAAGTCTCCATGAGTGCTCACATGAAAAAAAAGATGAAGAATAATTGAGTAATTATGCAGTCAGGAAATAAGAGCAGTACAGCTAATGGGATATACCTTAAACTGCAGTTTACCGCCTGCGTTGTGATCGTACCTTCTACACTACAGCAGCTGCCACAACAATACTTGAGCACCCATAAACGCGATAATAGCAGTATGATTTACGCGTATAACGCATCACAACGACACCAACTTTGTGGAAAATCCTAGCAGCCACTTCAAAGATCCCAACCATCATGCTATGCAAAGCTGGCAGCACCAGCGTGTAATTCATGAACCGTCGTCATTTGAGGAAAATATTAGTTGATGCGTCAAAGTCGTTGAAACACTACAACCCACTATTGTTTTAATCATCTACTAAAGGTTCGCCGGATTTCGAATCATGATCTGAATGCTTCAGTTCCGGGTTCAAGCCTGTTAAGAAGAAACGGAAATAAAGCTGTGAACATATTTAGACATCTCATTCACCAGCATTTCAGGTCAAGTGATTCTAGAACTAGGAAACTTAACCATGCTTGAAAACTTGTTTCTCTTTGCGAATCGGTTAAGCGGAGAAATCCCATAAAGCATAGACAAGTTGAAATCATTAAAAGATCTTGATTTGTCAGACAATGAACTCACTGGTTCAATTTCACCCGAAATAACAATGTTGAAGGAGCTAACAAGGATGATTCTTGTGATTAACAAGCTAAGAGGTGAAACCCCACAAGGAATTGATGATCTGCCAAAACTCAACAGGTTATACGCTTTCAACAACTCACTCAATGGTACACTACCACCAAAGCTCGTTTCCAATGTGCTAATACAATTACTAGATGTGTCCACAAATTCACTTCAAGATACAAAGCCTAGTGTTGTTATTCCTGAGGTTGAAGACACCACACAAGACCTTACTAGAGTAATTGGGGCAGTTTTGAATTCATTGCCAATGGGGGCCAGACCACAGTCAATATTCCTAACTCCACACAATATTCTTCAGCTCCACCGAGGAATGAAACTGAAGGAAATCAAAGCCTACCTGGAAATCAGGCACCGTCTGGACAGACATTTCCTGGTTTGGCATTCCATTCGATGCCTCATGTTGTTCAGATTCCTACCATCGCAGGAGCAATACCCATTCCTTCTTTCAGTGCACCAATTCTTGATTCACTCGACACTTTGTCTGAGTTCATAAATCGCATGGAACAGATACTTTCACAAAACGGTTATGGGCCAAATATATCTTCAACTAACTCTAGAGATCAAAAATTGCCTTCCAATACACAAGGGTTGCCAACACTCGAAGCATTGACCGCTGTATTGCATCGCGCAGAACAGTTGCTTAGTGGTCAAGTTGTTTCTGCGCTATCTCATATTGCAGGATGCATGGAGCGAGAAGGAACTTCTGCTGATCTAGGTGTAAGAGGTCAAATACAGTCTGAGTCAGTACAGATAGGAATTGCTATGCAGCATTTGGTTGCACTTCTGAAAGTGGAATAGAGAAGCCCCAAACTGAGGTAATCAAAACCTGTAGTAATGGCGAGAGAGATGTCTTGGCCGATAAATTTGTTTCTTCCAATCAAGATATACAGAGTTCTTCTGGTGGAGAAACCATGGTAAAATCAGAAAAAAAGTATAGGATGTTCCATATGCAAGTGAAAGACGAGATGTAACTGAACCTGCCAAAACTGCTCCTCTTGGACTGGGTATGAGTGGTTTGGAGCGTAGGAGAAGGACCAGACTTCAACCTCCTGTTGGTAAAGGTGCCAGTGATGGATCTTCCAGTTCTTCCATCAACCGAAATCAGGAAACAAGGACAGATAGTCAAAATATATTGTAAACACCCGCTGGCCAAGGATCAGCTGTTCGTTCGATAAATGGGGACAGGCCTTCATCTCAACGACCCATGCCCCCCGGTGGTAATCAGATTGATGTGGCAGATGTCTCAGGTTCTACATAGTCCTGCTTTGAATGGTTTGTTGGAAGGGTTTTCACATCAAACAGGAGTTGACTCACTTGATGGCTTAAGGAACATGTTGCAACAGTTCACACAAAGACCACAGATTTGATATACCAATGTTACCTGCAGAAGAGAATTAAATGGACATCATATCAATCAGACGATTCAAAAAAATAAATAAATTTCAAGTCCTATCCAGTCACTACGATTTAATTCACGCCATATCAAAAACCGCAGCATGTTCAAAAATGAGATGTAATTCAAAGCAGTACCAGGGTGTAACCAAGTTAGTCCCCACAGTGTTATTTCTATCCAATTACCCGTACCAGAAGTTGAGACCACATACAAAAGTTTTATGCATAAAACAGGAATGCAACAAACTCAGAATATAACATCAATTGCAGGGTACAGAGACACATTCACAAAAATGGCAAAAACACCAATGACAGCAGTTTCACAACAGGTTTAAACATCAAAAAAGGAATAAAGCAAACCATGGCAAAAAATACAACCATAATAGAGCAGAGATCTCAGAAGTTGTGGCAGAGATTGTCTGCTAAACCTAATTGGATTGGATATATATAGCAGCATTATTCACTCAGAAGAAGGAAGGAAGAAAAAAACCCTAACCGTTGCAGCAGCCACCCATCAAGCTCTGATACTTACATCCACGCCACCTTCAACCAAACCTCCTCACCAGAAAACTTTAACAAATTTTTCTTCCTTCAACTCACAACCCTGTCCACATTGAATAATAATCTTCAAACCTTCCACCATTCTCAAACTACACCAATAACTACAGTAAATGCTCAAAGTTTTCCACACCTTTTTCCGAAAACACCAAACTTCTATCCACAGCCCTTCATCTTTGTTCAAAAACCAAAAACCACATATCACCTATTTCTTTCTCCAACTCCAACTTCATAACCGCAACCTGATATGCATCACAGGAGGAGATTATCGCATAGCCAACAATGACAAGATGCAGAGTGTGTGTAAAAAATAACAGAACATAAAGCCCCTCACCTTTCATCTTCACAACAATCGCCGAAACCATCATCAAACGAACCCCCAACTCTTTAAAACCCCAAACTCCAAACGCAAATCAAACTCACAAAAAAAAACCAGACGCGGCCTCCCTTCAAATTCCTTCAACACCTTCGAATCCCCTTTCCCTTTTTTTTTTCTTTTTCTCTCCGGATTCGCGAACCAACCATTGAAATCGTTTTCGAAAATCCTTTCCTCCATCTTTTCCAAATCCATTTTCCGCCATCGACGTAAACCTCCAGCTAACAGCGACCAAAATCGTTACTAATCATCAATGGCAACAACCGTCTGACCCCCCTAAAACCCCAACCCAGACATTGATAAGGAAAAAGAACGGGACATCTATTTGGATTTATTTTTAAGCGAGAGTGAACGAAGAAAGTTTGGACGAAACAGAGAGGGTTTGAGGTTTGAGAGAGGAGCGGCTGATCGAAGAAGAAGAGGTTTTTTTTTAATCATTTTCTCTTTTTATTATTATTACTTTTTCTATCTTTTTTTTATTTATTTATTTTTTGACTGATTATTGTTGGGCCCTAAAGGCCCACCGTGTCCCACTCTGTTTTTTTCTTTATTGATTTCATTTTATTTTGTTTTTTTTAACTTTATTTTGTATTATATATATGTATATATCATATGATTATGTATAGATATTTTATATTGGTTTTTAATATATTTTATTTATTATATTATATTATTTTCTTTTAGAATTTGTATATATTTTACCTATAGAAGTTTATTATTTTTCTATTTGAAATTTCAATTCTTTTAGATTTACATTTTAGAAGGTAATCTTATTTTTCATTTGTTATTGGGCATTTTGTCCCATATTCATTTGAGAGGTCGATGACGAGACCTCCGTAAATCGTTATTAAGTCAAGCCATTGATAAATGACGTTGGATCTGAGACCATTTCTTTTCAACGCTTTCCATCCATTTTCAAATCTCATTTCCTTAAAATCAATTCTTTGTATTGAATTAAAAAGAGAGGATTGGGTGTAGACCTTTTCTTCTTCGAGCGTTGGGATGCCCACTGTAGTGAGGGTGGTTTCGACGCTCGTCTTTCAATACGAAGACGTTTTCATACCATCTCTCCTAAGACCTCGGGTTTGTACCGAGTACATTGTCAAGCCATCTTCCTAAAGCAAATCATCTTTGTATTGAATTAAAAGGAAAGGATTGGGTGTAGACCTCTTCCTCTCCGAGTGTCGAGATGCTCACTGTAGTGTGGGTGGTTTAGACACTCGCCTTTCAATACGGAGACGTTTTCAACCCATTCTATCCCAAAGAACCTCGGTTTGTACCGAGTCCATTTTCAAACCATAATGAATTGATTTCTCTTTGTATCGAATTAAAGAGAGAAGATTGGGTGTAGACCTCTTCTTCTTCGAGTGTTGGGACGCCCACTGTAGTGAGGGCGGTCTCGATACTCGTCTTTCGATACGAGGACGCGACTTTACCCACCATCTCGCTTTCACAACTTCATCCCGCAACCCTTGTCACCTAAAACCTCGGTCCTGTACCGAGTGCACTTTCAAATCTTTTCACAACAAAACTTGAATGGTCGTGGAGTGGTTAGGCGTAGGCTTTCTCCTATCCCGAGTGCTGACGTTTACCGTAGGGTTCTCTGTCGCAAAGCACTTACCATTCAAAACCAAAAACATCTTTAATAAGAGAACGAAGTTCCCTTTGTATTGAATTAAAGAGAGAGGATTGAGTGTAGACCTCTTCTTCTCCGAGCGTTGGGATGCCCACTGTAGTGAGGGTGGTTTCGACGCTAGTCTTTCAATACGAAGACGCCTTGTTCGCCACACCTTTTTATAACAAAAACTTTGAGATAACGAATTGGGTACTACCTGTAGGGGTTATTATCCGAGGACCTATCTCGCCCCCTAACAAACAATTTCACAAATCAAATGCGACATTTTGCCTCGCATGGCGAAAACCTAATCATTTCAAAAAGGATATGTTATGTCCGTTCTACCGCAAACAGGTACGCATAAGTCTCCAAACGAGCGAGCAGCAAAACACCTAAAATGCTAGAACGCGCACGACAACATCATCCATAAAAAACATCAACACACCGTAGGCCGAACTACGACTGCTCTGATTCTTTACTTCTTCAAGTAAAGATACGTAGGCACAAGGGCCACAATCCTTGCCGAGCACATTCCCCCCTATATCTGTAGTTTCCCGAACTACGTCGACTCTGACTTTCTCATGTCCATTGAGAATACGTAGGCATAGGACTGCGAAGTCCTACCGAGTCTGTTCTTTCTCTTTTCTTCCCCGTTCTCTCTTTCCTCCTAACTTTCTTGTTTCTAACCCTTCTTTTACCCCGTGGAACACTTCTTATAGCATAATGTTTAAGAAAATAAATTCACACATCGACAAACAAAAGGTTCCCATCGAGTACGATGGATGCGAGGGGTGCTAATACCTTCCCCTCGCATAACCGGCTTCCGAACCCGTTCATGGTTGCGAGACCATCTTATCCATTCTTTTCTTAAGGTTTTCTCGATATTTTCCTTTCCCCTCATGGGATAAATAAAATTCGGTGGCGACTCTTCTGTCTATCTTTTTCGCCTCCCCGTCATTGCGCGATGCATTTTTCGAGTAGCGACAGCTGGCGACTCTGCTGGGGAAGATCCTAGCGAGCCAAGCCTATTTTGTTTGTCGTATTCGTGTTTTTACTTGCTTTATTTATTTATGCTTTATTCTCTAACCGTTGGGTTTATTTGGATGGTTTGTAAGGATAAAAGCTTTCTACCCGAGCTTTCGAGTATATACTAAGATAGGAGGTGGGTTCTTTCTGATTTGCGAGACTTAGGACTCGTTGAGTTGGATCGAATTCCACCGCTCAGATGAGACCCCGTTGGAATGATTATGTCTTACGTATAGTCGTAATGACGTCTTTATTTCCGACGTGGGAGTCCGTGATTCTGAGGACCTTTGTAGAACCTTATTCCAAAGGTTGCTAAGACATGACTCTGTGTTCATCCTTTGAAGGGATTACCGTCTTACGAGTAGTCGTTATGATGGAAAACTTTTGAGGGCTAGTGCATGGGACTTTGTTTAAAAGCCTTTGGGATGCCCTCTTACAAACCAATAGATAACCCACCCGATGGGAGAGATATTTTTTGTGTTGTGTTGCAGGACCAGTGATCTTGATCTCGCTTTGTGTCCTTTATCATGTGCATTCATAAAACATTGCATTACATATCATTTTTCGCATATCAAGGGACTTTAGAGACTGTGATTATCTCAGGTATTGGTGAATACAATGACTGACCAAAGAAAGAGAAGCACAAATTCCATCAAGTTTAGAGAACCAAAGCTGGAACTAATTCAAGACATTCTGATTGACGTACCAAAGGCTATCAAGATCAACTTTCAGGGGAAGTATGGGAAATTGCTTGATCTCCTCCATTCTAGGGTCGATACTTGGGCTTTGTTTGCTATGGCTCAGTTCTATGATGCACCTCTCAGATGTTTCACTTTTCAAAACTATCAGTTGGCCCCTACTCTTGAGGAATATTCTCACATTTTGAACATCAAGATTAAGGATCAACCTATATACACAGGCTTGGAAGAAGAACCAAAACCTCCTGCCATTGCTCTTACTCTACGTATGACCAAAGAGGAAGTCAAAGAGGGTCTAACCAGTAAAGGGGGTGTTCAGGGTTTTCCATTGAAATTTCTGCTAGAAAAGGCTGCTCAATACAAGGTTGATGAAGATTGGGAAAAGTTCGGAATAAGCGTTGCTCTAATGATTTATGGGATTGTCCTCTTTCCAAATGTGGACAATTTCATAGACATCACTGCCATCGTTCTCTTCATGCAGAAGAATCCCATCCCTACACTCCTTGCCGATGTTTATCACTCTATTCATTGGAGGAGTGAAAAGAAGGCGGGAATGATCCAATGCTGCTCTCACCTACTATACAAGTGGTATGCTTCTCATTTGCCCAAGAAAGGGCCGTTCATGGAAAACAAGAAGAAATTAAAATGGTCTCAACGCATCATGTCTCTAGAAGCTAGTGATATTGCTTGGTACTCTCCTGAGTACTATGATGTGGAAATCATTTTTAGTTGTGGAGAATTCAGTAATGTACCTTTGATCGGTAGGGCCGGTTGTATTAACTATAACCCAGTCATGGCATTACGTCAGTTGGGCTATGCTATGGAGGGCGAGCCCGAAGCAGAGAAGGTTCAGAGTTTCTTTTTGCTAGCCACATCAGAGGACCCTGCGTTTGTCAGGAAGATTGCTAAGGCTTGGGGCAAGATTCATACAAAGGGGAGGAAGGAGTTAAAAGCGAAGAATTGTGTGGCAAAGGAGCCATACAACCGGTGGTTACTAGCTAGAGTAGCTGAAAGGTCGTTACCATTTCCCTTAGAGCTCTCTATGCGAGAAGCACCTCCTGCTCCCACTCATGTATCCATAGAAGAATATGAAAAACTGAAGCTAATAGTGGAGAGATTGACTAAGGAGAACCAGGACCTTCAGAATGAAGTCCACCAAGCAAATGTGGAGAGCGGTCAGTACAAAAGAAAGGTGGAGTTTGAATAGGATCAAGCAGCTGAGAGTAGCAAGAAGCTAAAATTAGAAACGGATCTGAGAGTTAGGTACCAACAGGGTTACGAAGGGGCTGATGCATCATTAACAACTCTCCGACAACGCTTAAAGGACACCAGAGCTTCTTGTGATAGGGCATGGCACTTCTTTGAGATAGCTTCTGCCGAAAAGAAGGAGATACGAGAGAATCTTGAGGCTGATATTGGGGATCTTGAGAAACGACTGAGAAATGCCTTGACCCTAGTGGAAAATGAACGAAGACTCAAAGAGGAGGCATTGAAAGATTCATATGTCACGTCTGACATGTGGAATAACAAATGTCAAGAATTGGAAACTGCCCAAGAAACAACCCTTCTGTGGAGGAATCGTTTCGAGGCTTTGCAAAGAGATAGTGCGCAGTGGCTCGAGAAGGAGGCTCAGCTCAATGAGTTGTTGGACACCCATGTGGATTCTATTTGTTATTACCAGTCGACTCTAGATATGTGTCGTGCTAGGTACAACAATTTGGTGGAGCATTGCAACCTCATGATCCGTGATATCCCATGGAGGTTGGAAAGCGCCATTCAAGACTTGGAAGGAAATGATATCCCCCCTTCTGTTCACCACTTTATCCAGCTCTGCGACCAAATGGTTAGGAGGTTCATGTTTGAGACGAAGAAGCTTGAAGAACGTCTCCAAAAGAGAGAATTTTAGTTATTCAGTTATTTTCTTGTAGCACGACTTGTAGTTTCGGCTTATTCAGCAATTGTCTGTATGAATTTTTTCTAAAAAAAATTAATGAAAGATTGATTTTTGGTCTAAATTGTGCACTTCTTTATTATTCAGTCATGATTCTATGATACCAATGATAATCACAAGCCTCGAAAGTCTCTCGAGCATTTTGCATACGCTTGCGCATTTTTCTTTTTGCATTTCCTACAACCCGACCTTACACGCCGCTTACCCCTTTCAGAAAGAGTAAAGCAAGCTGACTTCACGACATCGGTATAACACAAGGAATAGCCAGAAGAGAGTCATGGATCAGATAGAGCAAGACCAGGCTACTATGAGGAGCGAGATGCTAGGCATGAAAACGCAGATGAATCAACTCATGGAGGTGATTCAGAACATGGCTAGGAGTCAAGAGGAGATGAGGCAAGCAGCAGAGAGGAGCGCTAATCAGACTTTGGCTGGTGCAATTCCCAATGCAAGTGGTGCAATTCCAATTCCTGTTGAGGCCACCCCAACCCCTGTTGGGGCAATTCCTACTTCTGTCGGCGTCGTACCTATCAACACCGTCCCTCCGCCAGTCGGTACTACTCAACCTCATGGCACTGCGATGCCAATACCAGTCCAGTACGATGAACATGAAGGCTTCTATGAGAATTCAGCTGAAGCATGTGCACCCCAAACCGCTGAGTTGGAGAAAAAGTTCAAGGCCTTACAAGAGGTGGTAAGGGCATTGCAAGGCCCCGATGTTTTGGGACTGGATGCTGCTGAAATATGTCTTGTACCCAGAGTTAAGATACCTCCAAAGTTTGTAATTCCAACCTTCGAGAAATACAAGGGTAACAGTTGTCCTAAGACCCACATAAGGTCTTACTGTAGGAAGATGGCCGCCTATTCTGATGACGAGAAGCTACTAATCCATTTCTTTCAAGATAGCTTAACAGAGGCGTCCCTAGAATGGTATATGCACCTTGAACGATCCAACGTGAGAAGCTGGAAAGAGTTAGCAGACGCTTTCGTGAAGCATTATCAGTATAATACTGACATGGCTCCGAATCGTATGCAGCTTCAGAATTTGACTCAGAAGCCGAATGAGTGTTTTAAAGACTTCGCACAGAGATGGAGGGGAGTAGCTGCAAGGGTACAACCTCCGTTAATGGAGAAAGAACTGACAGACCTATTCATGGGCACGCTACAAGGACCGATCTTTGAGCGGTTAGCATCCACAACCTCCACGGTGTTCTCTGAACTTGTCATGGCTGGAGAGAGATTAGAGAGTTTCATGAAGGCGGGAAAAATTCAGAATGCAGGCGGGTCTGCGAGTGGGGTCAAGAAGCCCTATCAGGGTTTCGTTAAGAAAAGGGAAGGCGAAGCTAGTGCAGTGTTCACCAATGGAGGGAGAACTCACCAAGGTTATCACCACATTGCTGCCATTGCTCCACAGCAACCACTTTCTATTCCGGCAAATCAGCCTACGACTCAGCAAAATCGACAACAACAACCCTATCAACCAAGACAAAATCAGTATCAAGGGCAGAGAAAACCAGAAAGAAGGCTTGATCCAATTCCGTCCACCTACGCCAAATTGCTTCCGTTCTTGTTGAAAGGAGGTCTCGTTCAACTTAGGGAAATGAAATATCCTCCGGCTGTTCTCCCCTACGGTTACGACGTAAATGCGAGATGTGAATTCCACTCTGGCGCCCCAGGCCATAGCATTGAAAATTGTAAGGCTTTAAAATACATTGTGCAAAATCTTATCGATTCAAAAGCGATAAATTTTACCCGAAATACTCCGAACATCAAGTCTAATCCAATGCCACCTCACCACTCAACAAACATGATTGAAGGCTCTAAGGGGATCCGATTAATTTCGGATATTGAGAAATTGAGGACCCCACTTTCCACTATTAACGAGCAACTCTTGTTGAAAAACATTTACCCAGGATGTCCAACTAATTGCCATGTTTGCATGGACGGATCTCAAGGATGCACTGAGCTGAAGAAGGGCATACAAAGCCTGATTGAGCAGGGTGTATTAGTAGCAGAGCAACTATCAAATATTGAGGAAGTTTCTACTCTTGAAATTCCGTTCGAAACATTGGAGATACCATATGATGATGGATATGAGCTTTGGATCCCAGTTGACAATTCGAACCGCACACCATTGACCATACCGTGCGATGAGGAAGAATGGGACAACATGTATGGACATACTTCTATCCCACTGCAGATCCCGTATGATCCAGTTAAGATACCTATGTCTCCACCATCAATGAACCAGCTTGTCATTTCGACCCCATCTCCGTTTCCGTACAAGAGCACCAAAGCTGTACCTTGGTTATACGATGAAACTGTTTTTCTCAACGGACAGAAGGTGGCAGAAGAAGATGTATTGGAAGAAAAGAAGACTGTAGAGAACATCGTGGGAACCGGAGGCATCACTAGAAGTGGTCGAATCTTCGCTCCGACGGCACCTCCTGTCAACGGCAGTGACAATACAAGGAAAGGTACTGCCATACCAAGCACCAATGAACAGGGGCAGTCATCTAAACAGAAAGGCATCCCAAATGATGAAGCGGAGGAGTTTCTAAGAATCATTCAGAAAAGCGATTACAAAGTGATTGACCAGCTCAATCAGACACCCTCGAAGATATCTATGCTGTCATTGTTAATGTGTTCAAAGGCCCATCAAGAAGCACTGCTAGAATTCTTGAAGGCAGCTCATGTACCAGAGGAGATATCAGTAGTACAGTTTGAAGAAGTGGTGGGAAATATTGCATCAGGTCATATTTTGAGCTTTAATGATAGTGAATTACCTCCCGAAGGTAAAAATCATAACAAGGCCTTGCACATTACTATCGAATGTGTGGATGTTGTTTTCTCTAGGGTGCTCGTCGACACTGGATCATCGTTGAATGTGTTACCAAAAAGCTCGTTGTGTAAGCTGTCAATTGAAGGACTTGTGATGAAGCCAAGTCAAACTATTGTAAAAGCTTTTGATGGAGCTAAGAGAACTGTGGTAGGCGAGGTTGATCTCCCGATCAAGATTGGACCTCATACTTTCATCATTACATTTTACGTAATGGATATATACCCTGCTTACAATTGCCTTCTTGGTCGTCCGTGGATTCATTCCGCAGGCGCTGTAACTTCAACCTTGCATCAAAAGATCAAATTTATGATTAACAATCAGATGGTCATCATTGAGGGTGAGGAAGATGTTCTCGTGAGCCATCTTGCTTCTTTCCGCTATGTGGAAGTAGGAAATGAAGTGCATGAGACACCGTTTCAAGCTTTTGAAGTGATCAATGTTGAAATGATTTACGAAAAGCCGACATCTTCAATAGTGACTTGGAAGGACGCGAGGACGGTGATAGAGGAAGGACATCCGCGAGGATGGGGCAGGGTGTTGGAATTGCCCGTCAACAAAAATGGAGCTGGTCTAGGCTACAAGCAGAAGAATGCAACTGATAAGGGCAAAGAGCTTGCAACTCCGTTGGTTTTTACTAGTGGAGGCCACCTTGTCGATGGTCAAGTCATGTTTTTGGAAACTGAAGCCGAAGATCATGAAGAGCTGTGTATGGTGTATCCTAGGGCGCCTAATCAAACTTTGAACAATTGGAGAGTCGTTGAAATCCCCGAAGTTACTCTAGTAGACGAGTAATTCCCTTTTATTTTATCTATAAAAAAATCATATGCTCTGCCCAAGGCATATGGATCATGTTGTAGGGCCTTTTGCTTTTAAAGCATAACTTATCATCAATAAATAAACTTTCGCATCCAATTACGCTGTCTTTCTTTCATTTTTACTTTTTGCACATAAAATTATCTTTGAAAGACAATGTTTTGTTTTATTTTCCTTTTTTCTGTCAACCTTTTCTAAAAATAATAAAAAAATAATAAAGCATGAAGTCATCCATTCGTGCAGATCTTCCCTTGCTCCTGTCGATAACGACCCCGTTATGGTCCAATATGACTTTGATAACCCGATCTACCAAGCCGACGAAGACTGCGAGGAAGATTGTGATCTCCCAGAAGAGCTAGCTAGACTATTGAAACAGGAGTCAAAGGTCATTCAGCCCTACCAAGAAGAGGTCGAAGTCATCAACATGGGAACTGAAGAGGATGCCAAAGAAATCAAGATAGGCGCAGCTTTAGAGTCAGAGATTAAGTCAAAACTGATAATATTGCTTCGAGAGTATGTTGACGTATTTGCTTGGTCTTACAAAGATATGCCCGGTCTAAATGAAGAGATTGTGATGCACAAACTACCTCTCAAGGAAGGTTGCCCGCCGGTGAAGCAAAAGTTGAGGAGAACAAAGCCAGAGATGTCCTTCAAGATCAAAGAGGAAGTACAAAAGCAATTGGACGCTGGTTTTCTGGCAGTATCCAACTATCCACAATGGATAGTGAATATTGTCCCAGTACCTAAAAAGGATGGGAAGGTGCGAATGTGTGTAGATTATAGAGACCTTAACAGAGCGAGTCCGAAAGATGACTTCCCTTTGCCACACATTGATGTGCTAGTAGACAACACGGCCTAGTTTTCTGTCTTCTCATTTATGGATGGCTTTTCTGGATATAACCAGATTAAGATGGCACCGAAGATATGGAAAAGACGACTTTCATCACTCCATGGGGAACTTTCTGTTACAAGGTCATGCCGTTTGGACTTAAGAATGCAGGCGCAACATATCAGCGAGCAATGGTCACTCTTTTCCATGACATGATACATAAAGAGATTGAGTGTTATGTAGACGATATGATTGCGAAATCCCAGACTGAGGAAGAGCACCTCATCCACTTGGGAAAGCTATTCGCCCGGTTAAGGAAATTCCAGCTGAGACTAAATCCCAACAAATGCACTTTTGGTGTAAGATCTGGTAAATTGCTAGGTTTTATTGTGAGCCAGAAAGGGATTGAAGTCGATCCAGATAAGGTCAAAGCTATCCAAGAGATGCCGGCACCCAAAACTGAAAAAGAAGTCAGAGGGTTCCTTGGGAGGTTGAACTATATCGCCAGGTTCATATCTCATCTAACGGCCACTTGTGAGCCCATCTTCAAATTACTTCGAAAGGATCAAGCCGTGGTATGGAACGATAATTGTCAGAAAGCCTTTGAGAAGATAAAGGAATACCTACAAGAACCGCCGATTTTGATGCCTCCAGTACCCGGACGACCCCTGATCATGTACCTGACTGTGCTAGAGGGATCCATGGGATGCATGTTGGGACAACATGATGAAACCGGCAGGAAAGAGCATGCAATCTATTACCTCAGCAAGAAGTTTAATGACTGTGAAACGAGATATTCAATGCTCGAGAAGACATGTTGCGCATTGGCTTGGGCAGCAAAACGCTTGAGACAATATATGCTCACCCATACGACTTTGTTGATCTCCAAGATGGATCCTGTCAAATACATATTCGAGAAGCCCGCTCTCACCGGGCGAGTAGCTCGTTGGCAAATGGTGTTAACAGAGTATGACATCCAGTATGTTACGCAGAAAGCTATCAAAGGAAGTGTGCTCTCTGAATACCTTGCCCACCAACCTATGGACAACTACCAATCCATGCGCTTCGATTTCCCCGATGAAGACGTCATGTTTGCCAGAAATTATGCCACGCCAGGCCCGGATGATGGACCCGAACCAGGGTCGCGATGGACGCTCGTGTTCGATGGTGCCGCAAATGCCAAAGGTTGTGGAATTGGGGCAATCATCACTTCTCCAACTGGCTTTCACTTGCCATTCACCGCCAGATTATGCTTCAAATGTACTAACAACATGGCCGAATATGAAGCTTGCATTTTCGGAATTGAAGCTGCCATTGATAATAGAATCAAGATTCTAGAAGTCTATGGAGATTCCGCGCTTGTCATATGCCAGATTAAAGGGGAGTATGAAACACTGGACCTCAAGTTAATTCCTTACAAAGATCATGTCTTGAAGCTAATCCCGTACTTTGATGAGATCACTTTCCATCACATTCCCAGAGGAGAAAATCAGTTGGCTGACGCTCTAGCAACACTAGCATCTATGTTTCAGGTCAAGTGGAAGAATGAGGCGCCATCCATCCGTTTGGAATATTTGGACGAACCCGCTTATTGCCTAGCGGCCGATGTGGAAGAGGCTAAAATTGATGATCATCCTTGGTTCTATGATATCAAGCGATATCTAGAGACACAAGAATATCCAGAAGGCATAACTATCACTGACAAGAAGTATCTCAGAAAGCTCTCCTCAAAGTTCTTCCTCAGTGGTGACGTGTTATACAAGCGGAATTACGATTCGGTTCTACTCAGATGCGTGGATAAACATGAAGCAGAAAGTGTCATAAATGAAATGCATGAAGGATCTTTTGGGACACATGCTAGTGGTCATACTATGGTTAAAAAGATTTTGAGGGCGGGATACTATTGGATGACGATGGAAACGGATTGTTGTCTCCATGTCCAGTCATGCCACAAGTGCCAAATTTATGCAGACAAGGTCCATACTTCACCACTCCCTCTGAATGTCTTGACTTCGCCTTGGCCTTTCGCTATGTGGGGTATAGATGTAATCGGGCGCATCGAGCCAACCGCTTCAAATGGGCACCGTTTTATCTTAGTGGCCATCGATTACTTTACCAAATGGGTAGAAGCGGCGTCCTATGCCAACGTCACTAAGCAAGTGGTGACTCGCTTCATCAAAAAAGAGATTATTTGTCGATATGGAATCCCGAACAAGATCATTACAGACAACGGTTCAAACCTCAACAATAAGATGATGAAAGAGTTGTGTGAAAACTTCAAAATTGAACACCACAATTCAACACCTTATCGCCCTAAAATGAACGGAGCTGTTGAGGCGGCAAATAAGAACATTAAGAAAATCGTCCAGAAAATGGTGAAGACTTATAAAGACTGGCACAAGATGTTGTCGTTCGCGTTGCATGGCTACCGCACCTCAGTGCGCACTTCCACAGGGGCAACCCCGTTTTCTCTCGTATATGGCATGGAAGCAGTATTGCCCATTGAAGTAGAGATTCCCTCCTTAAGGATTTTGGCAGACGTCAAGCTAGATGAGGCCGAATGGATACAAGCCAGACTCGACCAACTCAATCTCATCGACGAGAAACGCATGACGGCCATCTGTCATGGACAGTTATACCAAAAACGATTGAAGAGGGCCTTTGATAAGAAGGTTCGCCCACGACACATCCAAGCAGGAGATTTGGTACTAAGGAAAATTCAGCCAACTCACGTCGATCCAAGGGGAAAATGGGCACCTAACTATGAGGGTCCGTATATAGTAAAGAAAGTTTTCTCCGGAGGGGCCTTGATCCTGTCAACCATGGATGGTGACGATCTCTCATCCCCTGTGAATGCAGATGCAGTTAAAAAATATTATGCCTAAAAGATAGGCCCGGTGGACCGAAAAGAAAATCCACGCAAAAATGGGCGTCCTGGTGGACCATAAAAATGGTTCAGGCAAAAATTAGGGACTAGAAATAAAAAAAAGTATCCTGGTAGGCTGAAAACCTGAAAGGGCGGCCTAGGCAAAAGTTAGGGATTCAAAAAGGCAGAACTGCATCTTGAAAAGACGTGTGAATTATCCTCCATATCCATCAAGTTCTCGACTGAGCAAGATCAATTCGATCGTGGCGCTCAAAAGCAAGGTGTGAAGGCTCTTCAGAGACATATGGGCCATAGCGGATTTGAAACTTGGCAGGGACCATTTTCAACATTGTCTTAGTCTTTATTTTCTCTTTTAAAGGCAGTTACCTCTTTTAGGAATTGCCTCCTTTTGTAATTTTCCCGTTTATGGGTTTTCATCAATAAAATCACTTTCATCAAAGCTTTCTCTGTTTTTATTTACCCTTTGGTTGCAAGTTTCATTTATTTGATGATGGGTTTTGCATATAATGACAGTTACCTTTTTTTTTATGGATGTCAGTGACCCTTTTATTTTGACATGGTGATCACTGAACCTTTTTTTTGTTGAGGATTTGAGGACCTCATTAGATTTTGTTTTTGATCCCTAACTTTTGCATAGACTGATTTTGCTTTCAAGTCCATCGGGATTGCCTTGATTTTGCCTAAGTTTCCTTTTGAGGTGTTCGACTTAGCAGGATTTTTATTTTTATTTTTATTTTTGTTAGAGGATTTTGACTTCCAATTCATGGGTCTTTGAAGAACAATCGTCATGGCTTTTGGATTTTGCTTTGTGAATTGAGTGCGTAATCAGATTGACTGAACACTACCCTGCCCTAGGTTAAGTGTAAGGGTTTATAGATCCGAAGGAAACTGCTACTTCTTGGCTCGAAGTGGTTAACTAGGGACTAACTCCTTATCTCTTCAATATTCAGGGGATTGAAACAACGCCTGTACATCATCGGCAGGATTTCATCCAAAAGCATACAGTTTGCAATTATGTGTATTTCATTGTCATCATCCTCCCTCCTATCATTGTCAAACAACATTTTGGTAAAGAGAGTGAAATGGAGAAATGTGTGTATGTGCTTTGCAGTAATGAAAGAAATGAGTGAATACGACATAACTAATTCAAAACATGCATAATAACTACATTAATAAAACCAAATACAAACGACAATGTTTAGAGCAAATAATACTTAAACAAACAAAGACAAAATACAAGAATGCAAATGACGGGATGACAACATGACTGCCTTCTTCGGGGAGATAAACTTGACTTGACTTGATTTGACTTAATGATGGCACTAGCTTGGCGACGGCATCAGGTTGTTGATGACATTTGGAGACTTCCCATTGAATGTGAGAGCCTTCGTGTCGACCAGGTCTTGAACTTTATGTTTGAAGGCTCGCAGTCCTTAATAGTGTGCCCTGGAGCACCCTTACGAAACTCGCAGTGAGCATTAGCATCATAGTCTGGAGGAATAACAGTTGGGGGAGCCAGGTCTCTCAAAGTAATCTCCCTTTTTTCCAACAATCCAACAAAGACCTGAGCATACGTCATTGGCAGACTATCAAAGTTTCTTTCTGGCCTCCTCATCCTTTACTGATTAGGCTAGAACTGCTATTGAGCAGCTTGTTGTTGTTGATTCTGAGGGGGATATCGATACCCTTGTTGATTGTATGATGGTTGATGAGGTATTTGAGCTTGAATAGTTGGTTGATAAGGCATTAGAGCATATTGCACAATAGCAACATACAGATACTGAAAGTAAGGGATTTGATAAGGCATTGGGGCAAGAGCTTGTTGAGCTTACCCTTTTTTAGCAGAGATGGCGTTTGTTTTTGCCTCCTTCTTCTTGTATCCATTGATTAACTTCAGTCTGACTGCTAAAATCTCCTTGGATCTTTCCGTTTTTCAACCCCTCTTTAATTCTCTCACCAACGATCACCAAGTCGAAGAATCCAGCAGAGACACTATCGATCAACTTTTCGTAGTATTAGCCTTGCAAGGTGCCCATGAAAATTCCAATCAGTTCATGGTCAACAAGCAGTGGATGCACCCTTGCAGCTAGCTCTCTCCAACATTATGCGTACTCCTTAAATAATTCGTTGTACTTCTAAGCCATACTCTAAAGTTGAGTATGATTCAGAGCAAGATCAGTGTTGTATTTGTATTGCTTGACAAACGCATCAGCTAGCTCAGCCCAAGTGTATACACTGCTATGCTCCAGTTGCATATACCATTCAAGAGATGCTCCAAACAAGCTATCTTGGAAGCAATGAATCATCAGCTTTTCGTCTCTGGCATAGGTAACCATCTTGCAACAGTACATCTTCAGATGAATGTTGGGACAAATGAGACCCATGTACTTAGAGAATTCTGGCACCTTAAACTTGGGAGGAATGATGACATCTGGCACCAAGCACATTTCCAGAGCATTCAGAGAAGTTGAGTTGTGCCCTTCTATGACTTGGAGCTTTTCAGTTAGATCACGACACATTTTGATAGCTTCAGAATCCTGAGCAGCAGCAGGATTAACAATTGGGATAGCATTATGATAGTCTTGCACCTCCTTATACTCATCTCACAGATTTTTTTTAAGCATGAGAATGAGGACCTGAATGACAGCAGGTTGGGCTTGTGGGATGACTCAAACAGTAACTCCAAGTGTTAGGAGTGGTTGAGAAGTGGCTCATTCAGCTGTGGTAGTGAAGTTCGTCAGTATCCCATAGGTGATGGGTTGGGAACAGGAACTGAGAGCCTTGAGGTGGATCCTTGCACATGAACGTTGTTATGGGCGGCAGCAGCTTCACACAATTATTCTTCCCTTCTGGCCGTAATTATAGCTTCGAGAATCTGGTCAATCTTTCCTTTGAGGGAGTCCAATTCCTCTATGAAGGCAGCTTGCTCTTGTTGAATTTGCTCCATCATGCGCCTAGTGTTGGCTCGAGTTGCTTACTGGTGTCGAGGAATCAACTTGATTTACTGGAGAAGGAAGGAAGGAGAAATGTGTTTCTGCTGTTGAAATGAAATTCAAGATGCATAACTAATGCAATGCAATGGAATGACATGTAGGTATACAAAGCAAGATGCAAGTTCCAGGATCACAGGTTCGATCCATTCTGAGGTTGGACAAAGTAACTGGTAGTTAACCAAAGTTTCTGATCAAATAAACCTTATAGGTAGATTCTATACGGGAAGATCTATATTTTTTACCCATAATCCCACTCTCGGGATAACTTCTACGTTTGATGGATAAGGTTCGCAGGATCACGGACACTAATTACATCAATATCATGTAACATGCTAGCTGCGTTACGACGGTAGTGATGGCGAGATATCTCATGAGCGGGGTCTTCATGCTAGGTGTCATACCCTAAATTTGTCCTACCCGTGTAAATTTTATCCGTACATTCATTTCAGAAAAGTTCAAAAATATGAAGTTATTTTCACTTGAGGATGTCAGGTTAGACGTGTGGATAATGTTGAATGACGAATGGTTCAAATTACCTGGTTGAAGCTAATTTTTGTAGAGTTTTAGTACAGTGCATATTTGAAGGCATTATTTTTGGTATCAAGACATTATCCCTCGTTTTCAAGGCAATGAGTTTTTGTGTCATGGCAATACGATTTCACTCTCAATTTAATATCAAGTTTGAAGATGGATTTATTATTATTCTTTCAATTTTATTCAAGGCCGATTTGGAAGTATGACTTTTTTCTTGGCTCATTCAATTGTCATTCATTTTCAAGTTGATCGTAAATTCAAAGGTGCTATTCCAATCAAATTACAAGAGTCTATAAACTTTGAAGCTCATTGTTCTAATTAAAAATAGTTCATTTCAAGAGGGTGTAATGACTCATGAGGTTTCCCAGTGGCCCATTTACGTCAAGAACTTTACAAAAGTTTCAAGGTGCTTTGTTATTGCAAAAAAATATTACTTAATTATATACAAGGCCCATTATCAAATTTTGAAGAAAAAAAGACAACATGTTTGATGGGCTAAAGACGTGTCTACTTATGCGTCTAGCGGTATCTTACTGCAAGTGCACAGCCTATCGAAGTAATATTTAAGATTATCGATCCACAGGGATTCTATGGTTACTTAGTGCTAGATGAACTTCTAGTTTAGCTAAGGCGAATGGTTGTCACGATTTTTTGTTGATTTTTAAGACTATTAAAGGCGGAATTAAATTTAAGTTTTAATAAAGTAATATTAAGGCGGTCGGTATGTAATTATACTAACTTAGGTGGGTCAATCTAACCTAGGCTTATAAAGGTGTTCACTTAATCTATTCGGTAGAGATTACCAGTTTAAATACCCTCAACTCACACTCTCATGGTCTTATATCAGATCTTATCCCTAAAGCCCTATGCCTGCTCTCGCTAGCCCATAAGTGTTTAGAGGTAATTTTTGGAAACTAAGTAATTCTAATTTATCTTAAAGCGCTCTCGCTGTGTTTAATTTAAATGCCTAACTTTAGCTATCTGGTTGAAATCTCACACTCTCGTGGTCTTGACCTAACCTAATACTCTTTTCTTACTCTCGTAACGAAAAGGTCTATTTCAATTAAAAAGTATCAGCCAGAATGTTAAGTGATTAATTATTTTCAGCCTATGGTTATATTTTACCGGTTAAGTTTGTTATAACTACATACCGCCCTAAGGTGTTTAGCTACTCATCGATGTCGAACCAGACAGAGACAGAGAATTTAATAATAACGTACTCATGGCAGAAAAATAAATAAACATTATAATTAAATTAAATTGCAATATAATGAAAAACCTGGTTAACAAATATTCGAGCAGACTCCTTCTTCCACAGACCGGAAAGCTTGGAGTTGGCGGAAATTGAAAATAAACGAATGCTGAAGGTTTAGAAACAAATAAATGTATAACAATTTCCTGATGTTGGAAATTGTTATATGGCGGGTTTGGATACAATAAAAACGAAACAGAAAACTAAAAATAATGCAGGAATAGAAAGGCTGGTTCGTAATACAGTTCGGCAGAGCTTCCGCAGGAATTTGAATAAAGAATGCTCTCCGTCCATTGTTCATAGAACTTGTACTATTTATAGAATCCTTAATGGGCTGGATTTTTGGACCTTTGTTGCATGGGCCTTGCTGAATTTGTTGAAGGAATGCAGGAACGTGGCAACAAAATAGGAGAAATGGTCTTCACGTAATGCCAATAGGAGAAGTGGTCTTCACGTAATGCCTTGACGTAGTCTGAGTCAAAAACCTAATTTTACCCTTGTCACGGTCGTGACAAGGTCTTCACGTTCGTAACTTGTGGTTTTTAAGTGTCACGGTCGTGACCACTCTCTTACGGTCGTGATGGCTCAAATTGGGGTGTCACGATCGTGACACCCTTGTGACGACCGTGGCTGCAACAAATTATGCAGTCTTTTGCAGGCTTCTTCATTTCTTCATCTCTTTATGGTTTCTTTTGTTCCTTTTGCTCTTAATTCATGATTTAGCTCCATATAATGATGTACCTGCAAAATGGTAAGAAAAACTCGAGAAATCGAGTGTTAAAACGGTGAATATGCGATAAAACGTTAATGAAACCTAGCAATATAATCGATGCGTTTTCTCATTATCAAACTTCCCCAAACTTAAACCTTTGCTTGTCCTCAAGCAAATAGTCGGTTGAAAATCGGCGGACAAGATTTTATTCACGCATACTCATAACAAACCGTACGAGGGATCGTTTTGTCGGATAATCCGGTACTTTGATAGAACACTACCGATACACTAATGACACAAGCAACAAGCTATGTCGTCGACTTCCCGTTAAACGAAACAATCGGCAATTACATTACGATTTCACCTGGAGTTTTTCGATCTTATTTCGCCCGGTTTCATTCTAGCGCAATCACATTAAGCCCTTTGCCTTAGCACGCACGTAGTGGAGTAGCCGGTTAGCGACTTTGATCCTTTTTTAGCACGGGGTCTGGTACACGAGTGTGGTAACCCTACATATTTTATCCGATTTGGAGGTTGTGGGGGATCGAGCCGTAGCACGCCCTACCGAGTTCAGAACCAGTACCTCTGAACCAACTTGCAACGGACTCCTTCTCATATTTCTCGTTTCTTATATGCGACCGTGTACTTTGGTGCAATTTCTTTTCATTTTGCATCGAGATATGAAGGATCATTATTGATTAGGCATCAAACGCTTATATTCATCGGCTCCCCACGTGGTTTGTGTTCAGACGGTGCTGACTGCTAGTATAAACTACTAGGGGTTACTTTTGAACTGAAACTAAAAGTGTACTCGTAATGGTAATCGGGATGGAATTGCTTAAGTAGGGAGTCAAAGATGTCAAGATTGTATTGGTCTTGTTTAATCGTTCTCGGCTTCCTAATTACGATTCCGTAGGTAAGTCGGGTAATGCGAATAATTAAAGATTTTTTCTGGTATATCTAAATAATCGGGGAAAGTTCGAAATTAAAGAAAATAGCACAAAGATTTACTCATTTCATTAACTTGCGAAAAGAAATACAACGGAATTGAAAATACAACGAAATGGAAAAGTGCGAAAAAGGGAAAATGCGGAAATGAAAGGTACCTCTCCCACACTATATCAGACATTGTCCTCAATGTTGTGATATAAATGCGGTAAAAGTACAGTACAACGACAAAAACGAAAAACAAACATAAGCAAACTAAAACTATGGCTGCTGAAGACTGCGGGCTCGGCCTCTGGTGCGGGAGCGGCGTCTGGAAGGAGTCGCTTCAGGATCAGAACCGGTGCCGGAGGCAGCAGTGATGCTAATGCGGAGGGCTTCTAGCTCGCTGAAAATTTCTCCAAACTTCTTATTAGTAGCTTCCTGGTTTGCTGCAATAGTGCTGAGTAAAGCATCATACTGCTCCTTCTGCCTTCGCTCCAGTGCGGCGTTCATCTGGTTCTGCTGATGAATCGCACGGAGGACTTCCTCAAGTGTGATTTCGGGAGCAGGGGGTTGTCGGGTAGATGTCTCTGGTATATCCTGGACAGGCTCAGCTGCATCCATAGCGTCCTGCATCTCATCCGCTGGAGGGTCTGCCTGATCATCATGAATAGGGACGTGATCGGCAGCAACAGGTAAAACAAAGAGCCAGTTGGCTCGGTTGGATGGATCGATGCGGTCGCGGGACGGCAGAATGATATGATGGAAAATGGTGCCATTGACAACAGGGTTATACCTGCCATCCTCTCGCTGCGCAATCAGGTGAGCGGACCTGCAATAACTCTTGGTGAGGAATTCTGCGGCTAGGTGAGGCTGATTAACGACCAAGTCACCAAGCCCCAACTGAATGGCGAGGGTGGTGACAATGTCGCCTATGAAGAACGGGGTGGAGCCTCTGTGTGAAATGGCCTGGATATGATAAAGCATGAAAGGGGCAGCGTTGATCGGCTCGTCATTAAGAGCGCAGTGTAAGAATAGAAGCTCCTTGGAGTTGAGCTTATGGTTGCTTTCTCGAGCGAAGATGGTGTTGCATATGACACGGTGGAAATAGCGGATTGCCGGGTTGTGGATGTGCGTAGCGTTGAGGCTTTGGAAGGCGGATGCACGGGTGTTGGTTAAGTCGTGCCATAGAGTGAAAGCTTGTTCACTAAAATTATCGAGCACGCGACGGTGAGCTTCAGTTCCGTGATTGAAGCCTAACAACTCGGCTATCCTGGTTTGCAAAATGTTGAACTCTTGGCCATGCAATCTGAATTTGGCGACACCGGTGAACTGACTCTGAGAACCGGTACCGGTGATGTAACTGAATGAGCTTAAGAACTCCAGTGTCAGAAGTTCGAATGTGGGCTGAGGTTGACTGCAAAGATCCCACAGACCGACTTTTTGAAGCAGGCTTTTAACACTGGCAAGCATTCCGAGTTCCCTCAAACAGACAGTGTCAATGTAACGTGTAGGTTGCACACCGCGGTTTTGGAATCGGAGAAAACGTTCTCTCTGAGTTTCTCCAGCATCACCTTCTCTAAAAGTAATAGAATCCATTGCATGCAAGAGCTTAGAGTGAAGAATGAAGAGTTTGATGTTTTGTGAAAAAAAATGGTAAAATGAAAGAAATATTGATTCGGGATAAATAATGGAGAGTGAGAATGTGATAGGTTATGATAATGGGGGGTTAATGTTGGTAATGGGGAGGTTACGGAGGTTATGGAGAAAATGGGTAGTTTTGAGGAAGTTATGGAGGAAGAAGAAGAAGAGGCACGATGAGAAACAGTTCTGTTTCTCACGATTCCTGTAATAGGAGTTGTCACGGTCGTGACAGGGGTGTGACGGTCGTGACACGCTATTTAAGCATGTCACGATCGTGAGATGGGTATGACGACCGTGAGGGCACGCTTCGTTGAATAATTTCCAGAAAAACATTTTCTCACTTAATTCACATATTTTATAATAATGTATTTTCTTCACTAACACTCATATTAAATTATAAACACCATATAGTATATAATTTCAACACAGTACTATACTAACTTGCATGGCATGAGAGATTGTATATAATATGAAATAATGCAAGCATAACAGTACATAGAATGAAAAATATATAAATTGCTAAAAATGGAGAAATTTTGGAATTAAAGGTGCATTGCATAAAGTAATTGAAAATGAAGTTACATAAACGGAAATTACGGTATGAAATTGTTGCGAAAAATAAATCTAACTAGAAACGAAAACAATGAGAAAAATAAACTAAATCACTTATAGCATTTTCAAAAGCGTTTCTTCAAGTCTTCGATGGCGGAGTTCAAGTGATAGAATTGTTCGCAGGTTATGTCAGTCAATCCTATAATGTCTAATCGCATGCTCTTAATGTCTTCTTTAAATAGATTAATGTCAGTTTGGTAAGCATTGAGAGTGTTCATGATGTTTTGTAAGTTGTTAGCATAATCTCCTTGATTCACTTCAGGGGTTTCATGTACTTCTTCAGTGTGGTCAATGTCATGGTAACCAGGAGGTGTCTCAGGGTCAGTTTTGACAGCGGTTATTATATCATCTTTTATCTTGTAAGACTGAGGTGTTTCAGGAGTAGATGGATAATCAGGTGGGTTTAACTCATAAAGCCAGTTATCCTTGTTGTGAACACTTACTCTAGCATGATTAGGCAATGTGAACAGGGTTACTACTTCGTTCCGGATTAGGTACGCAAAAGGTGGATGTCCTAAATTCCTTATGATATGCCTATTGAAGCAGAAATTAAGATTCATAGGGCGAATTGTTCCTAGACGGTTGCACCTGTCCAGTTGGTACCTAAGTCCTATGGCATCAACAATCATGGTTACAAGACCTCCTACTAATATAGGTAATTCAGGTTCTTCTTGGATACGGGTGAAGGTTTGCATCATGAAAGGTACACCATTAACAGGCTGTCCATTAGTGAAACATGACATAATAAATATTTCATCTTTAGAAACTCCGGTAATGTTTTCTTCTTTTCCAAAGAAGGTGTGGGCAAGGAATTTATGGAAGTAACGGAGAGCAGGATTATGGATCTCATCATTATTCATGTTATTTGGTTCAGGGTGGTAGTTTCCGGTTAAAGTTCCCCAAAAGAAATCTAACTCCATATCCATCAATTCTACCTGTGTGGTAGTAAAAGCAAGTGGTCCACTAGGGAATCCTAACAAGTCAGCTAGTTCTTTATGGTTAAAGTCATATTCTATTCCAAATAGGCGGAAACTAATAAATCCTTTCCTAAATCCAAAACCGTGCTCAGGTAGGTAAATTAAGGAGCTAAGGAACTCAAGGGTGAGCTTGCGGTAAGTCACAAACTTATGTTGGATCAATGCATTCTCCCATCCGAGTCGGTTTAACAAGTACATGACACTATCATGTATACCTAGGGTTTCCATAGTCTTATCATCCGGGTACAGGGTCAAATCCATTTGCCTCTGTGATAACTCTTCAAACTTCATTCTTTGGTTCCTACCTCTAAATTTGGTTTCCATATGGTTAATTGGTTGGTTAGCCATGGTCAGTGCAAATATGGGGGAAACAAATCAGTGGAAAAGACTTTAGAAAATCTGTAAAAAGTGATTTAAGATAAAAATAAGAAAATGAAATGCATAATGTAATGGCAATAATAGTAATATAAAATAAAACTATAAAATGACAAAACAATTAAACAAATAGTAAAACGATAAATAACAATATGCTAAAAGAAAAGAATAGTTTAAATAATTAACTAAGTAAATGGGTTGCCTCCCACTAAGCGCTGTTTTTATCGTCAAAAGTCTGACGTAATGCTTAGGTTTAGATTAATCAGGGGAATTAGTGGACAATTCTAAAAGCTTTAGATTATTCGCATAATCTCTATTTTCAACTTTATGATAATGTTTTAAACGTTGTCCGTTTACTATGAATGGTTCACTATTCCTACCCTTAATTTCTATTGCTCCACTCGGGAATACTTTAGTTATTTCAAAGGGTCCTGACCATCTAGATTTTAATTTTCCAGGAAAGAGCCTAAGTCTTGAATTAAAGAGGAGTACAACTTCTCCGACACTAAATTCTTTCCTAGATAGGCGTTTATCATGCCATCGCTTAGTTCTTTCTTTATATATCTTAGCATTCTCATATGCATCTAACCTTAATTCTTCTAATTCGTTAATGTCTAGGATTCGCTTTTCTCCTGCAGCATTATAGTTTATATTGAGAGTTCTGATCGCCCAATAAGCTTTGTGTTCTAGTTCTACTGGGAGGTGACAAGATTTTCCATAAACTAGTTTGAAAGGTGTAGTACCTATGGGTGTCTTGTAAGCGGTCATATAAGCCCATAAAGCTTCATTAAGTTTAGATGACCAATCTTTCCGAGATATGGCGACAGTCTTTTCTAAGATTTGTTTAATTTCTCTGTTTGAGACTTCGACTTGTCCACTTGTTTGTGGGTGATATGGTGTAGCCACACGGTGTCTTACTCCATATTTAGATAGTAACTTGTCAAAGATTTTTGAAATGAAGTGCGAGCCACCGTCACTTATGACGAGTCTAGGCACACCAAATCTGGGAAAAATTATATTTTTGAAAAGCTTTATTACTACTCGTGTATCGTTTGTAGGAGAAGCTATGGCTTCAATCCATTTCGAAACATAATCGACAGCTACGAGTATGTAATTATTACCGAAAGATGATGGGAATGGTCCCATGAAATCTATTCCCCAGACGTCAAAGATTTCTACTTCTAAAATTCCTTTTTGAGGCATTTCATCTCTTCTTGAAATATTGCCAGTGCGTTGACACCGATCGCAATTTATAACAGCGATGTGGACATCCTTCCATAGATTAGGCCAGAATAAGCCGGCTTGCAAGATTTTTGCACAAGTCTTGGAAGTGCTTGCATGTCCACCATAAGGAGATGAATGGCATTGAGCAATGACATCTTCTATTTCTTCTTCGGGAATACATCGACGAAAGATTCCATTTGGTCCTCTTTTGAACAATAATGGTTCATCCCAATAGTAATGTTTCAGATTATGAAAGAATTTCTTTTTCTGCTGATAGGTTAGATCGGGTGGAAGAGCTCCTGCGGCTAGGTAGTTGACAATGTCAGCGTACCATGGCAGTCCTACAGTTGTCTGGATTGTTTCCACGGATTCTGGTTCATTTATATCTAACTGAGCTAGGTCGCTTCCTATTTGTGCTATCAGCTGTTCATACGGAAAATCATCGTTAATCGGCACTTGTTCGGGTTTAATACCTTCTATTCTAGATAAATGGTCCGCTACGACGTTCTCAGTACCTTTCTTATCTTTTATTTCTAGATCAAACTCTTGTAAGAGTAAAATCCATCTTAAGAGTCTTGGTTTAGCATCTTTCTTAGTTAATAGATATCGGATAGCAGCATGGTCTGTGTAAATGATTATTTTCGCTCCAACTAGGTAAGAACGGAATTTGTCAAGCGCAAAGACAACTGCTAACAATTCTTTTTCTGTAGTGGCGTAGTTCATCTGGGCAGAATCTAAGGTTCTACTGGCATAGTAAATCGCATGAAGTTTCTTTTCCTTTCTCTGGCCCAGAACTGCGCCTACAGCATAGTCACTCGCATCGCACATGATTTCAAAAGGTAATCTCCAGTCAGGGGGTTGCATGATTGGTGCGGTGATGAGGGCTGTTTTTAGAGTTTCGAATGCTTTAAGACAATCTTCATTGAATATGAACTCAGCGTCTTTCATTAATAAACCAGTAAGAGGTTTAGTGATTTTTGAGAAATCTTTGATGAATCGTCGGTAAAAACCGGCGTGTCCTAAAAAGCTTCGTATTTCTCGAACGGTTTTAGGGGGTTGAAGATCTTTTATTACTTCAATCTTAGCTTTATCAACTTCAATTCCCTTGTCGGATATTACATGACCTAATACTATTCCTTCGTTGACCATAAAATGACATTTCTCCCAGTTAAGCATGAGATTTACTTTTACACATCTTTCTAACACCATTTCTAAGTTCGATAAGCATCCTTCAAAACTTTGCCCGCATACAGAGAAGTCGTCCATGAACACTTCCATGATGTTGTCTATAAAATCTGCGAAGATTGACATCATACATCTTTGAAAGGTTGCAGGAGTGTTGCATAATCCAAAGGGCATTCGCCTATAAGCGAATGTTCCATAAGGACATGTGAATGTAGTCTTCTCTTGATCATCAGGATGGATAGGGATTTGGAAAAATCCTGAGTAACCGTCAAGATAACAGAAGTAAGAATGCTTGGCTAATCGTTCTAACATTTGATCTATGAAAGGTAGTGGGAAATGATCTTTTCGAGTGGCTTTGTTTAGTTTACGATAATCTATGCACACTCTATATCCCGTCACTACTCTTTGCGATATCGATTCGCCTTGAGCGTTTTTCACAACAGTGATACCTCCTTTCTTTGGCACTATATGTATTGGACTAACCCATTCACTATCAGAGATTGGATATATTATCTCGGCATCTAATAATTTCTTAACTTCTTCTTTTACTACAGTGCTAAGGGTTGGGTTAATTCTTCTTTGAGATTCTCTGGAGGTTCTGCAATCTTCTTCTAGCAGAATACGATGCATACAAACTGAAGGACATATTCCTTTGAGATCAGATATGTTATATCCTAATGCAGTTGGATATTTCTTCAAGACATCTAAAAGTTTCTTTGTTTCTATAGTTCCTAAACTGGAATTTACTATAACTGGTCTTTTACATTCAACGTCTAAGAATTCGTACCTTAGGTTATGAGGTAAAGTTTTTAATCCTAATGTAGGTTCATCTTTACTTGGCATGGGATCCGGTGTAAGTGCTAAACTTTCGCTTAGACTATCATCCTGATACGGTTTTCGCCAATTATCATCTTCGAAAATCGGAGGGATTTGAATTTTCATTATTTCAGAATAAGTGGTCTCTTTCAGTTCCATTTCTCTTACACATTCGTCAATTACGTCCAATAGATAGCATGTATCCTCTATAGCTGGTGATTGTAAGAATTGTGTTAAAACAAATTCAACTTTCTCTTCACCTACTTCAAAGGTTAGCTTTCCTCTTTTTACGTCTATTATAGCTCCGGCGGTAGCTAAGAATGGTCTTCCTAGTATGATAGGTGTAGTGGAGTCTTCAGAGATGTCCATGATTATAAAATCAGTAGGGATGTAGAATTGTCCTATACGTACTGGGACGTTTTCTAGTATGCCTACAGGATATTTAACAGAGCGATCGGCTAGTTGAACAGACATTTTAGTTGGTCTTAGGTCTCCTATGTCTAGCCTTTTGCAAATCGTTAAGTACATAACACTGATATTGGCTCCTAAATCGCATAGAGCTTTGTCAATGACGAATTTTCCTATTACACAGGGTATAGAGAAACTTCCTGGATCTTTTAGCTTAGGAGGCATTTTATTCTGAATTATGGCGCTACACTCGGCAGTAAGTGTAATTGTTCCGTTATCCTCTATCTTTTTCTTATTGGATAAGATTTCTTTTAAAAACTTAGCATACGAGGGTATTTGGGTAATTGCTTCTGTAAACGGAATAGTAATATTCAACTGTTTCAGAAGTTCGACAAATTTCTTAAATTGACCCGTCGTCTTGGAATTTATTAATCTTTGAGGGTACGGAATTGGTGGTTTATAGGGTGGTGGAGGCACATAAGGTTGTTCTTTCTCCACTACCTCTCGATTGTCATCTTCCTTTTCTTCTGGATCATTCACCACTTCAGTCGGTTTATCCTGTTTTTGGTACATGGCTGGATTGTCAAGTCTTGGATCGGTAGGTCCGTCAAGTTCCTTGCCACTTCTTAATATTACAGCGTTAGCATGTCCTTTCGGGTTAGGTTGAGGTTGTCCAGGGAATACTCCAGCTGGTGCAACAGTAGGTGCTTGTTGTTGAGCTACTTGTGAAATCTGAGTTTCAAGCATTTTGTTATGTGTAGCTAATGCATCTACTTTGCTCACTAATTGTTTAATATGCTCACTAGTGTGAATGTTTTGGTTTAAGAAGTCCTTGTTTGTTTGAGATTGGTTAGCTATAAAGTTCTCCATCATCAATTCAAGGTTCGATTTTCTAGGGATATTAGGAGCAGTCTTTTGATATCCTGGTGATGTAGTTGGTGCTTGACCTGGTGCGTAATAAGCATTGTTATTCTTATAGGAGAAGTTCGGATGATTCTTCCAACCTGGGTTGTATGTGTTTGAGTAAGGGTTTCCTTGAGCATAATTCACTTGATCAGTGGGAGTTCCTGCCAATAGTTGACAATCAGAAACTTCGTGTCCTGGGACTCCACATAACTCACAGTTAGGTGTTACTACAGCCACGGTGGCTGTAGGTGTTATGGCCAAGTTATCAATCTTTTGGCTTAGTTGGTCAAACTTCACATTGACTTGGTTCATACTACTTACTTCGTACATACCTCCCTTTGTTGGTTTCTCAGTTGCGACTCTCTCGCTTCCCCAAAGGTAATGATTTTGAGCCATACTTTCGATAAGTGCATAGGCATCATTATATTCTTTGTCCATCAATGCACCACCCGCGGCAGCGTCGATTGTCATTCTTGTATTGTACAAGAGTCCATTATAGAAGGTATGGATGACCATCCATTCTATTAATCCATGATGTGGACAAAGTCTCAGTAGATCCTTATAGCGTTCCCAAGCTTCGAATAATGATTCACTTTCTCTTTGCTTAAATCCGTTGATCTGAGCTCTCAGCATAGCTGTCTTGCTAGGTGGAAAATACCTATTCAAGAAAACTCTCTTAAGTTCTTCCCACGTAGTTACTGAGTTCGAAGGCAGAGATTGAAGCCAAGCTCTTGCTCTGTCTCGAAGCGAAAAAGGAAATAAACGTAGTCTAATAGCTTCTTGGGTAACTCCATTGGCTTTTACGGTATCTGCATATTGCACAAAGATCGAAAGATGAAGATTCGGATCCTCGGTAGGATTTCCGGCGAATTGATTTTGTTGCACGGCTGATATCAATGAAGGTTTTAGTTCGAAATCATTTCGGTTGATAGCCGGTGCTGCAATGCTTGAATGCGGTTCAGCTTGCGAAGGATTAGCGTAATACTTGAGTGGATGAGTCTGTTCTTCAGCCATCTCTGCGTCCTTTGATTTTACGACTGGTTTAGGCGGATCTAATTGAAGATCTGGAATATTGTAATTATTTTCGAAATCGAATATACGTCTTCTTACGTGTAAGAAGCGTTCCGATTCAGGGATTAGAGGTTGCAAGTCTTCGCTTTTAGAGCGAGTACTTGGCATACACTCGGAGATTAGATTAAATTAAATAGTTGATACCTTAGTCTATACAATGCTACCTAAATGCACTAGTAACTAAATTAAGGAATCCCCGGCAACGGCGCCAAAAACTTGATGGGCTAAAGACGTGTCTACTTATGCGTCTAGCGGTATCTTACTGCAAGTGCACAGCCTATCGAAGTAATATTTAAGATTATCGATCCACAGGGATTCTATGGTTACTTAGTGCTAGATGAACTTCTAGTTTAGCTAAGGCGAATGGTTGTCACGAGTTTTTGTTGATTTTTAAGACTATTAAAGGCGGAATTAAATTTAAGTTTTAATAAAGTAATATTAAGGCGGTCGGTATGTAATTATACTAACTTAGGTGGGTCAATCTAACCTAGGCTTATAAAGGTGTTCACTTAATCTATTCGGTAGAGATTACCAGTTTAAATACCCTCAACTCACACTCTCGTGGTCTTATATCAGATCTTATCCCTAAAGCCCTATGCCTGCTCTCGCTAGCCCATAAGTGTTTAGAGGTAATTTTTGGAAACTAAGTAATTCTAATTTATCTTAAAGCGCTCTCGCTGTGTTTAATTTAAATGCCTAACTTTAGCTATCTGGTTGAAATCTCACACTCTCGTGGTCTTGACCTAACCTAATACTCTTTTCTTACTCTCGTAACGAAAAGGTCTATTTCAATTAAAAAGTATCAGCCAGAATGTTAAGTGATTAATTATTTTCAGCCTATGGTTATATTTTACCGGTTAAGTTTGTTATAACTACATACCGCCCTAAGGTGTTTAGCTACTCATCGATGTCGAACCAGACAGAGACAGAGAATTTAATAATAACGTACTCATGGCAGAAAAATAAATAAACATTATAATTAAATTAAATTGCAATATAATGAAAAACCTGGTTAACAAATATTCGAGCAGACTCCTTCTTCCACAGACCGGAAAGCTTGGAGTTGGCGGAAATTGAAAATAAACGAATGCTGAAGGTTTAGAAACAAATAAATGTATAACAATTTCCTGATGTTGGAAATTGTTATATGGCGGGTTTGGATACAATAAAAACGAAACAGAAAACTAAAAATAATGCAGGAATAGAAAGGCTGGTTCGTAATACAGTTCGGCAGAGCTTCCGCAGGAATTTGAATAAAGAATGCTCTCCGTCCATTGTTCATAGAACTTGTACTATTTATAGAATCCTTAATGGGATGGATTTTTGGACCTTTGTTGCATGGTGTTGCACCCCAAAATTTGCCCTCACAATACAAGACTTTGTGTTCCAAGAAGGTTCACAAGGTTCACAAAATTCATAATTGGTCAGAAGAGTTGACAATTCCCTCAGACAATGCACCTCCTAAGCAGTGCATCCAAAACTAGGGTTTTGACTTTAATCAGGCTAAATGGACTTCCAAGACTTCAAGTGAGCTTCATAACATCTTATATGTGTATAAGAACCCCCATGTCAAGTTTCAAGACTTTTCTCAAAAGTTTGCTCAGTCAGATGATCAGATAAGTCAAAAGCAGTCAATGCAGTTAAAAGGTCAAACTGAGGTCAACTGTGGTCAAACCAAAGTCAAACTTCATGATTTTTTTTTTTGCCAACATCAAAGAGAGGTTGGGTGAGAAATATTATCATAATAACTGTAATACCCCAAATTTTGCCCTAAGATTTGTCGTCGCATTTCATTGCATTTAATCAATTACTAACAAATTTGTGTAGTCGTTTGACTTTTTGCAGGTAAATATCATATGGCATGCATTTTTTTTCTAAAAAGTAAAAATGGCACAATTGGCAGGAGGACATGTGTAAGGAGTTATGAGTGTGAGAGGTTGAGAGTTCGAATCTCACCTTTGTCACTTTTTTTTTGTTTTTTATTATTTTTACTCTAAATTTTTCTATCTTTCATTAAAAAAATAACAAAAATAGTTTTTTATTATTATTTAATTATTATTTTCGTATTTTAATTAAATCATTTTTTAAAATATTATTTTTTTCACTTTTTTCTAAATTATTCATAAAAATATCCAAAAAATCATAAAATAAAAAATATTGAAAAAAATTTTGTTCTTTTTATAATATTTTTTATTTTAGGAATCAATAGGATTATTAGTTTTTATTTTAAGTTTATTTTAATTATTTTAAATTATTTAAATTTTATTTTTTCTTAACTAATTATTTAGTTTGGGCTTTAAAATGGGCTTTAGGGACATTATTGACAATTTGGTGTTAACCCTAATTTGATCCCTATATATACATGTGTTGCCTTGTTGGAAAAGGGGAGACCTAAGAGGAGTGAGTGTCGTTTGCCGTTATTTAGTTTTCTTCTTCATCCATTACTATTGTTTCTTTTTCTTCATCGTTTACCGTTATTTCTTTTCCTTCATCTATTACTGTTGTTTCTTTTTCTTCATCTTTTACCGTTATTTCTTTTTCTTCATCTATTACCGTTATTTCTTTTTCTTTATCTATTACTGTTACGTTTATATATATATAATTTTTAAATTGTTAGAGTTTATATATATAAGATTTTTGATCGAATTATGTCGATACGATGTTTGCACATTTGTGTGCATGACGCGTGACATTTGTGTTAGTTCGATCTGGTTGCGATGATCGCATTTTTGTGTGAGCAATAATACTATTTTTTGCTTAATTTCTTTTTCTTTGCGATAAATTTTGTTTCGTCCGATTTAGATCTAGTTGCGATGAGCGCATTTCTGCGTTAGCAACATTGTTGGGTTATTTGGCACATTTAAAATTCATTATTGCTTTATTATTATTATTATTATTATTATTATTATTATTATTATTATTATTATTATTATTATCATTATCATTATTTATTATTATTATCATTATTATCATTATTATTACCATTATTATTATTATTGTTATCATTAATTTATTAAAATTTGTTATAATATAAAAATCTGTTTTTTAAAATAAATAACATTAACATCTTTTCCAAATTAATATGAAAACCTATTATTTTTAAGAAAAACTTTTTTTTAGATAAATTTAAAATAATAACTAAAATCTTTTTTTTTTTAAAATAACAACTAGAACCGTTATTTATTTTATTTTATTATTGTTCAATTCAAATTTCATTATCATATTGTATCTGCTCCTCTCATGTAACCTCGCGAACTTAACAATCGCTCTTTAAATTCTGCCTTTAAATTTCTGCTTGCATGGTTTAAATTATGACATTATCTCTCTGTTTGCATGATTCAATTATCTCACGCGTTTACTATTATTTCTGTCACATTGCACACATCCGAAGGTTAGGTCTAACTGTTTGGCCGTCGCGCCAATAATCCGTAAAACTTCACACATTCAATTTCAAACCCTCAAAACTACAAACTACAAACCCTAATTTTCACAAATGCCTCGCCGCAGGCAAAATTACAATTTTACCCTTAGCATTAGGTCAAAGAGCCGCCGCGCTCATTTTAGGGTTTCCCGCCGTGGAATCCCTAATTTAACCCTAATTACAACTTAACATTTCAACGTAGAGATTTGGAGTTTCTACACTCCACGTAAGCGTGTCCTTAAGATGCGTTTATTCCCCTTGAGACCTTGACCACAGTCAAGAAGTTTCTAACCTCCCTATTGAGGGGAACTACGATTACTCTGATTCCACTCCCGTAAGGATACGTAGGCACAAGATGCGATGTCTTGCCGAGTAAACTTAGAATTAACCCCCTTTATTATTTATTATTGCTTATTTATATTTTATTTATCTTTGCTATTTAATTATTTTGCTTATTATTTTGTAATTGTTTCTTGGATGTAAAGTTGTTTAATTATTTAATTATTATTATGGTTAGTAATTAGTGAGTGTAACAACATGTATGTAATATTAAAATAAATTTAGATCACTTTTAAATAAAGATAATTAAAATAAACACGTCACACACGTAAGTCGATTTTAATCGCCGTCTCACTTCCTAAGGATATCCCTCAAGTTGCCTACGAATAATGGTTAAGTGGGGTGTATAAAGCAAGTCCCTCAAATAAAAAAAATCATCAAAGTCCCTTATGGTTGCCTTTACGAATCAAGTCCCTTTCGAAAAATGATGATGGTCCCTTATATGTGCTTATTACATCCCACAATGGCCTTCAAAGTCAAATTGTCCCTCACATGTCCCTTAACATCCAAAGTAAGGACTACCTACTCCATTATAGTAGGGATAGTCTTACTAAAGGAAAGAATAAAGAATAAGAAAGACCTTTAAACATTAGGGTAGGTTACTCCTAGGTGCTTGCTCACTTCAAAACTGTTTCACACTTAAACAAATTTTCAACAAGTTTTCAAACAAGTTCTTAACACATCCTTACATGGATTATTTATTAACTATTCTGAAAATTTTCTATTCACACACTACACTTTCAAAACAATTCAAAAGTGAGCTTAAGTACCTAAGAGCCCATGGATAACCATGGATGAAAAGGGTGCTAACACCTTCCCTTTTCATAACCTACCCCCCGGACCCAAAATATTCTCTAAGGTCTTTCCTGTTCTTTTATAACCTTTCCTTATGGATAAAATAAAAGTCGGTGGCGACTCTTGCTATCCGCAACATTGTTTAAAGTCAGTTCTCCCACCGTGTTACAGAACTGGCGACTCTGCTGGGGATTTATTTAAGAGGGGTACCCTTAGGAATTAAGATCACTTTAAATTGTTTGCCTTGTTTGCTTTATTATTATATTGTTGGGGTGCTCTTATGTGTGAAAGGTCCTAACCCGGATCTAGTGTACCTTAGGTAAATGGCAATAGACCAAGGAAACTGTACGACGTATATCGATACGGTTGATCTGGTGGCCATAGTTAGTACGACTTCTTGGTTGGTGCTTATATTCCTTAAGTCAAGTTGAGGATAATATTGAGGCTGCCATATGTTGTCAATGCACTAACTGACTTTTAGAACCCTAGTTAACTCATCTTGGCCTTTAGAAAGTAGTGAGGTAATCGGCTTTGATGCAGACTGAAGTTGGTTGACACTCGATACTACGCTCATTGAGATCTTAAACTTGGAGGGTTTTGGTTGGCAAGTAAGTTGCCTTCTGAACAACCACCCTTGTGAAGGATCAATGATATTGAGATCCCTTAGAACCTGGTTACTTTTGTAGGACAGGATGAACCATCTAACTTCAGGGGAGGGTACTTGCCTTTGAACCTCATGCAAGCCTTTAAACCTAGGGCTATGGTGTGACTTGTTTGTGTGTGCCACATGTTTGTGATTGAGCATGACATCATGACATCATCATGCATCATAAGCATATCATTTTCCCTAACCATTTCAAGGACCAAAGGATTTATCTTTGTTCTTTGTTGCAGGTCATGGCTTCTGCTCGTAGAAACACCATCAGGATCAACTTTGTAGGGATACCTGCTAAGCTCAAGGAGTTAGTTTCCCTAGTGCCTGATCATTCCCAGTTCAACAAGAGACATGGTCACTTATTGGATCTAGTTACTTCAGGGTTCAGTGAAGACATGATGAGTGTGCTGTTTCAGTTCTTTGACCCTAAGCACCATTGCTTTACATTTCCTGATTATCAGCTGGTTCCAACCATGGAGGAGTTCTCTAAACTTCTGGGTATACCTGTTCTTGATCAGAAGCCATTCACAGGCTTAGAGAAGGAGCTTAAACCAGAAGTTATTGCTGCAGCTCTACATCTGAAGAAGTCTGACATTGTTCTAGAGACGAGAAGTGGAGTTAAAGGTATTCTTGCCAAGGTATTAGTGGATAAAGCTCAAATGTTCTTGAAGGCTATGAGCTACGATGCTTTTGAGGAGATCTTAGTCTTATTGATTTATGGCTTAGTGTTGTTCCCCAATCCTGATCAGTTCATAGACGTTCATACCATCAACATATTCCTGAGTCACAATCCAGTGCCTACCTTACTTGGAGACATCCTACATTCTCTTCACACCCGTACTACAAGGGCAAGAGGAACTTTGATGTGCTGCATACCTTTACTTTCTAGGTGGTTTATTTCTCACCTTCCTCGCTCAGTAATGAAGAATGAGCAAGGGTTCAGATGGTCCAAGAGGATCATGTCACTTTCTCACTCAGACATCCATTGGTGCTCCAGATCTATGGAGAATGTCACCATCATTGACCGTTGTGGGGAGTTTCCTAATGTGCCACTTCTAGGCATAAGAGGAGGCATCACCTACAACCCATCTCTAGCTTTACGACAGTTTGGTTACGCCCGGAGCGATGGTCCACATGACATGTTGATTCAGGGCATTGTGTTTGATTACGACAACGATCTTCAGGGTTACCGTCAGAGATTCATCCGAGCTTGGGGAAAGGTAAACAGGATTGACAGCAAGACACTGGAGCCTAAGTACACTATTCCTATGGAGGCTTATCTCAGATGGGTACGATCTCGTGCTCAGACACTCATGATGCCATATCCTGCCGTCCTACCAGTTACCATGGAACCTGTTGCTGAAGGAGACACAGCTTATACCATCCTTCACCCAGACATGCCTACTGATATGGAAGACTTGCAGAGATCATGGATCCAACTGAAAGAGCAAAGGGATACTTTCGAGGCTCATTACAAAGCAAGCTAAGCAAGGATCCTAGAGCTAACAAAGCTACTTCATGAGGAACGAAACCTCAACTCATACCTCAACACAAAGAGGAAACGTCCATGGGAGACTTAAAACCCCATCTTTTGTACTTATTTCGTTTTCATTTTTTGTAAGCCTAAAAGGCAAAACAAGTTATTACTAATAAAAAGTTACTTTCTTGTTTGTTTAAGCAAATTTAAATCCTGCGGTCCTTGAAAACATTGCATATGCATTCCCATATCATTGCATCACAGGTTTATAATTGTGCACAGGTTTCTCATCTTCTCGCTGTTTATTTCAGCAATAGCTCTTGAACAATCAGTTAAGGATCTCCAGGCACAGAATGCACAGTTCCAAGAGCTGATCCTGAACCTATCCAAGGGGCAGGATGAATTGAAGACACTGCTGGCCAAGAAGACTAAGAAGGCTAGAAAGTCTGCTGGGTTGCTCAACATGGGAAGAAGGTTCAAAGGTCCTGTCAAGACCAAGGAACATGTTGAAGACTATGAATCTGAAGAATCTGAGCAGGAGAGAGGCAGTCTCCACAACACTATGGGGGACTCTGATTCTGAGGCTAACTACTACCATGAGCCTAACGAAGACAAATTCAAGATGCTGGTGGATAGAATGGATGCTATGGAATTACAGAAATCATCTGGGCTGGATTTTGAGGATTTGAGCTTGATATCTGGGGTGGTCATACCCATTGGGTTCAAAGTTCCTACATTTGTTGTCTATGATGGGGTCTCTTGTCCCAAATTGCATCTGAGGTCTTATGTCAGAAGAATGCAACCCCACACTGCTGATAAAAAGTTGTGGATCCATTTCTTTCAAGAGAGTTTATCTGGAGCTCAGCTAGAGTGGTATTATCAGTTGGAGAGTGTCAACATCAGAGATTGGAATGACCTTGCTGAAGCTTTCTACAAGCAGTATCAATACAATGCTGACTTAGCCCCCACTCGCATGCAGCTTCAAAGCATGTCTATGGGTGCCAAAGAAAGCTTTAAGGAGTATGCTCAGAAGTGGAGAGACTTAGCTGGAAGAGTTCAACCCCCTTTGACTGATAGGGAGTTGGTTGATATGTTCATGTGTACGCTGAATGGTCCGTTTTACAGTCATCTCATTGGAAGCTCATCATCTGGCTTCACTGAGTTGATCATGACAGGAGAGCGAGTAGAGAATGGTATCAAGAGTGGTAAGATCCAAGTGGGCACTTCTTCATCAGGTGCTGCAAAGAAGCCTCCCACTGGGAAGAAAGAATCTAATGTTGTGTATGGTCAGCCTGATCGTAACAGAAGGCATCAGTCTGTTAGTGCAGTTCATATTTCAAATCCAACTCCTGCAACAACAGAGCAGCCTCAAGGCAACCAACAGAGGGCTAGAAGACAGTTCATGAAGATCAACATGTCAATGGCTCAGGCATTGCAACACTTGTTGAAGGCTGAACTTATTACCCTGAGGGAGGCTCCTCAGAATCCCAATGTTACCTCTCCCAAGTACAATCCCAATGCACGATGCGCATATCATTCAAACTGTCCAGGACATGATACTAATAACTGCTGGGTCTTGAAGAACAAAATTCAGGATATGATTGATGCTGGAGAAATTGAGTTTGATCCACCAGGTACTCCAAATGTGATTACAGCTCCAATGCCAAATCACGAGAAGACTGTCAACGCCATTGATGAAGATATTGATGAAGATCTGCATGTCTATTCAGTTATGGAGTTGAACACACCATTGTCTGTTATCAAAAAGAGGTTAGTACAAGCTGGGATCTTTCCAGGTTGTCATGAAGATTGTCTATATTGTACCTATAAGCCGGATAGTTGCTTCATTTTGAGAGATGGGATTCAACGTCTCATGGATAAATATACTATAGTGTTTGAAAGAAGACCAGCATCTGTAGAAAGTATGGTGGATCATCTGACTCAGGGTAAGAAGATTGAAGAGGTTGACATGGTTGACAAAGTACCACTAAGAATCACTTCAAAGGGTCCCATTAAAATCACTCATCAGGGCCCAATCAAGATTACTGCTGAAGGTCCTGTGAAAGTTGTTGCTGAAGCCAGAGTAGCTCCTCTGATCATTACCACTCCTGGTCCTATTCCTTATACATCTGACAAAGCTGTGCCTTGGCACTATGGGTCTGATGTTTACATCCATGGTGTCAAGCAGGAGCCTTTACCTGATATGCCTGTTGACATTGATAATATTGCTGGATCTAGCAAGATCACTCGTAGTGGAAGAGTCTTCTCTCCTCCAGTTGCTTCTAAGAGTGCAGTTACCCCTGCTGTTACTTCCACCACTGATGCTCGGGGCAGGGGTCCTGTTATTGAGCCTGTATCTACTGATGTGCCAGCTGCTGATGACCTCTCTAAGCAGATGGAAGAAGTATTGAAAATCATTCGCAAGAGTGATTATGATATTGTTGATCAGCTGGGGCATACTCCCTCAAAGATTTCTATGCTCTCCCTGTTATTATGTTCTGAGGCTCATGCCAAGTCATTGATCAAGTTTCTAAAGATGGCTCATGTACCCAGTGCAATTTCTGTGGACCAGTTTGAGAATTGTGTTGCTCACCTGACCTATGACAACGGGTTAGGATTTTCTGATGCTGACTTGACCCCTGCCAAGAGGGATCATAACAGGGCCTTGCATATTTCAATTGAATGCAGGGGCACTACCCTGTCTCATGTGCTGATAGACAATGGTTCCTCTCTGAATGTGTTGCCTAAGGAAGTCCTGAACAAGCTGAGTCCTGAAGATACGGTATTGAAGCCCAGTAATATTGTGGTAAAGGCTTTTGATGGTTCTAGAAGAGTAGTGCATGGGGAAATTGATCTTCCAATCAAGGTTGGCTCTCAGGTGTTTACTGCTACATTCTATGTGATGGATATTCGTCCTTCGTACTCATGTCTGCTTGGTCGTCCCTGGATCCATGGGGCAGGTGCGGTGACCTCCACATTACATCAAAAGTTGAGATATCCGGTGAATGGAAAAGTTGTTACTGTCTTTGGAGAGGAAGAATACTTTGTCAGCCATGTAAACACTTTCAAGTATCTGGAAGTAGAAGGTGAATACATTGAAACTCCATGTCAGTCATTTGAAGTGGTTCCCTGGGCTGTTAAGGATTGTGTGACTCCTCCTGCTGTGAAGAAGGTTCCTGTGGTCATCAGAAGCCCTCCAACAATGGCAATGGCCTCCCTCAATGATGCAAAAGCTGTGGTGGAAGAAGGTGGTTGTACTATTTGGGGTCAGATTCCTGATATTCCATACAAGTCTGACAAGTTTGGTTTAGGTTTCACTGCAGAGTCCCAGAAGGCTGTTCATCGTGCTCGTACTGTTCGTATCACCAATCAAGGGGTTATCAATGCTGTGGGAGATCAAGATGAAGACTACAACTTGGAGGCATGGATTTTTCCTACTGTGGGTGCTGGACTCAATAATTGGAAAGCTGAAGATGTTATCCATATCTCCTTTAGTCAGGAGTAAATACTATTACTGTGTTATGTTTTTAAATTTGTAATTTCTGGAACAATTAAAACTTTCGAGCCATGTGCCTTACCCGGGGCACAATGGTGTGCTTGTTACGGGTTGTCATTTCATTTGCATACTTCATTCAATAAAATCAGTGGACGTTTCGTTTTCGTAAATATTGTGTTCCTTGTCTTTCTTTTTCTTTTATTTTTGCTTTATCAGCTATGTGTTCTTACACACACCCACGTCACTAAAATGCAGATCCTCATCCACTCTGGATCCAGTTGATAACAGTTCTACTATTGCCAATTACAATTTCGAGAATCCGATCTATCAAACTGAAGACGGAAACGAGGACGATTGTGAAATACCTGTAGAGCTTGCTAGGTTGTTACAACAAGAAGAGAAAGCTATACAGCCACATGAAGAGCCAGTCGAAGTTGTGAATCTGGGAACTGAAGAAAACAGAAAAGAGGTCAAGATAGGGGCTGATTTAGAGGACAGTGTCAAGAGCAGGTTGATTCAGATGCTACGTGACTATGTGGAGATCTTTGCTTGGTCTTATGAAGATATGCCAGGGTTGGATACAGACATTGTGGTTCACCGTTTGCCAGCGAAAGAAGATTGTCGTCCAAAGAAGCAGAAGGTTCGTCGTATGCGTCCTGAAATGTCAGAAAAGATCAAAGCAGAGGTAATGAAACAATTCAATGCAGGGTTCTTGGCCGTAACTTCTTATCCTCAGTGGGTTGCAAATGTGGTACCAGTTCCTAAGAAAGATGGTAAGGTACGTATGTGTGTAGACTACAGAGATCTGAACAAGGCTAGCCCTAAAGATGACTTTCCACTTCCTCATATTGATATTCTGGTAGACAACACTGCTCAGCATAAGGTATTCTCTTTTATGGATGGTTTCTCTGGTTACAATCAAATCAAGATGGCACCTGAAGATATGGAGAAGACTACATTTGTGACACAGTGGGGCACCTTTTGCTATAAGGTAATGCCATTTGGTTTGAAGAATGCAGGGGCAACATATCAGCGTGCTATGGTGGCTTTGTTTCATGATATGATTCATCATGAGATAGAGGTATATGTGGATGATATGATAGCCCGGTCTCAGAATGAAGAACAACATCTTGATCATCTGCACAAGTTGTTTGAGAGGTTGAAGAAATACAGGTTGAGATTAAATCCAAACAAGTGTACTTTTGGAGTTAGATCTGGAAAGCTCTTGGGTTTCATTGTCAGTGGAAAAGGTATTGAAGTGGATCCTGCAAAAGTGAAAGCTATACGAGAGGTGCCAGCTCCCCGTACTGAGAAGGAGGTTAGAGGTTTCTTGGGACGATTGAACTACATTGCAAGATTTATTTCCCAATTAACTACCATCTGTGAGCCAATCTTCAAGTTGTTGAAGAAAGATCAGGTGATGGAATGGAATGATGAGTGCCAGACTGCCTTTGATGAAATCAAGAGATATTTGCTAGAACCTCCAATTTTAATGCCACCAGTTGATGGAAGACCCTTGATTATGTATTTAACAGTATTAGACAACTCAATGGGGTGTGTATTGGGGCAACATGACGAGTCTGGTCGAAAAGAGCAGGCAATATACTACCTTAGCAAAAAGTTTACCGACTGTGAAACAAGATACTCACTGCTCGAGAAAACTTGCTGCGCTTTGGCATGGGCTGCTCGCCGACTAAGACAGTATATGTTGACCCATACTACCTTGTTGATTTCGAAGATGGATCCAATCAAGTACATATTTGAGAAACCTGCTCTCTCCGGAAGAATTGCAAGATGGCAAATGATCTTGACGGAATATGATATACAGTATACTACTCAGAAGGCCATTAAGGGGAGTGTTGTTGCTGATCATTTGGCTCATCAAGCAGTAGATGATTACCAGTCAATGAATTTTGAGTTCCCTGATGAAGACATTATGTCTGTTACCAAAGAACCTGGACAATATGACGGACCTGAACAAGGATCCCGATGGACTATGGTTTTTGATGGTGCCTCCAATGCACATGGTAATGGTGTTGGTGTTGTGATTAGTTCCCCTGAAGGTTGTCATACCCCGATTACTGCCAGACTTTGTTTCTATTGTACCAATAACATGGCTGAGTATGAGGCATGTATCATGGGTATGCAAGTTGCTATTGATATGAAAATTCAGTTCCTTGAGGTGTATGGAGATTCAGCTCTGGTAGTAAGTCAGATTAAAGGAGATTGGGATACAAAGCATGATAATCTCATTCCTTACAGAGAACATGTGTTGTCTTTGATCCCACATTTCAAAGAGATTACTTTTGGACATATTCCACGAAGAGAGAATCAGTTGGCAGACGCATTGGCCACCATGGCATCTATGTTTGAGATAAGCTGGGATGATGAAGCTCCCAAGATTACCATTGATAGATTTGAGAAGCCTGCATACTGCAATGAGATTGACACTGAAGGGGCAGAGGAGAAGCCTTGGTTCTATGAAGTGAAAAACTATCTTGAAGCTCAGGAGTTCCCTGAAGGGGCATCTGTCAAAGATAGGAAGATCCTGAGAAGGTTTTCTGCTAAGTTCTTTTTGAGTAATGGCATTCTGTATAAGCGTAATCATGATTCAACTATGCTTCGTTGTGTGGATAAGAAGGAAGCTACAGAAATTATGGAAGAGATGCATGATGGGACCTTTGGCACTCATTCTAGTGGTCATACCATGGCAAAGAAGATTTTGAGAGCAGGTTACTATTGGTATACCATGGAAGCTGATTGCTATCAACACTCCAGAACATGTCACAAATGTCAAATCTATGCTGATAAAGTACATGTACCTCCATCTCCATTGAATGTGTTGACTGCTCCTTGGCCCTTTGCCATGTGGGGCATTGATATGATTGGTGAGATCAAGCCTACTGCTTCTAATGGGCATCGTTTCATCCTGGTTGCTATTGATTACTTCACGAAGTGGGTAGAGGCAGCTTCATTTGCATCTGTGACTAAGAATGTTGTGGCTCGGTTCATTAAGAATAATCTCATATGTAGGTATGGTATCCCTGAAAGGATTATCACTGACAATGGCTCTAATCTGAACAACACTATGATTACTGATCTCTGTACGCAGTTCAAGATTAAGCATCACAACTCTTCTCCGTATCGTCCAAAGATGAATGGGGCAGTTGAAGCTGCTAATAAGAACATTAAGAAGATTGTACAGAAGATGACTGTTACTTACAAGGATTGGCACGAGATGTTACCATTTGCTCTGCATGGTTATCATACTACAATACGTACTTCAACAGGGGCAACCCCATTCTCCTTAGTCTATGGTATGGAAGCAGTTCTGCCTATTGAAGTTCAGATCCCCTCCTTGAGAATTATGAAGGATGCAGGCTTGGATGAAGATGAGTGGATTCAGACTCGACTTGACCAGATAAATTTGATTGATGAGAAAAGGTTAGCAGCAGTTTGTCATGGCCAGATGTACCAGAAACGGATGATCAAAGCTTTTAACAAGAAGGTTAAGCCAAAGGTATATCAGGCTGGTGACTTGGTAATCAAGCGTATCATATTACCACAGGGTGATCCTAGGGGCAAGTGGACTCCGACATATGAGGGACCATTTGTAGTCAAGACAGTGTTCTCAGGAGGTGCCATGATACTGACTACAATGGATGGTGAAGACTTCCCACAACCTGTAAACGCAGACATAGTTAAAAAATACCACGCATAAAAAGAGACCCGCTAGGTTGACAGGCCTAGGCAAAAATAAGGGCATCCCGGCAAACCAAAAGGGTTTGGGCAAAAATTAGGGATATATATATAAAAAGATGTACACCCGGCAAGTCGAAAACCTGAAAAGGCGGCTTGGGCAAAAAAGGGTATCCCGGTGGATTGAAAACCTGAAAGGGCAATCCAGGCAAAAGTTAGGGATTAAAGCGTATGACTATGTCTCGTTTGGATCACTCATGAAACTGCAACCAGTTGTACTACTTACTCAAGCTCAAACAGATAAAGCTCAATCCAATCGTTTCCGTCTCAACAGCAAGAAGATGAGATACTTGAGTGGCAATAGTAGAATTGAAACTCAATAGGATTATTTCCCACATAGCTGATTCTTTTTGTAAAACTTCATGACAAAATTCTCTTACTAGGGTTTATGTCTCCTTGTACAAACTTACCCGTGTATGGGTCACTTTTGATATAAATAAATTCCATCTTTTGAATCCAGATTCACTTTTACCCTATTTACATAAGCGAAACGTCCATTGGTTGTGTTTGAATGTATGTATGCCTTTGAATATGATTGATGTTTACCAGAAACGCATGTATGCTTTTAATATGATTGATGTTTACCAGAAATGCATGAAAATGCAGTAATAGTATTTACTAAGGACGAACGAGGGAAGGATTTCAACGAAGCTTCGCCGGTTCATCTTTACAAGACAGTTACAAACCATCAGTAGGACTAATCCATTTTCACAAAGTCTAATCTCCCCTGGAATTTATATCCATCTCTTTTATCCTCATACGGATATACGGGAAATTACTTTCCAATAAGGGCACGATGAACGAAGACGGGATGTTATACTTATCCTACTATCAAACGAAAACGAAGGTTATCTATACCCTACTATCCCCAACAACGGGAGGTTATCTATACCTTGTTATCCCCAACAACGGGAGGTTATCTATACCTTGTTATCCCCAGCAGACGGAGGGTTATATATTCTTCAACAACGAATCGGGATTTATTTTTCTTGGCCAGCAGTTGTTATACAAGGATATCCAGACACTTCCAGCAGTGTCATAGCATACATACATCATTTACATCATACCATAACATATATGTCTATAGTACATTACCTAAGTGCATCATGTCATACATGCATACATAAAGCATAAACTAATGTTGTTATACAGAATGCTACCTTGTTTTCAGGTTAATTATCCAACAAACAATCTTATGATCTTTGGGACTGCTTTATTGTAACCTCAGGGTTACTTTATCCTCCTGATGAGCTTCTTATTACTTTGGGACTGCTTTATTGTAACCTCAGGGTTATTTTATCCTCCTGATAGCCTCTCATGACTTCAAGACTGCTTTAGAGCTACTGATTGCTCTATCCTCCTGAAATCATCCTATTACTTCAAGACTGCTTTAGAGCTATTCATTGCTCTATCCTCATGAGGTCACATTATTATTTCAAGACTGCTTTAGAGCTGTTGATTGCTCTATCCTACTGAAGCCATTCTATTACTTCAAGACTGCTTTAGAGCTATTGATTGCTCTATCCTCCTGAAGCCATTATTACTTCAAGACTGCTTTAGAGCTATTGATTGCTCTATCCTCCTGAGGTCAGATTTATCACTTCAAGACTGCTTTAGGGTTATCATTATTGATTGCTCTATCCTCATGAAGACATGCTGTTACATCAGTATTACTCCAGACTCCTGACAGTTCTCATTATACTACTGAAGAACTTTCCCCTAGTGGCATCTTTAAGCCCACTCAATCATGTTCAACCAACCATCAATATCACTCCATGCACTGGTGAGTGCAAATTTTTGGGCTTTTGTGTTCAATCCCCTTCAACCTTCCAGGTTACGACTGGCAAATATACCAATCTAACCCCTCAGGTTTCAGAAAATTGAACAGGGGCAGCTGTTGCACCCCAAAATTTGCCCTCACAATACAAGACTTTGTGTTCCAAGAAGGTTCACAAGGTTCACAAAATTCATAATTGGTCAGAAGAGTTGACAATTCCCTCAGACAATGCACCTCCTAAGCAGTGCATCCAAAACTAGGGTTTTGACTTTAATCAGGCTAAATGGACTTCCAAGACTTCAAGTGAGCTTCATAACATCTTATATGTGTATAAGAACCCCCATGTCAAGTTTCAAGACTTTTCTCAAAAGTTTGCTCAGTCAGATGATCAGATAAGTCAAAAGCAGTCAATGCAGTTAAAAGGTCAAACTGAGGTCAATTGTGGTAAAACCAAAGTCAAACTTCATGATTTTTTTTTTTGCCAACATCAAAGAGAGGTTGGGTGAGAAATATTATCATAATAACTGTAATACCCCAAATTTTGCCCTAAGATTTGTCGTCGCATTTCATTGCATTTAATCAATTACTAACAAATTTGTGTAGTCGTTTGACTTTTTGCAGGTAAATATCATATGGCATGCATTTTTTTTCTAAAAAGTAAAAATGGCACAATTGGCAGGAGGACATGTGTAAGGAGTTATGAGTGTGAGAGGTTGAGAGTTCGAATCTCACCTTTGTCACTTTTTTTTTGTTTTTTATTATTTTTACTCTAAATTTTTCTATCTTTCATTAAAAAAATAACAAAAATAGTTTTTTATTATTATTTAATTATTATTTTCGTATTTTAATTAAATCATTTTTTAAAATATTATTTTTTTCACTTTTTTCTAAATTATTCATAAAAATATCCAAAAAATCATAAAATAAAAAATATTGAAAAAAATTTTGTTCTTTTTATAATATTTTTTATTTTAGGAATCAATAGGATTATTAGTTTTTATTTTAAGTTTATTTTAATTATTTTAAATTATTTAAATTTTATTTTTTCTTAACTAATTATTTAGTTTGGGCTTTAAAATGGGCTTTAAAATGGGCTTTAGGGACATTATTGACAATTTGGTGTTAACCCTAATTTGATCCCTATATATACATGTGTTGCCTTGTTGGAAAAGGGGAGAGATTGAAAAAAACCTAAGAGGAGTGAGTGCCGTTTGCCGTTATTTAGTTTTCTTCTTCATCCATTACTATTGTTTCTTTTTCTTCATCGTTTACCGTTATTTCTTTTCCTTCATCTATTACTGTTGTTTCTTTTTCTTCATCTTTTACCGTTATTTCTTTTTCTTCATCTATTACCGTTATTTCTTTTTCTTTATCTATTACTGTTACGTTTATATATATATAATTTTTAAATTGTTAGAGTTTATATATATAAGATTTTTGATCGAATTATGTCGATACGATGTTTGCACATTTGTGTGCATGACGCGTGACATTTGTGTTAGTTCGATCTGGTTGCGATGATCGCATTTTTGTGTGAGCAATAATACTATTTTTTGCTTAATTTCTTTTTCTTTGCGATAAATTTTGTTTCGTCCAATTTAGATCTGGTTGCGATGAGCGCATTTCTGCGTTAGCAACATTGTTGGGTTATTTGGCACATTTAAAATTCATTATTGCTTTATTATTATTATTATTATTATTATTATTATTATTATTATTATTATTATTATTATTATTATTATTATCATTATTTATTATTATTATCATTATTATCATTATTATTACCATTATTATTATTATTGTTATCATTAATTTATTAAAATTTGTTATAATATAAAAATCTGTTTTTTAAAATAAATAACATTAACATCTTTTCCAAATTAATATGAAAACCTATTATTTTTAAGAAAAACTTTTTTTTAGATAAATTTAAAATAATAACTAAAATCTTTTTTTTTTAAAATAACAACTAGAACCGTTATTTATTTTATTTTATTATTGTTCAATTCAAATTTCATTATCATATTGTATCTGCTCCTCTCATGTAACCTCGCGAACTTAACAATCGCTCTTTAAATTCTGCCTTTAAATTTCTGCTTGCATGGTTTAAATTATGACATTATCTCTCTGTTTGCATGATTCAATTATCTCACGCGTTTACTATTATTTCTGTCACATTGCACACATCCGAAGGTTAGGTCTAACTGTTTGGCCGCCGCGCCAATAGTCCGTAAAACTTCACACATTCAATTTCAAACCCTCAAAACTACAAACTACAAACCCTAATTTTCACAAATGCCTCGCCGCAGGCAAAATTACAATTTTACCCTTAGCATTAGGTCAAAGAGCCGCCGCGCTCATTTTAGGGTTTCCCGCCGTGGAATCCCTAATTTAACCCTAATTACAACTTAACATTTCAACGTAGAGATTTGGAGTTTCTACACTCCACGTAAGCGTGTCCTTAAGATGCGTTTATTCCCCTTGAGACCTTGACCACAGTCAAGAAGTTTCTAACCTCCCTATTGAGGGGAACTACGATTACTCTGATTCCACTCCCGTAAGGATACGTAGGCACAAGATGCGATGTCTTGCCGAGTAAACTTAGAATTAACCCCCTTTATTATTTATTATTGCTTATTTATATTTTATTTATCTTTGCTATTTAATTATTTTGCTTATTATTTTGTAATTGTTTCTTGGATGTAAAGTTGTTTAATTATTTAATTATTATTATGGTTAGTAATTAGGGAGTGTAACAACATGTATGTAATATTAAAATAAATTTAGATCACTTTTAAATAAAGATAATTAAAATAAACACGTCACACACGTAAGTCGATTTTAATCGCCGTCTCACTTCCTAAGGATATCCCTCAAGTTGCCTACGAATAATGGTTAAGTGGGGTGTATAAAGCAAGTCCCTCAAATAAAAAAAATCATCAAAGTCCCTTATGGTTGCCTTTACGAATCAAGTCCCTTTCGAAAAATGATGATGGTCCCTTATATGTGCTTATTACATCCCACAATGGCCTTCAAAGTCAAATTGTCCCTCACATGTCCCTTAACATCCAAAGTAAGGACTACCTACTCCATTATAGTAGGGATAGTCTTACTAAAGGAAAGAATAAAGAATAAGAAAGACCTTTAAACATTAGGGTAGGTTACTCCTAGGTGCTTGCTCACTTCAAAACTGTTTCACACTTAAACAAATTTTCAACAAGTTTTCAAACAAGTTCTTAACACATCCTTACATGGATTATTTATTAACTATTCTGAAAATTTTCTATTCACACACTACACTTTCAAAACAATTCAAAAGTGAGCTTAAGTACCTAAGAGCCCATGGATAACCATGGATGAAAAGGGTGCTAACACCTTCCCTTTTCATAACCTACCCCCCGGACCCAAAATATTCTCTAAGGTCTTTCCTGTTCTTTTATAACCTTTCCTTATGGATAAAATAAAAGTCGGTGGCGACTCTTGCTATCCGCAACATTGTTTAAAGTCAGTTCTCCCACCGTGTTACACATGGGCCTTGCTGAATTTGTTGAAGGAATGCAGGAACGTGGCAACAAAATAGGAGAAATGGTCTTCACGTAATGCCAATAGGAGAAGTGGTCTTCACGTAATGCCTTGACGTAGTCTGAGTCAAAAACCTAATTTTACCCTTGTCACGGTCGTGACAAGGTCTTCACGTTCGTAACCTGTGGTTTTTAAGTGTCACGGTCGTGACCACTCTCTTACGGTCGTGATGGCTCAAATTGGGGTGTCACGGTCGTGACACCCTTGTGACGACCGTGGCTGCAACAAATTATGCAGTCTTTTGCAGGCTTCTTCATTTCTTCATCTCTTTATGGTTTCTTTTGTTCCTTTTGCTCTTAATTCATGATTTAGCTCCATATAATGATGTACCTGCAAAATGGTAAGAAAAACTCGAGAAATCGAGTGTTAAAATGGTGAATATGCGATAAAACGTTAATGAAACCTAGCAATATAATCGATGCGTTTTCTCGTTATCAATGTTCCAAGCTCACATTAGAGGAACAGGCACTCCTAAATTGAGGCTCCAAAATGCATAAGGTCTCTGTCAACATTATTGTTCATGAGATAAACCATCAGTTTTGACAAATAAACACTGTCAAGGTTTTAAAATGTGGAATTGAAATACACAGTGGATCCAACAGTTGAAGTTAGTGTTACAAGTCATGACAAAAGAACAAGACCTAAAATCTGTCAAACTTTGAATCCACTTGGGACTTCATGCCATTGCTTATTATCCAAGCCTTCATTGAACTCTAGTCAATCTGAAGTGCTGAGTTCTGCAGAGGGCCTAACGTGCCTATCATTGTCTCAATGCAAGCTCCAAGCTTTTCTCTAAGACTTGATATCCAGCTTTTATAGCTTTCTCATGGCTGCATAAGAAGAAAAAGGAAAAGGTGGTTAGCTGTTAGGGGCAGCATACAAGAAAAAACAACGAGAAAAGTTGTCAATTTCTATCTTACGAACTCATGCGAGACCGGCAAAACCTCACCTGCTACAAGCACTATGAAGAGCCTCAAAACAGTCGTAGACCATCACAACCGTGCGCGGTAATTTCACCCAAAGCCAACGACCATTACGGAGCAGCTTCGCATCCTACATGTTGTACCCATAACATCAGCAAAAGAGGATAAAATGCAGCAGCCTGTGTAGGTTGTGGTGACTTAGCAGGCGACCTCAAATTTCCCGTAACATGATTGTGCCTCAAGACCTGTAAGATCTTCGGTGAAGCTTTAAAACAGCACCTCAATAGCGCACGAATCATGGTGCAATTACCCCTCACGCGTAAAAACCAGACCTGCGAACAACATCGTCAAAATGACAACACAAAAAAAATAAGAAAGCTGCAGACGTATATGACTCGAGATCAGTGTGAAATTTTGATGTTTCGTACAGTGTATGCCAAGAACTCTTTGTTGATGCAGTCAAGGCACATAAGGAAAAGCTGTTGCAAGAGCGTCATTGTTTTATCCTCGCCATGTCAAACCTTTGTTATGCCAAGTCTCCATGAGTGCTCACATGAAAAAAAAGATGAAGAATAATTGAGTAATTATGCAGTCAGGAAATAAGAGCAGTACAGCTAATGGGATATACCTTAAACTGCGGTTTACCGCCTGCGTTGTGATCGTACCTTCTACACTGCAGCAGCTGCCACAACAATACTTGAGCACCCATAAACGTGATAATAGCAGTATGATTTACGCGTATAATGCATCACAACGACACCAACTTTGTGGAAAATCCTAGCAGCCACTTCAAAGATCCCAACCATCATGCTATGCAAAGCTGGCAGCACCAGCGTGTAATTCATGAACCGTCGTCATTTGAGGAAAATATTAGTTGATGCGTCAAAGTCGTTGAAACACTACAACCCACTGTTGTTTTAATCATCTACTAAAGGTTCGCCGGATTTCGAATCATGATCTGAATGCTTCAGTTCCGGGTTCAAGCCTGTTAAGAAGAAACGGAAATAAAGCTGTGAACATATTTAGACATCTCATTCACCAGCATTTCAGGTCAAGTGATTCTAGAACTAGGAAACTTAACCATGCTTGAAAACTTGTTTCTCTTTGCGAATCGGTTAAGCGGAGAAATCCCATAAAGCATAGACAAGTTGAAATCATTAAAAGATCTTGATTTGTCAGACAATGAACTCACTGGTTCAATTTCACCCGAAATAACAATGTTGAAGGAGCTAACAAGGATGATTCTTGTGATTAACAAGCTAAGAGGTGAAACCCCACAAGGAATTGATGATCTGCCAAAACTCAACAGGTTATACGCTTTCAACAACTCACTCAATGGTACACTACCACCAAAGCTCGTTTCCAATGTGCTAATACAATTACTAGATGTGTCCACAAATTCACTTCAAGATACAAAGCCTAGTGTTGTTATTCCTGAGGTTGAAGACACCACACAAGACCTTACTAGAGTAATTGGGGCAGTTTTGAATTCATTGCCAATGGGGGCCAGACCACAGTCAATATTCCTAATTCCACACAATATTCTTCAGCTCCACCAGGGAATGAAACTGAAGGAAATCAAAGCCTACCTGGAAATCAGGCACCGTCTGGACAGACATTTCCTGGTTTGGCATTCTAATCGATGCCTCATGTTGTTCAGATTCCTACCATCGCAGGAGCAATACCCATTCCTTCTTTCAGTGCACCAATTCTTGATTCACTCGACACTTTGTCTGAGTTCATAAATCGCATGGAACAGATACTTTCACAAAACGGTTATGGGACAAATATATCTTCAACTAACTCTGGAGATCAAGAATTGCCTTCCAATACACAAGGGTTGCCAACACTCGAAGCATTGACCGCTGTATTGCATCGCGCAGAACAGTTGCTTAGTGGTCAAGTTGTTTCTGCGCTATCTCATATTGCAGGATGCATGGAGCGAGAAGGAACTTCTGCTGATCTAGGTGTAAGAGGTCAAATACAGTCTGAGTCAGTACAGATAGGAATTGCTATGCAGCATTTGGTTGCACTTCTGAAAGTGGAATAGAGAAGCCCCAAACTGAGGTAATCAAAACCTGTAGTAATGGCGAGAGAGATGTCTTGGCCGATAAATTTGTTTCTTCCAATCAAGATATACAGAGTTCTTCTGGTGGAGAAACCATGGTAAAATCAGGAAAAAAAAGTATAGGATGTTCCATATGCAAGTGAAAGACGAGATGTAACTGAACCTGCCAAAACTGTTCCTCTTGGACTGGGTATGAGTGGTTTGGAGCGTAGGAGAAGGACCAGACTTCAACCTCCTGTTGGTAAAGGTGCCAGTGATGGATTTTCCAGTTCTTCCATCAACCGAAATCAGGAAACAAGGACAGATAGTCAAAATATATTGTAAACACCCGCTGGCCAAGGATCAGCTGTTCGTTCGATAAATGGGGACAGGCCTTCATCTCAACGACCCATGCCCCCCGGTGGTAATCAGATTGATGTGGCAGATGTCTCAGGTTCTACATAGTCCTGCTTTGAATGGTTTGTTGGAAGGGTTTTCACATCAAACAGGAGTTGACTCACTTGATGGCTTAAGGAACATGTTGCAACAGTTCACACAAAGACCACAGATTTGATATACCAATGTTACCTGCAGAAGAGAATTAAATGGACATCATATCAATCAGAAGATTCAAATAAATAAATAAATTTCAAGTCCTATCCAGTCACTACGATTTAATTCACGCCATATCAAAAACCGCAGCATGTTCAAAAATGAGATGTAATTCAAAGCAGTACCAGGGTGTAACCAAGTTAATCCCCACAGTGTTATTTCTATCCAATTACCCGTACCAGAAGTTGAGACCACATACAAAAGTTTTATGCATAAAACAGGAATGCAACAAACTCAGAATATAACATCAATTGCAGGGTACAGAGACACATTCACAAAAATGGCAAAAACACCAATGACAGCAGTTTCACAACAGGTTTAAACATCAAAAAAGGAATAAAGCAAACCATGGCAAAAAATACAACCATAATAGAGCAGAGATCTCAGAAGTTGTGGCAGAGATTGTCTGCTAAACCTAATTGGATTGGATATATATAGCATCATTATTCACTCAGAAGAAGGAAGGAAGAAAAAAACCCTAACCGTTGCAGCAGCCACCCATCAAGCTCTGATACTTACATCCACGCCACCTTCAACCAAACCTCCTCACCAGAAAACTTTAACAAATTTTTCTTCCTTCAACTCACAACCCTGTCCACATTGAATAATAATCTTCAAACCTTCCACCATTCTCAAACTACACCAATAACTACAGTAAATGCTCAAAGTTTTCCACACCTTTTTCCGAAAACACCAAACTTCTATCCACAGCCCTTCATCTTTGTTCAAAAACCAAAAACCACATATCACCTATTTCTTTCTCCAACTCCAACTTCATAACCGCAACCTGATATGCATCACAGGAGGAGATTATCGCATAGCCAACAATGACAAGATGCAGAGTGTGTGTAAAAAATAACAGAACATAAAGCCCCTCACCTTTCATCTTCACAACAATCGCCGAAACCATCATCAAACGAACCCCCAACTCTTCAAAACCCCAAACTCCAAACGCAAATCAAACTCACAAAAAAAACCAGACGCGGCCTCCCTTCAAATTCCTTCAACACCTTCGAATCCCCTTTCCCTTTTTTTTTCTTTTTCTCTCCGGATTCGCGAACCAACCATTGAAATTGTTTTCGAAAATCCTTTCCTCCATCTTTTCCAAATCCATTTTCCGCCTTCGACGTAAACCTCCAGCTAACAGCGACCAAAATCGTTACTAATCATCAATGGCAACTACCGTCTGACCCCCCCTAAAACCCCAACCCAGACATTGATAAGGAAAAAGAACGGGACATCTATTTGGATTTATTTTTAAGCGAGAGTGAACGGAGAAAGTTTGGACGAAACAGAGAGGGTTTGAGGTTTGAGAGAGGAGCGGCTGATCGAAGAAGAAGAGGTTTTTTTTTTATCATTTTCTCTTTTTATTATTATTACTTTTTCTATCTTTTTTTTATTTATTTATTTTTTGACTGATTATTGTTGGGCCCTAAAGGCCCACCGTGTCCCACTCTGTTTTTTTCTTTATTGATTTCATTTTATTTTGTTTTTTTTAACTTTATTTTGTATTATATATATGTATATATCATATGATTATGTATAGATATTTTATATTGGTTTTTAATATATTTTATTTATTATATTATATTATTTTCTTTTAGAATTTGTATATATTTTACCTATAGAAGTTTATTATTTTTCTATTTGAAATTTCAATTCTTTTAGATTTACATTTTAGAAGGTAATCTTATTTTTCATTTGTTATTGGGCATTTTGTCCCATATTCATTTGAGAGGTCGATGACGAGACCTCCGTAAATCGTTATTAAGTCAAGTCATTGATAAATGACGTTGGATCTGAGACCATTTCTTTTCAACGCTTTCCATCCATTTTCAAATCTCATTTCCTTAAAATCAATTCTTTGTATTGAATTAAAAAGAGAGGATTGGGTGTAGACCTTTTCTTCTTCGAGCGTTGGGATGCCCACTGTAGTGAGGGTAGTTTCGACGCTCGTCTTTCAATACGAAGACGTTTTCATACCATCTCTCCTAAGACCTCGGGTTCGTACCGAGTCCATTGTCAAGCCATCTTCCTAAAGCAAATCATCTTTGTATTGAATTAAAAGGAAAGGATTGGGTGTAGACCTCTTCCTCTCCGAGTGTCGAGATGCTCACTGTAGTGTGGGTGGTTTAGACACTCGTCTTTCAATACGGAGACGTTTTCAACCCATTCTATCCCAAAGAACCTCGGTTTGTACCGAGTCCATTTTCAAACCATAATGAATTGATTTCTCTTTGTATCGAATTAAAGAGAGAAGATTGGGTGTAGACCTCTTCTTCTTCGAGTGTTGGGACGCCCACTGTAGTGAGGGCGGTCTCGATACTCGTCTTTCGATACGAGGACGCGACTTTACCCACCATCTCGCTTTCACAACTTCATCCCGCAACCCTTGTCACCTAAAACCTCGGTCCTGTACCGAGTGCACTTTCAAATCTTTTCACAACAAAACTTGAATGGTCGTGGAGTGGTTAGGCGTAGGCCTTCTCCTATCCCGAGTGCTGACGTTTACCGTAGGGTTCTCTGTCGCAAAGCACTTACCATTCAAAACCAAAAACATCTTTAATAAGAGAACGAAGTTCCCTTTGTATTGAATTAAAGAGAGAGGATTGGGTGTAGACCTCTTCTTCTTCGAGCGTTGGGATGCCCACTGTAGTGAGGGTGGTTTCGACGCTCGTCTTTCAATACGAAGACGCCTCGTTCGCCACACCTTTTTATAACAAAAACTTTGAGATAACGAATTGGGTACTACCTGTAGGGGTTATTATCTGAGGACCTATCTCGCCCCCTAACAAACAATTTCACAAATCAAATGCGACATTTTGCCTCGTATGGCGAAAACCTAATCATTTCAAAAAGGATATGTTACGTCCGTTCTACCGCAAACAGGTACGCATAAGTCTCCAAACGAGCGAGCAGCAAAACACCTAAAATGCTAGAACGCGCACGACAGCATCATCCATAAAAAACATCAACACACCGTAGGCCGAACTACGGCTGCTCTGATTCTTTACTTCTTCAAGTAAAGATACGTAGGCACAAGGGCCACAATCCTTGCCGAGCACATTCCCCCCTATATCTGTAGTTTCCCGAACTACGTCGACTCTGACTTTCTCATGTCTATTGAGAATACGTAGGCATAGGACTGCGAAGTCCTACCGAGTCTGTTCTTTCTCTTTTCTTCCCCGTTCTCTCTTTCCTCCTAACTTTCTTGTTTCTAACCATTCTTTTACCCCGTGGAACACTTCTTATAGCATAATGTTTAAGCAAATAAATTCACACATCGACAAACAAAAGGTTCCCATCGAGTACGATGGATGCGAGGGGTGCTAATACCTTCCCCTCGCATAACTGGCTTCCGAACCCGTTCATGGTTGCGAGACCATCTTATCCATTCTTTTCTTAAGGTTTTCTCGATATTTTCCTTTCCCCTCATGGGATAAATAAAATTCGGTGGCGACTCTTCTGTCTATCTTTTTCGCCTCCCCGTCATTGCGCGATGCATTTTTCGAGTAGCGACACTAGGCACACATGGAGCGAGTCATTAGAGACTAACACTACACGACCACCAATATAGAACCGGTGCCAAAAGGGGTTCCCAGAGTCACAGACCCTTCATGAATCAAGTCGTGAAACACGTTATTTGTGTTACAACAAGATCTACGAATAAGTTTTCTCTAAGGGAACTTTCATGCTAGGCACGCAAGGAGCGAGTCCTTAGGGACTAACACTACTCGACTACCAATTATAAGCTATGTGTTCCCTCTGCTTTTACCAAACCTCAGGTGTAGATCTTTACTCATGATATCACCCCAAGATCCAACATGCGAGCATGATAACGAGCATATAAAAGAGAAAGCAATAAGATAACAAATAGTGATTGTCACAACTACGAAAAAGAGTCGGCAGAAACAAACAGAAGAGTCGCCATCGAACGTTATTTATCCCAAAGAGAGGGAATGGAAATAATCAAAGAAAACCTGAAGAATGGGAGAAGACAAGGTCATCGCAACCAAATCTTGGGTTTGGTAGTCGGTTATGCAAGGGGAAGGTATGAGCACCCCTCACGCCCGTTGTACTCAATCGGATACACACTTGTTGTCTAATCTAAGGGTGAGTTATCTAAAAACTAACTGCTAAATCGGGGAAAAAGAAAAGAAGAGACTCGAAAGGACATCGGCGTCCTATGCCTATGTATTCCCTCGTGCAATGGGAAATTCAGAGTCAACGTAGTTCGGAAAACTACGGGTGATGGAGGGGAAGGTTGCTCGCCAAGACACCACCGTCTTGTGACTATGTATCCTCATCTGGTATGAGAAATCAGAGCAAACATAGTTCGGGTAATTAGGGGAGAAGAGTCACAATCGCACTTGGGTGAGAGAAAATGGTTTTATATAATAGGTTGGTCTCGATCACACTGGGGTGAGAGAAGAGGGAAGTTAGTTGTTAGTGTGCTCACCAAAGATAGGAATCCTCGTGCCTATGTATCCTCATTAGGGAATAAGGAATCTGAGCGGACCGTAGTTCGGGTAACTACGGGAAAACAGGACCTCGATCGCACGGGGGCGACAGAAAAGATCCTAGGCCAGAAACGTCTTAACAGAAGTGAATTGACTTTGTTTAAGATGCGTACTGCACTAAAGTCTATGACATAGGAGCGAATGTGTCGCATATCGCCCACGGGGCATACACTAAGCACTCTAGACAAGCAAGGAGAAACTCCTCTCTCATCATTTCCCACGTACTTAAGGCTCGTGGCATACAATACTCATCGTATTTATTAAGTGTTTTGATTAATGTTTTGAGAAAGAAGAGAGGGACGCACACAAGGACTAAGGGGAAACTGAACCCTAACTGTTATTATGCAATGTGGCCCTAAGGTCAGGATTAGGAGAAAATTCTACCTAATGTTGTCATGCTTGGATTGAAAGCCTAATGTCTCTCCTACCTCTAACTTAATCGAAAATTAAGTCAAGCTAGGAATCCTAAGGGATCATGTGAATGCAGAGGTAAACGACAACTAAACACGAAGCATCGCAATCACAGATGACTCCAAATTAATATCCATGAGAAAATATATACAAATATCGTCAAATAAATATTCACAAACGCACTCGAGAATTAATCGAAACTAAAACCAAAATTAAGAACAAAATTACTCAAAGTTAACAATTAAATTAATTCAAAATTTAATCAAAGTCTAATTAAATAAATTCTAATTGAAAGTTAAGCCTAACTAAAACTAAAACTAAGGTTAATTAATTAAATCCTAATTAAAAGATAATCCTAAGTTAATTCAAAAATAAGTCATAATCTAATTCTAAGTTAAAATTAAATTCTAAGACTAAAATTAATAAAAAATCTAATTAAAATAATCAGTTAAAACCAAATTCTAAAGTTAAATCTTAAACCTAAATTTTTTTTAATTAATAGAACTAAACTTAACTAACCTATAATTAAATCTAACTAACAAAATTAAACTTAAAAACCAAACAACATTGAAATGAAAGGGGGCAGCAGGGTAAAAAAAAAGGGTGTGAACGGTTGTGGGGCGCATGGGCTTTTAGGCCCAAGAACCTCCTTTTTTTTCATGAATTAAAGAGGGTGTATGTGTGCAAACGGGTGGATGAAGAGAACATGGTTTTAAGGCCCAACACGGATGTCATAAACTATAAACCTAAAAGCAAAACCAAAGGAAATGCCTCTCTCCCTCAGCTCACTCACCGTCACGCATCTTCTCTTTCTAGTTACCCTCTCCGTTCATCCAAAAAATAACACTTCAACACTCTCTTATCCTTCGATTTATCTCTCTGTTTTGTCTTCCTCGTTCTCTTTCTCTCAACATCTTTCATCTCTTAACACGTCACCTTCAAACAAAAAAAGAAAACTCCGTTGCGCAGTGGCATCTCGTCAGCACCGGCAGAGATAACCACGAACCTACATCGTGCTGAGGTTTGCCTGGAATCAAAGCCTCTATAGGTACGACTCAATTCTTGCTCTGATTTTGGTGTTGTGTGTGTCGTTGGTGCGTTGTTGTGAATCTCCTTCTACACACCTGCTAATTTGTTGGTTGTTGTCGTAGGGATTCGTAGAGGATGATTGAAGATGATGTTATCGGTTCATTTTTGCAGATTGAAGGTGGTGTGAATGGAAGCATAGTGTGAGACGTATCGAGAAAATGAAGAAGCTCTCTCTCCAATTTTGTTGCGGCCTGCTTTCTCCTTTTTTTTTTATTCTCCTCTTATTTCTCTGCTTTTTATCCAAGATTCAACTTGCTCAACAAGTCTTACAGTACATAAATTTTTGTCTTGTTGCAGGAAGAAAATGGTACATTTGACAGGCCGTTAATAGCAGGGTAGTATTGATGAGGTGCTTTCGTACCGCATGCTTGTTGTACAGGAAGGAGGAAAAATTGTGTGGTACGGTTCTGAATATGGTCTTTTACAGCAGGTTTGGAGCAAAGTCTGGTGAAGGTTGTCTGGCCATGTTTTGGAACCTGGGTACAGGTCTATCCAAGGGAAAGAAAATGGTCTTATTTTTTTTGTAACTATTTCAATGCGGTGCCAATCAGTTATGCTACTGTTAGTCTGCCATGAAGTTTTTCTTGTATTCTTTTGTAATTTCTGCTGCATAACTTGTTGCAAAGAACTTAGCTGCTACTGCAAACCCATTTGTTGTTGCATTCGTGCAGAATTTGTATGGTGGGTAGTAGCAAGCAGTGTTCGGTGAGACATTTTGGCTAGTCGGCTGGCTTTTGTATTAGAATTGTCATTTGCGGTTTTAATTTCTTTGTTGTTGGAGAACGGTTTTTTACGGTAAAACATGAAATGGCTTTTGCAGTGTGTTTTGTGCTACTGATGCATGTAACTTTTCCACTATTAAAAACTGTTATGGACTTGTGTTTTTTCTGGTACAAAAACCTGCACTTACTATGTATGTTCCACTGTTATAAAGCTTTTGCCATCATGCTGCAATTTCATATCCTCCATCTGATAGTGCATGACTCAACTCCCATTTCAATGTGATTTCTTGTAACATAGGAATGAATAGACTCACCAGTACAAATATTGATCATTTTAATACAACCAGAAAGCAAACTAACCAAAGTCACATAATTCGACTTTTCATTTATCTCTCTCATCTCTTGAAACACATTCAATGCCTCTAAAGGGTTGTTAAAACAAAATATCCAGAAAACAACATCTCTATCAAATATTTCATCAAACACCTTTCGCGCAAACTCACTTTCACAACAATCAGAGTAAAAACTTAAAAGGGTGTTACCAATATATTTATCAGAATAAAACCTTGTTTTAAAGGTCAAAGAATGAATCACCCCACCAAGTGAAATAGACAAAAATCGAGCACATGCCTTTAGGACAAAAAGGTAGATGAAACTGTTAGGGGAAAGAGGGAAAGCCTGAAGTTGGCGAAAGAGGTGGAGAGATTGGAGTGGGGTTTGGATGTTGGAGGAAGCTCTAATGAGGGTGTTCCAAGCGAAGAGTGGAGTTGATAGAGTTTTGCTGATTTCTTAATTAAGTTCAGGTTTATTAGCACAGTAGCATCCTCATGAAACATACCCTAATGAAGAGAGCAGTCTGTGATGTTAAAAATGATGTGAAACCCTAATCCACAACACCTAATATTCTTGAGAAATCTTAAAGGATACAAATTTAATGCTTGATGAACTTTGACAGAGAGATACTGAGAATTCAACCCTTGCTTCTACTTGACTGAAATAGGAACCAACTGAATCACCTCTGAATAGAGAAAATCAAAATCACAAGAAAAATATTGATCCCACGTCCTAGGAAGCCAATGCAGAACATGATTATGACCTAAATAAGATGCAGATGAATGCAAAACAATAACCAGAAAAGGGGGGGTAAATTTTGGAGTGCAACAGTTGCCCCTATTCAATCGACTTGGACCTGAAGGTATGAAAAGCAGCCGCTTTCAAACATTCAAGGTAAAAGGTGATTGAATACAAAAAGAACCAGAAATTTGCAAACTGTGGGAATGTACGGAGTAAAGATTGGCAGCCGAAGGTGGACTTAAAAATAACAGGTACCAACTAAAAGTTGGGATAACCGAAAAGGTAACTGATCAAGAATAATAACAATGGCTACCAACCAAAAGTCAGGATCACCAGAGAGTTATAGCAAAAAGTTATGAGGAAGAGGCTACTAACCAAGAGTTAGGATCACCCAGACGCCGACCGAAAGCAAATACGCAAACAATGAAGACTACCAACCAAAAGTTGGGATCGTCACCAAAGATCATTAACCAAAAGTTAGGATATACAGGAAGTAGAATCAACTGACTTATAACCTGAAAGGAAAATGACTCTGCTGGGGAAACAAAAGAGGATTATCAACCAAAAGTTGGGATAACATCCACAAAACGATGGACTACCAATCAAAAGTTGGGATAACATCCACAAAACGACTAAGTTGAGGATTACAAGAACACCAATTCTATCCATTAAAGAGTTAACGGAAGGAAAATCGTCCTTATTAGAGGGACACATCATCAAAGAGTTGATGGAAAAGAAAGCTGACACTGTCAAAGGGTTGACGAGAAGAAAGTTTGGAACATCGTCATCAAAGGGTTGATGGCAATAAAACTTCATTAGAGAGACACCTCGTCAAAGAGTTGATGGAAAAATAACATCTGGAATGTCATCATCAATGAGTTGATGGCAAGGAAAAAAACTGACGTCGTCAAAGGGTTGAGGGAAGAGAGAAACTTCGCCGAAGAGACACATCACCAAAGAGTTGATGGAAAGAAAAACTTTTCCGAAGAAATACATCGTCAAAGATTTGACGGGAAGAGAAAATTTGAAGAAGCACCTCGCCAAAGAGTTGATGGGAAGAAAACCTGTTTGGGGATGTCGTCATCAAAGGGTTGATGGACAAGGATTGACTGAGGGTAAGATCAACGTATGATCTAAGACCCAAAAGAAAGTAAGCAGATGAGTTGACTTAAATGTCTGTTGGGGAATGACTTGGCATTCTCTGAGGATATGTCACTGATTTGTCTGAAAGTTGAATTCGGGTTTCCATGCAAAGTACATGACCAGCTTGAGTAGCTCTGAGTAGCCTTGAAAATATGGGGAAGAAGTGTTCCTTTATCTCCAATTTTGCCCCAGTCTATGGGTTCTCTGTAAGAAATCTTTCTCGAAAAGAGACCTGAAATCTCCACACACTGATGGTTTAAGATGAACTGCCCCAACATTCTGAACCTTAGAGAGATGCTTCAAATTAACCGCCTTCTGGATAAGGATAACTTATGTGCTCTTGGGGTGGCCTGCCCTAGCCTTGAAATGATTTTGCCCCTGATTGGCTGATTTATGAAGAAACATCTTTGACTGGCCTTCAAGAGATTTAATGAATCTCGACCTGGTTGCCCCAGATTAAGTGACTTTCGGATGGATGACTCCCCCAGTTGATCATTTGACATGATTTTCCCCTGCTCAACAGAGTACTCAGGCGCTTTGCATCTTATCCTGATCAATCCTTCCATTGCAGGAACTTTCTAACGTCAAGTGCTTACTCACAAGTAAAACGACTCATTTTGCAAATGATAATTTTAACGCAATGCATATGACAGTTTTGAAATCCAAGTCTGTTCACTGGAAAAAAGTTGTTACATATAGTGAATGAATCATCTATCAGAATGTCAACCACAATACCAATATGAATGGTAATAAAAATCCTTTTAGGAGTCAGTTTCAACGCTATCTTTACCGAAGTATGCTTTAAAAAAAAACCTGTTTCAATTAGGTCTTTTGAGGGTTGTAACATGGCCTGGTTCGCGGTTTAGGAAAGAAAGGATATAAGGCTCAAAGTTTGTTTTAACCCACCAATTCTCCTTGATGTTATCCAATCCTATGTTCAGCTAACTCGACACAAGTACTCACCTTTCAAAGGTTGGATGACAGGTGTGATGGTTACAGAGCGCACAAGGCTTTCGGAGTGACAATCACTCGTTTTTCATCTTTAGTGTCCAAAATCACACAACTTGTTCTTTACCGAGGATTTTCATTTTAATCATTTTTTGATTTCCCTACTTTTGCTTGAACTGACTCTTTTGAATTTTTCGATTTTGAAGTCCAGTAGGATGCATTAATTTTTGCCTAAGTCACTTGTTTTCAAGTTATCCACTTAGCAGGCTTTTTCTTCTTCTTTCTCTTTTTGGGACAAATCATGTGACACCGGCTTGTGTGACTTTTTAAAAGGATTGTGACTGTCTCACTCCTTGGTTGGCAAGGGTTAACCACTGTAATTTTTTTATGTACGAATTCTACAGATGTGATTGATCCTCGAACGAGAACACATTTGCAATTTGGATGTTTGGTCAAATTAACTGACACCTACCCTACCCCAGGTTAAGATCGAGTTTTTTTTTTGTTTTCAGAAAGGAACTCCTACTACTAGGCTCAAAGGGGTTGACAAGGGATTATCTTCCTTATATCTTCGGTGTTTAGGGATTTGAAACAATGTATATACATCATCAGCAGGGATTTTATTCAAAAGCATACAATTGGAAGTTTTGCGTCTTTCAATTTCGTCATCCTCCCTCGAATTTTGCTTAAACAAGTGTTTGACATTTATAAAAAGTATGATTGAACACAAATGGATTTAATCAAAACATGCATATTTATTTCATTATCATTATCAATCGAAAACAGACAAGTTTTACAAATAAGTTCGCACTTTAACAGAAAAGAAACTACAAATGCAAAGAAATGACATGTTATAAAAGATTACCAGCTTCAGGGAACTAGGCTTTCCAATCTTGATTTGCTACTGAACTAGCCATCTTCAGAATTGTTCTTCGAAGTCAGTCTGATACTCTTCTGAACATCTGCTCTTAGTGAATTCCTCCATAACATGAACTGATGAACCCACACGACTGGATGAAGGAGGATTATTGATTTGAATACCCTGAGGCGTGACAACGAACAAGTTAGAGTCAAGAAGGGTTTGAATCTTGCTCTTAAGTACCTTACAATCTTCGGTTGAATGCCCCTATGCCCCAACATGGTAATCACAATGCGTGTTGACATCAAGATCTGGCGGATATAGAGGAATCACTGGATTAATCTCCTTTGGCACTATCAATCCACCTTTGATCAAATCTGACAACATCTGACTGTACGACATTGGCAACTGAGTGAAATGCCTCTCTGACTTCCTTGGTCTCTGTCGGGCATGCTGACGCGGCTGAGGATGGTATGACCGTTGACTCTGGAGGGGAAAAGATATCTGATACAAAGACCCAGAAGATTGCTGACTCTGAACAGTTGAAATATCTGAAGACTGAATCTGAGGTATCGGGGATTCTTGGATGAAATTACTTTCTTTCTCCCAGTCTTCTTGAGAACTGATAATTGATTCGCTTTCACTAGCTGAAATGTCATAGACTTCTCGAATCCTTCCACTCTTGAGTCCGCTCTCGACACGTTCCACAATTACTATCAAGTTAGAAAAATTTAATGCCCCATTACCAATCATCTTATCCAAGTATGGACCTTGCAAAGTATCCATGAACATGCCAACCAGTTCCCTGTCTAGAAGTGGTGGTTGAACGTGAGCAGCCAACCCTCTCCATCTCTGAACATACGCTTTGAAAGATTCATTATCCGCTTGAGATAAGTCTTGCAACTGCATGTGACTGGGAGTCATGCGAGCTTGTAATTATATTGCTTTACAAATTCGTTGGCTAGGTCTGACCATGATCGGATGCAACCACTCTCTAACTGCATGTACCAATTCAACGATGCCCCACTCAGACTGTCCTGGAAACAATGAATCATAAGCTTATCGTTGTGGACATATGAGGTCATTCTTCTGCAAAACATCACCAAATGCTGCTTCGGACAACTATCCTCTTTGTACTTCTCAAAATTCGGTGTCTTAAACTTTGGAGGCATCACAAGGCCTGGCATCAAACACATGCTTGAAGCATTCAGATTAAGAGTATCATGACCCCTTAGGGCATCAAGCTTCTCCTCCAACACACGACATCTTTTCATAAACTCAACAGTCCTTAGGATTCATTTTTGGAACAGTCCCTTGAAAATTGGCACAGAGAATGTGAAATTCTGATAGTCTGTGTCATTGAGAGAAGATGAATGTCTATCTCAGACAATGGTATGCTCTTGTATAACTTGACCTTCAACAGGAATATGCATAGGCTGAGCTTGAGCAAAATTGTTCACTGAAGGTGGAATTACATCCTCATTAACTAGAGTACTCTAAATATTGGTCTCTCCCCTTGTCATAGCTTTCATAGCTTCCATGAGCTGATCTAACTGATTCTTCATCAATTCAAACTCTGCCCTTGTAACAACCGAATTCTGTTCTTCTGAATTTATGATTCTTCCAAAAGATAATTCAAGTCCAATGCGAGTGTCGGGAAATCAACTGCGGGTCGAAAAAAGATGGATGAGCTCTCTATTTCTGGCTGAGGAAGGATATGCAAAAATGAGATGCTAATGCAATGCAAAATGCTAATGCAATAAACATAGGATCAAAGCTTCCACAAAGCTCTAAATAACTGCTGCACGGCTGACTGAATAAGCTAATAGGTATGCTCTGAAGAGAGAATACCAGAATAACCAGAATACCAGAAGAATCAGGATACTAGGCTGATAAGTTCACACTAATAAGAAAACTAGAAAACCGGGTTGGTTGAAAGTCAAGATTTTCTACAAAAACCCTCCCCACTCATAGGTAGGACCTAATCTCTGAAAAGGTACGGTATCCTATGAAGATCGTCAGTATCATGGACTCTCAGGTCGAGAAACATTGATACGTTCACCATTTCTGGTTTGGCATCATGGTCAATCAAGGAGGTCTCAACTGACTTCCCAATGAACGGTCTCTAGAGTCGTTAGCTTTCAGATCCAACACCCCCCCAACTATCCAAGATGCACAAGATAGGATGTCTTCAAAGAAAACCTCGTCTGGACGCGGATTTCATGAGGGCTCATGCATGCCAACATGCAAGCTCGCACTCCACACTAATACTAGGTGTATACTCAAGCCTGGGTATTGGGTTTTTCTCTCAGTGGAACAACCCACCCAACATCACAACAACAGTAGTATAATAATAATAAAGCGCAGAAGGTGAAAATGTAAATGCAATATTATATAACAATAAAATATACATATATAACACACATATGTATAAAAATAAACACCCAAAGACATAAAACAGACAAGTGCTAGGATTGACTCGCATAGGGAACCAGTTTCCCCAGCAGAGTTGCCAGCTGTCGCAACCGCGAAAAAGAGCTGGTGGAAACAAACAGAAGAGTTGCCACCAAACATTATTTATCCCAAAGAGAGGGAAAGGAAACAATTGAAGAAAACATGAAGAGCGGGAGAAGGCAAGGTCATCACAACTAAATCTTGGGTTCGGGAGTCGGTTACACAAGGGGAAGGTATGAGCATCCCTCACGTCCATTATACTCAACGGGATCCATGTTTGTTGTCTAATCTAAGGGTGATTTATCTAAAAACTAACTACTAAACCGAGGAAAAAGAAAAGAAGAGACTCGATAGGACATCGGCGTCTTATGCCTACGTATTCCCTCGTGCAATGGGAAAGTCAGAGTCAACGTAGTTCGGAAAACTACGGGTGATGGGGGGAAGGTTGCTTGCCAAGACATCATCGTCTTGTGCCTACGTATCCTCATCTGGTATGAGAAATCAGAGCAAACATAGTTCGGGTAATTAGGGGAGAAGGGTCTCGATCGCACTTGGGCGAGAGAAAAGGGTTCTGGATAATAGGTTAGTCTCGATCACACTGGGGTAAGAGAAGAGGGAAGTTAGTTGTTAGTGTGCTCGCCAAGGAGGAATCCTTGTACTTACATATCCTCATTAGGAAAAAGGAATCAGAGCGGACCGTAGTTCGGTTAACTACGGGAAAACGAGACCTCGATCGCACGGGGGAGAGAGAAAAGATCCTAGGTCTGAAACGCCTTAACGGAAGTGAATTGACTTTGTTTGAGATGCGTATCGCACTAAAGTCTATGACATAGGAGCGAATGTGTCGCATATCGCCCATAGGACAAACGCTAAGCACTCTAGACAAGCAAGGCGAAACTCCTCTCTCATCATTTCCCACATACTTAAGGCTCGTGGCGTACAATACTCGTCGTATTTATTAAGTGTTTTGATTAATGTTTTGAGTAAGAAGTGAGGGACGTACACAAGGACTAAGGGGAAACTGAACCCTAACCGTTATCATGCAATATGACCCGAAGGTCAAGATTAGGAGAAAATTCTACCTAATGTTATCATGCTTGGATTGAAAGCCTAATGTCTCTCCTACCTCTAACTTAATCGGAAATTAAGTCGAGCTAGGAATCCTAAGGGATCGTGTGAATACAGGGGTAAACGACAAGTAAACACGAAGCATCGCAATCACAGATGACACCAAATTAATATCCATGAGAAAATATATACAAATATCGTCAAAGAAATATTCACAAACGCACTCGAGAATTAATCGAAACTAAAACCAAAATTAAGAACAAAATTACTCAAAGTTAACAGTTAAATTAATTCAAAATCTAATCAAAGTCTAATTAACTAAATTCTAATTGAAAGTTAAGCCTAACTAAAACTAAAACTAAGGTTAATTAATTAAATCTTAATTAAAATATAATCCTAAGTTAATTCAAAAATAAATCCTAATCTAATTCTAAGTTAAAATTAAATTCTAAGATTAAAATTAATAAAAAATCTAATTAAAATAATCAATTAAAACCAAATTCTAAAGTTAAATCTTAAACCTAAAATTATTATTTAATTAATAGAACTAAACTTAACGAAACTATAATTGAAACTAATTAACAAAATTAAACTTAAAAACCAAACAACATTGAAATGAAAGGGAGCAACACGGTAAAAAAAAAAAGGGTGTGAACGGCTGTGGGGCGCATGGGCTTTTAGGCCCAACGACCTCCTTTTTTTCCCATAAATTAAAGAGGGTGTATGTGTGCAAACGGGTGGATGAAGAGAACCTAGGCCTAAGGCCCAAGACGGATGTCATAAACTCTAAACCTAGAAGCAAAACCAAAGGAAATGCCTCTCTCCCTCAGCTCACTCACCGTCGCGCATCTTCTCTTTCTAATCTCCCTATCCGTTCATCCAAAAACAACACTTCAACACTCTCTTCTCCTTCAATTTCTCTATCCGTTTTGTCTTCCTCGTTCTCTTTCTCTCAACATCTTTCATCTCTTAACACGTCACCTTCAAACAAAAAAAGAAAACTCTGTTGCGCAGTGGCATCTCGTCGATGCCGACAGAGATAACCACGAACCAACATCATGCTGAGGTTTGCCTGGAATCAAAGCCTCTATAGGTACGACTCGATTCTTGCTCTGATTCTGATTATGGTGTTGTGTGTGTCGTTGGTGCGTTTTTGTGAATCTCTTTCTACACACCTGCTAATTTGTTGGTTGTCGTCGTAGGGAATCGTAGAGGATGATTGAAGATGATGTTATTAGTTTGTTTTTGCAGATTGAAGGTGGTGTGAATGGAAGCATAGAGTGTGAGACGTACCAAGAAAATGAAGAAACTCTCTCTCCAATTTCGTTGCGGCCTGCTTTCTCCTTTTTTTTTATTTTCTTCTTATTTCTCTGCTTTTTATCTAAGATTCAACATGCTCAACAAGTCTCACAGTACATAAATTTTTATCTTGTTGCAGGAAGAAAATGGTACATTTGATAGGCTGTTAATAGCAGGGTAGTATTGGTGAGGTGCTTTCATACCGCATGCTTGTTGTACAGGAAGGAGGAAAAATTGTGTGGTACGGTTCTGAATATGGTCTTTTATAGCAGGTTTGGAGAAATGTTTGGTGAAGGTTGTCTGGCCATGTTTTGGAACCTGGGTACAAGTCTGTCCAAGGGAAAGAAAATGGTCTTGTTTTTTTTTGTAACTATTTCACTGCGGTGCCAATCAGTTATGTTGTTGTTAGTCTACCATGAAGTTTTTCTTGTATTCTTTTGAAATTTCTGTTGCATAACTCGTTGGAAAGAACTTGGTTGCTGCTACAAACCCATTTGTTCTTGCATCTGAGCAGAATTTATATGATGGGTAGTAGCAGGCAATGTTCGGTGAGACATCTTGGCTAGTCGGTTGCCGTTTGTATTAGAATTGTCATTTGCGATTTTAATTTCTTTGTTGTTGGAGAACGGTTTTTTACGGTAAAACATGAAATGGTTTTTGCAGTGAGTTTTGTGCTACTGATGCATGTAATTTTTCCACTATTAAAAACTGTTATGGACTTGTGTTTTTTCTGCTATAAAAACCTGCACTTACTATGTATTTTCCACTGTTATAAAGCTTTTTCCATCATGCTGCAATTTCATATCCTCCATCTGATAGTGCATGACTCAACTCCCATTTCAATGTGATTTCTTGTAACATGGGAATGAATAGACTCACCAGCACTAATATTGATCATTTTAATACAACCAGAAAGCAAACTAACCAAAGTCACATAATTCAGCTTTCCATTTATCTCTCTCATCTCTTGAAACACATTCAATGCCTATAAAGGGTTGTTAAAACAAAATATTCAGGAAACAACATCTCTATCAAATATTTCATCAAACACCTTCCGTGTAAACTCACTTTCACCACAATCAGAGTAAAACCTTAAAAGGGCGTTACCAATATATTTATCAGAATAAAACCTTGTCTTAAAGGTCAAAGAATGAATCACCCCACAAAGTGAAATAGACAAAAATCGAGCACATTCCTTGAGGACAAAAGGGTAGATGAAATTGTTAGGGGAAAGAGGGAAAGCCTGAAGTCGGCGAAAGAGGTAGAGAGATTGGAGTGGGGTTTGGGTGTTGGAGGAAGCTCTGATGAGGGTGTTCCAAGCGAAGAGTGGAGTTGATAGAGTTTTGCTGATTTCTTAATCAAGTTCAGGTTTATTAGCACAGTAGCATCCTCATGAAACATACCCTAATGAAGAGAGCAACCTGAGATGTTAAAAATGATGCGAAACCCTAATCTACAGCACCTGATATTCTTGAGAAATCTTAAAGGATACATATTTGATGCTTGATGAGCTTTGACAGAGAGATACTGAGAATTCAACCTTTGCTTCCACTTGACTGAAATAGGAACCAACTGAATCACCTCGGAATAGAGAAAATCAAAATCACAAGAAAAATATTGATCCCACGTCCTAGGAAGCCAATGCAAAACATGATTATGACCTAAATAAGATGCAGATGAATGCAAAACAACAACCAGAAAAAGTTAGAAAAAGGGAGGGAAATTTTTGGGGTGCAACCGTGATAAAGAGAAAACATGAAGAAAATAAACAAGGGAAGATAACTCTCTTCATAAATTGAACTAAGTTAGGCTTGATTCTCTCCTACATGCACCAATATGGGTCTCCAGTAGAGTCACTAGATATCGCACCTCGAAAAATACATCGAAAATACGACCCTCGCGTAAAAGATGCGAAAAATGGTTCGAATAGAGTCGCCACCGAACTTTTTTATCCCAAAATAGGAAAAGGAAAATATCAATAAAACCTTTAAAGAGATAAGAACATGGTCATTGCAACCACATTCTGGGTTCGGGAGTCGATTACGTAAGAGGAAGGTATTAGCACCCCATACGTCCATTGTACTCAACGGGAACCTCTTAGTTCAATTTGTGATGAACGTTATCTAAGCTTGTCTATTTTCTTCTCAATGATAAATGCGAAAGGGTAAGATAAAAGGGAATCAATGCTAAGGGAAATGGGGTAGTTTTAGATAAGGTTCTCACCAAGGATTGGGGCCCTTGTGTCTACATATGCTCATTCGGATGAGAATGAGGAATTAGAGCGCTCGTAGTTCGACTACAGGAAAAGGTTTGGAAAAGGAAAACGGAAGATGGGTAGAAGTGTGAGACGCGAATGGGGGAAAAAGAAAAAGGTAGCTCGCCGAGATCATCGCAATCTTGTGCCTATATATCTTCATTCAGATGAGAATGAAGAATCAGAGCGTTCGTAGTTCATGAATACGACCATAAAAAAAAGAGGTTAAATTTTTATGAATGAAAGATTGAATGACAAATAAATCAAGGGGCGTGCCTCGAGAGAAGTCATTCAAGAATCCAAGGAATGTGAGATTCCAAGAACTCAGTTCTTTCGTGAGTTGATTAGAAAGGTTTTTGAGAAAGATTGAACGTTTTAAAGTCGAAAGACTGAATGAACAACAACCCAAGGAGCGTGCCTCTAGAGCCATTCATTAGAAGATCCAAGGAATTCTAGATTCCAAGAATCTCCTTCTTCCGTAAGTTGATTAAGAAAATGTTTGATAAAGTTTAAGTATTTTAAGATGAAAGGTTGAATAAACAACAACCCGAGGCATGCACCTCAAGAGCCATTCATTTGAAGATCCGAGGAATACGAGACTCCAAGAACCTCTTTCTTTCGTAAGTTGATTAAAAAAATCCATTTGACGTTGGATCAAGGGTTTAATAGTATTTGCACGCGAGGAGATTGATTGCGAGGCAAAGGCCCTTGACTTAGAAAGTTGATTTGAAAATGCTAGTTAACGTTGAATCAAGGGTTGGTGAAAAGAGGTGTGAATCGATACTAGTCCTTAGGGGTGCTCCTAGTAACGAAACCATAGTGGAATGTGTGAATGTGTGCATTAGGTTGATGGCGAACGCTAATGAGCAATCGACTTACAAGGGTGTTGAAAATGCCTCGACGACGAATCGAGAATTAATTTGAAAATGGTTTAGTTTATGCTAGTCCTTATGGGTGCTTCTAGTAAATAAACCATAATCAAAGCAAAATGAATGCATACATCGGAATGAGAGTGGGTTACATGTAAGTTACACAGGATTGCATGAAATAAATAGGGTCATTGTAAGGTAGCCCAAGAGGAAACTGTGTGTGTGAGTTGTCCTAAACTAAGCCATGAATAAGAGTCGGACAAAAATCTTCTTTGCTAAGGTTTCTGTATAAAATCCAAGTTCTGTTGCTCGAAAAAGTAACAAACAGTCCACTAATTGAGTCTTTTAGGGTTTCGATATTTTTTAGTGTGTTTTTGAATAATATGGACAAGATATGAATATGATGAATAATATGAACAAATGAATAATATGATAATATGAGCAAAATAAAAATATGGACAAGAAGATAATAATATGAATAATAATATGAACAAAATATATTGACGGAAAAATAAATCAAGAGTATATTGAGCGGAAATTAAAGTTAGTGGTTAATTATTAATTGTCAATTGTATTGAACGAATCGGGTCGACTTTAGCGCTAAACCATTGTAGCACGGTCTATGACGAATTTAATACTATAGCAGGTCACGCAAGATGATGTTTGTGCTAAAAGACGATAGAGAAATGATATTGGTAATCATTCTCTAAAGAAATCGTGCCACATGGGGAAAAAAGCGGATGATCTCGTCTTAATCACAAACTTTTGTCAATTAATCGAAGGTAACATATCACGATCCCAAAGTATAGAAAATGATATCAATGGTCATTCACTACAAATTTGAAATCATGAAGGTTAAACAACCTCAATCAACCAACATTCGCGCTATTAAAGACTTCATCAATCGAAAATGAAAAGAGAATTGGGATGAGAATCGAAGAGAAAGTAACAATCAAAGCAAAAAGGAAATGATAAATTATGGAATAAAAAACACATTAGATTCAAAATATCATTACAAAATATTACTAAAATAACAACTAGAGAGAAATTTCTATAAGAAACTTGAGCAATAAAAATGAAAAAAAAAAAGAGAAAAACATTTAAAAGAGGGATGGGCGCTGATATGAATTTAGGGGTGTGAATATGGAGAGTCACGTGGGGTTTCAAGAAGCCCATCATCAACAAAAAAAAACCACAGTTGATCAACAAAAAAAATAGTGACCATGGAACCAAACAGCAAGGGGCTTAGGCCCAATCCACGCACCACCGCAAATAGACGGATCTAAGAACAACAACACGGTATAATGCAACAATGAGTCCAACTAAAAGCAATCAACATTATATTCTTCTTTAAAGAGAAAACATTCTAAAAAAGTGGAAAGCAAGCCATGAGAAAGGAAAATCAGTGCAACCAAGATGGATCTTTTCTCCATAAACGAAAAAAAGGAAAAATGGATCAGCGTAAAAATTAAATCGTCCCAACCTTCAAACAACAATTTCCTTCTATCTCAATATCGGCTCCTCACCCTCTATCTCATTATGTTTGCTCAATTTGTTGCTTTAATTCGTTCTTTAAGGTTTGTGTTTTGTGTCTCGTTTGATTCAGCTTACTCTCTTCTTTTATTCTGGTGATTCTGTTGTGTTTGATTTAGTTGAAGAGTTGAAGTAATTGGAAATGGGGGGTTAAGTGTTTGTTGTTGATTTGTGGGTGGTGAAGCAGATTCGAAGATGACGGTTGAAGGAAGATTTGGGGTTTTAAGGTTACGGTTCAGAAGTTAAGGGGTGATGGGAATCATTCGAGCAACATGAAAATGTCTATGAGAGCTTCCTTTCGGAGTGAAGAAAGATCTCCTTTTATAGGAGTTGAAGAGGGTATTTGAGAGAATTGTGAAGAAATAGTTGACGCATTTTACACCCGGTGTCGTTTTGTTGTGTCTGTTATTGTTGTTGTGTTTCTTGCAAGTTGTTGTGAAAATTGGTGGGCGGCCGGTTTTGCCTATCAGAAAACAAATTTAATGATTTTTTTCCCATTTTTTTATGCAGGTCTGTGTATTGTGGAGTAAGGGTATGTAAGTTGTCGTGAATCATCAATTGTGTGGTAGTTGGGTTTACTTGCAGGGCATGGTGTGTGGTGAAAGGATGTTTTTAATAAAAAGTTTGTTTTGGTATGTGGAGGCATAGCAGCTTGGAATTGTAATGGCAGATTTGTGTTGCATGTTGTTTGCTGGACAACGATGTTGAACTGTTTTGATGCATGGTCTGTAAGCAGCGGAGTGACGATTCGGGTTCGTGTTGTGTATCGTGAGTGGGGCCTTTTGGCATGTGATGGTTATATTGTGGTGTTGTTTTGACTTGATGTAGGTTGGTCTTGGAAAGATTTGTTATGGCTTGCATCAAGGCTAATGTATGTAGGCTGTGTATTGACAATTTCTCATATGATAATTTATTTGTGTTTTTTTAATGGTTTTATTTGGGCCTAAATTGGTATGGGCTTGAAATGTATATAATATCTTTGTAGCATTCTTGATGTACATGGACTCATGGGCTCTTTTTTGGAATTTTGTTTAAGGATTTTTTTTGTAGGAAAATTAGTAATAGGCTCTTTATATACAAGAATTTGATGTATTTTTTGGAATTTATTTTGTAAAATAACTTGGAATGGATTTTGAGAAATGAATCCTTGTATCATGAGTTTTTTTTTTGTAATTGGCTAATGAATAAGAGAAAAATAGCATAATGGGTAATATTAAAGAAGATGGATTTGGCTTAAAATTAGATAAATGAAAAAATGGATAAAAACTGAATGTTAATTAAAAAAAGGGACATTTATGGGATTTGGAAAATAGATACTGAATATGGATAAATTATATTAGGAAAATGAATAGATTTCCCTCGAGAAACTATGAATCAATCTCAGCCTCAAAAACCCTAAATCACAAACCAACCCTGATGAACTTCACTGCATGAAAATCTTGATTAAAAAATGATCCAGTCATTGATAATCCTTAGTCATGAAGCACTTGACATAACATAACCTGATAATCTGACCCATACACAAATGACTTGAATTGACACGAAACTCTAATTGGAACCTCAACCTTATATCACTTGAATTGCTTTCCCTAGTCTTGATCATGAAACCAAACTTTTGCCTAACTGAAAAGTTTTAATCCATTCTGCCTACACACCTAAATGAACCTCAAATGAACCTTGATTCAACTTTGCAACAAAGCTCAGATAAAAAATGAGAGCAGAAGCAACATATTTTTGGATTTTTGGAATAACAGTTAGTGGGTAGATGTACAGATGAAAATGATATACAAGTAGGACAAATTTGGGGTATGACAATGAGCTTAAGGGAAAAGATGTCATCTAAAATGAGGATGAAGATACGTTGATAGATAACTTTGACTCTAATTTAGAGGATGAATTAGATATAATCTTCAATATGATTTCGATTCTCCCTGTAGAATATGATTCAGTGACTGAAGTGATAAAAAGGATGGAAATTTTGCTATAGAGATGGAAAATCACCAGCCTCTATGTTATTATGCTATGAACAATGATTGTGTTGAAGAGGAGAATGCCATATTTGAAAGGCCTCGTGAAGGCATGAAACAACATTTGCAGCCTTTGTTTATATGGGCCAAAGTTGAATAAATATAAGTCAACAAAGTGTTGGTAGATGAAGGAGTGGCAATAAATTTAATGTCATATTCTTTGCTGAAGAAAATTGGCAAATATGACACTAATATGAGACCTCACAACATGGTTCTGTCAAATTATGAAGGAAAACCCAGCAAAGCTCTTGGGGTCGTTCAAGTTGACATTACTGTGGGCACAATCACAAGACTAACGTTGTTTGTGGTTATTACGACCAAGAAAATTTACAATATGTTGTTGTGTCAAGAACGGATACATGGTATAGAGGCAGTCCCTTCAAACCTTCACCAAAGGATATCGATTTGTAAATTAGATGGCATAGTGGAGAATGTTAAGGTAGATTAAAGTTACTTTCTGACTAAAGTCAATCATATTGACAAGAAGAACTTTGATAAGCAACTGGCGAGTATTTCACCTTGTTCACTTGCTGGAACAACATTTGTTCCACGAGAAGACATATTATATTCAATAAAACTTCATTCCACACATGGTTTCATGTGGGAAAGAGAGGTTATGAGTGATGGTCCTGCCGAAGGTACAAGCTGGGACGTCAAAGAGAATAATGATGTATGAGTCGAGCGTATTGGCTCAAATTAAAGCTTACATGGCCAAAAATAGAATAAAAGTGGTCTTCTTCCTAGTTGTGTTTGTATTTTCCTCCGTTGTTGAGGTTTATGAATTATATGAAGTTTGTGCAAAACCTCTACAATTGGATTGATGTATTATTTATTTTATATGTATTAAATCATGCTATGTGTTGTCTTAATGTGAATTGTGTGATTGAATGCCATGAAAATATTAGAGATGATGACGTTCATATGTTGATGTTATCTATTGATGGAAAGCATGATGAGTTTTTATGATGATGTTGATTTTGATATTGTGATGTGTTAATTACCTTTTGCTTCATGTACCTTATGATATGAGATGTGTTAGGGTTGTTATAAGTTAAAATTTGAGGTTTGGGGTTTGATGCAGGGTTGGAAAACAAGAGAAATAACACAAAATTGCAAACAAATTTTAAGGGTATTGGAAGCTGCTACAACCCATAGAAGTTGCTATGAATGGTCGTAGTAGACCTCTGGTTTTTATACTAGAGTGAAAAAAAGAAGGGGGAGGCGAGACTAACCATTATGGACCATGTTGGGTACTACGGGGGGGCCGTAGCAAGCCTATGGATTTTGTATGAAGGATTTTGTTATATGCATAACTTGAGTTTCGTGATTCCGTTTTAGGCACGGTTTGAAGCGTTGGGAAGCTAACATATAGTACTACCTCATATTAATGCCTTTGAGGTTTATGTATATATGTGGAGGGGAATCAAACATTCTAAATATGTTGAGTGGTTCGTGAATTTGCTGATTATTGATGAGTGTGGTGATTTGAGTTGTTATGTTTTAAGAATTGTTTGATTTTGATCTGTTGAGATATGAGTAAATAGTTATTAAATGATTGTATGGTTATGTATTGGTGAGTCATAATTACATATCATGATTATTATGTTGAGGTGGTGACCTTATTGGCGATGTATGTGGTTTGAAGGGGAACTAGTAATGATTATTACACTTGTATGTGTTGTTGCATTTTATGCATCATGGGGACGAGTTGATTTGTTACATGTTATGTTTCTTGAGATGTTTGAGCTAGCTTATTTAGTAATTTCTATTGAGATCGATAAATGTTTTCTTAAAGTTTTGATATTTTATTCAGTTGCATGTTTTATGTTATAATTTATGAGAAATACGCATGTTATGAATGTAATATCGAGGTTGTGTAAAATTATATGTTTTATTTTCTTGAATCAAGGGTGTTGAGTTTTAGGGTGTTACATTCCTCTGCAAGTGAAGTAAGAACCAGAGGCCTTAGTAGATTTATAACATGAGATAGAGGTTATACCTTGCCCACGACAGTGAGAAACCATGTACGATGATGTTTGGTGGTGATTTTGGGAGTCTTACCCACGCGAGGTGAGAGGCTTACTGGTAAGGGAAAGTGTCTGGGAGAAACCGTACGACTGTAGTAAGTCATATATGATGATTGTAGCAGAGGATATGCGCTTTAGGGCGTAAGAGTATGATCTCCCTAAGCGATGTGGTTTAAGGATGTAATGAGTATATTTATAGAGGCCTTTTGAGCCTATAATTTTGATCTTACCGAACAATCAGAATCTGAGATGGGCCAATGACAAACGTCTGTGATGTTGGGCATGAAAGAGGAGGAGGGGTGTACCTGCAAGGCACTCTGATGCTAAAGTAAGAAAACGAGTAAGAGAGCAAGCAAGTACATAATATATGTGTTTCAAGGTGAGAAATTGGATACCTGACCCTCTCAAATAAGAAGGTTTTTATAATGCCCCTAACGCTTGGCCATTGGTCCCTAGTTTTGGGGCGAGATAAACGTTTCCTAAAGAATAGGTAACTTCCAGAAATAGACGTTGGGATGGGCAGACGTGCCCATAGCTAGCCATTGGGATGAGCAGAGGTATAATTATGGGCACAAGCGTCTTGGCTGTTTCTGGATGGTGGAACCATGCGTAACGGACAGAGACTAACGAGGAGAGATGTTGCGACCAAGGGTAAATAGATCAACCTCCCCTGTTGGAGGGGCAGAAAGATAAACTTTCCACCAAAGAGGTTGGACCCGGGCAGTTGGGCCTTTCTAGGAACAGAAGTGGATTGGGCCATGTCCAACCATTGGGCTAGTCCGGAACAGTTTCCCCCCAAGTCGTTACTATCGGGTAGAGTAGTGATGACTTAAGGATGGTCTACTTCCCGGGCATAGTTGCCGGAAGCTTCCTTCTGCTTGGAGGTACACTTGCCCGAACGCCATAAATGTTGTCGTCGGGGAGCCCAACAGTTGATGGGGTCTGAAAAGTGGAGATGTCACGTGTGCCTCGAGCCGTGTGCTACATTAAATGCATGATGATGGCTAGGATAGGGTCATGATGATACCCTACTCGCACGTGCTCGTGCACGTTCCTGGAGCTCGCCTATAAATAGTGAGAGATCCTATTCATTCATAACTTTTACTTCCCTCTCCTATTATGCCTGTTTCTTCAACTGTCGTCTGCTACCGTCAAGCTTATTCCGACCACTGTACAACGTCCAACCAGAATCGTAATCATTCCAGAACCTAATCCTCGACCACGTAAGTGCACCAACTCTCTAATTGTTGTTTATTTTTCTATTTTGATGCTTTAGATCGCATGTGGTTAGGATTGAAATGATTTAGTTACGGTGTGTTTAGCGGTGGTTGTTGGTGGCAGACGGTGGCATGACCATCTGTCTGTCACCGGCGGTGTAGTTGGTTTTTTTAGGAAGGGTAAGTTAGCGACCCCTAGGTTCAGTTGGTTCCGCGGTAGGGGAGACACAGTGGTGTTGTAACACCCTTTTCTGTAGAAGCATGCTTCAGTCTCAAGTTTTGATGATGTCAATACTACTCAAGGTCATCTCTTGATTGCAAAAAGACAAGCTGTTCAAAGTTATCAAGATCAAGTCAACCTATCTTTCAAGTCAAGCTACATATGGAACTATGATTCTTCCAGACTTGGCTGCATTACTGGTATATCAAATCCACCCTTATAATTTGATATACAAGTGTTCAAAAACATCAATCATTTTTGCATAATACATAAGCATGTTTTTTGAAACCTTAAAAATGGTATAACATTAATTTTAAAAAGCATTTTTCTGAAAATTAGCAGTGTTAACCGATTAACCATATAGGTTAACCGGTTAACCAATTTGAATTTTGAATTTTCTGGGCTAACGTACCAGTGTTAACCGATTAACCATATGGGTTAACCGATTAACACTGAACGTGCAGTGAAAAATTGCTTTGTTTCAAGTTCAAAAATTATTTAAAAATTTATACCATTTCATATTTTTTTTTGATGACTACTCATTGTACCTTTTTGAAAGGGTATTTTACTCATATAAATTCTGAGTTTTTCAATTTTGAAAAATATAGAACATAACACAAAAACTTTTCAATCTCCAAACACTTTCTACATTCATTTTCAAAGTGTCTTAGAATCAAATTCACCATTTTCAAAAACTTTCATTAAGTGTTCATATGTGCATAAATTTCATATTCATCCTTGAACACTTGTATTGAAAATTGTAAGAGTGAATTCTGATCATTTGGAGAAGATCAACGTTGATATCATTACTCTCAAATCAAAATCTTTACAAACTTGTGTATTTTGACTTGTGATCCAGGATTGTTGGACACAAGGGTGAGTGTTTACAAGAGGATTGTTCTTGTACACTTGTTAGTTTTATTGTTTGATAGTAGGCCTCACCGGTTGATGGTGTGATAGGTTGTACTTTATTAAACAATAGTGAAAATTCTCTTTCATGTTGAAAGGGGAGTGGAGTACTCTCGGATTGTGAGGGGAACCACTATAAATCCTGGTGTCCATTGTTCTTTTATCTTTCTTCTTCTGCTTTCATAACCAAAAACACAAACCAGTGATATTTCAAAATACCATAAAAACCGGAAAAATTTCAAAAGTCCTAATTCACCCCCCCTCTTAGGCATACTCTGTTCTTACAATTGGCATCAGAGCAGGTTAAGGTAACCTGTTCCTAACGATTCAGTATGGCTTCCGCAAGTACCAACCCGGTTTTCAAAGATGGTGGAAGTAGTAACAAGCCACCACTCTTTTCTGGAGAATACTTTGATTTTTGGAAAATCCGTATGAAGGCACATCTTGAGGCTCAAGGAGATGGTATATGGGAAACCGTTGAAACTGGTCCACATGTTCCTACAAGTGTGGTAAATGGTGTTGGAACCCCAAAGATTAAATCCTCATATGATGAAGATGACAAGAAGAGAATCTTGAATGAGAAGAAAGCAATCAACATACTTCAAAGCGCTCTCAGTATGGATGAATTCTTTCGCATATCACAGTGTCAATCGGCAAAACAGATTTGGGATACCTTGGTAGAAACGCATGAAGGAACAGCAGAAGTAAAAAGATCAAGACTTAACACGTTAAGTCAAGAATATGAGATGTTCCGTATGCAGCCCGGTGAATCTATTGTTGCCTTGCAAAAGAGGTTCGTTCATCTAACAAATCACCTGATTGCTCTTGGGAAGACCTTCACCAACGATGATCTCAACTTAAAAGTCCTAAGATCCTTGACAAGAGAATGGCAACCAAAGGTGACCGCCATTTCGGAAAAGAAAAGTCTTTCAACAATGACATCCGCTTCATTATTCGGGAAACTTCAAGAGCATGAACTGGAACTTGGAAGGCTTGAGAAACATGAAAGTCAAGACAAGAAGTCCAAAGGAATTGCCTTGAAGACTGACACAAAGGATGACAAAATTGACGAATCTTCCGAAGACGAAAATTTCATGCTTCTAGTAAAGAAGCTTGGTAAGTTTTTTAATAATAATAAAACTTCTTCTTTTTCTAAAAAGAATAGACATTTCAAGAAAAAGGAGGCATCCACATCAAACCAAGAAATTACATGTTATGAATGCGGAAAACAAGGTCACATAAAGCCAGATTGCCCAAAACTCGCAAATAAAGGAAAATTCAAGGGCAAGAAGGATTTCAAAACAAAGAAGGCTTATGTCGCATGGGACGACAACGAAGTAAGTTCATCATCGGAATCAGATAGCGATGAAAGCGCAAATATTGCCTTAATGGCCTCTCACCATTCCGATGACGAAAATGAGGTTAGTAGTAATTTTTCTGTCTATGATAATGATGCACAAGAAGTTATAGATGAACTTCTAAAAGAGTGCAAGACTTTGTATAAAGACATCTCATCACAAAAGAAAAGAATTTTAATTTTAGAAAAACAAAATTCTGGTCTCTTAAAAAATATTGAAAATGAAAAACAAAAAGTGATGGATGAAAAACAAAGTCTTGTATGTAAGAATTGTGAGTCTTTGTCTTTTCAAATTGTTCAACTTAAAAGAGTTTTAGAAAGATGCGAAAAAGGTCAAATTGGCTTGGAAGAGATTCTTAAACATCAAAGGTATCCTAATGATAAAAGTGGATTGGGATATTCTAAATTTTCAAAACCAAGCACCAATAAGACCATTTTCGTAAGAGCAAGTGAACAAATTGTGAAGGAAGAGACAAGCACTTCTAAAACTCAGCATCAAAATCATAACAAGAAAAGAATTAATAAGAAAAAGAATTATATTCCTAGATATAGAAGTCATTTTCAACCTACATGTTTTTATTGTGGTATTAAAGGGCACACACCTAATGCCTGCTATGTACGTAATATTGGTATTGCAAAGGGGCATTATGTGTGGGTGGAAAAGGGTACTAACTATCAAGGACCCAAATCAATTTGGGTACCTAACACTACCTAATTTTGTTTTGTAGGTATGCTTGAAGACAACCACAAATCAATGGTATCTTGATAGTGGCTGCTCGAAGCATATGACGGGAGATATAAACAAATTTTCAAGTCTATCATTAAAGTCCAAAGGATGCGTCACTTACGGTGATGATAATAAAGGAAAAATTCTTGGAGTTGGAACCATTGGTGCACCTCCATGTACAATCATCGAAGACGTTCTTTTTGTTGAAGGCCTTAAGCATAACCTGCTTAGCATCAGTCAATTGTGTGACAAAGGGTTCAAAATCAACTTCACAAAGGAGGAATGCTTGATCGAACACGAAGTCACTCATGAGATTCTGCTAAAAGGTAAAAGATATAATAATATTTTTATGATTTCTTTTGATGACTCTTCCTTGAAGGTAAAGTGTCTTATGGCGAACAACAACGAGGCATGGCTTTGGCATAAAAGATTTGCTCACATTCACATGGAGCATTTAAACAAATTAATCAAGCATGATCTGGTTGTTGGGCTTCCGAAGATAAAATTCATCAAGGATAAATTATGCGATGCATGTCAAAAGGGAAAACAGACCAAGACAACTTTCAAATCCAAGCAAGTGGTTTCTACATCAAGACCACTTCAATTGTTGCACATGGATCTTTTTGGTCCATCAAGAACGAAGAGCTTTGGAGGTAGTATTTATGCTTTAGTTATTGTTGATGATTTTTCTCGATATACCTGGACAATGTTTTTAGTGCAGAAAAATGATGCGTTTAAAGCATTCAAAAAGTATGCAAAACGAATTCAAAACGAGAAGTCACTCACTATAGCCTCCATAAGAAGCGACCACGGTGGAGAATTTCAAAATTCAGACTTTGAAGAATTTTGCGAAGAACATGGAATTTCTCATAATTTTTCGGCACCAAGAACTCCTCAACAAAACGGCGTCGTAGAACGGAAGAATCGTTCACTAGTTGAACTTGCTAGAACAATGCTCAGCGACACAAATCTTCCAAAATATTTTTGGGCAGAAGCAGTAAGCACGACATGCTTTGTAAGCAACCGCGTGAATATTCGACCGCTACTCAAAAAGACTCCGTATGAGTTGTTCAAGGGAAGGAAACCGAATATATCATTCTTCCACATATTTGGCTGCAAATGCTTCGTTCTCAACAACAATAAGGACAATCTCGATAAGTTTGATGAGAAGTCCGACGAAGGTATCTTTCTTGGTTACTCTCTTTATAGTAAAGCTTTTAGAATTTTTAATAAAAGAACTCTTACCATTGAAGAGTCCATTCATGTTTCGTTTGATGAGACTAACCCCTCGAAAGAGGATAATATTGTTTTGGATGATGATGATGATTTTGTAGATACTCCACAAAATGAAGAAATTGTTTCAACGATCAAACAATATTACGTGAAGATGTTACTCAAGAAAATCAAGATCTTCCGAAAGAATGGAGAACACACAGAGATCACCCAATTGATAAAGTTATTGGTGATATTAGTCAAGGCGTTGCAACTCGACTTAATTTAAAGGATGCTTGTCTCAACATGGCGTTTGTATCTCAAATTGAACCATCAAAGATCGATGAAGCTTTAGGCGACGACCAATGGATTATAGCAATGCAAGAAGAACTTAATCAATTTGAAAGAAATCAAGTTTGGACCCTTGTACCAAGACCGGACAATAAGCATATTATAGGAACCAGATGGGTGTTCAAGAACAAACTTGACGAGAATGGGATTATAGTTCGTAACAAGGCAAGATTGGTTGCACAAGGCTACAACTAGGAGGAAGGAATTGATTTTGATGAAACATTCGCTCCGGTAGCAAGGTTAGAAGCAATTAGATTACTACTTGCTTACGCGTGTTCTATGAATTTTCAGTTATTCCAGAGGGATGTCAAAAGCGCTTTCCTGAATGGGTACATTAATGAGGAAGTCTACGTCAAACAACCTCCGGGTTTTGAAGACTTCAAAAATCCCTCACATGTTTTCAAACTGAAGAAGGCTCTCTACGGTTTAAAACAAGCACCACGAGCATGGTATGATCGCCTTAGCAACTTCTTATGTGAGAAAGGATTTACAAAAGGAAAGGTTGACAAGACGCTGTTTATTAAGAAAATCAAGGGTAACACCTTGTTAGTACAAGTCTACGTCGACGACATCATTTTTGGATCAACAAACAAAGAACTCTGCGAAGAATTCTCACTCATGATGCGAGAAGAATTCGAGATGTCCATGATGGGAAAGTTAAATTATTTTCTTGGACTACAAATCAAGCAAACCAAGGATGGAATCTTTCTCAACCAATCCAAGTACTGTAAGGAATTAATAAAGAAATTCGATATGGATAGTTGCAAGATGATGTCTACTCCTATGGGATCCGGAACGTATGTTGATCAAGATGAATCTGGTACTCCAATTGATATTACTAAATATCGAGGTATGATTGGTTCATTACTATATTTGACGGCAAGCCGTCCTGACATTATGTTTAGTGTTTGTTTGTGTGCGCGCTTCCAAGCAAATCCGAAGGAATCGCATCTCACTGCTGTGAAGAGAATTATCAAGTATCTCAAAGGAACGACCAACGTCGGATTATGGTATCCTAAAGGTAGTACTTGTTCTTTAGTTGGTTATTCTGACGCTGACTATGCAGGATGCAAAACCGATAGAAAAAGTACAAGTGGTACATGTCATATTCTCGGAAATGCTCTAGTATCATGGGCCTGCAAGAAGCAAGCTTGTGTAGCACTCAGCACCGCCGAAGCAGAATACATCGCCGCAGGAAGTTGCTGTGCACAGATTTTATGGCTGAAACAACAACTTCTGGATTATGGTGTTGACCTCGGATGCATTCCTCTACGATGTGACAATACTAGTGCCATAAATATCACAAAGAATCCGGTTATGCATTCCAGAACAAAGCACATCGATATCCGGCATCATTTCCTTCGAGATCACGTATTAAACAGAGATGTTGATGTTACTTTCGTCGACACACACAACCAACTCGCCGACATCTTCACCAAGCCTTTGACAAAAGAACCATTCTACAAAATTCGGAGAGAACTTGGGATTCTTGATGAAGGTGACATCTGACTTTGTCTCTATTATGTGTATTCATTATTTGTGATTTGTTTTCATGTGTATGCATTCTGTTTTTTATGTATTTTTCAAAAATTCGAGCATGTTAATCGATTAACCATATGGGTTAACCGATTAACACTGTTGAATTTTCAATTCTGATTAAATTTTTTAATGTGTTAACCGATTAACCTATATGGTTAACCGATTAACACTGTTAATTTTTCAAAAAATCAGAAACGAAAATTAATTAAATTTTTGAAAATTTTATATTTTTCTTTATATATTTTGTGTGGTCCATATTCTCTTAAATATCCAAATCCATATCCAAAATCCATATTCCCTCTTAAAATCCTAACTTCTCTCTCCCACTCTCAAAAGTTGGAAAACCTCCCCACAACTTCTCAAACCCTAACTTCCTCAGAACCCACAACCCCAGTTCTCTCAAACTTCCATCCATGGCTTCAGCATCAAACCGCGGCAAGGGAAAACTTCCAGAACATCATTCTGCATCAGAATCAGATGACGACAGTATTCCAATGGAAACCACCAAAAAGAGACGGATGGATTTCAAAGTGCGTGTTCGTCAACTTATGTCGGTAAAGTATGTGAATCTTCGAGCTTTTCCTGCAATATCTTTTGATTTTCCTACTCTGCTGGAATATCAGCGTATCGACAAGTTCGTCACCGACTCTGGTATTATCTATCTTGATCTGGTTAAAGCTTTTATGAATAAAATGTCTGTATATCTGGACATGGATGAGAACCACATGATCCGGTCCACCATTAGAGATCATGAGTTTGTTGAGAATTTATCCACCCTTGCTAGACACCTTAAGATTCCATCAAAAGGATGCTTCCTGAGGAAAGGTGTAAACCATGTAGATGGACCCTGGGAAAACTATGATAAAATGGAGTATTACTATCAGATTTGCAGGTTCCCAAAAGAAACCGTTATTGCAAACTCTCGCACCGCTCGTATGCTGTGCTATGCCAAGAATCTGACAGTATCTGATCGAATGCTTCACTACATTATCTGTTATGTCCTCATTCCAAAGGACTCAAATCACTCTCAGATCAACGACTTAGAAATGCAGCTGATCTTTGCTATTAAGAATCGCATCAGAGTCAATTGGATTTTGACTATTATGTATCATCTGCAGCAACAACTTCATTGCATTACCCGGCTGCCGTATGCTCGCTTGGTTTCTAGAATTCTGGAATTAACTGAACTTGACCTCAACAGAGAACCATCCTCCAAGATGAAACCTACAACTAATGAGATCAATGAGATTAATATTGTGAAGAATACTGGAATCATCAAGGCGGCTGACGGTACCTACAGATATACTGATGACGGTCATGTGCATCACGCTTATCCAATGCCTGAAGGGGGTCTTACCAGTGAGTTTCTCTACACAACCATGATGAACCAGCATCGAGAATCCATGAATATGCATAGAGAGACCTCCCGAGCAATTGCCTCCCTCAGAAACCTCATTCTCAACCCTCCACATTCCAACACCCGAGTTGTGGACGACGAGATTGAAGAAGAGGTTGATAGTGATGAAGAAGAAGAGGAGGAGGATATGGCGGATGAGGATTTTTAGAGAATATGCTGCTGCTGTTGTTTTTATTGCTTTGCTTTCTAGTCTTAAGTTTTTATGCTTTCATTTGAACTATGTTTTATTGTAACAAGTACAATTTCTATTTGCTGCATTTTATATGTACTACTGTTTGTGCTTTGTGTTTACTTGGCTTTGCATGTGCTTATTACTATATATGCTGCTATCTTGTGATTTCTTTGAAAGCTTTTCCTTTTTGCTGATGTCAAAGGGGGAGAAGAGCTTGGTTCTGTTAATGTCTCTCTGTGTGCAGATTTTTTTCCTCTGTTAAGATAGAGGGAGTTGCTAGACATAGGGGGAGAACCAGATCAAGAACCAAGAGATATCGCACAACATTTTTGATTGCCATCATCAAAAAGGGGGAGAATGTAGAAGCATGCTTCAGTCTCAAGTTTTGATGATGTCAATACTACTCAAGGTCATCTCTTGATTGCAAAAAGACAAGCTGTTCAAAGTTATCAAGATCAAGTCAACCTATCTTTCAAGTCAAGCTACATATGGAACTATGATTCTTCCAGACTTGACTGCATTACTGGTATATCAAATCCACCCTTATAATTTGATATACAAGTGTTCAAAAACATCAATCATTTTTGCATAATACATAAGCATGTTTTTTGAAACCTTAAAAATGGTATAACATTTATTTTAAAAAGCATTTTTCTGAAAATTAGCAGTGTTAACCGATTAACCATATAGGTTAACCGGTTAACCAATTTGAATTTTGAATTTTCTGGGCTAACGTACCAGTGTTAACCGATTAACCATATGGGTTAACCGATTAACACTGAACGTGCAGTGAAAAATTGCTTTGTTTCAAGTTCAAAAATTATTTAAAAATTTATACCATTTCATATTTTTTTTGATGACTACTCATTGTACCTTTTTGAAAGGGTATTTTACTCATATAAATTCTGAGTTTTTCAATTTTGAAAAATATAGAACATAACACAAAAACTTTTCAATCTCCAAACACTTTCTAAATTCATTTTCAAAGTGTCTTAGAATCAAATTCACCATTTTCAAAAACTTTCATTAAGTGTTCATATGTGCATAAATTTCATATTCATCCTTGAACACTTGTATTGAAAATTGTAAGAGTGAATTCTGATCATTTGGAGAAGATCAACGTTGATATCATTACTCTCAAATCAAAATCTTTACAAACTTGTGTATTTTGACTTGTGATCCAGGATTGTTGGACACAAGGGTGAGTGTTTACAAGAGGATTGTTCTTGTACACTTGTTAGTTTTATTGTTTGATAGTAGGCCTCACCGGTTGATGGTGTGATAGGTTGTACTTTATTAAACAATAGTGAAAATTCTCTTTCATGTTGAAAGGGGAGTGGAGTACTCTCGGATTGTGAGGGGAACCACTATAAATCCTGGTGCCCATTGTTCTTTTATCTTTCTTCTTCTGCTTTCATAACCAAAAACACAAACCAGTGATATTTCAAAATACCATAAAAACCGAAAAAATTTCAAAAGTCCTAATTCACCCCCCCCCCCCCCTCTTAGGCATACTCTGTTCTTACATTTTCTACCCCACAAATTTTACAGCAAAATAACACAGATATCAGAGTAAAATATTTAACTCCATAAAAATCACCTCAAAGGATGTACATTTCTCAATAACTCAAAATACGTCAATGCTCCGTAAACAACGGATTTTCTCAAAAGACATCAAATTGTCCAAAACGGCGGAACTCAAAAGGCATAAATCAAGGTTTTCCTCATACGGGAAGATAAGCAAAATAACTCAACTATATGTAGTTTAACTCAAAAGAACCCAACCCGATGTTACATATCAGAGCAAGACCCTCTAAGTTAACCATAAAGGCTAACAACTCTAAACTTCAAAAATACTCCTCAACGGCGTCCAAGGCTAAACTTGGTCATCTGCACGTTACCCACGTGGAGGTAACATTCAAACTGGCAGGGTGAGTAACACGATTCATAATAATCAATGTATAAAAATCAACATATAAATGACATCATAATCGTATTCAACACATTCATATTCCTCAATATGCCTCGAAGGCACAACGTCATAATTCATACAAAAAGACTCATAGATGCAAGATGCAATAAAAGTCAATGCATGTGGTACCAATCATCACAGCACGAGGGACACTAGGCCATCAACCCTCCATAGATCCCCATCAATAAGATTGATTCTACCTGACAACTGGAGCACATCAAAATACTTCACATCTGCACAATGGGATTGAAGCCAAATAAATCGAGGTCCTGAACCGAAGTCCAGATGCACATGAATGCATGATGCACACGTCAATAATAATCCTCATAATAACAACATATGATGCATCATCATTCATCATATTCATCATCATCAAACATCATAGCTCATCATCATAATCATCCTCATACGTCATGTCATCGTAACTCATCATAATAATCATCTTCATACATCATGTCATCATAACTCATCATAGTAATCATCACCATACATCATGTCATCATAATTCATCATATTAATCATCATCATACATCATGTCATCATAATTCATCATAATAATCATCATCATACATCATAGAAATCATCATGCACAAATCACATAGTACTCACAGTCATACTCATATTAATTCATCATATTATCACATATTATCACATATTATCACATATTACCACATATTAATTCATGATTATACTCGCGGTAATCCTCATACTATCACCTATTAATCACATAAACTTCACATCCCCACTCATGCTAATTCATCACAGAATCACATAATCAAACATCAAGGCATCACTGCACACGATCAACATTCGCGAAACTCTGCTACGTTCGTTGGCATGTTCGCTAGGCGAATCTGGGGCGAGTTTCTTCGCTAGGCAAAGCATTCTGGCGAGTTTGGGAACAACAATGTTTGCTAGGCGAAGCTTTCTTCACTATGCGAATTGTGCGATGACAGCAAAATCTGCTACGCACCAGAACTGATTTCCACCCAAATGCTCATATGATTCACTTACCCACGTGGAGGTAACATTCAAACAGGCAGAGTGAGTAACACGATTCATAATAATCAATGTATAAAAATCAACATATAAATGACATCATAATCGTATTCAACACATTCATATTCCTCAATATGCCTCGAAGGCCACAACATCATAATTCATACAAAAAGACTCATAGATGCAAGATGCAACAAAACTCAATGCATGTGGTACCAATCATCACAGCGTGATGGACACTAAGCCATCAACCCTCCGTAGATCCCCATCAATAGGATTGATTCTACTTGAGAACCGGAGCACATCAAAATACTTCACGTCTGTATAATGGGATTGAAGCCAAAGAAATCGAGGTCCTAAACCGAAGTCCAGATGCACGTGAATGTATGATGCACACGTCAATAATAATCCTCATAATAACAACATATGGTGCATCATCATTCATCATATTCATCATCATCAAACGTCATAGCTCATCATCATAATCATCCTCATACGTCATGTCATCGTAACTCATCATAATAATCATCTTCATACATCATGTCATCATAACTCATCATAGTAATCATCACCATACATCATGTCATCACAATTCATCATATTAATCATCATCATACATCATGTCATCATAATTCATCATAATAATCATCATCATACATCATAGAAATCATCATGCATAAATCACATAGTACTCACAGTCATACTCATATTAATTCATCATATTATCACATATTATCACATATTACCACATATTAATTCATAATTATACTCGCGTTAATCCTCATACTATCGCGTATGAATCACATAAACTTCACATCCCCACTCATACTAATGCATCACAAAATCGTATAATCAAACATCAAGGCATCGCTGCACACGATCAATATTCGCGAAACTCTTCTATGTTCGTTGCCATGTTCGCTAGGCGAGTCTGGGGCGAGTTTCTTCGCTAGGCGAGTCTGTGAACAACATTGTTCGCTAGGCGAAGCTTTATTCGCTAGGCGAACTGTGCGATGACAGCAAAATCTGCTACACACCAGAACTGATTTCCACTCAAATGCTCATACGATTCACTTACCCAATGCCCCCAAAACATCCCTAAATCATCCCTAAGATCCTACGGCGATAAAGGCACAAAACCTACAGTTCATTAGGTCAATCCCGTAACATATTCATGTCTTAAATCACAAATTTTCCTTCAATTACACCCTAAGGCATTAGAGTTACTCACTATTCAATATTTCTATCCTTCAGGGTCAGACATATAATAATTCAAGGTTTTGGCCACAAAGGCCTAAGGTTTCCTTTTCCCTCATTGAACCACGGTTAGATTCACTAAACAGGTTTAGGCCATAAAGGTCAAAGATCACTATTTCTCATATTTATGCTCTAACAGTCAGGAATACTTACCACTACACCAAACCTTCAAGGTCCTCAATGTCAATTTCCCTATTTTCCCACAATTAAACCCAAAATCCCTTAAACCTTAAATCATCCATAATTACATTGAAAGGCATACATGGAAAATCATGAAAAGCTATACTTCTCATACCTTAATCGTCGATCCAAAGTCTTCACGATTATCTCTGGGAATCTTTGCCTCCAATCTTTCCTCAGAGCTCTGGCCACAAATTTTTCATGGTTAACACAAAAATGAATCCTAATTCCCTTCAGAATTATATTTTGTCAAACCCAGTCTTGGGCCTTAAATTGGGCTTTTCCCATAATACCCTTACTAACTCCTCTTAATGTCCAAATTACCCTTATTTCCCTTATATTCATTTCAATCAATAATAATACTAATATTCTCATATAGTATACTATTAATTAAATGAATAATCCACAATTGCATAATTCCCAATAATTCACAAAACCACCGAAAACCACCAAAATACGAATGTTCTCAATTAAATAAATAAATTAAAATATTTCAATTAAATTTGGGGTGTTACAACTCTCCCCCATTTAAAAGAATTTTCATCCTAAAAAATTACCTTATGAAAACAGAGTCGGATATGAATCCCTCAACTGATCTCCATGCTATCAAATCTAACTTCCTCCAGCTGGTCCTCCCAAAACTACCTTTACCAAGGCAATCTCTTTACCTCGAAGTTGCTTCTCGTTCATCAATCCGAATTAGCAACGCTTCAACAATCAGGTTATCTCTCACTTGTACACCATCCATCAGAATCAATGTACTTTCTCAACTTAGGCACATGAAACACATCACGCAAATTCACAAGCGATAGCGGTAAAACAGTCTAACATGCTACTTCTCCCACGCTTCCGCTGCGCCACTCTGATACGGACCAACAAATAGGGTGTGCTTTCGAGACTTTAAAGCTCGGCCAACACCAGTTACCGGAGTAACTCTAAAAAACATGTGATCTCCCTCTTGGAATCCAAGTGTTTTCCTCCTCTTATCATGGTAACTCTTCTGACGACCCTGCGAAACATTCATCTTTTCTTGGATCCTCTTAATCTTCTTAGTCGTCTCTTGCACAATTTCAGGTCCGATCACAACACTCTCGCCTGACTCATACCAACACAAAGGAGTCTTACACCTTCTACCATACAAAGCCTCATACGGTGCCATTCCAATACTAGAATGGTAACTATTATCGTAGGTAAACTCATTCAACGACAAATAACTATCCCCCAATCCACTTTGATCTAACACACAAGCTCGCAACAAATCCTCTAAAGATTGGATAGTTCTCTCTGTCTGTCCATCCATCCGCGGATGATAGGTAGAGTTCAACTTCAACATGGTACCCAAAGCGTCTGCAAACTCTCCCAAAATCTCAATGTAAATATCAGATTTCCATCTGACATAATATTCGACGATATCTCATACAACTTTACAACTTCTCCAATATACATCTCAGCTAGCTTCAACATAGAATGATTAATCCTTATTGGTATAAATGAGATGATTCAGTCAATCTATCCAAAATCACCCAAATTGAATCATAGCCCTCTCGCAGTCTTCGGTAAACCCGACACAAAAACCATGGAAATACTATCCCATTTTCACTATGGAATATTCAACGGTTGCATCAGACCCAACGGTCTCTGATGTTCAATCTTCGACTTCCGACAAGTCTAACCAACATATACAAACTCAACCACTTCTTTCTTTATCATGGTCACCAAAACAATTTCCTCAAATTCGGGTACCTCTTCATAGCACCGAGATGGATACCTAGTCTACTTCAATGTCCTTCTTCAAGAATACTTTTATTCCACTTAACAATATCTGGAACACAAACTCTATCACGACATCTCATGATACCATTTCCATTAATCCGAAAATCAGCTCTTCGACTTTAATTCACCAAACTCAACCAATCTACCAACTCAAACCAGATTTCTGACCTTCTCGAATCTCATCAAGAATACCACTAGTACGCCTCAACATCCAAAGCTTAACTCCATAAGAATCCTCTTTGCAAACAAAATTCATATCACGAGATTACTCAATCAACTCTCACTCTTTTACCATCATCATCAGTATATGCAAAGATTTCCAAATCAATGCATCAACTACCATGTTTTCTTTATTCGAATGATCATTCAACCCAAAACCATAATCCTTCAGAAGTCTCAATCATCTCCTCTTTCTCACAGTTAACTCATTCTAAACAAAGAAGTACTTCGAACTCTCACGATTACTACACATCTCAATTCTCGAACCATCAAATAAAACTTCCAAAGCTTCGACACACCCATAACAACAACCAACTCTAAAATCATGCGTCAGATGATTCCTCTTATGCCCTTTAAGTTTCCTTAAAGCATAAGCTAAACTTACTGATGTTGCATTAACAAACCTCCCAATCCCATCAACAAAGCATCACAATATACGACAGTGGTTCTGACGGATTCGGCAAAATCAAACCTGAGCTGTTGTTAGTCTTCTCAAAAGCTCTTGTAACTTTTCTTCATACTTTGCATCCCAAAACAAAAGCTCGAACCTTCCTAGTCCACTGCGTCAATGGCAAAGATAACTTGGAAAAATACTTCAATGAATTCCAATAACAATTTGCCAACCCAAGAAAACTTCTAATCTCAAATACAGGTTTTTGGAGCTTCCCATTGCTACACAACTTCTACCTTCATCATATCAACCACAAACTTGCCCAAATAGTATGGAAAATCCTGTTCATACTCTACAAGCTCACATGGTGCATTAGTCACACCAAATGGCATCACGACATACTCATAATGTCCATACCTTGTTTTAAAAGCAGTCTCCTGAATATCTTCAGCCTTCACACGAATCTGATGATACCTAGTTCCCAAATCTATCTTAATGGACACGCTTGCAACAACCAATTGATCCATCAAATCATCAATCCTTGGAAGTGAACACTTATTCTCGATAGTCACCTTGTTCACTTATCTATAATCCACCCAAAGCCTCACAGAACCTTTTCAAGCAAATCTTCAAGTTGCCTCTTCAACTCTTTCAATCCCAATGCAGGCATACGATATGGAGCCATCAATATCGGACTAGTCTCAGGAACTAAGTCGATCGCATACTCCACTTCATGATCAGGCGGTAAACCACTTATCTCATCAGGAAAAACCTCCAGACAGTAACAATTAATTGGCAAACCACCAACTTCCTCACTTTCATTAACACTCAAAGTTTCCATCAAAATAAACATCTCAGCATCATCCTGCACCGACTTATCAAAACAATCTGTAAGAACTTAGCTGAACTTAAAGCAATTCACGCCATCTAAGCTTGCAAGACACGTCTATCCCATCCAACATGACTTCGTCCACAATCAACAAGAGATTAAGGGTGATCAGTCCCTCAAGTTGTCAATAGATAGCCGAAAATCATGATTAGGTATAAATCATCTTTACCAATATAAGAGCGTTCATCGACACACTAAGCCACCACTCCACACTTGCAGCATCCTGGAGAAGCACAAGCTTCTCCCCTACTTGATTCATTCCCCCTTCTGCAGACAAAGGCTAGAAAAAAAAGTGTACCGATAGTGTTTTCACACACGTGTTGCATACAAGGGAACAAACAACATTAGACAACTTGCTCGGACGGACTGACCTGCTTTGATACCACTAATGTAACACCCTTTTCTACCCCACAAATATTACGGCAAAATAACACAGATATCAGAGTAAAATATTTAACTCCATAAAAATCACCTCAAAGGGCGTACATATCTCAATAACTCAAAATATGTCAATGCTCCGTAAACAACGAGTTTTCTCGAAATACATCAAATTGCCAAAAACAGCAGAACTCAAAAGGCATAAATCAAGGTTTTCCTCATACGGGAAGATAAGCAAAATAACTCAACAATATATAGTTTAACTCAAAAGAACTCAACCTGATGTTACATATCAGAGCAAGACCTTCTAAGTTAACCAAAAGGGCTAACAACTCTAAACTTCAAAAATACTCCTCAACGGCGTCCACGGCTAAACTTAGTCATCTGCACGTCACCCACGCGGAGGTAACATTCATACAGGCAAGGCGAGTAACACGATTCATAATAATCAATGTATAAATATAAACATATCAATGGCATCATAATCGTATTCAACACATTCATATTCCTTAATATGCCTCGAAGGCCACAACGTCATAATTCATACAAAAAGACTCATAGATGCAAGATGCAACAAAACTCAATGCATGTGGTACCAATCATCACAGCGCGATAGAAATTGGGCCATCAACCCTCCATAGATCCCCATCAATAGGATCAATTCTACTTGAGAACTGAAGCACATCAAAATACTTCACATCCGCACAATGGGATTGAAACCAAAGAAATCGAGGTCCTAAACCGAAGTCCGGATGCACATGAATGCATGATGCACACGTCAATAATAATCCTTATAATAACAACATATGGTGCATCATCATTCATCATATTCATCATCATCAAATATAATAGCTCATCATCATAATCATCCTCATACATCATGTCATCATAACTCATCACAATAATCATCTTCATACATCATATCATCATAACTTATCATAGTAATCATCACCATACATCATGTAATCATAATTCATCATATTAATCATCACCATACATCATGTCATCATAATTCATCATAATAATCATCATCATACATCATAGAATTCATCATGCACAAATCACATAGCACTCACAGTCATACTCATATTAATTCATCATATTATCACATATTATCACATATTATCACATATTACCACATATTAATTCATAATTATACTCGCGGTAATCCTCATACTATCGCCTATTAATCACATAAGCTTCACATCCCCACTCATGCTAATTCATCACAGAATCACAGAATCAAACATCAAGGCATTGTTGCATACGATTAACATTCGAGAAACTCTGCTACGTTCACTGGCATGTTCGCTAGGCGAGTCTGGGGCGAGTTTCTTCACTAGGTGAGTCTGGGAACAACATTGTTCGCTAGGCGAGTCTGGGAACAACATTGTTCGATAGGTGAACTGTGCGATGACAGCAAAATCTGCTACACACCAGAACTGATTTCCATCCAAATGCTCATACGATTCACTTACCCAATGCCCCCAAAACATCCCTAAATCATCCCTAAGATCCTACAGCGATAAAGGCACAAAAGCTACGGTTCATTAGGCCAATTCCGTAACATATTCATGTCTTAAATCACAATTTTTCCTTCAATTACACCCTAAGGCATTAGAGTTACTCACTATTCAATATTTCTATCCTTCAGGGTCAGACATATAACAATTCAAGGTTTTAGCCACGAAGGCCTAAGGTTTCCTTTTCCCTCATTGAACCACAGTTAGATTCACTAAACAGGTTTAGGCCATAAAGGCCAAAGATCACTATTTCTCACATCTATGCTCTAACAGTTAGGCATACTTACCACTACACCAAACCTTCAAGGTCCTCAATGTTAATTTCCCTATTTCCCCACAATCAAACCCAAATTCCCTTAAACCTTAAATCATCCATAATTACATTGAAAGACATACATGGAAAATCATGAAAAGCTATACTCCTCATACCTTAATCGTTGATCCAAAGTCTTCACGATTATCTCCGGGAATCTTTGCCTCCAATCTTTCCTTAGAGCTCTGGCCACAAACTTTTCACGGTTAACACAAAAATGAATCCTAATTCCCTTCAGAATTCTATTTTGTCAAACCCAGTCTTGGGCCTCAAATTGGGCTTTTCCCATAATACCCTTACTAACTCCTCTTAATGTCCAAATTACCCTTATCTCCCTTATATTAATTTCAATCAATAATACTATTAATTAAATGAATAATCCACAATTGCATAATTCCCAATAATTCATAAAACCACTGAAAACCACCAAAATACGAATATTCTCAATTAAATAAATTAATTAAAATATTCCAATTAAATTTGGGGTGTTACAGGTGTCGCTGTTAACGTAACACGAATTTTGGTGGTTTCCCCGTGAGACCACTACTAGGTTTTGTGACTGGGGACATACCCAGATGCATTAGGGAGAATTGTCGGGCACCTCCCCCGTTGTCTAGCTACGCTATTTGAGTAGGGCTTAGGTCGAGGATTCTGTCTTTGGCCCTTTGTGCGCCCTTTCACTTGACTAGGAGTGGAAGGGTGAATTTGATTTTGCCATCGAATTCACTTATTTCCTCTGCTTTTCAGGTAAAAGAGATGTCGCGCAGGGAATAAGAAGAAGAGCATCTTAGGAATTTGTCTGAGGACAGCTCCTCGGAGGATACAGAGATATATGATAGCTCCTTGTGTCTTGAGGTTGTGGGGACGTCTATTGCGTTGTCGCTGGCAGATGAGTGGACAGTAGCCGAACCCATGAAGCACGTATCTATCTTCGCTTCTTATACTGGGGACGCCTTCACCACTGTGGGACCAGAGGGAGAACGAAAGGTCCACTTTCCTTCAGAAGAAGACCGAATTTGCTCGGTGTACGGGGAACGGTTCCCGATGTACGAGTATGTCTCTAAAGAGATAGGGCTGAGATTGCCCTTTACGAATTTTCAGCGCGCCATTTTCATGCATCTTGACCTGGCGCCTTCCCAACTGCACCCAAATACTATCGCCTTCATGCGGGCATACGAGTTGGTGTGCAAGCATCTGCAGATCAGGGCCACCCTTCCTCTTTTCTTTACCATTTTCCATCTCCAACGGCAGGAGTCGGGGAAAAGGTTTGGATGGGTTTCTCTGAAGCAAGGGAGGAAGTTGTTTAAACCCTTCTCCGAATCTATCTGGACATTTAAGGAGAGATTCTATGTGATTGAACTGGTGTCGGAGATGGCCACCAATTCGACTTTTGTATGGGAGGTCTCCACTGATGAGAACGGAAAGGATCTGATAGATGAGGAGGGCAAGATAGTCGCCCAGAGGCTATTTACCTTTCCCTTTTGCTGGAGCGGGACTCACTTTACCCACTCAACCGATAAGTACATAGTTACCCCTCATCAGCTAGTGAAGGACGATCAAGATAGCTACACCAAGCTGGTGGCTTATGTGGATAATTTCCTTCTTGCCTAATGCGTGACTCGCGCCGGACAACTTTTGTACAAGGAGGATGGTGGGCTGCAGGTGGAAGCCCGATATATGAACACTAAAGAGCTCCTCGAGTGCAGCACTCGCGAGGAGGCTCTTGAGCTCCTGGGTAGTTCTCGCTTTTTCCTTATTCTGGTCAAAATGTTTTCTTTCTCCGTGATTATGTGTTTGATATTTTTGCAGGTAAGATGCCTTCAGCGCAAGAACGAATGATGAAGCATGCCCAGGGAAAGATGAAGAGTGGCGCTGCCCTGGGTAAGAGTCGTCTTGGTCAGGGGACGGTCCCCTCTCCATCAGGATCGAGGACGTCATCCTCAACTTCCTCGTCCATCTAGACATCGCCTTTTCCCGTGAGCTCGAGGCCCAAGCGTCCCCATCCAAACGAGGTCGTGGACCTCAGTCGGGAGTCCACCGAGAGCAAGTATGAGCTACCCTCTTGCTTTCACAACAAGAAATTCTTCGAGGGGTCCTCTCTATCCATTCCTCGAGCAGAGTCTCTAAAGCTCAAGGAAATGAACCGTCCTACTAAAGGGGTCATTCTTTCCCAGAATGCTTCTGCTTTAATGAGGGTCCTGGAGATGGTCGTGGTTATATCGAGGAGGGCTCTCCGCTGGAGTTAGAGCTGAAGAAATCCCAGGCTTCAATGACGAATCTGGAAGAAAAGGTCAAGAAACTCCAGGAGGAGAGGGAGAAAGAGCTTGAGGAGGCTGCCCATAAAGACCGCGAGGAGGTGGTTCAGGAGAGCAATGATGTAGTCGTAAAGCTAAAAGCTGCCGAGGATCTGGTAGAGAAACTACAGACTACGGCTGCTCCTGCTGAGGACAAGCCTGAAGAAACGAAGCAGCTGATGACTGGCTCGGAGTTGGTTTCCCGGTTTGTCCAGGCTGCTGATGACCTAGTGGCCATCGACGACGAGGCCTTCCAAAATGCGGTGGACCAGATAAAAGTGGTGAACCCGGGGGTCGAGCTGAATACTGAGGGCACATGGTTTCTCTACATGGTCAAGGACAGCCAAATAGTCTTCCTAGAATTACTCTGGTTCAACAATGGTGGGGACGACTAGGGGCAGGCGCCGCACGAGGAAATCCATCAAGAGGAGTAGTTTTACCCTTTGGCCTGCATGCCATTTATGTATTTATTGTTGTAATATTATTATGTGGGGCTTGGTTCCTTTTCCATTGTATCATGCACAGTCGCGACCTTTTGTGGTCGTGTTAAATTATATATATGCAAGTACATAGCATGCCCGTATGTTTTTATTTTTATATTTTGCTGAATATTTTCTAAGTGTCCTGTGTCGTCCAACACGGTCGTCAGAAGTACTTAGTTATGTGTTAAGTTGAATATTTTCTAAGTGTCTTGCGCCGTCCAACGCGGTTGTCAGAAGCACTTAGTTATATGTTCCGTTCCAGGTCTTCCCAATGAATGATGTTCGACAGTGCGGGGAACTGATCGAAAGGCCTGGGTTATTTTCGGGCAGGGCAAAGCTCAGGTCACGGTCGTGGTCTGAGTCCGTGGCGTGAACTTCCCATCGCGAGCTAGGGGTTCTTTCGTTCATGGTACTGTGGTGACGGCGGGCTCGGTTGAGGAATCGTCGTCGAGCATGGGTAGGTATCTTTGCCAGGCCCTTGCTTATATCCTTCTAGTGGTATATCGCTTGTACCTGGGCGTGCACCCTTAGTCGGTCATCGTGCTCGCTGTCTGGGCGAGACATGTTGATAGGGGGCCTTAGTTGTAAAATTGTTTCAGCGTTCCATGGTCGAGCTAATTCTTCCTCGGTTAGGTGTTCTAGGTAGTAGACCCCGTTCCCCGTTTTCGCTCTAACGCGGTAGGGTCCTTCCCAATTTGCGGCAAGCTTGCCCTCTCAAGAATCTTTGTGATTCGTTCTTAGGACGAGGTTATCTACTTGGAATTCTCGTCTGATGGCCTTGGCATTATGCCTAATTGTTATTTTCTTATTGAGTGAGGCTTCACGGAGGGATGCCTTTGTTCAAACCTCTTCTACGAGGTCGAGTTCTTCCCTCAGGGCCTCGTTGTTTGTTTCTTCATCCAAAGTTACTTCAATTCGTCTAGTCGGCACATGGGTTTCGACGGGTATTACCACCTCTATCCCATATGCTAGGCAAAAATGGGATTCCCCGATTGACGAATGAGGTGTAGTGCAATAGGCCCAGAGCATACTGTGCAACTCCTCGACCCACTGCCTCTTTGTTTCGTCTAGTCTTCGTTTGAGACCTCGTAAGATTACTCTGTTCGCTGCTTCGACTTTCCCGTTAGTCTGAGGGTGCTCGACGGATGTGAAGTGTTGTTTATTTCCTAGTTGAGCAACAAACTCCTGGAATTTTCTATCTGTGAACAGTGTCCCGTTGTCTATGACGATTGCTTGAGGAATGCCAAAACGAGCAAGGATGTTTCTCTTATAGAAATGAAGTTTGTTGTGGGATGTTATCTCGGCCAGGGCTTTAGCTTCTATCCACTTGGTGAAGTAGTCCACACCTACTATTAAGTATTTATTCTGGTTGGAGCCTACGACGAAGGGTCCCAGGATTTCCAGGCCCCACCATGCAAAGAGCCACGGGGAGGACACCGCATTGAGCTCGTTGGGTGGCGCCAGAAGCATGTCCCTGTGCCGTTGGCATTTGTCGCATTTCTTCACATGTTCTTTCGCGTTGTTTTGCATGCTCGGCCAATAGTAACATGCTCACAGAGCTTTCCTCGCGAGGGACTTCCCACCTAGGTGATGAGCGTTGATCCCTTCGTGGATTTCGTGTAGAACATGAGCGACAATCTCTTCTTCGACGCATTTGAGGAAAGGTAGGAGAATCCTCGTCTGTACATTTTGTTCTCGACCAGAACGTAGGAGCATGACCAACGCCTTACTATGTTGGCCTCCTTTGGATCAGATGGTAGCTCGTTTTTAGTGAGGTAAATGTATACTTGAGTCATCCAGTAATGGTCATCACCGATGACTTGCACGTCGAGTGTCGGGGATGCTCTCTCGATAGTGGGTCGTGGGAGTATCTCCTAGATGACAAATTTATTTTCCCCTTTCTTCTTCGTGCTAGCTAGTTTTGACAGGATGTCAGCTCGGACATTGTGTTTGCGGGGAATGTGTTTTACTTCCACGAAGGAGAACTTTTAAATCTTCTCCTTGAACAGGGTCAGGTATTCGGACAAGTTATTATTCTTAACCTGGTGCTCTCCCCGGACTTGGAGGGCCACTAGCTGGGAGTCGGTGCAAATGACAACTTCATATGCTCCTAAATCTTCAGCGAGGCGTAGACCGACCAAAAAGGCTTCGTATTCAACTTGGTTGTTAGAGGTTGGGAAGGATAACGTAAGTGAAACTTCGATGATGATTTCCTCCTCGTTCTCTAGGATGATACCTGCTTGGTCACCCGCCAAGCTGGAGGCCCCCTTCATAAATATGACCACCTTCGGGCACCCTCGTTAGGTTGGTTGTACAAAGTCATTTCTGCTACGAAGTCAACTAGTGCTTGAGCTTTTAGAGCCTTTCTGCTCTCGTACCAGATGTCAAACTCAAACAACTCTAACGACCATCTGAGCATCCTTTCGGCCATGTCTGGGCGGCCCAGTAGTTGCTTTATGGGCTGGTCCGTGCGTACAACAATGGTGTGGGCCAGAAAATAATGTCTTAGTCTTCTTGCAACATTGATGAGGGCGAGAGTCATCTTTTCTATCTGTTGATATCGTAATTCTGGCCCTTGCAGCGTATTGCTTGTGAAATAGATGGGCTTCTCCCCCTCATGGATTTCACGGATGAGGGTTGCGCTCATAGCCTCAGATGCAACGACAAGATAGAGAAAGAGGGTTTCCTCGGTTTCTGGTCGGGAGAGGACTGGAGGTGCAGATAGGGATTGCTTTAAGTGGATGAGAGCTTTGTCACATTCTTCTGTCCACTCGAATGTGGCTTCCTTGCAGAGGAGTTTGAAAAAGGGGAGGGCGTGCTGGGCAGATTTGGCTATGAAGCGAGAAAGTGATGCGAGCATCCCATTAAGGGACTGGATAGACTTTTTGGAGTTCAGCGTGGGGAACTCGGAGAAGGCCCTACATTTGTCAGAGTTAGCTTCAATTCCTTATACGGTTAGATAGAAACCGAGGAACTTGCCCGCTCGTACTCCGAACGTGCACTTCTCTAGGTTAAAGCGCATCCTATACTTCCTGGCCTACTTGAAAACCTTCCTCAAGTGAGTTGTGTGATCGAATTTGTCGTGGGACTTCGTGATCATACCATCCATATAGACTTCGAGCATGTTCCCTATTTCTCCTCGAAAAACCTCGTTCGTTATTCTTTGGTAGGTAGCGCCGGCATTCTTCAGGCCGAAGGGCATTACGTTGTAGTAATAGTTGCCCGATTCGGTCATGAAGGTCGTGTACCTCTTGTCACTTTTTACCATGGATATTTGGTTGTAGCCTGAGTAGGCTTCCATGAAAGATATCAATTTAAAACCGACAGAATTATCAACTAGTTTATCTATGTTGGGGAGGGGGTATGCGTCTTTAGGATATGTCCTATTAAGATCGGTATAATCAACACACATGCGCCATTTTCCATTGTTCTTTTTAACGAGTACAACATTTGACAGCCAAGTGGAATACTTGGCCTCTGATATAAAATTTTCCTCTAAGAGGTCTTTTACAGCTTGCTCGACAACCACCATTTTCTATGGGGACTGTCGTCGTCTATGTTGGGCAACAGCTCTGACAGCGGGGTCGATGGTGAAGTGGTGACAGGCCACCTCAGGGTCTAGTCCGGGAATTTCCATGACGCTCCATGCAAATAGGTCTGCATTCTCCTGGAGACATGCTCTCAGTTGTTTCCTCACTGGCTCAGGGAGACTAGCTCCAATCTTCACTCCTCGCTGGGGGTCATCGTCGAGCAAAACAAGCTCGAATTCTCTATATGGGATGGGGCGCGTTGGATGGGCGGCTTCGCTGCTACCAGAAGGGGGTGTTTGAAGGTGACTGGACCTCCTTTCCCTTTGCCTTTTTCTGGTCACCTTCAGAGAAGCGGCTACCGAGGTCGACGAAATTGACGCGAGGGAGTGGGTTTGCTTCGTTGGCGCTGCTGGGAAGAGTTGACTGGGCAGTAGTCTTCGATCCAGTGGCGATAGTGTTTAGTCCTTTTGACGCTGCTTCAAAACATCTCCTCGCGACTTCTATGTCCCCGTGTAGAGTTGCGACAACACCTTCGGAGGTGTAATATTTCATCTCCAGGTTTACTGTTGAAGGTACGACCACAAGCTCGGCTAAGGTTGGTCAACCAAAGATGCACTGGTATAACGACAAGAAATCTATTACAAGGAATTATACTTTGATTGATCTGGCTAATTCTGCGGATTCGAAGGTAACGATTAACTCAACATAACCCCAAGGCTTTGTCACTGGTCCATTGAAACCTTGGAGGTCAGAGCCCACGTAGGGAGTCAAATGTAACTCGTCTAGCTGAAGAGTGGAGAATAGCTGGGAGTACATAATGTCAACAAAGCTTCCTTAATCGACGAGGATTTGTTAGATATCAAAGTTTGATATTTGATCTCTAACGAGAAGAGGGATGCTAGCGTTGGGTGTGTTGTACCCCAAAATTTGCCCAACCTTTTCTTGACTTATGTTTCATTTCATTTTAGCATTTACATTTGCATAGCATTGTTCTTAACAGGGGATCAAGAATGGTGTGCCATTCAAGAGAAAGTCTCATTTAATTTCAAGCTCAAGCAAGAGTGACTATTCAAGTTATCAGGTGCTTGCCATCATCATAAGTTTGTCAAAGTTCCTTGAAAGGAAGGATTGATGTGTGATGGTTGTCTCCTATCTTGGGAATCAACAAAGGATCATCAGAGGTTCATGAGGTCTTTTTTTGGATAGGATGTGTTTAAGAAGCTTATTGAGTACCTTGGAGATCATTGTAGAGCTTATCTAGACATTCATTTCATCCGCAAGAGGTTACAGTCAAAGGATGTGAATCTAGGGTTTCATCTGGTCAACTCAAGGTCAACTGTGGGCTTGAGAGAGCTCAAGATTTGTTTCTAAGTCATTGAGGTTATGGGAAGTCATCTTGAGGAATCTATGATGTCATGTCAAAATCAGATCAAGAATAATCAAGAGTTCAAGAAGTTACTAAATTAGGGTTTTAGAGGATCTCAATGTAAAATCCCCTTCTTTAGTGCCCAACTTCAAGGGCAATTTACCTTATGATACAAGGTCAACCTCACTTTCATGCAAACATGAAACTTGTAGGTAATGTTACAAGCTTTCTTTTGAGTACAATAACTCATCCATTGGGTTTATACATCTCAAGTTATGATGCCAACAAGTTGGGGTCATCAGATGAAATTATTTTTGGTCAACTAAAAGTCAACTCACTTCTAAGGCACTTTTGACCTAGAATCAAGTTTCTCCTCAACTTCAAGTAAACATGAAAGTTATTCCTCATGGTCTTAGATTTACAAAAAGTCATAGAAGTTCTTGATATCATTTGTACATCTCAAGTTATGGATCTCACTAGGCAAGGGTATTTTGGGAAAGTTTCATTATAGGTCATTTGTTTCAATGGTCATTTTCATGAACTTATGTACCTCAAATACACTTCCAACCAACATGAAAATTGTTCTTAAGGGCCTCATTTACATCATTGAACTCAAGATTCATTGGAATTACATGGCCACGTGGCAGGTTTTTAAGGTGAAATTTGGACTTTTGGTCATGAGATGAGTTTGATACATTATAGGCCTCATTTTGTCTCACTTTTGAAGCATTTCTCACCAAAATATGGTCATGAGGAAGTTTACCATAATTAATCCAAAACAAAGTGCATTGAGATGCCATTTTTTCAAGTTTCTTCATTAAAAAGTTTCAACTTCAAACTTGAAACATGGATCAAATACGAGGCCCAAGTTAATTCAAATTAGAAATACACCTCACATACTTTCAATTGATGATCTCATGTGGCGTGAAAGAACCAAAACGCGTGTGCATGAGTGAGGTTTCTTTTTTGGCCATTTTTTCAAATCTCACCAAACAGCCAACATGGGCCTGCATGGTGATCAGAAATCCATCATATATAAGCATTTAGGGTTGCCATAACGCTCAGAAGTGTGAATTGGAGCTGGAGAGAGCAGATTGAAATTCAAATTTTCCAAGCATTCTTCAATTTCGAATCTGAGATTTCACTTCAAATCAACTGAAATTGAGGCTTGCATCTTCTTCCTTGGAGCATTTAGAACGTGTTTGAAGCAATAAAGTGAAGGTTGCACGCATTTGAAGAACCAATGGAGTAGCTCCGCTCAGTAAGCTTCTACTCCTTATTTCTCTCATTTTAGGCACTGATTTAGGCTCATGTTGGTTGCATCTGAATCCCTATGTTGAGTAGGCAATGTTTGCATCATCGGTGTTCTTGTTTGATCTCATTTCAGATTGACATGTTCAAACTTTGGATCTTCGATTCTCTTTATTTTGGAACTGTTTTGGTGTTTGATTTGTGGATTTGGAATCCTTGCGATGAGATCTTTCGTTTGGTACCAGTTTGGGGAATTTCTGTGGAGATTTTCCCCCTAAGCTCTAGTGAGCTCACTGGAGAAGACGACCGGAGCCCTAGCTCCAACGTCAGGTTCATTTTCAGTTAGATCTGACTTGGCATGTTTGAATGTTTGACCTGGCTGGTGTGTGTGCGTTTGATTGGCTTGACCTGGGTTATTTGGCACGCTGACTCCACCTAGGATTAATGAAACGTTGCGTTTCATTAATCCTGAGTCTTTGGGTTTGATTGGGCCCTAAGTGCCATCCCCACCCCCTGCTTTTCTGAGCCCATTTCATTTTGAACGTGTTCCAGTTATGTTGCCTTTTACTTCTGCACCCCCTGTTCTTTCTATTTGTTTTTTTCTTATTTTATTTTCTATTTTCATTTTCAATTATTAAAAATACCTCCAATTATCCAAAAATTAAATAAAAATTGTTTTCAAATATTTCAAAACCTTAATTAATTTTTCATAACTTTTATTTCTGATTTTATTTTATTTTGCAATTTTATTTTAATTTTGCAAAGTGAGGTATTTTTAATATTGTTCTTGTTTGATCAACAACATTTGAGCTACCATTTTATATCACCTATGAATGAGGTTTCTTATTGATTTAGAGGATGGATTGAGGTACCTTTGAGGCTGATTTTGGTCCATGTTTGATCACTTTTTGCTTGACTTTGGTTTGACGTTTCTTGACCCTCAATAATAACTCAATAAGGTGGAGCACCCTAGTTGATCAAATCATTTGGTGATGCCTAAGATTGATTTTGGATTTGAAACTTTGGCCTCTGTTTGCCATTGGACTTGGTTGCTCTGTTCATTTTATTTGAGATTTATTGAACATTTCTTCTATTTTTGATGAAGCTTGCAAGTCAAGTCATCTTAGAGAAGGTTCATACAAACTAGTTTGACCTAGATCCTTTGGGAAATGACTTTGATGGATCCCATATGCACCCTATGAGTCTTGATACTCATTCATGACATGATTAAGATGATGGTCTTGCATTTTTAGGTCATACACTTGTGTAACTTATGTTACAATTTACTTTGAAGTTAAGGCATTCCACTTGGTTTAAGTGTTGATCATGAAGTGAACTTTGGTTCTTTCTTTTACCTTGACTTGTTGCTTGCTTGTGCTTTGCTTTCCATATTGATTTGGACCTTTCTCTTATGTTTTCACTTTTTCCCCTTTGGCTTTGGTCATCATTCAAGACAATTTGGTATTTATTTTCTTACTTTGAGTTTGTCTTGAATGATGGATCACTTTGAGCACTTGTTTGCTCCTTTCTTTTGCATGATCAATGTGTTGTGTTTGGTTGAGATATTTCTCATGTGATTGCTGCCCTAGCCTCATTATCCCATCTACACTTTGGTTATGATTTTTGGTTGTGCATTGTTGTTTATCTTTTGGTGTAAGTGATTGATGCATGAGTGGTTGTAGGAGTTGTGACTTCTCCCATTTCATCTCACTTTTTCTTTGACTTATTTAAGTTATTTTGCCTTAATCTTTTGTTTGTGTTGCATCATTTGAGTCTTGCATATCATGTTTACTTTGCTCTTGACTTGTTTAAGTCAACTTCATCTCTCTCTTGCATTTCATTTGTGATTGATTTATCTTGTGTTTTCTTGGTCTTTCGCCATGATCCCTTAGGATTCCTAGTCCCTTCGTTTAGGATGGGAGTAAGAGAGACATTAAGTGTTCAATCCAAGCATTCTAACATTAGGATAGTCTTTTCCTCTCTTGATCTCAATCTTAGGAGCACATTGCATGATAACACTAGGGTTGTTTAGTATCCCCTTAGAGTTTGTGTCTTCTCTTTTCATCTCTTAACATTTTAAGACACCTAATAAAGGATAATAAGTGTTGTACACTACGAGCCTTAAGTACTTGGGGAATGATAGTTGAGGGGCTTCCTCTCAAATCTCTAGAGTGTTTAGTGTATGCCCTTTGGGCGATATGCGACGCATTCGCTCTCAAGTCATAGTCTTTAGTACAACATGAATTACAAACTTAATTCAATTCACTTCTTCATAAAAAACACAAAACAAAACATCAAACTTTTTTATCCTTCGGGATTGTTTGGAAAATCATTTTTAAAAAGAGTGTGTTAACTCTTGGTTCTACCACAAACAGGTAACGCCTAAGTCTCCAATGGTCGAGCAGCTATACACCTAACTGCTAGAACGAAGGTTTAACCCTACTTAGTTAAAACACTCGAACCAATCTGTAGTCGTGTCAGCCCGAACTATGTTTGCTCTGATTTCTTGTACCAGACGAGGATACGTAGGCACAAGACAACGATGTCTTGGCGAGCAACCTTCCCCACCTTCACCTGTAGTTTTCCGAACTACGTTGACTCTGACTTTCCCATTGCACGAGGGAATACATAGGCATAGAGCGGCGATGCTCTATCGAGTCCCTTTTCTTTTCTTTTGTCCCTGTGAGCCAGCCTTTTAGATCAACACCCTTTTAGATAAATAACAAGTGCGGATCCCGTTGAGTACAACGGACGTGAGGGGTGCTCATACCTTCCCCTTGCGTAACCGACTCCCGAACCCGAGATTTGGTTGCGATGACCTGTCTTTTTCCTCTTTCGTAGGTTTTCTCTGATCGTTTCCTTTCCCTCTCTTTGGGATAAATAACGAACGGTGGCGACTCTTCTGTCTTTTTCGGCTCTTTTTTTGCAGTAGCGTCAGGGTGCTCCGCTGAGGAGCTCCTTGCGGTAGAAGCAAATAGGGACGGATTCTCCCCTGATCTTGTCAAGGGTGGAGTTCCAGTTCTAACTGCTGCTTATGAGGTGCTCGAATTTCCTCTTGACAAATCCTACCATTACTTTGTTGAAACCTCCTCTAGAGATGACCATGGAGGAGGGGAATGTCTCCCACAGGATGTGCACGACAAAATACGGAGAGGCGGCGAGTCCCTCAGGGACACAGAAATCTTCAGGTTGTGAGATGCTCATGGCGACCTGCAGGTTGGTTTCTCCGGAGGAAGGTGTTTCTTCCTCGACCTTCTGGGCCTCTTGGGCGTCTGGTCAATGAGCTTCCTTTCTCTTGGCGAACTGCTTCAGGTGCCTGTCCCTGATGAGTATTTCAATGGCATCCTTCAGGTGGATGCAGTCTTCCGTCGTATGACCGTGACTCTTATGGAACCGACAATATTTGGACTTGTCGGTATTAGGTTTGACCGATATCTGTTTTGGGAAATGGACCCCTGCCTAGCAAAATTTTGAGTTGGCGCACTCAGTGAGAATCTTTTCCCTCGAGACTGTCATGGGGTGTATTCGTGGAACCTGCTAGAGGGTCCCTTGTTGTCCCGGGTCTCGGGGGGACGGTCTTCCCGTTTTTTATCTCCTCGACAGGATGTCGAGGGCCCGTCAGTCCTGTTTGGGCGAACATTCTCCCTGTGTCTAGACTCTCGGGCAGAGCTGACTTCTCCTCGTACAGAATGTACGACTGAGCTCTGAGGAGGAAAGCATCTAGTGTTACTGGGGACCGAAGGCCTATAGCTTTAGCGAAGTCTGTGCAGGGACGGATCCCGCGTTCCAGTAGTAATCTCTTTATGTCATCAGTGGTGGAGACTTAGACGACCTTTTTATTGAACCTTTCAATGTAGGCTCGCAGAGGTTCGTCCCTACCTTGGATGATGGCCTTGAGGGATGCTTAGGTCTTCGGATGTCGGCGAGAGGCCGTGAAATGTCTGGAGAAGAGTCTCCTCAGTTGTCTCCATGAGGTGATGAAGTTGTCCGGGAGTCCTTTATACCAGGTCATGACCCATTTCCTGAGTGTGGTCGGGAATAACCTACATTTGATGGCGCCCTAAACATCGTGATAGTCGAGCAGTACATCAATATTTTCGATGTGCTCGTTAGGGTCGGTTGTTCCGTCATATGTGCCTAGAGAAGGGGGTTTCTCTAGTCCCTTTGGGAGACGCATGTCTATGATTTCTTGGGATAACGGGCCGCGAGACTTGTCGTTGCTGTTGCTGTTGGTCCAGGATGGGGAGCGGGTGCCACGTCCATAGGTGTGATGGTGGCCACGTCGCGAAGACGAGGTTTGTGCTCGGTCTTTGGACCTAGGCGGCGAATGCAGAGACTCTACTTGGTGCCCTCTTCGGATCCTCTTGGGCTGCACAGATTGCTGGTTCCTGGGAGAAATCTGGTCGCGTTTGCGGATGACCAAAGTCTCTGGTTTTGGAGGCGATTGAAGGTTCCTCTCGCGCCGAGGAGGGTGACTCCGTAGTTGTTGACGCTCTTTCCTTGGTGGAAGGGATCTTAGACGATGAGATTCTTCCAATACTTCAATTCTTGCGCTCTGGTTGAGGATTACGAGGTTGGTTTTATTGAGAACCTCGAGGAGGGCCGCCATGGCTGGGTCGACATTGGGCGGAACTGGAACCAACAGGTGTTGCGGGACAAGTGGGGCTTTGCCGTGGTATGCGTGAACAAGGGATGGAGAAGTTGTGGCTCTTTCCTTTCGTCGAAGGGCGTCGCCGTGAGAGGTGGAAGCCCCTTTAGCATCAGTCTTGCTGACAGGGAGGAAACCGAAGTTATGAGCATCAAGATTGTTGTCACGGGCAACCATGATCAGGAAGTTGAAGAGTTGTTTTGGTCTTATGTTCTTATGAAGAGAGAAAAGACGGGGATAACAAAGTTCCCATAGACGACGCCATTGATCTTACCGAACGATCAGAATCTGAGATGGGCCAATGACAAACGTCTGTGATGCTAGGTGTGAAAGAGGAGGAGGGGGTGTACTTGCAAGACACTTCAATGCTAAAGTAAGAAAACGAGCAAGTACAAAATATATGTGTTTTAAGGTGAGAAAATTGGATACCTGACCTTCTCAAATGAGAGGGTTTTTATAATGCCCCCAGCGCTTGACCATTAGTCCCTATTTTCGGGGCGAGATAACCGTTTCCCGAAGAAAAGGTAACTGGCAGAAATAGCCGTTGGGACGACAGACGTGCCCATAACTAGCCGTTGGAACGTACAAAGGTATAATTACGGGTACAAGCGTCTTGGTTGTTTCTGGATGGTGGAACCGTGCGTGACTGACAAAGACTAACGGGGAGAGGTGCTGTGACCAAGGGTAAATAGGTCAACCTCCCCTGTTGGAGGGGCAGAAAGGTAAACTTTCCACCAAAGAGGTTGGACCTGGGCAGTTGGGCCGTTATAGGAGCAAAAGTGGATTGGGTCAGTCTGAAACAAGTTTGGACCGCCTTAGTGGTGTAAACTGCCCCCTCTATATCAAAGGAAGTTATTGACCACCTATTTTTTAAAAATTAGCAGAGACTCCTTCTTCCTTGACCTACACGTAACAGACGCCTTTGGGCGAGTCTCTTAGTCTCCGCCTGGAAGGCTTGGTCATTGGGCGATGGCGCCCTAGTTTAAGACTTCTACAACATAACACTACATTTGTAAAAGCCTATGACAACACGATATTAGGCCAAGCCTCATAAGGCGATCACCCAATAATATGACAACTATATATACCCCCAACTCTGCTGGCTACTCACCTTGATGAGAAATATGAGGGGTTACATGCGCATAAACTATAACTACATGTGCATGAAGTCCATATCACGATTCCCTAAAGAATAGGTAGTCAACAACTTCCTTAATCAAAGTGGAACGATTAATACGTCTAGGATTCCCAAATCCAGACTCCAAAGCCTCTATAAATACCTCAACTTTAGGATTGAAGAAGACAAGTTAAAATACACACGAAATACCCCAAAAAGATACAGAGCTTATCACCTTACACAAACTTACTCTCTCCATACCAAAATCACCTTGAAATATAGTTTCTCATCGCCGCGAGCTTACCATAAAACCACCAAAAATTCTAAAAGCCTCTGACCTCCCCTGTTGACATTGGAGTGTCACACATTTATACTTTTAAATATTTAATAAAAAATATATTCACAAAAAATATTTAAGACAAATAACTTAAAAATAATTGGTTATATTTCAAGCCAACCAAACATCTCAACATAAAAAAAATATTTTAAACTAAAGATGTGAAATATTTCATACATCAGTAGTAGCCTGTATTACTAAAACCACGTCTAAATAGTAAATACATAAAAAAAAGAATTCTTTTGACTATTTGACAAAAAAATAAAATCTAAATATAGGACTATACCCACTTCATAATACATTATATAGATTTAAATCGTTATAAAAAATATTAATTTTTTAATAATTAATATTTATCGTTGATTAAAAAATTATTAAAAATATTTTAGTTAAAATAGTTATAATATATTAAAATATTTTAAAAAGGAATAAAAAAATCTCAAATAAGATCTCATATTTAAAGACCAATGGAGTATGTTAATCCAATTCATGTATTTTGATTTTTTGAGAAAAACCAATTCAAATTCAAATTGAAAAAAACCCTTTATTCTTGTTACTGTTTGCATCCAATCAAGTTGAATCCCTCTGAATTTGTAAGTGAAAGCTGATTACAGAACGAAGAACAATGGAAGTTCCGAAGGATCAAATCGCTTCTCTCCTCGAAAATGGACTCTACAACTCCGCTCAGATGCTCGTAACCTAGTTTTTTTTGTCTTTCCCTCTTTTTTTCTTTTTGTATTTGAAATTTGAATCTATGTAAAAAATTGTTGCTTTTTTATTTATATTTTGATTGAGTTTAATGAGTTTGATTGAAAGTTTGTATTTTGGAAAATAGGGTTGTTTTCTTGTTTCTTCACCTGCTGCAAATGCTGAATCCTCTCCTCATCTCAAAACTGAGAGCTTGGTCTCTGCGAAATTCTCCTTTTTTCTATTCCATGTTTTTGAATTTTTAATGTATGATAAGTTCATTGAAGTTCTTATGGTATTTATTTGTTTGTTTTGGTGAAGGTGCTACTTGGTGATTCATTCTACCGTGAAAGGGAGTATCGTAGAGCCATTGTAAGAAACTGAGCTATCTCTTTATTTTGAATATGCAGTTGAAAACAACTTATGAACATATCATAAGTTTATTCCATAAGCTCTCTTAAATAGTCCTAGTGCATATGTTAGATGATAAACTTTAACGAGCTAAACCAAACAGGTCCTATTGGTTATGTGCTTACCGTGTTTTCTTAAAGCTTTTCTGAAATGAGTAATTCAAAAGGTAAATATTTTTGGGGAGAATGACGAAGTCTTATCAGTTACGGTTTTTTCTGTTTATGAACAGCATACGTATAAGCAAGCTTTACAATACTACAAGATGATTCCCAAACAGAACATGTCATCTGCTCGGAGTTCATTATCGTCAAATAGGTCTTCTTCTCCAAATTCTTGCAATATAGCTGTAATTAATGAAAACGAGGTGAGATGTGTTGTGTTTATCTGATTCATGATAGTTGGATTGGCTTTTGATGTGGTTGTAAGGGGTTGCTTGTTTTTCAGGGTTTTTATGATGTTTTCCTTTTCATTCTCTAATCTCTTTAACAGGTGAAGTTCAAAATTGCATCATGTCACTGTTTTCTAAATGAGAATAAAGCAGCTCTAGTTGAGGTTTGTTTGATCTCTTACTCTCCCCTTTTCATAGATTGGGCCCCTGTTTTTATAAACAACTTAATTAAGCGCTTATAACAGGAATTCTTTTCATACAAGTGTTTATGTATAAGCTATTTCTATAGCAAAAGTCAAAATAAAATCGAACAGTTTTTGCATAAGCTATTTTCATAAGCTATCACGGAGAGCTTATGGAAATAGGCTGAAAACAACTTATAGAAATGTCATAAGCTATTTCGATAAGCACTCTACACTTTCACAAATATGTATGCCCGGAGATGAACTAATATAAGTTGATCCAAATAGGCTTTGGATTCAAGAGTGCTTAGTGCTTAGCATTAACTGTTTTTCAAAACTATGGATATATTTTGAGGCAAAGGAATGCTGATACCCTATGTATACGGGGATTATCTATGGAGATAATTGGCCTTAAATGACTGTATTCTGTATATTTTATCGTTTTTCACTGAGGCAGTTTTTATATTTTGCGTTTTTTTATTAGATTGTTTTCATTTTTCTTATTTCTCATGAGTTGTTTGTGTCACATTCACATCACAGATGGAAGGAATTCCAAACAAAGCTAGAAGTTTACCGATGAATTTGTTATTAGGAAAGCTATATCGATTTTCTAGACATAGTCGAGCTGCTGTTGCTATTTACAAAGAATGCCTAAGGTTTGTAATATACATTTCTCATACGTAGAATGAACCTCTGATGCGGCACCAATAGGTTGTCGTTAAATTCTGACTGCTTGCATTCACTTTAGGCAGTATTTCTAGTAAATGTGTTATGTACTTGTGGAATTGTTTTCTTGCTTTGAGCTATTCTTTCCTATATGTGAATATGCATCTTTCTTATGGTCTATCATTAATTTTCTACTGAATTTTGAATTGGATTGTCTTTCTTTTTGCCAGACATTGTCCTTTTATACTCGAGGCTATCACTGCTTTATCAGAACTAGGATCTACTGCAAAGGACATCATTTCATTGTTTCCTCAGGTTTGTTGATAAAAGCAGAAATATTTTTTGCATACCTGAAGTTTAGTAGAGATTCAGCCCTTGGCCACCCCAGCATGATCCGTTGGCCGGCTAGCGAGTTGGGCTCTTTTTAATAACTAATTACTTTTTATCATGAACGTTGGATCAATTTGTAAGATTGCAGTTTATTTATAATTTGAATGCATTCCAAAAAAATAATTGGTGCACAAACATTTCATTTCAGACTCTAAATAGAACTGGGAGGGCTCCATTTGATCACGCTGACTCGAGTCGTTGGCTTCAAGTAAGTTGTATATAATAATTCAAATTTGTCACTGCTTTCAAGTAAGTACTTGCTGCTGTTTACCAGCTTAGAGATTTTTGCTTGTCATCATGATAAATTGATTATGTATAAATGAATAGCGTCATCCTTAGCCTGCATAGCATGTATACCACATGGAATCCTTTAGAAATAACAAAAGGTGACTGTGAGTCTACTGAATGAATAAATATTAATTTTTACTGACTATTTCAATGATTTCATTTCATGGTATATCTAAAATGTATTGAGCTTGGCAAATTGAGATATCGTAAAACGCAATCATACCAAATAGATTCTTTTCTCGTTAATTTTTTCATTGACAAGTATCAATTCTTTTGTTGAGGGTGGTATTCTTGGTTTTGTATGCATGATATGATGTGAGGGGATGCATTTGATTTGTTGATTTTGTAGACTTCCTAAGTACTTTCCTATGTTGAGCTACATGATGATACTTGTTGCAAGCCTACATCTTAAAACTTAAGCTTTTAGGAGAGTTAATCTTAACATAGTAGCCTCTCTAGCCTAATGGTCGATAGTTTGATCCTTGCCTCTCCCATTGTGCTTGCATAAATTGAATTTCAGTTTGCTTCTAGCCTTCAAGTTGAAAGGGCTTTTGTATGAGATGATATATTGGAGAAATAAAATATCATTCTTGAACTGCATTAAACAGCTTACAAATTTTCAGGATGCGTTTTCTTTTCTTTTTATTTCTTTGAAAAAATGATATTAACTGGAGCTTGTTTCGGTCCTCCTTGAACTATTGATGGCTTTTGTTTATTGAGTTTCCGAAAGTTTGGGAATGTGTTTGTTTTGATTTTTAATTATTGGTTCACTTCCACTCTAAGTTAATATAAGATATTTATAATATTCTAACAAGTTTATCCTAATTTTCCCCTTCCGCATTTCTTAGGTCAAAAGAATACCTTGAAATACATTAATAAATAAAATCCAACTATTTTTTTATTTTATTTTGAGAATTAATATCGTCTGCTCATTTATTTTGCAATGACCTGTATATTTGTAAACATATGCCACCATATCCAAGAGGCCCTTAAAACTTGGCAAATTCTGATTAATTTTTTCTTTTTTCTTGCTAGCGCTATGTTGAAGCTCAATGTTGCATCTCTTCAAATGATTACAAAGGTGAGATTTAACATAATTTATGGAGTTGTATGATTCAATGTTTGCGTTGGAGTATACGATGTCATTGCTAAATTATCTGTTCAATGGGGATGCGTGGTTGTTAGACCAATTTCTCTCGCACCTTAAGTTTATGAAATTAGAAATCCTACTCTACATTGTTAATGTGACTCTTTTTTTCAGCGATACCTTGTTTATTTATATGATATACTCTGAAGTTTATTAGCTCATACTATTTCTATGGCGTGGGTACATGTAGTTTTACACTGTTTCTGATTCTGGCAGGTGGCTTGGAACTATTTGCTGATCTTTTACAGCGTTTCCCCAATAATATACACTTAATACTTGAGATTGCAAAGGTGAATTGCTGCATTGATTTAGAACTTGTGTGGATATGCCTTTTCAATCAGGCGTATTATGTACTTAGTTTTAACTACATTGCATGGATAAAAATGGTATTGGACCTACTGGTACCTGGTATGGTCGCATGGATATGGGTATAGGATACATCAATTTTCTAAAAGTTAAAATACCGTCATAGCAATAACACAAGAAATTAGACTTTATAATTTATATCATGGGAAAAAATATAAAATAAGTAAATTATATGTAGTTTTTTTTATGATAAAGTATATGTAGGTTTTTTATACATAATTTCCTCAAATTGTTCATTTAACAATCTAAACTCTGATGTATATTGTACATGAAGGTTGAAGCTATTATCGGAAAGAATGAAGAGGCCATTATGAATTTTGAGAAGGTAATGATGGGGTTATAATGTATTATGTTGATAAATTGAATTGTTGCTTCTTTGTATTTGTTTATGAGCTTAAACTTGTTACTTGGCAATTACAGGCCCGATCAATTGATCCATACGTCGTAACATATATGGATGAGTATGCAATGCTTCTAAAGCTAAAGTCTGATTATTCTAAGCTGAACAAGTTAGTACATGATTTATTGAATATTGATCCTGCAAGACCAGAGGTTTTTGTGGCACTATCTGTTTTATGGGAAAGGAAAGATGAGAAAAGAGCATTATCATATGCTGAGCAGGTTGGTAGTTTTATTTGATGAGGATGGATTGAATTATTTTATCTTTTACAATTGACCGACTATTTGATAATCAGAGCATTCGGATTGATGAGCGGCATATACCAGGGTACATAATGAAGGTGATAAAATTGTTTTAGTTTTAATCCAAATGGCGTCAATTAACTATAATTTGAAAACGCAAGTATTGTGAATTTTATTTGACAAGTGGAGTTTATTTAGGGAAATCTATTATTGACAATGAAACGAGCAGAAGCAGCCGTGTCTGCTTTCAGAGGAGCCCAAGAATTGAGACCTGATATACGCACATATCAAGGTTTGTTTTGTACTTGAAAATATATTTAGGCTAGCAGCATTGAGTTGTGTCTTACCAGCAGCGACATTCATGTTTTTCATTGCCATTCTATTGCAAAGTGCTAATTACGGGAAATGCAAAATTTACAGATTTTGACATCAATCTGATTTTTCTAGGTTTGGTTAATACATATTTGGCGCTCTCTAAGATTAAAGAGGCTTTGTATGCTTCTAGAGAGGCAATGAAAGCAATGCCTCAATCGGCAAAGGCTTTAAAACTAGTCGGTGATGTGCATGCCAGTAATTCGAGCGGGAGAGAAAAGGTAACTTGTCAGATTTTTAAGATTCAGTATCTATAAACTACTATCATAGTTTTCTTATGTGTGAAACTTAATGCATTCATCATACAGGCTAAAAAATTCTATGAGTCTGCATTACGACTGGAACCTGGTTATCTTGGAGCAGCACTAGCATTGGCTGAGCTCCATGTTATTGAGGGCCGAAATGGAGATGCCGTGTCTCTACTTGAGCGATATCTAAAAGACTGGGCTGATGACTCTCTTCATGTGAAATTAGCACAAGTTTTTGCTGCCACTAATATGCTGTCGGAGGCTCTGTCGCATTATCAGGCTGCATTAAGGTTGATCTCATATTCTGTAAACATCTGTCACGGCATAGTGCATTGTCCCCTCTTTTTATACAGCTCGAGTTCTAAAATATTTTAGTTTGGCATCACTTGAATTGATTTGGCTTCATCATAGAGTCTGGACTTTATATCCCAAAAATATAATATCATGACAGTGTTGGATCATACTGAAATAAACCTTTTCTCTCATCATTTTATGCAGTGAAGTTCTTTGCATTTAACAACTGATCCTATCCTTGTAGTTAAGAATATCCATGTGATATGCCTTAATGTTTATGATGTTTTTATGTATCTAACATTTTGTATAAATGGCAGGTTAAATCCCCAGAATGAAGCAGCAAAACGGGGTTTAGAGCGTTTAGAGAAGCAAATGAAGGTTTGCTCTTTTTATTCATTCACTCTTTTAGAGCGTGGTCTACCCAAACATTGAAATTTGACCGGCAATTTTGTGATTTTGCATTTGTTCAGGGAGTAGATCCCGATGCACCTGAAGAAGACGAAGACAATGATGTTGAAGATGGTGATGGAGATCAAGACGAGACTGAACTTCTGTGAGTATCAATATTCAAAGGAAGAAAAAAACACCCCTGGAAATAGTATATAATGTTGAGATAGCCTTAGCAGTAGGATTGATTAGAATTACTTTGGCGTTCTATAAGGAACGAAGATTTTCTGTGTCTTACTATAGCAGAAGTTCACATCAGAAAACACAGAATTTTATCAGTGTGAACTGTTGCATCTGGTAACCGTGTATATATATATGGAGTGCATGGATTAGATGCCGCGGTTCATATTTATTCAATGAGTGGTTGAGGTTAAACTTTGGTCAGACAGTTGAAGTGCCAGTTGGTAAGGTCAAATATGTATCAGCTCAAGCTGGTGGCTGTGTTATCTATCTCAATTGTAGATTATTTCTGTTCTCTTGGTTATGTATTTGTAAGATATATGTTAAAGGAGTGGTCACAAGTTTAGTTGCAGTGAAAAATACAAACAATTGTTCTTTCTTCAGCCTTGTAAAACAATTGCTTATTAGGTTCTCTCTTTCTACTTTATAGCCTAACTCAGTTTATTAGTTACAGAACATATATTACTATTGTTAAACGCATCTCAATTCAGTTACAGTTACAGAACAATGAACTATAATCTAATACTCATTTAACCAATTCAATGAATCTTAAATGTTTTAACATCATATTTCTCTTTGGACTCAATTTTGTCACATTTAATTTGTGACCAAAGGACAGTTCCAGTAATAATGCAGTAACACTGCATATTTGGAGGTTGTCTAAGTCTTCAATGCCATCCTCAAAATGCACTTTCCTTAAGAAGCTTTGTCTGTTCATTTTTGGTTTGCTGAAATTGATTGTTATATTTGACCATTGAGGACACCTCACTCTACACATGAAAAGGTTTCCTTGGAGTAGGTGCTCGATTTTCCATTGACTGAAGTCTCTGTTTGAGATGAAAAACTTCAACCTATGCAGCCAACAAAGATTGCAATCGAGTTTAAGAATCCAATGTATGTAAAAACATCAAACATTATGACAAGAAAAGCAAATATTTGTAGTCAATCTAAGAATGCACCTGTAACTGGAATGCCCTGGCTCTTTCTCCTGCAAGAACTCCTCTTGTCGAGTGCAATTCCTACTAAGAGTTTACTCGGTCAGTACTAACATTTTGGCGGCATGCAAATAATATCATAAAATGGAATGTCATATCATACCTTTTGTGTATCATCTAAAACAGCCTTGAGGAAAGCCACGTCATGTTCGAGCCTTACATTGTCAGAATGAACAATGTTAGATAGGTTGTTAGCCTCTTCATGAGCTAACTCTGCACCAACCAGCTTCCCTCTCAGCAATTCAATCTCCTTTAGTGTGTCGTCCATTTTCTTATCCGTCTCTTGCTTGCTTTTAAACGCGGACGCTAAGTTTTTCTCAGCAGCTTCTTTGCTTTCTAATGAAGCTGCCAATTGTGCCTCCAGAATTCCAAATTTTCTTGTTAGGGAGGACACTTTAGTTTCATAATAATTGTATATATTCGAAGCAGTAGACAGTGTTCCTGACTTAACGTTTTCATGGAATGACTCGTCTTCCGAATGCTTGTCACCCCTATCATCTACATCGAATTCTAAATCAGGATCAAATTGACTGTGAAGGGAGATGTTGGTAGAGAGAGAACCAGAATCTTGTACAGACAGAGCTTCCGACAGAGATTTCCTTTCAGAACCATGTTCAATTGCAGATACCAGTTTTTGTCTAACAATAGAGTCGATAAAACGCTGTGAAGAGTCATTTCTATGTTGAGTGGATGATGAATGTTTTTCAAGTATAGATCCTGAACCTTTGGTGGTAGTCGGTTGTCTTCTGGAAGCAGATTCACTTTCTTCTGTTTTCAACACTTCCACCTGTCACGGCCAAGAAAAAAAGGTTCAAACCCAGAAGTTCAACCAAAAGAAAACTCATACTCATACAGGTTCTTTAAACATTTGTTAAACCTGATTCGATGCCTCTTTTTTCGATCCCCCAAATGCAACAAGAAAGTTCTTTTCCTTATGCTGCACAAGAACCAAGCTAAATCCCTGCCAATACAACAGAAATCATAAGTATGCTTTCAAACAATCTTATACATTGAGGAAAATCACTGTTAAGTGTTAAATGAGTGCATAAACAGTGCAGTCAACTGCAGGAGGCTAGCGATAGTCGAATGATACGCGAAAGGAAATATAAAATGTTCACCTTGTTGGTAGTGATGGAAGAAGGAGGCGATGCAATTTCTAGAAACCAATCACTTTTTTTAATATCATATATCAAAGTCTCTCCATGTCCTGCAAATATAGATGAAAGAACAAATTGCAGAGATTAAGTTCTATGCATATGATGCAAATTCTTGTGGCTGTATTAAAACATACGTTTTTTCCTGCTTCCACCACCTGCAATATACCACTTAGTGCCGCATAAAACACCACAGCAACCAGCTCTTGGTGATGGATGGAAACCGCTCACCTTTATTCTTGACCATGCCATCTGAAATAATGTTCTCACAAAATTATGTAATGAATGAAGATTTAATTTGCATATTGGAAATCATTAAATTTCGTTATGAATGACTATACGGAGAGCTCACACACCGTTTCAAAGTCGAGTGAGTACAAGTCATTCAAGGTCCTAGATTTTGACGCTCCTCCGAATATATAAAGAATTTTACCATTGTAAAGAGAAGCGACGTGGTTGCATCTCGGAGAAGGTGTTGTGCCCCTGCAAGTAATATACTCTTTCAGGTACATGCAAACATATATATCAAGTTTTTCTGAGTAGATGATTCCATCAAAGTCGAAACTTAACTTTTAGTTTCCGACCTTTTCTAAACAAAGAGTAAAAGAAATATTTATAAACACTTACGTGCAATGAAGTGGAAGCCATGTCAAGGACTTGAGATCAAACATATGTAGATCATTCAATTTCCTCTTTTTGCAATCTTCTCCTCCAAACAATATCAAAGTAGAGTTAGCCCTAACAACTGTATGACCACTTCGAGCAGTCTGCCAAGAACAAAATCTTTGGTCAGCACTTCCTAAAGAGATTTCAGTAGACGAAATCAAATTATGATTTATCGGTAGTCCATGTAATAGTTTATTTGTCTACATTCTCTATGTGTAACTGTTTAGGCTCATGTCTTGAGTATTCTTATAGGGCATGATATGCAAATCGCAATCGAAAAGCATATGTCCTGATAGTTGGATTACGCAAATCTAAAAAAACAATCCCCAAGATCAACTGTCTACACTACAAAACAAAAACTTCCACTTTCAATATTCCTACCGGTATGTCTCCCTTTGCTTCCATGAGTGACCAACACTCAGTCTCTATGTCAAATGCCCATACTACAAAAGCCAAAAAAGACAGTTAGAAGAACTCCACGGCATGAATCAGCACAATGCTATTACATATGCAAAGAACATGGGTTTGAACCAGAAATTTTGTCACTTCCAGGGTCTGTTTTCCCTCCAATGAGGAGTGCTTTTTTTCCCCAAGAAACCTAGTCAAAGTTGAAGATTGCAAAATTTTAATATCATATTTTAACTCAATTGTGCATGAAATTTGATTAGTTGCATTAGTAAGCATCTCTACCAGCCTCAATTTACAGACATGTTATTGGGATCAAGTTCATGAACTTTCCATCTTGACAGACATGTTATTCCATGTCTAAGATGAGAGCATTGTGCCATTATCAAAATCACTTGGATTAAAAGAACTAAACATATCAGAATACAGACAATTATGGCTAAAAGCGTAAATTTAAATGTACCAAACAGTGACCCTTGCAAGCTGGAATCTGTAACGGAAGACTACTTGGTGACAAGTATAGCTTGGATGACACTGTGGTCCACGAAAATGTGTCAAAATTCAGAACCTGCCAATATAATGAATAGTATGTTGATGTGATGAAGCAACCACCAAATAATAATGCTCATATAGAACAACAATCTCTCAATCATAAATTTTCCAATTCCAAAACTAGAAATGTTCGCTCACTCACCTGCACGTCATCTAACAATCCATTCCCAGATTCACCACCAACCGCTATCATCTTATTCTCAATAACACACGCTGCATGCTATTCCAATGAATAATAATACTTCAGTAGTCAGTACATTGACATAACAGCTCATAAGTAGTAACTCTTCTACAAAGTGACCTATTATGTGTGAATAAACACCTTAACTAACTCCTTATAGCATTCAAGCTTATGTCAGTTGCCATAACATATCCTAAAGAACTTATAAAAATAAGTTGAAAACATTTTTATGGACGTGGTATTAGTCGTTTCCATAAGCTCTTTCAAAACTGTTTATGTCAATTGATAAACTCAATCAAGTCAATCCAAATAGACACCAGGGGTCTATTTGGATAAACAACTTAATTAAGTGCTTATCATATAAGTACGCTTATGTATATGTTACTTCTATGATAAAAGATGATATAATTGCATACATAGGATCTAGGAACGGGCTTATCTCCTGCAATTGACAACACCATCCAATTCTCTGAACTACCTGATGCACAATTACTTATCACCTCAGGTGCAGTAGATGAAATTTGACAATCAATATCCTCAGAAGAAGAAGAATGACCACTAGTCCCGGCAACTCCGTCACCCTGAAAGAAGCTTAAAACTTAATAACCACAGTCATTGTATGTTTCAACTTCAATTTCACACAATGAAGGAAGAAAAAAAAAACTCACATTAGAGTTTCCATTTCGTTTAGGGTGCCTAATAGGAGTTCTAGCTCCATGTGTAGTGTCAGAAAGTTGAACCTTCTTCACTCTACCAAAACAAAAACAAATTAATCAATAAACAGAAAAGAAACTAGTGAAGAAAAAGTGAAAAAGAATTGTAAATCTTAACCTTCCAAGTTTCTTGTGCTTACGAGAGAAACCAAACATTATCCCCAAAGTTGTAAGTAATGAAGTAAGATTGTTGGTTTTGATTTGGGGAGAAAAAGGAATATTACTAAAGTTGGAAAACTGAAAGTCAACTGAGGCTGAAAATGGTTAGAAAACAAGACAACAAAGTTGTGTTTGTTAGTTAGTTAGTGACAAGGAATCTGGCCGAGTAAATAGTTGGTGTTTGGTTGCAATTGGTTATAAGGAAGTGTTTGGGAAGTAAAAAGGAGAGAAATGGAAACGGCAAAGAAAATATAAAGTATGTGCAATAATGGGTTTGGGGAGGACAATATCTCTCTGTTGAAAATCCCAACACGAACACAATGGGTATCAGCTGAAGGAAGAGGTTAGTAGATAGGTACATGTGTTGGGTTCCATGTGCATCGGTGGGAATCAAAGTGTTTTAAAAACTGGATCAAATAGGTCGTTGAATCAATAATTGTAAGAGTTATCGATTTCGTCTAATTATTGGATTTGATAATTTATTGAATAAGTGAGAACCAACTAAAACCTATAAAAATTGGCGAAACTAACACTTTTGAAATACTAGTCAGTCAAATGCTTGCTTTTTTTCTCTCAAATAAAACTATCGTTTTTGATAATTTTTTTAACAAAAAAATAAATATAAATACATTTTTTTCAAAATTTATTTGGAACAACTTTTACTCAATAAAATTAAATTTATTAGACAAAATGTCAATTATTTTATTATCTATTTATGTTACAGTTAGATTTTTTCAAAATTTATTTAGATTTGTATTTTGGTGTGGGTGGTGACTATGTTTAAAACTTGAAATTAAAGAATTAATTTGTACAATTATGATCTTTTAAAAATTTAAAATGTTGTAGATATTGTGATTTTTTTAGGGTCCGATTTAATAACTATATAATTTTGTAATATAGACCGATCGAGTTATCTAATTTAATTTGATTTGATCGTGCGGTTCGACCAGTGACCTAATAGTTCAACTAATGAATCAATAATCTAGTATTCTCACCAGTTTGAGGACTAGTTTGGTTTCTAAAACATTACAAACAAGCATGGGTCAAGAGATGTCTTAAGTCAAGTCATTAGTGGGAGGAGAAATATAATCTAGTGAGAGTGATGAATAGAGTAAAGGGTACACATTTATCTTAAACATAAATTAGGCAAAAGTTACTCGTATTAAATAATAATAAATTGATAGGATCTAATAATTTTATATACATTTAGCTGTAATTTTAATAATAATGTAATAATGTTTAAAAATTGGTAGTCGGACAGTGATGATCGGTGATTGTTATAATGATGATTGATCATGGCTAGATGGATAAACAATGGTGGTGAACGATAATGGTTAGTGTGGTAGTTTCAAGTGGCCAAAGTAGTAGTTGATGGTGGTGATCGATAGTGTTCAGAGTGATGGTTGACAATGGTTCTAACACCCCAAATTTATTGGAATATTTATTTAAATATGAATATTCGTATTTTTGGTGATTTTCGGTGGTTGGTGTGAATATTGAGAATTATGGAGTTTTGAGTTATTTATTTAAATAATAGTATATAATATGAATATATTTGGTATTATTGTTAATTTAAGGGTAAAGTGGACATTTGAGGAGGAGTTAGTCAGAGTGAAATTGGAAAGCCCATTTTAAAGGCCCAAAGTTAGGTTTAACAATTTTTTTTTAGGGAATTAGGATTCATTCTTGTTAGACCGTGAAAAAGGAAGAAATAGAGGCCATAACTCTGAGGAAGAGGATTGAGGCAATTAAGGTATGAAGAGTATTACCTTCATTGTTTTCAATATATGATTCAATGTATTTAAAGCCGATTTAAGGATTTAGGAGGTTTTTGAGTTTGAGGAAATTAGGCCTTCGTGGCCAAATCTGTTTTTGAGGTTGTTTAAGTATGGGGAGTATTGCCTTCTTTGTTTGCAATATATGATTCAATGTATTTAAAGCTGATTTAAAAGTTTAGAATTTTTTTGAGTATTTGATTGTTTTTGCCTTTTTGGCGATGAGTTCAATGAGTTTGAGGGATTTGAACTGATGTTCAGATAGGTTTGAGGCTAATGTTCTAATAAGTCGTAGATTTTGTGTCTTTATTGCCGTAATACCTTAGGAATGATTTAAGAATGTTTTTAGGGCACTGGGGAAGGAAATTGAAATTCTGGTATATGAGATGTCGAAGGCGATGTCACGACACTAATATCTGAACAATCACCAATATATGAACAAGATAAAAATGCTATTAACAATAGTAAATAGACACAAGCAATTGTTAACCCAGTTCGGTGCAAACACACCTACGTCTGGGGGCTACCAAGCCAGGAAGAAAATTCACTAAATAGAATTAGTTTGAAGATACACAGTATACTCTCTCTAGTTTACCATATTTGCACCTAATCTCTACCCTTGCAATTTCTATCTAAAACACCTTAGATATGAGATACCTCTCACTCCCCCTCAATCACAATAGGGATAACAACAGATGAATAAACTGTAGAAGGCACTCTTCAAAGACAATACTCGATTTTGCTTAAAAGCTTCAATCAAGGACAATACGCTCTTGCTTACAAGCTTTGAGTGAACAACTTACAACACAAAAAACTCAGTCCAATTCACACATCAAGGTGATGAGTGAATGGCTCACAAATAACACAAACGCACAAAGCTAAGATCTTATTCCTTACGCAATGCACTAACTTAACCCTAGCTTCTCTAACCTACAAAATAGGATTGTGAAGACTATATATAGTAACACTTTAAACGGGCTTGGGCTTTAGCAAAAACAACTTCTCATTTGATAAAATTAATTCAGATAATTCTTCAAATTTTTTCATAATAACCATCAAGGAAATAGAGCCAAAACACATTTGATCAAATCAAATCAAATCACTCTTCAAATCTTCAAGATTTTCTTTAGAAAATAGCACAAAAGATTTCATAATTACTCCACGAATTATGCACCAAAATTCTTTTGAATAAGGACTATTTCCACGCATATTTGAACCACTAAAACTCTAAGCACAACAACGCAAAGAGTTGCCCAAAAATGCAACAGTCAAACCAACACATTCTCACTGAATGTTCTGTTCACAAATGTCAAGACATTATACTTGACATCATGAACTAAACCCTGCAACACTAGAAATAACCACCTGCAGAATGTTAAGACCATATGTCAAAACATCATGTAGGACATCTTATGATGTCACCAAATTTTACCAAAATTCCTGCCAATAAAGAACTAAGAGAAATCATAGGGACTTTTAGGCTTGTGCGTAACAGCGCTTTGTTGTAATCGCGAGTTCGTACGACGAACACTCACCCCTGACTCGCACGACAAACTGTCTAGCGAACGTAGTAGATTTTCGCGAATTGTGTTCTTGTGCAATGCTGTCTTGATGCTTTGGTGCTGTGTTTTTCTGGATGAATTACCTTGAGTATGAATGTGATTCATATGTGATTAATACATGATTGTATGATGATTCCTATGAGTAATGATGTTGATTCCATGAGTTTTTGATGATTATATGATGACGTGATTTTGATGATGATTTTGATGAATGATTATGCACCTAATGAGTTTATTATGAGGATGATATTGACGTGTGCATCATGCATTCATATGCATTCCATACTTCGGTCTAATGTTTGATTCTTATGGCTTCAGTCCCATTGTGCGGATGTGAAGTATTTTGTTGTGCTCCGGTTCTTGTGTAGAATCGATCCTATTGATGGGGATCAATGGAGGGTTGATAGCCCAATGTCCATCGAACTTTGATGAATTGGTACCACATGCATGATTCTTGTTGCATTTGCATTTATGTGACAATTTGCTGTAATTTATGATATTATGGCTTTTTGATGTTTCCTTGATGATTATGATGATGTTGAATACGAAAATGACGCTATTTTATATATTGATTCCTATATTGATTATTATGAATCATTTTACTCACCCTGCTTGTTTGAATGTTACCTCCATATGGGTAACGTGCAGATGACCAGGTTTAGCCGTGGATGCCGTCGAAGATTTTTTGGAGTTTTTGACATTTTGGTTGACTAAGAGGGTCTTGCTTTAATAGTGTGACATTGGGTTGGGGTCTTTGAATTAAACCATGTTTTATTGATTATTGTTATTTTTATTATGTTGTTGCGCAAGAAAAACTTTGGATTTTGCCTTTTTGAGTTCCGTTGCCATTTGAGCAATTTTTAAGTAATTTTGGAAAAACCCGTTGTTTATGGAACATTGACTTTAATTTGAATTATTTAGAAATGTACGCCCTTTGAGGTGATTTTTATTATGTTTAAAATATTACTCTGATAAATGTGAATGATTTGACATTATATTTTTGAGGTAGAAAATGGTGTTACAATGGTAAGATTGAGTGAAAGGTTAGACCTTTGGAATAACGGGGCTCAAACTCATAGAAGCAGAATGTAGTCGACAGGGAGTAGGATCCTTCTACCACGATAACTCTTATGTATCAAAAAGGTATTCTTATGGTCCTCAAAATTATAAAGGAAAGAATCTCATAACAAGAGCACAATGGCGCAGACACCAAAGGAACAGTAACGCAACATATAAGGCCTTAGGATTAAACACCAACAACAAAGCATATGCAAAACAAATCAGCGAAATGGTAGAAAAAAACCCAGTTAAGAAGAGATTATTTCAAGCTCTGGCACCATTGGAAAAAGGTTGTTCTGATCCCATAGCACAACCTGACGAAGAAATGGTAACAAACAATTTTAACACATGATCAGAAAATGATCTCGAGGTTGCTTGCAATATGTGTCAGTCTTACCCGTAGAGTACGACTATATCTCAAAAGTCTCTAAAGAGGAAGATGATTTTATGGTTGAAGAGGCAGAGAATCAGAAGCCGTTATGTTACTACGTGATGAATAATGGCATTGTAGAAGAACAACATGCCATATTCGAGAAACCTGATGCAAGTATAATGTATCATCTTAAGCCTTTGTTTACAAGAACAAAAGTGGACAACGTCAGAGTCAACAAATTTTTTGTTTATGGGAGAGTGACAGTAAATCTGATACCCTGTTCCTTATTAAAAAGAATAGGGAAATATGACACAGATTTTCGCCTACACAATATGGTGTTATCAAATTACAAAGGAAAGACAAGTCATATTTTGGGTGTGTTCCAAGTTGATCTTTCAGTTGGCATATTAACATGGCCAACCCTCTTCATGGTAATATTATCTAAGACAAACTATAATTTGTTGTTAGGACGAGAGTGAATTCATAGAATTGGAGCGGTACCCTCGACTCTCCACCAAAGGTTATCTATATGGTGCCCTGATGGTATAGTTGAAAATATTGAGGCAGGCCAAAGCTTCTTCATAGCTGACGTCAACCATGTCAACAAAAAGAGCATCGACATGAATTTGACGAAGATTCCCCCATTCTATCCAGTAGAAACATCCTACACTCCACATAAGGATACATTTTACTTTATAAACTTACATCCCACCCATGGCTTCATTTGGGATCGAGAAATAATGGGAGACCAGGATGTTGAAGAAGGAAACATCGCACCAACTAGGTGGATGATGTACATCAACAGTGATGACCGATTTGAGTGATTTTGCTTGAATTTTGGCCTATATGGCCGAAATAGATTAAGAGTGCCTTTGGAGGCCGATTCCTTACAAAAATTGGTTGCTGAAGCCACAAATGTTAAAAATCTTAAGATAACTGAAAATGGTCATTTCGTCCAAACAACAGCTTTAGAAAGCCGTAGGCTCGATTGCATCTATGACGACGAGCCTTTGGGGTCTGAAAAAGACCCAACAATTTTGACCAGGAAAATCCAAGATCAAGACCCTTTAGAGGAGGTTGATATGGGAGATGGAAAACTAAGAGACCGACATACACCAGTGTTAAGGTCAACCATATCTAAAAGAGAAGGTGGTCAGGCTACTACAAAATTTCAAAGATTTCTTTGCTTGGAACTACAATGAGATGCCACAGTTAAATCAATATATGGTGGAACTAAAGCTGCCAATTTGACTTAGTAAAAAAACAGTAAATCAGCTACCAAGGAGATTCTCCCAGAGATAATGTCCAAAATCAAAGAAGAGATGGAAAGGATTCTCATAAGCAAATTTATCAGGACTACCACACAACTTCTTAAGTTTTATGGTGCACAAGAAAGGCATCGAGATCAACCAAGACAATGAGAATGAGATGATAAATGATAAGAGGCAAGCTGGGTTTGATCTTTTATGAAAATTGAAGGGAGTGGCTCACACAAAGGAATAAGAAGAAGAATCTATTCTTTGTTTTTTCACTTTTTATCTTTACTGAAAGTGGAGGAAGATACCCTCTCTTTTTTCTATTCTTTCTTTTTAATTGTTGTTATTTCTGATGGAAAGTGATGTTGAGATGTGAAGACGGTTGTCGAGTCCTCTCATTATCATTAATTTTTAACTTATATACTATAAATTTTAGGGTTGTAATTTTATTTAATTCCCACTCTACCCTTGAGCCTACATTGTGACAAATTTAGTCTTGAATTAATGAAGAAAAATCAACCAAAATTTAATAAATCAACTTAATTATTTTATTTTTATTTATTTATTTTCCTTAATAATTTTGATTAAAGAAATAAATAAAAATGAATGAAAGTGAATAAAAATCAAACACGTGAATATACGGAAAAAAAATGAATCCACTAAAATAATTTACGCGAAATATAGTTCAGTAAAACAGACAGTCGTAGATCAAATACTGAAATTAAAAATACTCGGATGAAAAGGCTCAAACTAATCAAAATGAAAACACGCACAACTGCGAACAAATAAAATGAGCACTCAAAATTAAACTATGCGTAATGTAGATAAATAAAACAACAATTGCAGGCCCTGAAAACAATGTTCACCAATTTTATGTGCGGTTAAGAAATTGATTCAACTAGTTTGTCTGTAAAATTAAAATTTTATTTTGAGCGTAACATAACTGTTTGGTTGAAAGATTAAAAATGTTTGTACAAATTTGAGATATGCACAAGTGTAACACACTCTGTCCAAATATTAATTCTTAACTAGCATCTTTGTTTCAGTCTATTTGCACTTATTTTAACCAAATAGAACTTGGTGATTTACTAGAACCAACTTTAGTTATTATTTCATGATATAACAAATTCAGAATAAAGGCCAAACCTCTATATATATGGATTCATTTTGACATTTCAAACCAGACTCATCAAGGATTTTTCTTCATTAAATCAAACATGAAATCAAAATGCAGATTTATGTTTAGGTCATGGAAACACACAAATTTTAAATATTTTTTACACCTAAAAAACAAGCAGAATATTTGAAAAATTGAAAAATCAACAAAACTTCAATAATTATAAAATAGAATGAAATGAGAATTTGCAGATGCTAATCAAGAACTCTCAAATATCTTCACAAAGATTCTAAAATATAAGTTTCATTCACAAACAAAATTAGTTTCAATTTTTCTATTCCATAAATTAAACCCTACCACACATTAGTTAAAAAATAAAATACAAAGTTTAAATAGGAAAAAAATAAGTTAAAAAAAAACAATGATTTTGGAAGGATCTACCTCGAAACCTTAAGTTGATTTTGGAACCCCTGTGTTTCTATAATGCCAAAACTGCTCCTGTCATTGTTTATTCCTTTCAAAATTTAAATTTTAAGAAGAAAAAAATTACTCTCAAAATACTAGTAAAATGCAAAAAAAATCTGGTAGTGTAATTTTAAAATCTAGTAGATTTATGACTAATCCAAAAGATAAAAAAATGAATATTTAAAATCAAATTTGAGTTTTTATCATATTTTTCAAAAAAATTCTAGTACGTGGTTTTTGTTTACCAAAGTTTTTAAAAATCGGGTATATGAGGTATCTCTCTCCCCCCTCCCCCACCCAAAAAAAAATCCGATTGTTGTTTAAATAATGCATCTAAGGTGGATGGATCTCCTACATATTTTACCTAGTTCTTCACCACTTACTTAGTATGTCTCTTTTTCATGTTTTACATGAACATTTGAAATTTTTAATTGAGTTATGAAACGTATGAGTAATTTATTTTATGTTTTAATTGACAAATATTTCTTTCTCGAACTAATATGTTATCTTGGGCACAATCTATCAGGAGACGACATGGTAATTGTAATACCCCAAATTTTACCCTTATATTTAGTCAGTCATTTCGCATAGCATCTCATATGTACATTGCTAACCGCTAACCAGTTATGAAGGTGTTTGTTTTGCAGATTTGGTCCCAGGGGTATTTTGGTCATTTTACACAAATTCTACCAATTCCTTGAAGACGGGCTGTTATTAAAATTCTGAGGCATTTGATACGTTATTGTTTTGAGGCATTTATCTATCACCAGGTCTGATCATATCAAGATCTTGGCATTTGGTCAGTGGAATTTAATTACGAGTAGTGTTACTGTTGATGCTGAAACTGTTGTGATTACGATGCACATATGTGTTTGGTTATGAAATGGTTGGTTAACATTTAAATGGGATTTTAATCGGATGATGAGATTAGGATTACAAATGAGACGAGTGCACAAATAAGAATACCACTTGGGAGTGTTTATGTTTTATGACTATGTTAATGAATTTAAATACTTGTGGATTTATTCACAAATGTTTATATTTTTTAACTAAGAATAAAATATAAATGAATTCAAAATTTTGGGAATTTTATTTCATAAAAAATCTCATCATACAAGAAGTGGAGATTGCTTCACATTTTATAAGTACTGTTACAAGGAAATACATTAAAGTTCTAAATCCTAAGGAATTACATTAAAGTATCTATCCTAAATCCTAAGAACATCTAAGTGTCTTCATGTTGTCTTGGAGCTTCTCCACGAATCCTCGACTAACCTGCACATCAAAAAGAAACAAACAGTATAGAAAAATGTTAGAAGATGTTTTGACACTCTCAGAACAATGTCATCATCGAGTGCCGGGAGTGGCACAACCGAAGCTGCGTCCTACCCCCCGTTATCGATCCGCGCCGTGGGCGTCAGATCAGGTAACACCTGTTCTTATCGGTACGGGACATCCGAGAGATAGAAGAAATAAAAGAAGCGGGACTGATTCGTTTTGCCGCGATTGGATTTCCAAACTGATACGAGAATAAGGCAACATAGGCAAGTTCTGACTCAGACCCGGATGCCGGCAGGTCTGAGTCACCTTGGTTTCAAAACTTCCAACACCTGAAAAGTCACAAGCATCATCAGAACTCAAAGCATAAACAAAACTAGGAAGGGGCTCGCGCCAATACAGGTATGAATAGCCACCAAAGAAAACAAATCTGTTACCAAACAAAATGAAGACCAATGGTCCAAACAGAATGAAAATCAAGTTCAAAACAGAACAAGAGAAGCCAAACTATGGCATCAAGCTGCACAGGACAGAAAACACAAGCCATCGAATAACGCGAGTTCATGCGCAAAGGGGCCATAAGAAAATATCCAAAGAAGCACAACAGCATCAAACATGGTTTAGCAGCATATTCAAAAATCAGACCATCACGAAAACCGAACCAGTTGCAATGGCAAGCAATACATAAGTGAGGGACTATACCAAATCACAGCACCGAATCACAGCACATAACTATAGGCCAAATGTGCAAGCACATTGAAAAAACAAATTATCAAACACATGGTTCAGGACATCAACATGATAGCCAATCATCATCACCAATTCAATCAACCTGCCAAAACTGCACAAAAGAACTGAAGTTCGCGTCAGTTCAGAAATCATGGCATGAATTGTACCAGAACGAACAAGCATAAGCTAACATAAACAAGTGCAAAACCATAACAGTCAGTCGTCGCGGCTCAGGCTATCAGATAAATCAGAAGCAACAGCGTAAAACCAGGATTGTAGTATCCTGCTTCGACGGTTCAGACTAAGCGTCATCACTACCGTGTGCCCTTCTCGGCGGCAAAGACCAAGGCAAAGTGTCCATCCTGGAAGAAGAAAAAGAAAAGTAAGTGCTAATGATCAGGTTGAATCAAAACAAAATCGCATCAGGAACCAAATCAGTATCCAAATTCCCCAAAAGCAATCCAATTCACATCTGCAAGAGTCTAATCAGAAAATGATCAAATCAAATTGAATCTGGAAATGGAAAGTTTCGAGTCAGGTCCAAATCGTATCCCATTGGAACTCAATCTGGGAAAAATCAAAACAAATCAAAATGAATCCATCAAGAAGTTCTGTGAATTAAAATCAAACATCAATCAATCCAATCTGAAGGCAAACCATATCAGAAAAATAGAGAGATTTTGATTTGATAATTAATCCCAAAGCAGATCAAAGCAAATCAGTTCAGACTACTAAAATTGAATTGAATCAGGAAATCATATCAGCTCAATCGGGTTCTAAAAGAGGAAACAGAATATCAGATTCATATGATTCAATCTCACCAAAACCCCAATCAGGATTCCAAGAGAAGAAACGAGATCCCAATCGTATCAGAAAGCCCCTATTGGAACTCAATCTGAAAAAACCAAAGGAAATCAAATCAAATCGAATCATCAAATTTAATCTCAGAAAAATAGTACAAATCCACACGGATTAAAGGCCCAGAAGTTAGTTATAAAAGGGAATATACAACCTGATGGAAAGGATCGGAGAAACCCTAATGAAGAACACCCAGATCGCGTACAAACCCTAGCAAAGAAGTCACACGCAAAAACCCTAAACGGCGCGAGCTCAGACAAAGCGATCGTCATCATCGCTCAGAGAGATCACCATCACCGAACGCGAATCAACAATACTCAGAGAGATCACCGTCACCGTTCGCGAAGAACGGCGGGCAATCAACTCCGCCGCCTCAGCTCGCACACATCATCGGCCAGGTTTACTTTAAAGGTGAGCCAGTGAGGCTTTTCATCACTATGTTCAGGTGTTTTTTCAGGAAAAATTGAAAGAGAACGCGAAGGAGATGCATGGCGATCGCGAGAAAGACGAGAGAGGAGAAGAAGAATGAAGCGGCGCCGTGTAACATTAGGGTTCCCAGAACCCTAAATGTTTTGTCTAACTAACACTTGGGTTGGGTCCGGGTGTGATGACCGGCCCAACCTCTCTTTTTTTTTGTTTTATTATTATTTTCTCTTATTATTATTTATTTTGTTTTTAAAATTTATGTTTTATTAAAAAAAACCATTTTTGTGAAGATATTATAAATAAATGAAACTTTTTTTAATATAATAAAAAAAAAACCCTTTTTTAAAAATAAAAATTAAAACCTTTTTTAAATATAAAATTAAAACTTTTGTAAATATAAAAATGAAAAACTCTTTGAAAAACTCTTTTTTAAAAATATAAAAATAAAACCTTTTTTTTAAATTCTTTTGTAAGCTAAATCATTAAATATTAAATAAAACAATAATAGATCTCGAGTTTGTATCTCATTTTCTTCATTGCCTCGTAATTCATCTGATAGCTGGTTGACTATGCCTACTAACGGGTGTTCATTTTTTTTGCAGTTCATATTTAGTGTATTGAATTTTCATTTAAGTTTCATTCATATTTGTATCTGTATCTCAATTGTAATCTCGCGAACCTAATAATCGCGTTTACTTTTCGCATTTAAATTTCTGCATGATGTATGATTTAAATTTCTGCTGATGTATTGCAATATTTCTGTCACCTTACACACTCCGAAGGAATTAGGTCTAGCATTTGACCGCCGTGTCAATAGCCCTCAAATCCTCAACCCTTACAACTCTTACAAACCCTAATTTTTCACAAATGCCTCGCCGCAGGCAAAATTACAACTTTCCCCCTAGCATTAGGTCAAAGAGCCGCCGCGCTCATTTTAGGGTTTCCCGCCGCGGAATCCCTAACCTAATTTAACCCTAATTACAACTTAACAATTCAACGTAGAGATTTGGAGTTTCCACACTCCGCGTAAGCGTGTCCTTAAGACATGTTTATTCCCCTTGAGACCTTGACCACAGTCAAGAAGTTTCTAACCTCCCTTTTGAGGGGAACTACGATTACTCTGATTCCATTCCCGTAAGGATACGTAGGCACAAGATGCGATGTCTTGCCGAGTAAACTTAGAATTAACCCCTTAGGTCTCTTTTCTCTCTTTTAATCCTTTGTACATATACCTTAAGCAAATAAATAAAGCAAATAGTAAACATTTGAACAAAAGGTTCCTGTAGAGTACTACAGAAGTTTAGGGTGCTAATACCTTCCCTAAATTTAACCAACCCCCGAACCCTAGATCTTTCCCCGCATTGTGTTTACGATGCAAAATAGGTTTTCCCTCTTTTGACCTTTTCCTTCGGATAAATCAAAGAGCGGTTGTGAATTGAATTGCGATTCAAACTCATTAATAGTTTGTAATCCTATTTCCACCGCAACAGAAAATGGCGACTTCACTGGGGACTCTTAAACTTTTGAGGGTTATCCCTAACTTGTTCATATTTATTACTATTTGTTTTATTATTCATTTGCATATATATATTGTATTTTGATTTTGGGGCGGTACCTCGTGTTGTGAGATAAGTCCTACGCCCGGACTAGTGACATTATTATAGGATGGGGATATATTCGATGAGGCTTATAGGGAGTTGAATCCCGACCAAGCTGATTCGAGAATCACCGCTCAGTTGAGACCTTTTCGAAAATGGTTCGGTTGAACGAGTAATCGCAAAAACTTTTTCCATGGTCGATTGGAGTCTGTGATATTGAGGACCATAGTACCTTAACACCACCTCGGCCTTATTTAGGACGTAGTGCGGGAGCTACGTGGGAGTAATCTTACAATGGCTGCTACGCGATACTACACTCAAAAGAGGTTCTCTTGAGAATATTATTAACCCCCGAGTCAGTCGGAAGGTTGATAATATCCGAAAGATGGGCTGATGACTTTGGGCACTTTGTAGAACCTTGTTCGGCAGGTACAACTAACCTATAGTACACTCCTTTTGGGATGGGTAGACCTTGACTCCGCTCACGTTCCTTTGACCTAGGACTTTGTGTGTTTTCATGCACTGCATCCATAAAGCATCTCATTGCATTGTATTTCATGGAGTTCAAATATCATTTATGGATATCGCAGGGATACCATGTTTAAAAAAAATAAGATGAAAAACAAGAAAAAGATTTCCTCGGTACCCCACGACATTCGTAAATGTTTGAATTCCATGAAATCTTCGTTTACATCATAGCATCATTTACTTTCTTGCATTGCATGTGTCTTCCGTTTTCTCACGTTCGGTTCTCTCGCCTTCCAGTTTCGTCACCCTGAGTTCTCGGCACCAATACAACACCAGAGCTCAAACTCGGAAAAGAATGGAGGATCAGGCAAAAGAGATTGATCGCCTTAGCAATGAACTTGAAGACCTTCGAGGGGGTATGGGGCGTATGATGGAATTGTTACATGTCATGAATGCTAAGATGGATACCCAGCCCACTGTTGTTTCCGAGATTACCGGCGTTACTATGGACCCTCCACCAAGTGTGACCGTAGCAAGGGACCCACCTTATGGTCTTGCTCCAGGTTTTGTGCCTCCTCAAGCCACTGTTCCAATTAATCAGCCTGTTCAGCAAGCCGTGCCTTTATTTTCTGAAGTTTCTAGGGGGGCTCCTGTCTTTGCACCACCTGTTGTACACACTCGTGCGCAGCCATACTTCAATGAGACAGTTTTTGATAATCTTGATGAGAATGTTGAGGGTTATGAGAGACATGATAAGCTTCGTGAGGAAGTAAACACCATCGTCTAGAGATTGAAAAAGGTAGAGGGTGATCAAATTTTTGGGACTGCTGCAAGGGATGTTTGTTTGGTCTCAGGTTTGGTTATTCCCCCGAAGTTCAAAACTCCGAACTTCGATCGTTATGAAGGTGCCACCTATCCTAAGAGTCATCTGATCATGTATTATCGCAAAATGGCTGCCCATGTTGAGAATGATAAACTGATGATTCATTGCTTCCAAGATAGTTTGAAGGGTGCTTCTTCCAAGTGGTATTTAACTTTGGACCAGTCTCGCGTTAAGAGCTTTCAAGATTTATCTGACGCTTTCATCAAACACTACAAGTACAATATGGATCTGGCTCCTGACAGAAGACAGTTGCTGAGTATGTCACAAAAGAATTCTGAGTCATTCAAAGAGTATGCTCAAAGGTGGAGAGAGACTGCTTCGCAGGTAGAACCTCCTTTGACCGAGAAAGAGTTAGCTGATTGGTTTGTCGACACGGTCCGTCCAGAATTTTACGAAAGAATGGTGGGTAGTGTGACTTCAAATTTCTCCGACATCGTTGCTGTGGGTGTCAAGATTGAATTGGGTATGAAAAGTGGTAAAATGACAAATAATCATGGTGCTTCTAAGGATCAGCCGAAGAAACCTCCGTATAGCTCCCAGAAAAAGAAAGAGGGTGAGACTAATGCTATATCCTCTGGTAGACCCAGAGAACGCTTTTATCGACATCCGCAAGGTTATGCTCAACCTCAAGGGTACCCAGTCCAATATGCTCAACAACCCTATGTGGCAGCTATTACACCTTCTTTCAATCAACAGGTTCCTATGTATCAACCTATGCAACAATCTCCTGTTTATCCGCCTCCTGTCAACTATCTACAGGCGCCCAACACTCCTGCTCCTCAACAGCCAAAGAGTCCGGCTCCTCGCCAGAATGTTCCGAATAGAAGAACGTATAAGCCTTGTCCGCCGATTCCGATGACTTTCACCGAGTTGTACCCCTCTTTGGTCAAGCAAGGTCTAATCACTACTCGGGCTTTGGGTCCGCCTCCTAATCCTCTACCCGCCAATTACAACGCCGCCGCTCATTGTTTATTTCATGAGGGTGCGCCTGGTCATGATCTGGAGAATTGTTATGCTCTCAAAAATATTGTCAGGGATTTATTGGAAAAGAAGATTTTGTCATTTGAAGATCCTCAACCAAATGTTAAGAAGAACCCTTTTCCTAATCATGAGAGTGTCAATGCCATTAGTGCTGATTCGGAAGAAGGTTACGCCCTTGACATTGAACAGATTAAGACTCCTCTCAAGATGTTCCATTCGAAACTGTTTGAAGCTGGTTTGGTAGATACTTCCCACGTTGCATGCGTAAGTTGTGAAGCCAGTATTAAGGGTTGTGTGTTGGTTCAGAATGATGTTCAGAGGTTGATTAATGAGGGTGTTTTACAAGTGACAAGCCAAGCCCAGAAGGATGAGGTCGCTGTGGTTGAGCCTGTCTTCCATCAGCCTGAATCAAAGGGTAAGGTACCAGTGTTTAATCTATCAGGGGTAGGTTCTGCCAATCCCGTGTTCGATATACCAAAGTCGTCTATCCCTGAGGTGAATCAGCCTAAGCCTATAGTTATTTGAAGACCAAGTCCGTTTCCTTTCAGTGATCCTAAAGCTGTGCCTTGGAAATACGACGTGACGATGATTGACAAGGAGTCTGGGAAGGTTATTCCAAATGAAGAGGGTAAGGGCACTGTGACCAATATCGCAGAGGCAAGCAGGATGACTCGCAGTGGCCGTGTGTATACTCCCCATTCCAATGAGGTCCCACCTAAGGAAACAACTAGTATCCCAGTGCCTGCCAAAGACAAAGGTAAGGGAGCCGTTACGAATGATGAAGATGCCGAATTTTTGAGGATCATCAAGAAAAGTGACTATAAAGTTATTGACCAACTTCATCAGACTCCTTCCAAGATTTCGATTTTATCTCTGTTGATGAGTTCACCCGCTTATAGGATGGCCTTGCAGATGGTTTTGACTCAAGCACATGTGGATTAAGATATCAGCACCAGTCGGTTTGATAGTGTGATTGCCAATTTGACCGCCTGTAACACCCTTAGTTTCAGCAATGAAGAGTTACCGAAGGAGGGTCCGAACCATAATCGTGCTTTACACATATCGGTGAAATGTCAGGAGGACAATTTAGCGAGAGTGCTAGTGGACACCGGGTCTTCTCTGAATGTTCTACCCAAGAGGGTTCTTGATAAGTTGGCTTGTAAAGAGACTGTGTTGAAACCTACTCCTTTGGTCGTCAAGGCTTTCAATGGCTCTCGCCGGTCGGTAATGGGGGAGGTTGAGCTTCCTATCCTGATTGGTCCGCAAGTTTTTAATATCACGTTTCAAGTCATGGACATTAATCCCAATTACAGTTGTTTACTTGGAAGGCCGTGGATTCATGCCGCTGGGGCAGTAACCTCAACGTTACATCAGAAGATGAAGTTCGTGATCGATGGAAAGTTGGTTATTATACATGGTGAGGAGGATCTGATGGTCAGTAACCTATCTTCTTTCCGTTACATCGAGGCCGATGAGAATGCTTTAGAAATCTCCTTTCAAGCACTTGAGATCGCCAATGCTGTTCTGCTAGAAGTCGAAGAAACAGTGGGTCAGGGTAATCCATCTTTTGCATCTCTGAAGAGTACCAAATCAACAATTGACAGGGGCATTCCTGAAGGTTGGGGAGAGGTAATCGATGTCAAGACCAAGACTGATCGCTCGGGGTTGGGTTACAAACCAACTCAGAATGGAGCTGCCGCAACCGTCGAAGGGCGTCCGAAGGTTATCCAAGAGGTATTTGTCAGCGGAGGTTTCCAAGTCAATGCCATCAGTAACTGTGAGGAAAATGAAGAGCTGAGCAACCTGGTGTTTAAGGGTGATGCAGTCTTGAACAACTGGGAGGCCGTAGAGATCCCTGTTATCTTTCCCTTGTCAAAGTAATTTTTTTAGAAAAAAAGTTTCATTTACATTTCAGATAAAAATCCGTAGCTCTGCCCAAGGCTATTAGGATCGTTTTTATTGGGCCACCTTTCATTCCTAAAAAGATCTTAATAAAAGCATTTTGTTCAATTCCACTTTGGTTCATTTGCGTTTTTCGTTTTCACCTTTAAAAATGAAATTGGCAACCTTTTTTCCCAAAAAAAATAAAAAAACAGCATTTCATTCTTACATATCTTCGAGCATTTTAATTAAGTAAGCCTTCCATCATGCAGAGACATCGTAAACCTTGTTGGATCCAATGACTTTACTGACACTCCTGACTGGGATGCACCCATCAATCAAGCTGAGGACGAGGGTGAAGAAGATTTTGAAGTACCCGCTGAACTGACAAGATTGATTGAGTACGAGTACACAGAGCTTCAACCGCATAAAGAGCAGGTGGACTTAATTAATCTCGGTACAGATGAGAGCAAGAAAGAGGTCAAGATTGGTGCAATGCTTGGGACAGAGGTTAAGCCGAGGTTGATTGAGTTGTTAAAAGAGTATATGGATGTGTTTGCGTGGTCGTATCAAGATATGCCGGGCCTAGACACGGATATTGTTGTTCACAAGTTGCCGCTTAAGCCGGATTGTCCACCTATCAAGCAAAAACTTCGAAGAACGAGACCCGACATGGCTTTGAAGATTCGAGATGAGGTTAAAAAGCAGTTGGATGCAGGTTTCTTGGCAGTCGCAAAATATCCAGATTGGGTTGCCAACATTGTGCCAGTGCCTAAGAAGGACGGTAAAGTTAGGATGTGTGTAGACTACAGGGATCTGAACAAAGCAAGTCCGAAAGACGACTTCCCTCTGCCACATATTGATACACTGGTAGACAATACAGCCAGTTTTGCGTTGTTCTCATTTATGGATGGTTTCTCTGGCTATAATCAGATCAAGATGGATCCCGACGATTGAGAGAAGACTACTTTCATTACCCCTTGGGGAACTTTCTGCTACAAAGTCATGCCCTTCGGTTTGAAGAACGCGGGGGCAACTTACCAACGCGCTATGACCACTCTTTTTCATGATATGATGCACAAAGAGATCGAGGTGTATGTGGACGATATGATAGCCAAATCTCAGAGTGAAGAGGAGCATCTAGACCATTTGGTGAAATTGTTTGAACGACTCAGGAAATATCAGTTGAAATTAAACCCTGCTAAATGTACCTTCGGTGTCAGATCCGGAAAACTGCTTGGTTTCATTGTTAGCCAGCGAGGGATTGAGGTGGATCCTGACAAAGTCCGAGCCATTCAAGATATGCCGGCTCCGCGAACCGAGACGCAAGTTAGAGGTTTTTCTGGGACGTTTGAATTATATTTCCAGGTTTATCTCCAACATGACCGCTACTTGTGAGCCGATATTCAAGTTACTTTGCAAGGGGCAGACAGTTGAGTGGAACCCCGATTGTCAGAAAGCGTTTGAGAAGATTAAGGGTTATTTGCAAGATCCCCCTATTCTGATTCCTCCCGTACCTGGAAGACCGTTGTTTATGTACCTTACCGTTCTTGAAAAGTCTATGGGTTGTGTGCTTGGGCAGCATGATGAGACTGGGAAAAAGGAACATGCGATTTATTACCTGAGCAAGAAGTTTACCGATTGCGAAAACAGATACTCACCATTGGAGAAAACTTGTTGTGCATTGGCATGGGCCGCTAGGCGCCTTCGGCAATATATGGTCTGTCATACCACATTGTTAATTTCTAAAATGGATCCGATCAAGTATATTTTTGAAAAACCTGCTCAAACCGGGAGGCTAGCCCGTTGGCACATGTTGTTATCCGAATATGACATCCAGTATGTACCCCAGAAGGCAATTAAGGGTAGTATTTTATCTGATTATCTTGCAGACCAGCCAGTTGAAGATTATGAACCTCTTAAATTTGATTTTCCCGATGAGGATATTTTGTTGATTAAAAGAGATTGTGAAGAGCCAGATCCGAGCGAAGGTCCGGAACCTGGTCTTTGGTGGAGGATGATGTTTGATGGGTCCTCGAATTTCAATGGGCATGGTATAGGCGCCGTTTTGATGAACCCAAAGGGTGGATTCACTCCATTTACAGCAAGGTTGGACTTTGAGTGTACTAATAACGTAGCAGAATATGAAGCATGTATTCTTGGCCTCGAAGCAGCGATTCACCTCCGAATCAAACTTCTTAAAGTAAGTGGTGACTCAGCCTTGGTTATTTACCAGGTACAAGGCAAATGGGAAACGAAGAATGAGAAGTTAATCCCTTATAAGGATTACATTATTGAGCTGATCAAGTATTTCGACGAGATAGAGTTCGAGCATGTTCCTAGATCCGAGAATCACGTTGCCGATGCTTTAGCCATGTTAGCATCCATGTGGAAAGTTAAATTCGTTAATGAAGCACCTCTTATCCATATTGAGCGCAAAGTTGAGCCCGCTTATTGTCAGATGGTCGAAGAAGTTGAGGTAGATGAAAAGCCTTGGTTTCATGATATCAAGAACTATCTCGTCAAGCAGGAGTATCCCGATGGTGCTACTGGTCTGGACAAGAAAACATTGAGAAGACTGGCGTCAAAATTCTTTATCAGTAATGGTGTGTTATACAAGAGAAATCACGACATGGTCCTGCTCAGATGTGTTGATAAACGGGAAGCGGACATGTTACTACAGGAAATTCATGAAGGGACCTTCGGGACTCATGCCAATGGTTATGCTATGTCCAAGAAGATGTTAAGGGTTGGGTATTTTTGGTTAACCATGGAAGCTGACTGCATCCAATACGCTAGAAAATGCCATAAGTGCCAAATCTACGCTGATAAAATGCATGTACCTCCATCACCGTTGAATGTTTTGTCTTCACCATGGCCGTTCTCTATGTGGGGCATTGACATGATTGGGGCAATCGAGCCGAAGGCTTCTAATGGTCATCGTTTTATCCTTGTTGCCATTGATTATTTCACCAAGTGGGTAGAGGCTGCCTCCTACGCCGACGTGACCAAGCAAGTGGTTGCCCGATTCATCAGGAAAGAGATCATCTGCCGTTATGGAGTCCCAAGCCGGATAATAACTGACAATGGCACCAATCTGAATAACAAGACCATGAAAGAGTTGTGTGATAGTTTCAAGATCACTCACCACAATTCTTCTCCGTACCGTCCTAAGATGAATGGGGCCGTTGAAGCTGCGAATAAGAATATCAAGAAGATCCTGCAAAAGATGGTTGTGACTTACAAAGATTGGCATGAGATGTTACCGTTTGCTTTGCATGGATACAGAACCTCAGTGAGAACTTCGACAGGGGCAACCCCTTTCTCATTGGTGTATGGAATGGACGCCGTGCTCCCCATCGAAGTAGAGATACCTTCTTTAAGAGTGTTAATGGAGGCTGAACTTAGGGAAGCTGAGTGGGTTCAAGACAGACTGGATCAGTTGAATCTCATCGACGAGAAGCGTTTGACAGCCATGTGCCATGGGCAATTATATCAGAAACGGATGAAAAGAGCGTTTGATAAGAAGATCCGTATCCGTGAGTTCCGTCAAGGAGATCTCGTACTCAAAAAGATCTTACCAGTACATAAAGATATGCGTGGAAAGTGGATGCCCAATTATGAAGGCCCATTTGTGGTAAAGACCGTTTTCTCCGGAGGGTCTCTGATACTTACAACAATGGACGGTGAAGAACTAGCACATCCCGTGAATTCTGATGCAGTCCGAAAATATTATGCCTAAAAACCCGCTAAGTCGAAAACCTGCAAAAAGGCGACTTAGGCAAAAGTAAGGGTTGGAAAAAAGAAATAATAATAAAAAGCTCGCTAAGTTGAAAACCCGAAAGGGCGGCTTAGGCAAAAAAGAGCGTCCCGGTGGATTGAAAACCCGAGAGGGCGGTCCAGGAAAAAGTTAGGGACAAAGGCATTTCATTGCATCAGAGGACACTGATCATCTCGAACACACTTTCCACATGAGAGCCATGTTTCAGTTCTTTCATCCTTGCCCAAAGCAGGATTCTGGATTAGTCTTAGTTATTAGTGTCAGTAGGTATCATTGGATTCAATGTAACCTTTTCCCATGTTGCCAATTTCAAAACATAATCATCTGTGGAGCTATGCCTTCAGCAAGCAACCACCCTTTAATAAAAGATACCATTTTGTTACTTACATTCCTTGGTGCATTACTCTTTGTTTTCTATTGTTATGCAAAATGCGTTTATTCTTAAAATTTGAAAATGAAAGGTGCATTGTAGATTTTTCAAAACTGTTTTTCAAAAACAACAAATTTGAAATGTAATAAATTACTTTGACTAGTGGAAATTTCGGAAGGATCTTTTCACTCCCCGGAAATATCATTATTGCAGAAACACTTTTAAACCATTGCTCTATCACAGTCCCCAGAGAGACTATAAGCTGACAGCCTTTTCTTGGGTAATTCAAAAGTGTCCCTCAGGTTTTCTTCTCCCCATGTGAAGACGTGATACCGTATCGCCAAGCAATTTACCTTCTCCCCAGAGAATTCAGAATTTTAAAACCAGATTTGGTTCTACCATTGATCCTTCTCACCCATGATTGACGTATTGGTTGCAGAGAATGCCGGGTATCTCCGTCGAGATGTTTATTTCATCTCTCGTCCCGTCTCTAGTCTGTTTCGTCAGCATACGCAAGGGCATAAGCATCACATGCCTATTTCATTACATATTCATTACATATTCATTACATACTCACTACATACTCATTTCATAACATCTTGCATACATAAACATTAACATACATAAACATTAACATACAGTCACATTAACATATGCATCAACATATGCGTTAGCATTCACAGGTTCATTGCGTCTCTATCATTGGTCGTTACCGCCGAGTAACTGGGTTCGTCCATTCTCTCCAAATAGGTTGTCAGCCCTAAGCATAAAATACTTACTTGTTTCCAGTTTCCCCACAGAGCTCGATCCTTGTGGATGACGGTTACTTCAGCTATCTTTCCTCGCCAGGATAAGATATCTACCCTTCGAGTTCATTCCCTCGATGGAGTCTTGATTACCAGTTTTCTTTCTAGTTCGATCCTAGATTGAATCTCAGTCTTGTCGGTCGTCGAGCCCAACCGGACGTGCATTTATTTTGCACCTTCTGAAGGTTTTCACCATACCATGACAGATACGCGACTATCTCGCTTGAGAGGTTTATCACTGTACCCGGACGTGCATTTATTTTGCACTATCTTCAACTACAATCATTTACAGATACATGCCAGTTCATGCCTGGATAATTTATTATTACAATCCTACGTGTACAACACTTTACAACACTTTACATCTTACAGCGTCAATATACAACATTTCTCACCTAAGAAGTCGATCCTATCTTCGTTATGACTCGCAGCAAATGGCCATCTCCATGGAGCAGTTGGGCTTCCATTTACCTGTCGTCTTGAAGTATAGGAGGTTTGAACCAAATCGTCTTCAGGAGAGCACGATCTTGAAGTACGGGGAGGTTTTGAGCGGAATCATATTCAGGAGAGCACGATTCTGAAGCATGAAGAAGTTCATTTATCCTTTAGTAAAAGAAGGAGCGGAATCATATTCAGGAGAGCACGATTCTGAGTTATGAGGAAGTTCAATTGGCCATTTTTCAGGAGAGCACGATTCTGAAGAATGAAGAAATTTCAAGAGCCGAATCATATTCAGGAGAGCACGATTCTGAGTTATGAGGAAGTTCAATTATCCATTATCATATTCAGGAGAGCACGATTCTGAAGTATGAAGAATTTCATTTACAAGAAACAACCGAATCATATTCAGGAGAGCACGATTCTGAGTTATGAGGAAGTTCAATTAGTCATTTTCATATTCAGGAGAGCACGATTCTGAAATATGAAAAATTTCATTTACAACCGAATCATATTCAGGAGAGCACGATTCTGAAGTATGAGGAAGTTCAGTTAGCCCTTTTCATATTCAGGAGAGCACGATTCTGAATTTCATTTATCCGAAAGAGCCGAATCATATTCAGGAGAGCACGATTCTGAAGTATGAGGAAGTTCAGTTCGCCCTTTTCATATTCAGGAGAGCACGATTCTGAAGTATGAGGAAGTTCAGTTTACCCTTTTCATGTTCAGGAGAGCACGATCTTGAAGCATGGAGAAGTTTATTTATCCTTCAGTAAGAGAAGAATCAGAATCGTATTCCAGGCGCCGACCTTAAATGCGAGAAGATTTATTTATCAGATAAGCAGCAGCCTCTTTATTTGAGTGCTTATCCATTTTGGCACATAAGTCCCCCCCAACGATAAGAGACAATTCTCCCGCGAGAAGCTTATCAGGGCATTTCCCATCAAAGTCCATTTATTTTGGCATACAGCCGGTCTTTACCCTGTATATTTGTTACGGAGTTCCGAAAAGTCCGTTTGATCCTGTCACGAGGGATAGTTTACAGAAGCTTGGATGTTATTCTTTGCTCAATGCTCCAACGTTCTGTAATCGATTTTGCAATCGTACGTGATCCAGTTTTATTTTTAGATTCCCCAGTGGAGGCCGTCTCACAGGTGTCATCTCCATTTGAGAATCTCGTTCCCAAGATGACAATTGGTCGTGTTCGCACCAGTTGACTATCATTTTGGGATTCCCCAGTGTTTGTACTGTGTCTCAGCACGTCGTTTTCTCCAGTGTGTTCTTCTCGTAGCGTCTTTCCCGTAGTATTCGTCATTCCAGCATACGCATCACATCATATTCATATCATCTGCATTAAGCGGTCCTCGCTTTGTCCATAGCATTGCATACCGTCGCATATAAGGGAAAAATTTTCGGTTATCTATATTTAAATCTCTCCACCACGATTCCTCGAGTCTCTGTCACTCAAATCGTCCGATGTAGCTATTTAAATAGGGGCAACTGTAATACCCCAAATTTTACCCTTATATTTAGTCAGTCATTTCGCATAGCATCTCATATGTACATTGCTAACCGCTAACCAGTTATGAAGGTGTTTGTTTTGCAGATTTGGTCCCAGGGGTATTTTGGTCATTTTACACAAATTCTACCAATTCCTTGAAGACGGGCTGTTATTAAAATTCTGAGGCATTTGATACGTTATTGTTTTGAGGCATTTATCTATCACCAGGTCTGATCATATCAAGATCTTGGCATTTGGTCAGTGGAATTTAATTACGAGTAGTGTTACTGTTGATGCTGAAACTGTTGTGATTACGGTGCACATATGTGTTTGGTTATGAAATGGTTGGTTAACATTTAAATGGGATTTTAATCGGATGATGAGATTAGGATTACAAATGAGACGAGTGCACAAATAAGAATACCACTTGGGAGTGTTTATGTTTTATGACTATGTTAATGAATTTAAATACTTGTGGATTTATTCACAAATGTTTATATTTTTTAACTAAGAATAAAATATAAATGAATTCAAAATTTTGGGAATTTTATTTCATAAAAAATCTCATCATACAAGAAGTGGAGATTGCTTCACATTTTATAAGTACTGTTACAAGGAAATACATTAAAGTTCTAAATCCTAAGGAATTACATTAAAGTATCTATCCTAAATCCTAAGAACATCTAAGTGTCTTCATGTTGTCTTGGAGCTTCTCCACGAATCCTCGACTAACCTGCACATCAAAAAGAAAACAAACAGTATAGAAAAATGTTAGAAGATGTTTTGACACTCTCAGAACAATGTCATCATCGAGTGCCGGGAGTGGCACAACCGAAGCTGCGTCCTACCCCCCGTTATCGATCCGCGCCGTGGGCGTCAGATCAGGTAACACCTGTTCTTATCGGTACGGGACATCCGAGAGATAGAAGAAATAAAAGAAGCGGGACTGATTCGTTTTGCCGCGATTGGATTTCCAAACTGATACGAGAATAAGGCAACATAGGCAAGTTCTGACTCAGACCCGGATGCCGGCAGGTCTGAGTCACCTTGGTTTTAAAACTTCCAACACCTGAAAAGTCACAAGCATCATCAGAACTCAAAGCATAAACAAAACTAGGAAGGGGCTCGCGCCAATACAGGTATGAATAGCCACCAAAGAAAACAAATCTGTTACCAAACAGAATGAAGACCAATGGTCCAAACAGAATGAAAATCAAGTTCAAAACAGAACAAGAGAAGCCAAACTATGGCATCAAGCTGCACAGGACAGAAAACACAAGCCATCGAATAACGCGAGTTCATGCGCAAAGGGGCCATAAGAAAATATCCAAAGAAGCACAACAGCATCAAACATGGTTTAGCAGCATATTCAAAAATCAGACCATCACGAAAACCGAACCAGTTGCAATGGCAAGCAATACATAAGTGAGGGACTATACCAAATCACAACACCGAATCACAGCACATAACTATAGGCCAAATGTGCAAGCACATTGAAAAAACAAATTATCAAACACATGGTTTAGGACATCAACATGATAGCCAATCATCATCACCAATTCAATCAACCTGCCAAAACTGCACAAAAGAACTGAAGTTCGCGTCAGTTCAGAAATCATGGCATGAATTGTACCAGAACGAACAAGCATAAGCTAACATAAACAAGTGCAAAACCATAACAGTCAGTCGTCGCGGCTCAGGCTATCAGATAAATCAGAAGCAACAGCGTAAAACCAGGATTGTAGTATCCTGCTTCGACGGTTCAGACTAAGCGTCATCACTACCGTGTGCCCTTCTCGGCGGCAAAGACCAAGGCAAAGTGTCCATCCTGGAAGAAGAAAAAGAAAAGTAAGTGCTAATGATCAGGTTGAATCAAAACAAAATCGCATCAGGAACCAAATCAGTATCCAAATTCCCCAAAAGCAATCCAATTCACATCTGCAAGAGTCTAATCAGAAAATGATCAAATCAAATTGAATCTGGAAATGGAAAGTTTCGAGTCAGGTCCAAATCGTATCCCATTGGAACTCAATCTGGGAAAAATCAAAACAAATCAAAATGAATCCATCAAGAAGTTCTGTGAATTAAAATCAAACATCAATCAATCCAATCTGAAGGCAAACCATATCAGAAAAATAGAGAGATTTTGATTTGATAATTAATCCCAAAGCAGATCAAAGCAAATCAGTTCAGACTACTAAAATTGAATTGAATCAGGAAATCATATCAGCTCAATCGGGTTCTAAAAGAGGAAACAGAATATCAGATTCATATGATTCAATCTCACCAAAACCCCAATCAGGATTCCAAGAGAAGAAACGAGATCCCAATCGTATCAAAAAGCCCCTATTGGAACTCAATCTGAAAAAACCAAAGGAAATCAAATCAAATCGAATCATCAAATTTAATCTCAGAAAAATAGTACAAATCCACACGGATTAAAGGCCCAGAAGTTAGTTATAAAAGGGAATATACAACCTGATGGAAAGGATCGGAGAAACCCTAATGAAGAACACCAAGATCGCGTACAAACCCTAGCAAAGAAGTCACACGCAAAAACCCTAAACGGCGCGAGCTCAGACAAAGCGATCGTCATCATCGCTCAGAGAGATCACCATCACCGAACGCGAATCAACAATACTCAGAGAGATCACCGTCACCGTTCGCGAAGAACGGCGGGCAATCAACTCCGCCGCCTCAGCTCGCACACATCATCGGCCAGGTTTACTTTAAAGGTGAGCCAGGGATGCTTTTCATCACTATGTTCAGGTGTTTTTTCAGGAAAAATTGAAAGAGAACGCGAAGGAGATGCATGGCGATCGCGAGAAAGACGAGAGAGGAGAAGAAGAATGAAGCGGCGCCGTGTAACATTAGGGTTCCCAGAACCCTAAATGTTTTGTCTAACTAACACTTGGGTTGGGTCCGGGTGTGATGACCGATCCAACCTCTCTTTTTTTTTGTTTTATTATTATTTTCTCTTATTATTATTTATTTTGTTTTTAAAATTTATGTTTTATTAAAAAAACCATTTTTGTGAAGATATTATAAATAAATGAAACTTTTTTTAATATAATAAAAAAAACCCTTTTTTAAAAATAAAAATTAAAACTTTTTTTAAATATAAAATTAAAACTTTTGTAAATATAAAAATGAAAAACTCTTTGAAAAACTCTTTTTTAAAAATATAAAAATAAAACCTTTTTTTTAAATTCTTTTGTAAGCTAAATCATTAAATATTAAATAAAACAATAATAGATCTCGAGTTTGTATCTCATTTTCTTCATTGCCTCGTAATTCATCTGATAGCTGGTTGACTATGCCTACTAACGGGTGTTCATTTTTTTTGCAGTTCATATTTAGTGTATTGAATTTTCATTTAAGTTTCATTCATATTTGTATCTGTATCTCAATTGTAATCTCGCGAACCTAATAATCGCGTTTACTTTTCGCATTTAAATTTCTGCATGATGTATGATTTAAATTTCTGCTGATGTATTGCAATATTTCTGTCACCTTACACACTCCGAAGGAATTAGGTCTAGCATTTGACCGCCGTGTCAATAGCCCTCAAATCCTCAACCCTTACAACTCTTACAAACCCTAATTTTTCACAAATGCCTCGCCGCAGGAAAAATTACAACTTTCCCCCTAGCATTAGGTCAAAGAGCCGCCGCGCTCATTTTAGGGTTTCCCGCCGCGGAATCCCTAACCTAATTTAACCCTAATTATAACTTAACAATTCAACGTAGAGATTTGGAGTTTCCACACTCCGCGTAAGCGTGTCCTTAAGACATGTTTATTCCCCTTGAGACCTTGACCACAGTCAAGAAGTTTCTAACCTCCCTTTTGAGGGGAACTACGATTACTCTGATTCCATTCCCGTAAGGATACGTAGGCACAAGATGCGATGTCTTGCCGAGTAAACTTAGAATTAACCCCTTAGGTCTCTTTTCTCTCTTTTAATCCTTTGTACATATACCTTAAGCAAATAAATAAAGCAAATAGTAAACATTTGAACAAAAGGTTCCTGTAGAGTACTACAGAAGTTTAGGGTGCTAATACCTTCCCTAAATTTAACCAACCCCCGAACCCTAGATCTTTCCCCGCATTGTGTTTACGATGCAAAATAGGTTTTCCCTCTTTTTACCTTTTCCTTCGGATAAATCAAAGAGCGGTTGTGTATTGAATTGCGATTCAAACTCATTAATAGTTTGTAATCCTATTTCCACCGCAACAGTAATATTGTTGTTACTGTTTGTTATGATACAACAAATGAAAAATGAAGGAGGAAAGACAAATGATTATGGATTATGAAAGGGGGTGAAACTACAAGAACCATAAATCTCCTCAAGTCACTTGTAGTAGAGGAATTAAATTCCCATTTAAGTTGAGATTTGTGCCTAGTGGTAGCGATTAGAACATAACAGTTAGACATGGTATTCACAATTATGATCTAGGTGAGAATTTAGTTGGTCATGACATATTAGACAATCTAAAACCTAATGAACAACTATTTTTGAATGAAATGACAAAATATCGCATGACGTCGAGGTACATAGTGGTTGCATTGAAAGATATAGATTATGATGATTTGACGACTATGATAGGCAAGATCTACATATCGATATAATATTAGAGGTCCATTCACAGAAACACAACATTCATTGGACCTAATTATTAATGAGAAATACATGTGTTATACTAGAAACAGGGAGGAATCATATGTTATTGTTAATATATTTTGAACACATCCTGATTCAGGGAAGCTGTTAAACATGTTTCATTTATACAAATCCAACATGTACTGACTCTCACTCTTTGAGATTATTGGTGTTACATGAACCAAGTTGACTTTCTCAGTTTGAATTTCCCAATTGGAACATGAAAGTGAGGCAAACTTTACGTAGGCACTAAAGAAATTGAAGGGTTATTCACATCCGAGAAGTTGCTTTCCATGTTCACGGTGACAAACCTATAACTTTCTCTAATGAATTACGTTAAAGTTGTGTTCCCATCCTCATTTAAACTTGTTGCGGTGGAAATAGGATCACAAACTATTAATGAGTTTGAATCGCAATTCAATTCACAACCGCTCTTTGATTTATCCGAAGGAAAAGGTCAAAAGAGGGAAAACCTATTTTGCATCGTAAACACAATGCGGGGAAAGATCTAGGGTTCGGGGGTTGGTTAAATTTAGGGAAGGTATTAGCACCCTAAACTTCTGTAGTACTCTACAGGAACCTTTTGTTCAGATGTTTACTATTTGCTTTATTCATTTGCTTAAGGTATATGTACAAAGGATTAAAAGTGAGAAAGTAAACCTAAGGGGTTAATTCTAAGTTTACTCGGCAAGACATCGCATCTTGTGCCTACGTATCCTTACGGGAGTGGAATCAGAGTAATCGTAGTTCCCCTCAAAAGGGAGGTTAGAGACTTCTTGACTGTGGTCAAGGTCTCAAGGGGAATAAACATGTCTTAAGGACACGCTTACGTGGAGTGTAGAAACTCCAATATCTACGTTGAATTGTTAAGTTGTAATTAGGGTTAAATTAGGTTAGGGATTCCACGGCGGGAAACCCTAAAATGAGCGCGGCGGCTCTTTGACTTAATGCTAAGGGTAAAATTGTAATTTTGCCTGCGGCGAGGCATTTGTGAAAATTAGGGTTTGTGAGGCTGTAAGGGTTTGAAGTTGAGGACTATTGACACGGCGGTCAAATGCTAGACCTAATTCCTTCGGATGTGTGTAGTGTGACTGGAATATTTGCAATACATCAGCAGAAATTTAAACCATACTTTAGCGGAAATTTAAATGCGAAAAGTAAACGCGATTATTAGGTTCGCGAGGTTACAACTGAGAAGCAGATACAAACATAGACGAAACTTGAATCGAGAAATAAAATAAATAACGGTAAACATGACAAGCTGCAAAACCAATGAACAATGTTAGTAGACAAGGTTGGACAATGATTGGACGAGTCAGGAGGAAAAGTGCAATATTGGAGATTTGCGTTGTTTTTGAAAGAGATGTTGAATGAAACTATATAAAAAAAAGAGTGAGGTTAGTTAAAAAAAACATTTTAAATTTAATCTTAAAAAGTTTTAACTTAGATATTTTTTTAAAAAAAGAATTTTTAAGTTATTTATTAAAAAGGTTTTTTATTTTTATTTACTTTAAAAAACAATTTTTATATTTTAAAAAAATTTATTAAAGTTCAACTACTAATTAAAATGAAAAAGAAAAATAAAAGGCTTTATGAAACAAGTTTTAATTTTTAAAAAAACAAAAAAAAGGTTTTTAAAACATTTTTTAAAAAAACAACAAAAATGAAAAGGGTTGGGCCGGTCATCACTCCCGGACCCAACCCGGTTAGTGTGTATATGCCTCACGATCAAATTAGGGTTGCAGCACCCTTTGATCCCCTTCGCGGCGCCGTTTGTATTCTTCTTTTCCCCTCTCGATTCTCTCTCTTGCTCGCGCTCTCATCACGATATCGCCCACTATTCTTCTTCGTTTATGGCTTCTGTCTCCCCTTTTTCTTTCGTATCACCTTCTCCGCACACTAAGAAACAGAAACAAACGGTTAATATGCTGATAATGGAGCGAAAAGCTTACGGTGGGTTCAATCGGAGGCAATGATGGTAGACTGAGCTTCGATGAAAGGATTTGCTCGTCGTGGCTTTAAACGGCGCCGGTGAATCCTCTCCCTCTCGCGACCACTAGGGTTTGCTTGTGACTTGTCCGTTCTTGTCGTTTTCTTCTCTGATAACAGCGCGCCTCTGGTGAGAATGTTCTGTCACTTTATCTTTTGTGGTTTCTTCTGTGTAGAGAACAGCGTTAGGGTTTTTGTCACTTCGAATGGCCCCTTTGTTTTATATATGTTTTTCGTGGGCCTGGATTGACACGGCTTTGCGCTACTTTTTTCCTTTTGAGATTGGATTTTGTCTGATATGATTCGATATTGATTTTGAATATGGATTTTTCTGATATCAGTTGATTCGATTTGCTTGATTTTATGGAATTTTGGTGAACCGATGCTACTTTGATCTGATTGAGATTCTGATATGATTTTCTTATGTTTCGTTTGAAAACTTTCCCCATTTGGATTCACTTTGATTGGATTTGATTCTGATATGGCTTATTTTCCTGATGCAGTTTGGATTAGCTTTTCCTCTTCTTCTTTCAGAGAGAACTGGTAGTTTCAGATACTGCCGGATTGGTGTCGCCGAGGGGGGTACGATGCGGTGATGATGTCATTCTAGTCTGAACTATGTGGAACAGGATGCTATAGTCCTAGTTTTTCGCTTACGTTGATACTTCTGATTGAATTGGTGGTGATGATTGGCTATCATGTCGAGCTGAGCCGTGCATTCGTTTGTTTGTTCATTTCATGAACTGAGTATAATTTTATAACTTGTTTTGGTGACTTATTTGCTGGGGCGATGATGTTCAGACTGAGCCCTTCATGCTTTGGACATTTGAGGGCATGAATTATCCTGGTGAACTGATATGCTTCTTATGGTATGGATTTATTCTCTTCCTGATGCCATTTGACTCTATCTTCTTTGACTTATTCTGTTGTGCTCTTTGCTTGTTTGAACTTGGTTCAGAATTATGGTTTCTGCTATGGTTTATTCTTATGACTTACATCATGTTTCTTTTGTGACCTGCAATTCGAACTGATTTGATTTTTGTTGTTCCTGTGGTGGCTGAGCTTCGCCTGTTGGATTGAATTTGTCATAACTGATGCAGCTTGACTTTGTTAAACACTGCTTATGCTTTGGTTTTTCTTGTTGAACCGAGCTTGTGACTTGTTTGCGCAATGCACTTTGCACATCTGGGATCCGTGATTATGGGCACTCATCTGCTTATTCTTACAACCTCACTTGCAGGTGTGATTTGATGACTCCATAGTCTTTCTGATATTTTGATTGTCGACATTGGCCCATCATGATTTTACTCGAAACAACTTCCACTGTCTCGTTCTGTAATCCAGTTTTCTTTGTGCAGTTAGCTCATTTGTTTTATGAATGCGAGCTGAATTCGGTTCTTGCTGTTTCTTGAGCTGAACTGTTTTAAACTCTGTTATGAAATTGGGGTTGCTGATGTTGTTTTGTGTATTTCAGGGTTGGATAACTTGTGCTGTTTGTTGTACAAGAAGAGGCTATGATGTTGTCCTCAACTGAGCCTCTGTGTTGGATAATTTTTCTTGCTAACTTCGTGCACTTCCAGCCTCCAATTGGCCTTACAGATTTGCTTGATAGTTGCTACAATATTTACTTGATGGATGGCATTTACGTACTGGTTTCGAAGCAATCCTTCGGCAAAATCCATTTCGACCCGAAACTTCTTTTTACTCTTCATCTCTCGACAGTCCCTTATGATAAGAAAAATAACTACCTGATCTGACGCTGATGGCTCAGATTGGTAACGGGAGTAGGATGCGGCTTTAGTCGTACCCTCCCGGCACTCGGTGATGACACTGTTCTGAGAGTGTCAAACAACTTCTAACCTCTTTTCCTGTTGTTTGTTTTGCTTTGATGTGCAGGTTAGTCGAGATTTGCGGAGAAGCTTAAAGACAGCATGAAGACCCTTAGGCACTTTTAGGATTTAGGATAGATACTCATTGTAAATGTATAATCCTTTTGTAAATGAAAGATTATCATGAATAAAACCCAAATATTACTTCCATTTCAACTTGTAATTCTAGATGTTTATGAAATAAAATCCAGTAAATATTCATTTCTATTTTCTCAATTATGAATTTAAATATCCATGAATAATCATCCATAAATTATTTAAATTCAACTTTGATTTGTAGCTTATGAACATTCATGAATAAAAGCTCACAAATATTAAAACTTAACCTCTCCTTTGCCTTTTATAAATGATATCCCGCCATATGATTATATCCAAACAAATTCAAATTAAAACCTCGTTGATCACATCACTTCTCAAAATAACCTTAACAGTATCCACTTCCTTTTCAACCCAACTTTATAAAAGGAAACAAAACTGTTTGGAAACGTTTCAGAATCAAACAAAGCACGGCCCCGAGTCCAATCATATTTCCGACAAAACATATTGGCACCTTGACCCAAATGGCAAATAAATGCCTCAGAACGTAATAACAGCCCGTTTTCAAGAAATTAGCAGAATTTGCATGAAATGACCAAAATACCCCTGGGACCAAATCTGCAAAACAAATACCTCCATAACTTGTTAGCGGTTAGCAAATGTTCATAGGAGATGATATGCGAAATGCCTGACTAAATGTAAGGGTAAAATTTGGGGTATTACAAAACTCTTGTGTATATTTTGTATTTTAAAAAATGTTAGTTTGAAGTGCAACGAGTACGTCAAACTAATAGCAAAAGTATGTAATGGATCTATGGAACAGTCATGTACTCAATTAGTGCGTTTAAGTTTAAGCAACATTTTGCAGTATTTTGAGGTAGTATGCTTCATTTGTTTACAGCGTACACCAACTATGGTTTGAAGGTAAGAAAAATACACAAGAATGGCGGGGGGTTGAATTGTGTGCTTAAAAAGGTTTCATTTCTGAACTCAAAAGTTTAGAGTCTAAACTAAGTTCAGAGTCTGTTAACATAATGAATAGTAGTGAAAAATAAATTTCTGAAGTAAATGCAATCAACAAACAAAAGTTATCCTGGTTCCTCTCCCCAACTGAGAGTACTCTAGTCCTCTTGCCCGAACAAGAGCTTTTCACTATAACCAATCAAATTACAAATGCTTAAGCCACTACTCAAGACTTCATGCTCAATCAACTCTGAAAGAGACTTCCCTTCTTAAGCCACTGCTCAAAATTTCATGCCTAAACCCTCTGGTTCAAGACATCCTGCTTAAACCCTCGATTCAAGACTTCCTTGCTCAAGCACGCAGGTTAGAGACTTCTTCTGCTTTAAAAAATCAGTTTAGTAGACAAGATAATTACTATACTTTAATACACAATCAGAAGTATAACAATTGTGCAACAATCACAAAGGTTTACAACTTTTCTAAGATAAATATAAGATAAGAAATCATAAGATCTTATGCTATAACATTTACAAATATAGCTAAGAGTTATGCTAAAATATTTCTGTGCATTTTGATGTTATAACCTTCCTTTGAGTCTTCAGCTTCCTTTTATAAAGATAGAAAAATAGTCGTTAGAGGTTTGAACAACAACAACAAAATTAATGAAGAAGTATGACAAGAGACACGTTACATACTTGCATCTAGTCAAAAGCTCTATCCATTAAATAATAGCATTATCCATAACACCTTTCAAGTAACTAGCTATCTACCAAAAGGTAGTACAGACTGAAGAGGTCACATCACCATTCTCGAGCCTTGCAAAACCAAACCCTAGTTGACTCTGTCCAGAAATCCAGGGCTCTAATAAGATAAGTCTGATTTGGTGCAGTGTACAGATCAACTGCTCTCCACGTCTATTAGAAACTGAGTTGTCATCAGAAGCTGGGTCATGAGTCCAGATTTTAATGCCTTCAGAATCTGATGAACATATTTAGATTCTGATCATCCAGAATCTTAGTATAGCTTCTTCACTTATGTTTTCAATAGGATTAATTATGAATTCTTTAGTTTATGATCCTACACACTTGAACATATGTTAGGAAACCCTATTGTTCTTTTAATACTTTGTTATCATCAAAACCTTTTAAAGGGTATGGACAATGAGGACCTTCCCCTTTTTGATGATGACAAATAAATGTATTTAAGAACAATGGTTGGTGATTTAATTAACATAGTCTAACATCGGAGTCTGAGGTTTGTAAGCTAGCCCTAAGTTAGAAATTCCATTAAGGTGAGTTTGTGAGCTCCCCATAAGTTCTGATATTCCATTAAGTTGAAGTTTGTAAGCTCTTCTTAACTCATTATCTATATTAATTGAATCTTACAACTTAATTAACAAATTCTAACATCAGGTTGAGGTTTGCAAGCCCCCCCTAAGTTTTCCAGACCTTAGGTTAAGGTTTGTAAGCTCTCCCTTTAGTATAATAGTTCTTAAGTTAAGGTTTGTAAGCTCTCCTTAAGTCCTAACTAAGTTAATTAAGTTTATCATATAAAAAATAATATGCTCAAATGAAAGGAATTACCAAAAAAAATGAGGGTTCATGTAAATTAAAAGTATTAAAAAAATACTTTTAACCTTCATAAATATTTTCATTTTTCTCCTTTGTCATCAACAAAAAATGCAGAAACCGATGACAAATATGCATACAAAACACAATTTACAAGGTGGTCAAAGATAGATTCTGACTACATAGATTCCAAGAAATAGTAAATTCACAGGAACAAGACTCAAAGAACTCAGTCTTCAAGACAAAGGAGATTCAATCCCAACTCTATAAAAGTGGATGTTGAGCGCAACAACAAAACACTCAACTTAGGATAATCACATTATGGGCAAAAAGAAAGTAACATGTAAAAAGGAAAAGAAAGATGTTGCAAAATAAATTCTTTACTCGCTGCGAAATAATGTTTGAGAGGAGAGAGAGAGAGAGAGAGAGAGAGAGAGAGAGAGAGAGAGAGAGAGAGAGAGAGAGAGAGAGAGAGAGAGAGAGAGAGAGAGAGAGAGAGAGAGAGAGAGAGAGAGAGAGAGAGAGAGAGAGAGAGAGAGAGAGAGAGAGAGAGAGAGAGAGAAACTTAAGAAGGAGGCTGAAAATCTTGCAAAAGCTCAAAAAACCAAGGATGAAGGTACATCTGGTGTGGTTTTTGAGAAAAAACAAGTTTCCAATAGATGGTGAAGATGAAGAGTGGGATGAATATTACAAGGAGTTCTTGGAGACTTACACAAAAGATCAAGAATATCTGGATTAAAAACACATATGAAAGTATTTAGGAATAATATTGTAATCCGCCTCATGAATAAAAGTTTTCTTTTTCTCTTTAGTAATCATTAACTGTCTTTTTAACTCTTTCAATTATGTTTATGCTTATGAATCAATCAATAATATAAATAGAGAAAAATGAAAGAGACCTTAAAAAAACAAACAAAACAAGCAAAATAATCTAATAACCAGACACACGAGCATGAGATGATGACATAGGGACATATCCACAGAAAAAATAAGACGATTCACATCACTACCCAACATTCTTTACCTAAAAAATACTATGCACGATGATTATCAAACATGTGATTGCAATCTGAATAAAAAAATACACCTCTAGAGTCTGATAATTTATAATAAGCTACATTTTATCAGAGGCAGTTTCACATCCTTTTTTAGGAGCTTCTTCTAAGAAACATCATATTTTGATACTCTGACCAGATACAAGCATTATTCTTCAACATAAATTGTGTTCAGATTCTTCTAAATGAAATCAAATCTTTCAATGGATGATGGTTTTGTAAAAATGTCAGCCTATTGATGTTCAATATCAATGAACCTAATATCTATAATACCATTCTAAACATAGTCTCTTATAAAGTGATTTTTAATCTAAATATGATTAGTTTTGGAGTGTTGAACTAGATTCTCTGTTAAACAAATAACAACAATATTATCACAGAAGATAGGGTAATGTTACCATAAATATAATAATCCTCTAATTGATACTTCATCCATAGTAGCTGTGTGCAACACTTAACAACAAAGATGTATTCGACTTCTGCTGTAGAGAGAGCAATCGTTACATGTCTCTTACTAGCCCAGGATATTAGGTTTTCACATATGAATTGACAGTTTCCACTAGTGGAGTTTCTCTCAATTCTACCCCTAGAATAGTCAGCATCATAAGTCCTAGACTTGTTTTTCCTTTTAGATACCTAAAGATCCTCTTAATAACAATTAAATGATTTTCTCTAGGATTTGATTGAAACCTTGCTAATAAACATACATTGAACAAAATATAAGGCCTATATGATGTAAGATAACGCAAAGAACTAATCATACCTCTGAACAACTTTTTATCAACTTTTGAGCTGCTTTCTTCCTTGTTCAGGCAACAAGTATGATGCATAGGAGTTGCCATAATCTTGCAATCTTCAAGATTAAAATTCTTCATAAGATCTTTTGTATACTTGGATTGGTAAACATAAGTTCCATCCTTGCATTGATTGACTTGGATTCCTAAGAAGAATTTTAATTTTCCCATCATGCTCATCTCAAACTCATCCTGTATGGTTTCATAGGATTCTTTGCACAATGATGCATTAGTGGAACTGAATATAATGTCATCAACATAAATCTGAACAACTAATATATCTTTTTTCAATGTCTTTCTGAAAAATATTATGTGAACCTGACCCTTTTCAAAACCTTTTTCCATTAGGAAATTACTCAACCTCTCATACCAATCTCTAAGAGCTTTTTTGAGTCCATAGAGAGAATTTTGAGTTTAAACACAAACTTTGGGTAGACCGAGTTCTCAAACCAAGTAGGTTGTTTGACATAAACTTCTTCAGAAATGACTCCATTTAGAGAGTCACTCTTAACGTCCATTTAATAAACAATAATATTATGATTGATACATAAGAGGGAAGAATTATGATTGCCTGTAACCTTGCCACATGGGAAAATGTTTCAGAGAAATGTATACCTTCTTGCTGACCGTAACCTTGAGCTACTAGTCTAGCCTTATTCCTTACCATTTCTCCTTGTTTGTTCAACTTTTTCTGAACACCAACTTTGTTCCAACGATGTTCTTTTGACTTGGTCTTAGTACTAGATCCCATACGTCATTCCTTTGGATCTGCTTTAGTTCTTCCTGCATGGCCATAATCCATCCATCATCTGATAAAACCTCATTCACAAAGTTTGGCACAATCAAGAAAATGAACCCTAACATGCAGTTGTCATCTCTAGAAACTATTTTGGTTCTTACTGGATCATCCTTGTTTCCAATGATTAGATCTTCTAGATAGGAATCCTTATATTTGAAAGACTTCTTAGGTCGAGCATAGATTTCTAAACCATCTTAGGCTTCTTCTGAACCTTCCATTTCTAGAAGATCTTCATAATCATGGCTACCTTCTGGTTCAACAGCTTATGAATCACTAACTTCTGAGATGATAACTTTTGAAGATCCACTATCTGAATGTTCTTCAGACACTTGCATATCTGTAATACTTTCAACAGACTCTGACGTATCATTGTCATTTCTTTTGTCATCAAACTTGACATGTATAGACTCTTCGACCATTTTGGTTTCAAATTTATACCATCTATATGCTTTAGAACGACCAGAATATGCTAGAAAGATACCATTATGAGCTTTAGCATCAAATTTCTTTAGACAAACCTTGTTGTTTAGAATGTAGCAAGTACATCCAAACTGATGAAAGTAGGATATACTTGGATTTCTACCTTTGAATAACTCATATGATGTTTTTTATTTTTAAAACAGGTCTAATAGAGATCCTATTCTGAATATAACAAGAAGTATTAATAGCTTCTGCCCACATATATTTAGGAAGATTATTTTCATGGACCATGGTCCTAGCCATTTTTTGTAATAATCTGTTCTTTCTTTCTACAAAAAGCCAAGTGATGGAGAAACTCCCGCTTCTGTCATGTGTTTCAAGTGTGGCAGGTTGGGCCACCATGCTAACAAATGCATGAATAATGTTATAAGGGGATTCAAATGTGGGAAGACGGTTCACCGTATTACAGACTACAAGTGTTTTGGGCTGACTTGTTATAATTACGGCGAACAAGGTCACATTAGTACCAATTGTCAGAAATTGAAAAATGTACAATCAGGAGGGAAATAATTTTCTTTGTCAAGGTCAGAGACTACTAGCTCATACTGTTTGATTTTACGTATGTGTTTTATTAATAGTATTCCGATGATTGCTATTGTTAACACAAGTGCAACATATTCTTTTGTTTCACTTGATTATGCTGAGAGGTTGGGTTTGAAATTGTCTTATATGTTTGGGAGTATGATTCTTTATACCCTAACTTTAAGTTCAGTAACCACTTCGTGGGTTTATTTGAATTGTCCACTTACTATTTTCGGTAAGCATTTCGAGATGGATTTAGTATGACTACCTTTGAGGAATCTTAATGTTAAACTTGGAATGAACTAGTTAGAGTTCAATCATGTTCATATCAACTGTTACAACAAGGTTGTACCATTTCCAGTGGTTGATCCAAATGATGAGTTGTTGGTGTACGCTAAGCAAGTGGATGAGTGTGTGAAAGATGACGTTGAAATGTTTATGACAGTAGCTTATATGAAGGCTGAAAGCAAAGTTACAATTGATGAGTTACCAGTGATGTGCAATTTTCTGAAAGTGTTTTCAGGTGACATTAGTAATATGCCACCGGAAAGTGTTTTCAGTAGCTTATATAGACTTAGTACCTAGTACTAGTTTGGTGTGAAGATGAGAAAAATACACAAGAATGGGAGGGGGGGTTGAATTGTGTTTTCAAAATGTTTTTACTCCTGAACCAGAGTTTAGATTCTGAATCAGAGTTCAGAAAATAATAATAGGTGCAGCGGAATGATCGCGACTTTCTATGTCTAATACAACTAACTGCAAGTGCACAATCTATCGCGTAGTAATAAAAGATATCGATCCCACAGGGACTCGTAATCAAACTAGTGTTCTCGGGAGTTACTATGTTTAGCTAGGTAGAATATGTTTTATGGGAATAAGATTGTCACTAAAAGGGGGAACTAAGATTACTGTTTAGATTTTAATTAATTGGATCGATACGTAGTAATTGTGTTCTTCAGGGATCTGATAAGTTACTAGTGTATGAAATAGTTTTCGTAGTTTATTTAAGCAGAAAATGGAGATTTGAAGACTCTCGTCTCACGATGGTTATTGACGCTAATCATAATCCTAAGGGCCAAACGTACAATTTAGTATCCCGTTCGGGGTTAAAACTATTTTTTGGAAATCTCTAAGTTCTAATTCGTTTTAAAGTGCTTTCGCTGTTATTAAAACAAATGCCTAGTGTTTACTATCTGACCTTACCGCAACTTTCGCTTGTTGGTTCATATCTTAATTAATTTCCCACTTTCGTGGCAAAACTACTTTTAAATAAGTTCTCGCTTTCGCGACGAAGTTTATTTCGTGAATCAATTTTAAACACTTAGACCATAAATTACTTTTGTGAAAAGAAAGTTTTCAGACAAGAGTTATCAAATCCCATTCGAATTATTACTACATATCGATTGCCTAAGTTTAGCTAGACATGGAATTTGGAAAAACAAAACATAAATAATAATAATAAATAATAAATTGCATTATAATGAAATAGAAGTCGATCAAAATGAAAACCTGTAAATAATGTCAATTGGCCTTTGGGCAGATCCTCCACAGATGTTGGCAGGATTCTGTCTTTAGTTCCAATTCGATCGTACAGTGCAGTAACAATTACAAAAGAGCGGAAATGGGAATGAGGAAATGAAAAGGGAAATAAAGGAAAGGGATACAAATAAAAACTGGAGAAATGGATACAAATAAAAACTGGAAAGTAAATTTGCTCTGGAAATTAAATTCGGCAGCACTTCGTGGTATGAATGCAGCTCCTTTTTGAAGTCCCCTGCTTCCCTTTTTATAGAAGTGGAATCCCAACGGTTATCTCTGAGGATGATGGACCTTGAGGCAGATAATTTAGGGAGTAGTGGACCACTTAATGGGAATTGGAACTGCTCTTTTGACGTGAAATCTGAGTGGGGCGTTTTTGCCTGCATGACGATCGTCACAAGGTGTGACGGTCGTCACCCGTGTGACGATCGTCATGCATATGTGACGGTCGTCACATCAGCAAAAACTGTCTGCTGCGCTTTTCATTGTGTTTTCACTCCTTTTTCGTCCATATTTCATCTGGGATTGCTTCTTTTCTTCATGTTGCCTTGTTTAGACGTGATCGTTGAATACCTGCAAAAACATCAGACAAATACACGGAAATAACCCGAAATCGGATCGAAAACGGTTAGACTTTAGTTGAATTATGCATGAAAATATCTATATGATTTCGTGTTATCAAACTCCCCTAAGCTTGAATCTTTGCTTGTCCTCAAGTAAAACGTGGAAAAGTCGGCAAGCACGAGGCTACTTCTTCGTTCACAGAGTTTGGAAAAACCGGGATTCTTGGTAGGAACAAGACGAGTATCATGACGACACTGGACTACGAGTCTCCGGAGGTCTCCCTTTTATGCAAATCGGTCTCAGTCATGCTACTGTATCTTGGTGTCAAGGTTCTCATGGCAAGTTCACCCTGTTTGTTCTAGCGCAATCACATTAAGCCCGTTGTCCGCACACTTTCATGGCAAGTCGACCTGTTAGTGAATATGATCTCATTTTTTTTTTGTTTTTGATCTTCTTCATTGATCATAATTTGGTGTCATTGATTTTTCAATGAGTTTTTCGTGCCGTTGGGCTAAATGCTCGGGTGAGGAGCACCTAACTTAGAAGGAAACGTATCTTATATTCTTGGGCTTTTTAGCTCTATTTTCATGATTTTTCATCTTTTTGGAGATCATACACTTATTTGCATCGGTCGCTCGCTTAGAAGTGTTTTTAGGATGGTGCTGACTGCTAGTATAAACTACTTGGGGTTGAGTTCGCGTAGACACTTGAGACTTTGGTACACGTAGGTGGTGAAACCGACTCGCATAAACTAGAGATCTAAGGTGTCTGGACGATACTGGTTTTGTTAGAACTGTTGTTTCCTCGGAGTTTCAAAACTTGTTTTGAACTCAGGTGCATTCTCGTGATGCTTTTGCTTTTGAGGAACAAATGAAAGTTTTTGTTTACGTTGAATAATGTGGGGATTATTTGCGTAACGTGAAAAATATATAGACGAGCTTTATTTGCTAGAAATAGAAAGTGTAAAAATAGAAATTACTAAAATTCAAAGTGCAGTGAAATGGAAATAAAGGTAATAAGGGAAGTTCAGAATACAATGGAAATAAGGCTCCGCTCCCACACTATCTCGATCAGTGTCCTCACTGATTCTTGAAGCATGCGAGAGGGAGATACAACTGAAAATGAAAATACAAAGAACTGAAATATAGTAAACAATGAAGGAAAAAAATGAAAATCTAGTCCCGGGGTCTGTCACGTCCACGCTGGCGTCCTCTGGCTCTAGCAAGGGCTACGCTGTCCTCATAGCTCATGGCTCCGGTGTGGTAGACTGTGTCTCGGAGTCCTTCGACCTGCAGGGTCAGATTCGCTAGACTCTCAGTGATCGTAGCTTGGCCGGTGTGAAGTTGTTGCATTTGAGTCCGGTGCCAAGCTTCGAACTGGTCAGCTTGCTGGTTCTGCTGCTGCAGCATCATGAGTATCCGTGCCTGCTGGTCTAGGGAGCGACGGAGGTCCTCTTCGGTGTAATCTGGCACGGGATGGTGACGGCGGCGGCGGGATGATGTACCTACTGGAGGAGGAGGCTGCGATGCCTCTGGCTGCTCGGACCTGTCCAACTCAGCTTGGATTTCATCGTCGGAATCATGAGGGGGATCCTGAGTAGGAACAACGGCAGCAGGAGGGGCAGTAAGGTCGAACAACCAGTTGGTACGGTCCTCAGGATGGATGCGGGTGCGGGACGGAAGGATGATGCTTCTGACGGTCTTTCCACGCACGACCGGATGGTATTTTTCGTCAGCTCGGGAGCGGATGAGATGGGAGGCTCTGCAGTGGTCGGTGTCAAGGAACACCGAGGGGATGGACTGGAGGTGCTGGAGGCGGTCGCCAAGGTTCAGCCCAAGTGCAATAGCCGTGACAATCCCGCCAAAGTAGAATGGCTTCGAGCCACGGTTGCAGTTGGCCTGAATGTGAGCCAGCAGAAACGGGGCAGCGTTGACGGGTTCATTGTTGAAGATGCAATGAAGAAAGAAGAGCTCCTTGGAGTTCACTTTGTGGTTGCTGTCTCTGGCGAAGATAATGTTACTCAACGCTCTGTGAAAGTACCTGATGGCGGGGTTATGGATGTGAGTGGCGTGCAGGGAGTCCCAACCATCGACATTTAGGCCGGTCAACTGATACCACAGCGCGAAGGCTTCGTGCTGGAACTGGTCGGTGATGCGGCGATGAGCGTTGTCGCCGCGAGGTAACTGTAGGATGCTGGCGATTTGATTCTGATTTACCTGATAGTTGACTCCAAACATTCGGAAACAAGCGGCACCTGTGTGCTGGTTGAGTTCGCCGCTGCTGGTGACGTACGAGAACGAACTCAAGTACTCAAGAGTGAGTTGTTCGTAGGTCGGATGGGGGTTGGTGCAGAGGTTCTAGATGCCTGCTCGTTGAAGTATCCAGGTGTTGCACCCTAATTTTTGACCATAAGATACCCTTTCGTTTTCTATTGTTATTCGACTTTATTTTAATATTTATCTTTTTTACGACTAACCGTTTTGTGCAGACGTGGTAATGCCGAAAGGAGATGGCATTCCTCACAGTCGATCAGTGCACATAGCTTACCATTTTAACCGGTTTGTTTGTTTGTTTGGAGAAGTGTTCCACTGCTGGAAGTTCCGAGAATCACAAAGTGATGCATATAAAGGCCTACTATCAAGGGATTGGGCTTTATACCATTCTTGTTGTCCATAGTTGTCTACTATGACCAAATTCAAGCCATGAGAAGAATTTTAGTCGCTACTCAAGTCACAAGGATTCGCACGCATTCGATATCAAACTCAAGCTAAATAGAAAAGATTCACGTAGCCCTCATTTAAATCCTAATCCAAAAGACTTTGGTTTGGTATAACACAAATCACTAGAGGTGTTTGCAACCCATTGCAAAAGGATATTATTGGTGGCTAAGTCTAACCCGTCTTGATGAGATTGAACTTTTTGTGGCCCACATGTTATGGTTCTTGCGTTAAGGCTAATGACTAAAAAAAAAGGAGAAGCTTTCAAACGAAATTGATTGATGAAACTACAAGAATCTAAGTATGAGAGAAACAAAGCTCAAGTTCACGCTGTGCTGGAACTTAAATGTGATCAGACTTAAATTATAAGTTCAAGGCAATTGTTTGTTACATAGGTATTTGCAAGCAATTGGGCCAGGTTACACACATGTATGCAGATACTACAAAGAAACTTTACTAAGCTACATGGAAAGCAGCGTCCCTCCAAATACTGAGTAAGCCACTTCAGACTACATATTCTTGGAGCAACAGAACTCCTAGTTGTTATTACATGTACAGTCTCAAGGGCAAAACACACTGTCACGTGCGGTTACGGCTCCAGGGCCAGCGCCCTGTCCGAAGACAGAATCAGTTTCCTCAATAAGCTCCATTGACTCGCCAAAGCCAGTCCTCCCTGTTGCTAAACGGTCCACAGTCAACCGAACTCCCACCTCTACTGCATCATTCTGCAAATAACCACAAACATTAATTAACGGCTAATAACAACATATTAGACAGAAAAAGCAGTAACTATCAGTGGAACCTCACGAGAACACCAATTTATCCTGAAGTAAAGGAAAGACGAGTTTCAACATGGGACCAATCCAACTTGCGGCTAGAGCAGACGAAGAGGGATTTACGAATAAACTCTCCTGAAGTTACGCCTCCAACACCGTGCCATAGGCCAATTAACTCTCGAAACAACATCATCAAAAGGCAGTGCATAGAGGAGTCCTTTCTGTTAGCTTGAACAAACGCGATACGGCACCACTCACGTCCAGTTCTGCAACGAAGAAGCATCAAGATAAAACGCAACAAAACGGCATGTAACAATTCTCTGCAAAAGCATTGAAGGGAATACTAACAAATTGCAAGAAGAGGAAAATGTGAGACGCTATTGGATGTTCTCCTGTTAGAGATATTGAACTTATTCAAGAGGACGACTTGCTGAGCTGATACCAGTATAATCAATCTATCCAAATAGTCGAAACGGTAATCATAAGATACACTGAACGACTCTATTCTGATACCCAGAGAGTGCTCACGTCACAGCAGTAGAAAAGATCTTATCAGTGAAGTGATTGTTATCGGCAAACCGCCACGAAGGCTTTCCAACCACCAGATTGTGTGCCTGCAACAATGAAAATCTGGGCTCAGCAAAGCACATAATCTCTTACAGGTGCTAGCAAGAGAAATGACTACACAGCTCCAAGCCCATCCTTTGGAAGTTTCCACATCTCAAGCCCTCACCGTGTTCCTCAATATGATGTGCCAATAAGACGGTAGTGTATTGCGCCATGGTGACGTTCAAGCGTAGCCTCCTACATTCTGGGCGACCTGCGACACTGATGAGTCAATAGTGGTTACAATTTTAAGGTGTTTAACATATGAGTTAACAGAACTTCAAGGTGATAAAATCTACAAAATATTCTACGCACCCTCCTGATTCCAGCCGTTATGAATGCAACTCTTCACAACCTCAAATCCTGCAATTGCCTTGGATTGTCGCGTGGGTGCCTTGTTTTTTGCAAATGTGATCATAGACCTTCCTGGCGAATTCACTAGTCAATGGATAACATATTAAGAGGTCACAAACAGACTTGAAGACATAAGAAAATGAGGCTGAAAATCAAGATGTCTACAAGCAGATCCATACCTTGATAATTAACAAGCTTATTTCGCTCCTCCACATACGGACTATTGGTACTACGAGGGCATCTGCTTATGCTTCGGCGGGTGGACCTGTTATCCAATGTTGTGGATAGCTTGAACGGTCATGCAGGCGATGCGCTAGATGATTTGTCGCAAGAGGGCCTACCACTAAGACAGAACAATTAACAAGTGATAAGCTAAATCCCAATTGTGCAGATAAGTAAGTGTTAGCAATAACAAGGCAGAGTTTCAGCTACCTCGAAAAGAAAGGACACTTCAGAGCTGTAACTTCAAAAAAACTGTTATGCCATCTTCGAGACTCAATTGCATCGTTTTGTTCACCTTAGACAAGCTGCGGCGTCATCCTTCCGATGCCAAACCTACCACAGTAGTAAAGGATCCATCAGCTCAACAATCATAACCATAAGCAAAGGAAGCTTGTTAATTAGAGTTGTACTAAGAATTAACCTTCACTAAAAAGGCGAGCACGACGGGATACGCTTCGAGTGTGGCTTCGCAAGGGGGGGGGGGGGCTGAACCTCAGCTCAGGCTACGAAGTCCCTTTCACCTGCAATGAACCAGTTGAATCAATTCCATCAATGAACTTATCAACATTGCACTCGAGATTATCAAGCGTGAACAGATAACTCAGTTTGTTCATATACCTGGATGGAATATCATGAGAGGTGTTCAGAATCAGATAAGAATCGTGTAACACAGAAGAGTATCAGCACTTTCATAGGAACCTTCACCAAGTAGTATCAGAAACGGTTAAAGCTCGTTGCAACGCAATAACTGAAGCTCTTTGCCAAGCGTACCAGATGTCAAGAAGTTGAGTTGGTGTTACTCTGGGTTGTTCATCTTCCATGGCCCAAGATCGCTGCTATCCGCACCTGCCAACAACGATCCACAAAATCAGAGGCCCATTAGGGGATACACCAGGTTGGAGGGAATATTCGATTCAGACAATTAGCAGATTCTCAGAATAATGAACCTGGACAAGACAAGAGCATTAAACGTGATTGATCCAAATTGAGATTTTCATTAACAAATATCATAGCAATCAGACAGGAAAGGAAAGATTTCAAATAATTGTCAAAACCAAAATAGAAGGCCCAAGCAAGCATTCAAGGCGCTTTAATCCGGTTTTAACACAGATAATTTCCCGTGAAGCCTATAAAAGGATCGATGGAGCACAAACCCTGGGACGAAAAAAAAAAACCTAATCCTCAAAACACAAGAATCGGAGAGAAGAAACTTATCTCAAGCGGTGATACCACCCTCGGCCACTGCGAACTTCACCAACGCCGCAGAAATCGCAAGCCCCAACCGCTTCACCGCACCACTCCTCACTGATCCGCCAAACTTCGGTAAAACCTCTACTCATATTAAAATTATTGAACGAATAATGCTTCTATTCTTCGTTTCAGGTACAAGAACCAATGGATTGTGAAGTGGAAATCGAAACGGAGATAGAATGAGAGGGGAGGATCGAACGAATCGATTGAGAGGTTTAGGGTTCCATCATTGGGAGGCTCCCCCATGCGTTCGCTTTCCATTTTCTCTCTCTGTCTTTGTTTGGTTATTGTTTGTTGTAATTTTGGACTGTACTGTTAATCACCACTATCACACACAAACACTCATTAATCACCCCGTTAACCCTCTGCTTTAACCATTAACCTAGTTTTAAATTAACTAATAATAAACTTTTTAATCAGTTTTAAAATAAACCAAATATTGCATTTATCCATAATCAATCTTTTAATTAGTAAGTCTTTTTTTATATAATGCTTTTATTTATTAACTAAATAATCTACTTTTTCTGATAATCATTTTGTAAGCTAAATAATTTCTTTTCTAAATAAATAGTAATATATCTATTTTACATTCATTTAACTTTACAAATAAGTAATAACTTTTTAGAAACTTTTTTTTATATAATGTGTAAATCTATTTTATAAATAACAATAAGAACTTTCTCATAATAAAAATTCACATAACCTTTTTCTAAATTTAGGATAAAAAAAAATAAAAAATAATAATCTTTAAGATCTAAGTATCATTTTATTAATAAAAAAAAATAACCTTTATTAAAACGAATACAACCTTTCTTCTTAAAATCAATTCATTCTTTAAGATATTTTTCTCTAAAAATAATCCCGCCCCAAAATAATCAAATACAACTCTTTTTACTCAAAATTAAATCAAACGATTAAAATCAATTCAGCTTCTCCTAATTCAACTAAAATCAATCCTACCAAAAAAATCAATCAACCGCGTAAGATACAAATCGTGCACGCCCACCCCACGACACACTCACCTACACTCAGCGCTTTCATGCGTATATCATTTATCTTTGTCTGCTTTTATTCACAATGCACACACTCACCTAGCGCTGTCATGCGTTCATGTATGGTTTATATTTCCGTATTTATTTTTCGGCAATTTATCTTTATCGCAATTTATATCTATCATTGCATCGCATTGCATTCCGTCCAAAGGAAAAACCTACACATAATTCAACGTTGTGTGTAGTTGTACATCATGTGCATCATATTCCCCATGATCCTTGATCCCATTCAAGTCGATCTTCATAGGACAGATCTTACCCCATAGGAAGGACCTTGTCTTTATTCTTTACAACTTAGACAAACACAAAATAACAATACAACTTTTACAAACACAAATAGAGAATAGATGTTAATCATCTTAAGTGAGATATAATCTCCACCCTCACAACAATACAATCAAACATGTAGGGACTTTGCCTTAAGAGCAACAAAGGCATGCTTGGCGACCATCCAAGTATGTAAGGCCTTTACTTAAGATGATGCAAAGACCATTTCCTACAACCCTTTCTCTTTTACATTTGTGGTGGTTATCTCTCCCTTAACATGAAGACTCATCTCTTCTCCTAAACCCAATCAAAACAACTACCCTAAACCCGTAGGAACTTTGACCACAGTCAAAGAGCTCCTCTAACCCTTTAGGGTGAACTACAACATACTCTGATTCCACTCCCGTAAGGATATGTAGGCACAAGGTGCGATGCCTTATCGAGTATACTTAGAAATAAACCCCTAGGGTCTTTCAACCATTAAGCAGATATACACATAGCAGTAAACAACATAAAACAAGAGGTTCCTGTAGAGTACTACAGAAACTTAGGATGCTAGTACCTTCCCTAAGTTTAACCAACCCCCGAACCTAAACAATCTAGCTTGCATTTGCATTGCATTGTGGGAATTTCGATCTTTATCCCTTCCTTTGGACAAATCAAAGTTCGGTTGCAAATGAATTAAAGATTCAAACTAATCAATAGTTTGGTATCCAATTTTCACCGCGACAGAAATGGCGACTTCACTGGGGAATCTCTCTAGTGGGTTTCCCTATCTTTTTTTATTTTGTTTACCGCTTTATATTTGCCTACTTGATTATGTGTTTACATGCTTTCTCTTATGTTTCTTTTGGGTTTGTTGTCCTTGAGTGGTGAGATAAAGTTCTACACCCGAACTTTGAGAGAAATTAAGATAGGATGGTGATATATTCGAGGAGGCTTATTGGGAGTGGAATCCCTACTAAGTTGAATCGAGAATCCCGCTCAGTTGAGGCCCTTTCGAAATAGTACTGTTGAACGATCCATCGTGAAGACACTCACTACTTTCGACTTTGGAGCCTATGATATTGAGGACCGTAGTTACCTTAACCCAACTTTGGCCTTTATTAGGACGTAGTGCGGGACTATGAGGGGGTACCCCCGAAATAGTGCTACGCGACGCTACACTCAAAAGAAGTTCTCTTGAGAATATTATTAACCCTCGAGTACTTGGGAAGTTGATAATATCCGAAAGATGGGCTAATGACTTTGGGAACCTTATTAGAACCTTGTTCTACAGGTACAAACAACATTTAGTCCTTAAACCTTTTGGGAAGGGTACACCTTTACTCCATGCTCGTTGCAAACCTAGGGCGCCCCTTGTTTGTTTTATCTTTATTGCCCTTATGTGAATATTCTGTGTTTGCTGCATTCATATAACATCATTCTGCATTGGACTTCATGGGATTTACTTTCGTTTATGAACATTGTAGGTCACTATGACTTCAGATAAAAGACATACTGTGAAATATACTTTTAAGAGTCCCAAATTGGATGACCTAAAGAAGTTGTGGGGTTTCATCAAGGATCAAGAAGGATTCAAGACCAAGTATGGGAAGCTGATATCTCTGTTGGGTTGCTCAGTGAATGAAGGACTTCTTGCTACCTTGCTACAGTTCTACGATCCTCTCTACCATTGTTTCACCTTTCCAGACTTTCAGCTGTTACCTACATTGGAAGAGTATTCCTTTTTGGTGGGTCTACCTATTCTGGAAGAATCTCCTTTTCCCTTCTTGGAAAAGGACCCTGATGAGAAAGATATTGCTAAAGCTCTCCGTTTAAAGGTGTCTGACGTCAAAACCAACCTAGTTACTAAGGATGGAACTCTTGGTTTAAAGACAGGTTTCCTAATCGAGAAAGCTTCCTTCTACGCTGGTTATTCTAATAAGGCTCCGTTTGAGGCAATCTTTGCTTTGCTTGTTTATGGGCTGTTCTTATTCCCAAGTTTCGAAGGGTTCATCGATCTCAAGGCATTCAAGATCTTTACGAAGAACAACCCAGTACCAACTCTGTTGGGAAATGCATATCACTCTATACATCTCCGAAACCTCCGTGGTGGAGGGATGATTACTTGCTGTGTACCTTTACTTTACAAGTGGTTTATTTCGCACTTGCCGAAGTCTAGCTCTTTCACAAACATTGGCAAAGAGCATTGGTCTCCCAGGGTTATGGCTTTGACCCATTCTGACATTGATTGGTACAACCGAGTGTATGATGGAGTATTAATCATTGATAGCTGCGGTGACTTTGCTAATGTACCATTGCTCAGCTTTGATGGAGGAATCAGCTATAATCCTATCTTAGCTCGTCAACAGTTGGGATACCCGTTGAAGGAACCTCCCAAAAGTGTTCAAGTAGAGGGTATGTTCTTCAAAGATGATATAGAGCTTCTAGGAAGAGTTCTGGACGCATGGCGTAGGGTATACAAGAAAGGGAAGAGAAGTCTAGGGAAGCCTAACTGTGTGTCTTTAGAACCATACCTCCAGTGGGTCAGAAGAAGGGCAACCAATCTGAAGATGCCCTATTCCCGTCAAGATCCCGTAGCTCCAAAGAGAGAGCCCACTTATGTCTTTATGTCTAAAGCCGAGGAGTTAGAAGTGTCCTTAAGGAAGTCTCAACATGAGCTGGAATCTTGGAGGAACAAGTACCACGTAGCAGTGGCAGAAAATGATGAGTGTCAAAAGCAGAAGGTTGAACTTCAAAAGCAGAATGCTGAGTGTCAGAAGCAGAATGCTGAACTTCAAAAGGAGAAGGATGAACTTCAGAAGCAGCTACAATTGAAGGATGAAGAGCTACTCCCCTGCAAGAAGAGGAAAGTCATGGAGGATTTATTTTTCTCCGACCCGCAGTGCACTATTTGGAAAATAATTGTGGACAACCTCATCCGTGAGAAGGCGCAACTAGAAGAGCAGCTCAAGCAGCAGCATTCAAAGCTTCTTTAGTGTCTTTACTAGCTTTTATTTAGCTTTTATTTGGGACTCTTTAAAAGAATATTTATGTAGTCCGTTTCAAATTTAATAAAACGTTTTCTTTTACCGCAATGCCCATAAATAGAGGAATCCCATGAAGTCCTAATCATCTTGCATTGCATTCTTTTTCCATTGGTCACTTCAAGAAACTCAATTTCGTTCTATAGGTGTTGTAATCATGGATTTCAGAAGAGAAACCCTGAAGTACACTTTTCAGAGTCCCAACCTCGAGATCTTAAGAGAACTAGCCGAACTCGTCGAGGATCGCTTTGCTTTCGCAGCAGAATATGGAAGAGTCTTCCGTTTCCTTGAGCTAAGGATGAAAGAAGGATTGTTGGAAACATTGGTTCAATTTTATGACCCGATGTATCACTGCTTCACTTTTCCAGACTACCAGTTGATGCCGACCTTGGAAGAATACTCAGAACTTTTGAGGATGCCTGTGACTGTTCGACCGCTATTCACCGGAAGGGAGGACACACCTAGTCACCAGGAAATTGCAAACGCTACCCATCTTAGCCTAGAAGATGTCCAGACGCACCTGATCACCAAGGAAGGAGTCCTTGGGTTCCCCGCCGACTTTTTGATCGAAAAGGTCCGTTACCACGCTGAAAGAAAGGAGGTTCTCATATCGGAAGCCATTTTCGCTTTGTTGGTCTATGGGACTTTCTGGTTCCCCAAAATTGACAACTTTATTGATATGGATGCAATCAAGTTGTTCATACTCAAGAACCCAGTACCCACCTTGCTTGCTGATACGTACTTCTCAATTCACTCGAAGAATGCCGAAGGAGGAGGACACATTGTATGCTGTACTGCCTTGCTGTACTCATGGTTCATCGCTCGTTTGACTTTGTATCCGTCCCTTTGGGACAAAGTAGCAACACCTCGATGGTCCGAGATACTTATGGCCCTTACCCACTCGGACATAGTCTGGTATGATCCCGCCTATGGAGGCGTGCCTATGATTCCTAGCATCGGAGGATTCCCCAATGTACCACTTATTGGAAGAGAGGGATGTATAAGCTATAATCCCGCCTTAGCCCGTAGACAGTTTGAACACCCTATGATCCAAGTGCCTGACCCAGTTTCGTTGGAAGAGATCTATTTCAAAGGAGAAGAGGACTTAGATCTCAAGACTATTATCATTTATACATGGAAATACATTGATAGGGAAGGAACAGCTGCTTCAGGATACCCCGATTGTACTGTCTCTGAAGAATATCTACATTGGGTGCGAGAAAGGGCTCTCGATCTCAAGATGCCTTTTCCTTTTCACGAACCTATGGCATTGTCTCCTCATGACCCCGACTGGTTCGAGGAAGAGGAAATCGAACAAGTAAGGATTGCTTTGGATGAAGCCCGGAAGTTGAGGACTGCCTGGAAGAATAAGTTCTTCACCCTCAAAGTAGAGAAGGAAAGGCTTCAGAAGGCTCCAGAATTAGAAGTGGCCAGAAAGAGAAAGGCACAAGGAGATTTATTTTCTCCTCATGCCTCTTCAAGTGTTGTCACCAGTGATGATCTCCCATCAACTACCATGGCTTGGAAGGAGTGTGTGGAACGACTTATCATCGAGAAAGCAGCGCTGCAGGAGCGTGTTGACCAGTTGACCGAGGAGCTCCGTACAAAGGAGAAGACCGTGGAGTAGAGCTCTAAGTTTTCTTTTGCTTTCGTTGTAATAAACTCTTGAAAGAGTACTTTGTTTTCATTGTTTCTCAAAAAATAAAAATTTCAATTATCCTATATTATAACACTGAGAAAACACTTTGAGTTTCTTGAAGTCTGCATTTTCGCATTAGCATCCTGCATTTAGCATGGCATTTTACATTTTTGTGCATGTGTCCTTCCTTTGTTGTGGCTCATTTCGGTTTTCATCTTCTGCTGTCAGTCGCCACCTCGACCATCTGACCAAGCCGGAAGTATCATTAAAGGATAGTGAGGAGAACAAAGACATGGATCGCATGACTAGCTTCAGAGTAAGGTCTAACCCGACGCTCCGCCGTCCTTTCGACGACTTTGTTCCTATGCAACTTCAGCCTGTGCAAGAAAAGGAAATGGACGATCCAGAGCTTACAGCATTCAAGAATGAATTTCGTGACTTCGAGGAACGATGGAAAATAATGAAGCGGAACCGTGCGCCTGATTTTCATGCTCATGACCCGCACCTAGTTCCAAACTCAGTTATCCCCCCGGGATTCCAGATGCCTGCCTTTGAGGTGTACAAGGGTACAATTTGTCCAAGGTATCATTTGATGATGTTTTGTCAGAAGATGACCGCCTATCTTGGAAATGACCAACTATTGATTCACTGCTTCCAAGAGAGCTTGGGTAGAGCACCATCCGCATGGTATATGAATCTGCAAAGGAATCACATTCAGTCTTGGGAAGACTTAACTTTTGCTTTTGTGAAGCGATACCATCATAACTTGGGTATAGCCCCAAACAGTAGAGGTGACTGTGGACCTTCCAGAGAATTCATAGATCCGGTACCCCGTCCTCAGCACCAATATGCGATGCCCGCTCAACATGAACAACAACCACATCCTAGGCAGAGGTTGGCCTCTCTAGATCAACCACAGCACCGACAACTTCGGAAAAGATATCAAAGGATGACTCCAGATGCACCAAGGGAAGTAATTCACCAGTTTGATCCCATCCCGGTGAAGTACGCTGATTTGTTTCCAGCTCTAATTCAAAGAGGGCATATCCAGACTAAAGCCCCACCCAAGGTACCTAAGAGGTTTCCATACTGGTACAATGCCAACAAATTTTGCCTGTATCATCAAGGTGCTCCGGGGCACGACATTGAGAGTTGTTACGGCATGAAAGCAGACGTCCAAAATTTGGTCAAAGATAGAATCTTGATCTTTGAGGGCTCCGTCCCTTACGTACGAGATAACCCCCTATCGCAACAAGGTTCATCCTCCCCAGGCATGATTCAAGGTCGTCAACGCCGTGTCTGAAAGTTGCGCACCAGACATTTCTGCATATCCTCCCGTCTACATGAAAGCACAATAAAGATCCTGGAAAGGACTCTCAGAAGAACTTTACATATTTCTTTCGTTTGTTTGTGTGTTTATTTCTTTGATTGAAAGCATATTTTGCATGTAAGAACTTTCTGTTTCGAATAAGTAATGCAATAACTGTTTGTCTTGAAGAAGCCCATTCGTTTCACTCAAATAGTTTTTTCAAAATTATCTATAACGCCGACTTTTACCCATTCTCTTCCTCTGACAGAGAATTGGAAGGAGGATGATGAAGTAAAACACATGATCTCTTGTTGTATGCTTCGAATAAAAACCCTACTGATGATGTAAGGCATTATTGTAAACCTCCTGAAAGCCAACATAGTCAACCCTTTCTTTTAAAACTTGATTGAGGATCCGTTCTCTTTCTCCCCAACCCTTTCAAACATCATTTTCTTAACCTGGGGCAGGGTAATATCAAAATAACATCTTTCAAAAATTTGGGTGGGCACAAATATACCAACCCTTTCTACTTCCATTCTACAAGTCATAAATTAAACCCATATACCAACCTCAAAGTCCTAACTGAGGTAAGGTCTAATTCGAAAGCATACTCGATGAGATATTATTTCCTGACTCCTTGAGCTATGCTCAAATTTAAATCGGCTTTATAAATAATGTTTCAATTTGTATCCTAACTAGTGGTTCCGATCACAAGTTATTGCGATACCCCTTTTCAAAACTTCAAGACAAACGCGTGTTGCATTAACCATTTCAAAATGGATATTTCAAATGTGCTAAATACGTTTGACATCTTAGAAAGACGACATACAGACATTGATGATGATATCTGAAGACTTTGCTGACTTGGGGCAAGTCATTCTTCCCAAGAAAATTGCATCCGTGCAAGTCGTGGGTTCAACTAGAAAAATTCAAGGACTCACTCACCGCCAATCAGGGGCAGTTACGTCGAGATTCGGTGAATCTCTAGAGAGTTTGAAAACAGTGGGGCATTTGGGCATCATGTTTTCTGTAAAATCCTCTCTAGATGGTGCTTTTCAACTGTGGGACTTGGGGCATTTGAAGATTGGAGCAAAAGATGTATATTTCATCCTCAGGAAGCTCAACCCCAACATATTCAACAAACTACGAAGACCCAGGATATTTATTTTATCCCCTATGAAACTTCGGTTTGGGTACCTCCATCTACAATTTCATACAACACGTCCAGCTTATCAAGATATTACATCCCCAATTGGATTGATCGCTTTTCTCAAGAGAAATTTTGAAGTGTTGAAGCAGTATTGGGACCCTACATTTGGTTCTTCATTTATCCCCAGTGATACTTCTATCTTTGAAGATTGGTCGGATGTTTGTTCCGAGATGTTTATCCCATCTCGTTTTCGGTCATTGCTTTCGTCTGTCTTGTCAGCATAAGCATACACATACCATATAAGTAGATAGCATAACATTTGCATTTGTGCATCCTTTGTTTGTTTTACTCTATCTCTTCGATTGCGTTTACCCTTGGGTATTTGGGCGTGTCTTATTCCTTCCAAATAGAGTTGTCAGCCCTAAGCAAAAAACTCAATATTTCTATTTCCCCACGAAGTTCGATCCTCGTGGAAGACGGTTGTTTCAGTACATTCCCATTGGAGTTTATGCCTCTATGGTTGAGCCTTACTTGACAGTTTCTCTTCGGTTATTTCCCGAATTGAACTTTGGTCTTTGACGATCACACTATGAACATCTCCAGCTTTTGAGCATGGTTTAAAAGTGCATTTTATTTTGCACTTTGACATTATGAGGATCACCATTGAAGACGTGACATTTCTTCAGCAACATTACAAGATCCACTCAACAACTTACAGCTGAATGACAGAAGATTTCTTTATTTGAGCAACTCGTTTTGGGCAGATCCTTTCTCAAAACGACAAACAACAACTTCCTCAAGACAATCTGTCTATCCCCAGCGGATTATTTCAAGATTATCAAGTCAAAGGACATTACAGATACTTCCCCATTTGAGGACTTCTGCTACAACAAATTCACATTTTTTTACAATTACAACAGAGATACTCCTCAGAAATGATCTTCCTCAGAGAGTTCATTACGAGTACAATTAATGGCATATCTCCTTACAAGAGGGCACTCCACGTATCAACCGGTTTACAACTCTTTTGAAGATCCCCGGTGCACATTCTACAAATTGCCAATTCAATACAAATTGCATCTACAATTACAAATACAAGATCACGTCTATAAAATTCTACAATTACAAGATTACATCTACAACATTTACATCAACAATTCTACAGTGCTACAATTACATCAACAACTCTACATCAACATTGCAATTTACAACACGCAATCTACAATCTACAAATTTACAACCCCTCTATGAAGATGCTCTCGTGAGTTTCCATCATTTTGGGTAGGAACCGAGACCAGCTCATGGTTCCCATACCATGGAGCAAGGGGAAGTTCGACATCGGAGACCGAGACTGGCGCATGGTTCCCATATCATGATGCTCGGGGAAGCTCAACAACTACAGTTACATCTACAATCTACAAATTTACAACCCCTCTATGAAGATGCTCTCGCGAGTTTCCATCATTTTGGGTAGGAACCGAGACCAGCTCATGGTTCCCATACCATGGAGCAAGGGGAAGTTCGACATCTGAAACCGAGACCAGCTCATGGTTCCCATACCATGGAGCAAGGGGAAGTTCGACATCTGAAACCGAGACCAGCTCATGGTTCCCATACCATGGAGCAAGGGGAAGTTTGACATCTGAAACCGAGACCAGCTCATGGTTCCCATACCATGGAGCAAGGGGAAGTTCGGCATCTGAAACCGAGACCAGCTCATGGTTCCCATACCATGGAGCAAGGGGAAGTTTGACATCAGAGACTGAGACCGGCGCATGACTCCCATATCATGATGCTCGGGGAAGCTCAACAATTACAACAACATCTACAACTACAATGACATCAAAGACCGAGACTAGCTCATGGTCCCCGTACCATGATGCCAGGAGAGGTTATACATTTTACCATTTCAGCTGAGTTACAAAATATATAATAAAAAAAAAGATTCATTTTGAGTTACTATTGACCACCACCTCGGTAGCAAAAGTATCTTTCGATCACAAATCGTCAAAATCACTGCATCCCTGATGCATGAGTTACCGTTACACGTTTGGAGATTTCCAATGAGTGATTGTTCATGTCCTCATGGGGTCCCACCTTGATGGATCTGTTGCTTTTCTGTTTAGCATGTCGCGTCCAGTTCATGACCTCTTTCTCATATTTTGTCCGTCCTGCATTTTCATATCATTGCATATGCATTCGGTGGTTTCTTATGGCCAAAAATTCGCGCAATGTTTGTATTTAAGTCCCTCCTATCTCGTCGAGATGAAGATTTCAATCTCCATATCTCCGAATAGGAGTAACTTAAATAGGGGCATCTGTTGCACCCTAATTTTTGACCATAAGATACCCTTTCGTTTTCTATTGTTATTCGACTTTATTTTAATATTTATCTTTTTTACGACTAACCGATTTGTGCAGACGTGGTAATGCCGAAAGGAGATGGCATTCCTCACAGTCGATCAGTGCACATAGCTTACCATTTTAACCGGTTTGTTTGTTTGTTTGGAGAAGTGTTCCACTGCTGGAAGTTCCGGGAATCACAAAGTGATGCATATAAAGGCCTACTATCAAGGGATTGGGCTTTATACCATTCTTGTTGTCCATAGTTGTCTACTATGACCAAATTCAAGCCATGAGAAGAATTTTAGTCGCTACTCAAGTCACAAGGATCCGCACGCATTCGATATCAAACTCAAGCTAAATAGAAAAGATTCACGTAGCCCTCATTTAAATCCTAATCCAAAAGACTTTGGTTTGGTATAACACAAATCACTAGAGGTGTTTGCAACCCATTGCAAAAGGATATTATTGGTGGCTAAGTCTAACCCGTCTTGATGAGATTGAACTTTTTGTGGCCCACATGTTATGGTTCTTGCGTTAAGGCTAATGACTAAAAAAAAAGGAGAAGCTTTCAAACGAAATTGATTGATGAAACTACAAGAATCTAAGTATGAGAGAAACAAAGCTCAAGTTCACGCTGTGCTGGAACTTAAATGTGATCAGACTTAAATTATAAGTTCAAGGCAATTGTTTGTTACATAGGTATTTGCAAGCAATTGGGCCAGGTTACACACATGTATGCAGATACTACAAAGAAACTTTACTAAGCTACATGGAAAGCAGCGTCCCTCCAAATACTGAGTAAGCCACTTCAGACTACATATTCTTGGAGCAACAGAACTCCTAGTTGTTATTACATGTACAGTCTCAAGGGCAAAACACACTGTCACGTGCGGTTACGGCTCCAGGGCCAGCGCCCTGTCCGAAGACAGAATCAGTTTCCTCAATAAGCTCCATTGACTCGCCAAAGCCAGTCCTCCCTGTTGCTAAACGGTCCACAGTCAACCGAACTCCCACCTCTACTGCATCATTCTGCAAATAACCACAAACATTAATTAACGGCTAATAACAACATATTAGACAGAAAAAGCAGTAACTATCAGTGGAACCTCACGAGAACACCAATTTATCCTGAAGTAAAGGAAAGACGAGTTTCAACATGGGACCAATCCAACTTGCGGCTAGAGCAGACGAAGAGGGATTTACGAATAAACTCTCCTGAAGTTACGCCTCCAACACCGTGCCATAGGCCAATTAACTCTCGAAACAACATCATCAAAAGGCAGTGCATAGAGGAGTCCTTTCTGTTAGCTTGAACAAACGCGATACGGCACCACTCACGTCCAGTTCTGCAACGAAGAAGCATCAAGATAAAACGCAACAAAACGGCATGTAACAATTCTCTGCAAAAGCATTGAAGGGAATACTAACAAATTGCAAGAAGAGGAAAATGTGAGACGCTATTGGATGTTCTCCTGTTAGAGATATTGAACTTATTCAAGAGGACGACTTGCTGAGCTGATACCAGTATAATCAATCTATCCAAATAGTCGAAACGGTAATCATAAGATACACTGAACGACTCTATTCTGATACCCAGAGAGTGCTCACGTCACAGCAGTAGAAAAGATCTTATCAGTGAAGTGATTGTTATCGGCAAACCGCCACGAAGGCTTTCCAACCACCAGATTGTGTGCCTGCAACAATGAAAATCTGGGCTCAGCAAAGCACATAATCTCTTACAGGTGCTAGCAAGAGAAATGACTACACAGCTCCAAGCCCATCCTTTGGAAGTTTCCACATCTCAAGCCCTCACCGTGTTCCTCAATATGATGTGCCAATAAGACGGTAGTGTATTGCGCCATGGTGACGTTCAAGCGTAGCCTCCTACATTCTGGGCGACCTGCGACACTGATGAGTCAATAGTGGTTACAATTTTAAGGTGTTTAACATATGAGTTAACAGAACTTCAAGGTGATAAAATCTACAAAATATTCTACGCACCCTCCTGATTCCAGCCGTTATGAATGCAACTCTTCACAACCTCAAATCCTGCAATTGCCTTGGATTGTCGCGTGGGTGCCTTGTTTTTTTGCAAATGTGATCATAGACCTTCCTGGCGAATTCACTAGTCAATGGATAACACATTAAGAGGTCACAAACAGACTTGAAGACATAAGAAAATGAGGCTGAAAATCAAGATGTCTACAAGCAGATCCATACCTTGATAATTAACAAGCTTATTTCGCTCCTCCATATACGGACTATTGGTACTACGAGGGCATCTGCTTATGCTTCGGCGGGTGGACCTGTTATCCAATGTTGTGGATAGCTTGAACGGTCATGCAGGCGATGCGCTAGATGATTTGTCGCAAGAGGGCCTACCACTAAGACAGAACAATTAACAAGTGATAAGCTAAATCCCAATTGTGCAGATAAGTAAGTGTTAGCAATAACAAGGCAGAGTTTCAGCTACCTCGAAAAGAAAGGACACTTCAGAGCTGTAACTTCAAAAAAACTGTTATGCCATCTTCGAGACTCAATTGCATCGTTTTGTTCACCTTAGACAAGCTGCGGCGTCATCCTTCCGATGCCAAACCTACCACAGTAGTAAAGGATCCATCAGCTCAACAATCATAACCATAAGCAAAGGAAGCTTGTTAATTAGAGTTGTACTAAGAATTAACCTTCACTAAAAAGGCGAGCACGACGGGATACGCTTCGAGTGTGGCTTCGCAAGGGGGGGGGGGGGGGCTGAACCTCAGCTCAGGCTACGAAGTCCCTTTCACCTGCAATGAACCAGTTGAATCAATTCCATCAATGAACTTATCAACATTGCACTCGAGATTATCAAGCGTGAACAGATAACTCAGTTTGTTCATATACCTGGATGGAATATCATGAGAGGTGTTCAGAATCAGATAAGAATCGTGTAACACAGAAGAGTATCAGCACTTTCATAGGAACCTTCACCAAGTAGTATCAGAAACGGTTAAAGCTCGTTGCAACGCAATAACTGAAGCTCTTTGCCAAGCGTACCAGATGTCAAGAAGTTGAGTTGGTGTTACTCTGGGTTGTTCATCTTCCATGGCCCAAGATCGCTGCTATCCGCACCTGCCAACAACGATCCACAAAATCAGAGGCCCATTAGGGGATACACCAGGTTGGAGGGAATATTCGATTCAGACAATTAGCAGATTCTCAGAATAATGAACCTGGACAAGACAAGAGCATTAAACGTGATTGATCCAAATTGAGATTTTCATTAACAAATATCATAGCAATCAGACAGGAAAGGAAAGATTTCAAATAATTGTCAAAACCAAAATAGAAGGCCCAAGCAAGCATTCAAGGCGCTTTAATACGGTTTTAACACAGATAATTTCCCGTGAAGCCTATAAAAGGATCGATGGAGCACAAACCCTGGGACGAAAAAAAAAACCTAATCCTCAAAACACAAGAATCGGAGAGAAGAAACTTATCTCAAGCGGTGATACCACCCTCGGCCACTGCGAACTTCACCAACGCCGCAGAAATCGCAAGCCCCAACCGCTTCACCGCACCACTCCTCACTGATCCGCCAAACTTCGGTAAAACCTCTACTCATATTAAAATTATTGAACGAATAATGCTTCTATTCTTCGTTTCAGGTACAAGAACCAATGGATTGTGAAGTGGAAATCGAAACGGAGATAGAATGAGAGGGGAGGATCGAACGAATCGATTGAGAGGTTTAGGGTTCCATCATTGGGAGGCTCCCCCATGCGTTCGCTTTCCATTTTCTCTCTCTGTCTTTGTTTGGTTATTGTTTGTTGTAATTTTGGACTGTACTGTTAATCACCACTATCACACACAAACACTCATTAATCACCCCGTTAACCCTCTGCTTTAACCATTAACCTAGTTTTAAATTAACTAATAATAAACTTTTTAATCAGTTTTAAAATAAACCAAATATTGCATTTATCCATAATCAATCTTTTAATTAGTAAGTCTTTTTTTATATAATGCTTTTATTTATTAACTAAATAATCTACTTTTTCTGATAATCATTTTGTAAGCTAAATAATTTCTTTTCTAAATAAATAGTAATATATCTATTTTACATTCATTTAACTTTACAAATAAGTAATAACTTTTTAGAAACTTTTTTTTATATAATGTGTAAATCTATTTTATAAATAACAATAAGAACTTTCTCATAATAAAAATTCACATAACCTTTTTCTAAATTTAGGATAAAAAAAAATAAAAAATAATAATCTTTAAGATCTAAGTATCATTTTATTAATCAAAAAAAATAACCTTTATTAAAACGAATACAACCTTTCTTCTTAAAATCAATTCATTCTTTAAGATATTTTTCTCTAAAAATAATCCCGCCCCAAAATAATCAAATACAACTCTTTTTACTCAAAATTAAATCAAACGATTAAAATCAATTCAGCTTCTCCTAATTCAACTAAAATCAATCCTACCAAAAAAATCAATCAACCGCGTAAGATACAAATCGTGCACGCCCACCCCACGACACACTCACCTACACTCAGCGCTTTCATGCGTATATCATTTATCTTTGTCTGCTTTTATTCACAATGCACACACTCACCTAGCGCTGTCATGCGTTCATGTATGGTTTATATTTCCGTATTTATTTTTCGGCAATTTATCTTTATCGCAATTTATATCTATCATTGCATCGCATTGCATTCCGTCCAAAGGAAAAACCTACACATAATTCAACGTTGTGTGTAGTTGTACATCATGTGCATCATATTCCCCATGATCCTTGATCCCATTCAAGTCGATCTTCATAGGATAGATCTTACCCCATAGGAAGGACCTTGTCTTTATTCTTTATAACTTAGACAAACACAAAATAACAATACAACTTTTACAAACACAAATAGAGAATAGATGTTAATCATCTTAAGTGAGATATAATCTCCACCCTCACAACAATACAATCAAACATGTAGGGACTTTGCCTTAAGAGCAACAAAGGCATGCTTGGCGACCATCCAAGTATGTAAGGCCTTTACTTAAGATGATGCAAAGACCATTTCCTACAACCCTTTCTCTTTTACATTTGTGGTGGTTATCTCTCCCTTAACATGAAGACTCATCTCTTCTCCTAAACCCAATCAAAACAACTACCCTAAACCCGTAGGAACTTTGACCACAGTCAAAGAGCTCCTCTAACCCTTTAGGGTGAACTACAACATACTCTGATTCCACTCCCGTAAGGATATGTAGGCACAAGGTGCGATGCCTTATCGAGTATACTTAGAAATAAACCCCTAGGGTCTTTCAACCATTAAGCAGATATACACATAGCAGTAAACAACATAAAACAAGAGGTTCCTGTAGAGTACTACAGAAACTTAGGATGCTAGTACCTTCCCTAAGTTTAACCAACCCCCGAACCTAAACAATCTAGCTTGCATTTGCATTGCATTGTGGGAATTTCGATCTTTATCCCTTCCTTTGGACAAATCAAAGTTCGGTTGCAAATGAATTAAAGATTCAAACTAATCAATAGTTTGGTATCCAATTTTCACCGCGACACCAGGTTACACCTTCAAGGAGTCCGAGCTCCGTAAGTGATGGAAGGTGCGGGTAGTGAGTTGGCTGGAGTGACCTCTGATGAAATGCAATGTACTGTGCTCGTTGTCTCTCGCCTAACTCGCCCTTAGGGAAGGAAATGTTGCTGACATCTGCGTTTCCGGCCATTGTTAAAGATGGAGAGGTTTCAGAGGTTTTGGGGTTTTTCGGCAGAGAGGGAAAATTGACAGAACGGTGGTTTGGAGGTTGAATTTGGAGTTTAGGTTTATAGGGCAATGTGGGGAGGATGAAGATTCGTAGTGGGGTATGAATTTTGGAAGTTTGAAAGTGATAATGGGGGGAGAGGAAGGGAACACGAACCTGTTATCAGATAGCAGTTCTGGACTGCGTGACGGTCGTCACCCGCGTGACGCTCGTCATGGGGCTGTGACGGTCGTCACAGCAGCAAAATCTGCAGAACGCAGAATTTTGCTCTGTGGGCGTACTCGTGGTGATTCTAAAGCGTAGTATTGATACGGTGATGTAATATAATAGCCAACAATCAATAATCAATGCGAAAACAGAATAATTGAATAAAACTAGAATTGAAATAACATAAAATTGAAACAATTGTATGTAATACATAAAGAAAACGAACAAAGCGAAAAATCCATATGATTGAATTAAACTAAACTAGACTAGACTAAACTGAAACTACTGCTACGAGCTAATAACTAATCTTTTCGTGCCTTCAACTCATCGAATTTCTGTGAATAGTAGTCGAGTTGGTCGCAGACTAGATCCATGAAGCCTACCAGGTCACTGTGCATGCCTGCGATATCAGCTTTTACATTAGTCAGAGCTTTATCAACATCGTCCAATCTGAGTAACACGGTATCCAATTTGTCGGTGGTTTCCTCAGGGATAGGCTCAGGATAAGTATTGTAGTGTGGAGGAGTCATAGGGTCTACTTCAGTTTCAGAGGCGGCGTCCTCATAGTACATGTAGTCGTGTGCCTCAGAGATGTGGTCACTGTCATACATATAGTTCTGGGGTGTTGACTGTGGTGAAGGAGGTCCCATAGGCTCATCCAATTCGTAGAGCCAGTTATCCTTGTTGTGGATGCTTGTCATCAGATGATCAGGCAGTGTGAATAGCTGTACTGGTTTTTCGTTAATAAGGTACTCATACGGTCCAGGTCCCATAGTCCCTAAGATGCGCCTGTTAAAGCAGAATTGTATGTTCATGGGTCTGATGGTACCAAAATGAGTGCTGGCATTTAGATGGAATCTAAGGCCAAGCTTGTGGGCTATCATTGTTACTAGGCCTCCTATAAGAATAGGTGTCTGAGGTTCCAGCGTGAGGCGTTTGAAGGATCTCATCATGAAAGGCACTGCGTTTACTGTCCGTCCCTGAGAAGCACAGAGCATGATGAATAACTCTTCCTTAGACACTGTGGTAATATTTTCTTCTTTTCCAAACAAGGTGTGAGCTAGTATCTTATGGAAGTATCTAAAGGCTGGGTTATGAATGTCATCATTGTATATTCTGTCTGGTTCAGGGTGATAGTCGCCTGTGATTCTACCCCAGAAGTTCTCGAGTTGCAAATCAATATCGTCATCTTCTGCACTGATGAACACATGCGGTCCGCTAGGGAATCCTAGGAGGTTAGCTAGTGACATCCGGCTATGGGTTTGGTCCATTCCAAACAATCTGAAGGTAATCAATTCTGAGCGGGTTCCAAAACCATAGTTGGGTGTGTATCTGAAAGAACTAAGGAATTCATAGGTAAGATCCTTGTAGGTAGCGAAACGTGTTTTCAGAGCAGTGTTCTCCCAACCTAGTTGATTGAACAGGTATTGAATGCTATCCGTGATCCCTAGTTTATCCATAGTAGCCTTGTCATAATACAGCGTTAAGGCGAATTCTCTCTCGGTCAGTGCTGCAAATCTTGCCTTTTGAGCGAGTCCTTGGAAGTGAACCTTTGTGAAATCGTACTCGGCCATATTCGCAGGTAATTCAGAGAAAACAGAAGAAATGTTTTGAAGGCTTTAAAAATCCTGAAAAGTTTGAAACAAGAAATTGAAGTCAGGATTTTTAGAAACGAAAAGTGGTAGAAACAAAAGACAAAAGGGAAAAAATAAAATAAGAATAAAAGTACGAAAATGAACGAAAGTAGAAAGTAGTAGTAATTGTAGGATTTTTGTTGGATTTTTCAAAGTAGAATTTTAAAGAAAAAAATGAAATGCAATAACGAGGGGAATTTGGGTTGCCTCCCAATAAGCGCTGTTTTTAACGTCTAAAGCCTGACGATAGCTTGGTGAGAAGCTATTCTGGTGTTTGAGCCTGAAGCTCAAGCAATGTTATATTGCTAATTTGAGGACTGTTGTCGTTCTTATTGTAATGTTTTAGACGTTACCCGTTCACGATAAACGGTGCATGTGTCTTGTCGGTAATTTCAACAGCTCCACTCTGAAGTACTTTAGTCACTTCATAGGGTCCAGACCACCTAGATTTTAGTTTTCCTGGGAAGAGTTTTAATCGTGAATTGAAGAGCAATACGATGTCTCCCACACTGAATTGTTTCCTGATTGAACGTTTATCATGCCACTTTTTAGTTCGTTCTTTGTAGATACGGGCATTTTCGTAAGCGTCTAATCGAAGTTCTTCCAACTCGTGTAAGTTCAAGATTCTCTTTTCTCCTGCCTCGGTGTAGTTGAAGTTGAGTGTCTTAATAGCCCAAAAGGCTTTATGCTCTAACTCTACAGGGAGATGGCAGGATTTACCGTAAACTAATTTATAGGGGGTAGTACCTATTGGTGTCTTAAATGCGGTCCTATAAGCCCATAGAGCTTCTTGTAGCTTCGATGACCAGTCTCTCCTTGAGGTAGCGACAGTCTTTTCCAAGATCTGTTTTATTTCTCTGTTCGAGACCTCTACTTGTCCGCTAGTTTGCGAATGATAGGGTGTAGCTACTCGGTGCTTGACTCCATATCTAGAGAGAATTTTATCAAATATTCGTGATACGAAGTGAGATCCTCCGTCACTAATGACGAGTCTGGGTACACCGAATCTAGGAAAGATAGTGTTCTTGAAGAGTTTGATTACTACTCGTGCGTCATTTGTTGGAGCGGCTATGACTTCTATCCATTTAGACACGTAATCGACAGCGACGAGTATGTAGTTATTTCCAAAAGAAGGTGGGAAAGGTCCCATGAAATCTATTCCCCATACGTCGAAGATTTCTACCTCTAAGCTTCCTTTCTGAGGCATTTCATCGCGTCGCGAGATGTTGCCAGTTTGTTGGCATCTATCGCACTTTTGCACAGCGATGTGAACGTCTTTCCAGAGATTAGGCCAGAATAAGCCGACTTGGAGAATCTTAGCGCACGTCTTGGACGTACTAGCATGACCACCATACGGTGCTGAGTGGCATTGGGAAATAATATTTTCTATTTCTTCCTCTGGGACACAGCGACGATATATATTGTCGGCCCCTCTCTTGAAGAGTAGGGGTTCGTCCCAATAATAGTGTTTCAGATCGTGGAAGAATTTCTTCTTTTGCTGATAAGTAAGATCTGGTGGAAGCACGCCCGCAGCGAGGTAATTAACGATGTCAGCATACCAAGGTAATGTGACTTGGGCATAGACGGCTTCTACTGCTTTTTCGAATTCTGGATCTTCCGAGATTGAGTTAGGTGTGTCACTTTCTAATTTGGCTATCAGACGTTCGTACGGGAAATCGTCATTTATCGGTACTGGTTCGTGTCTGATGCCTTCTATTCGGGATAAGTGATCCGCAACAACGTTCTCGGTTCCTTTCTTATCTTTGATTTCTAAGTCAAACTCTTGTAATAACAGGATCCATCTCAATAGTCTTGGTTTGGCATCCTTTTTGCTTATTAGGTACCTTATGGCAGCGTGGTTTGTGTATATTATAATTTTTGCTCCTACTAAGTAAGAACGGAATTTGTCAAGCGCAAATATAACTGCTAGAAGTTCCTTTTCTGTGGTAGCGTAGTTCATTTGGGCAGGATCTAAGGTTCTACTGGCATAGTAGATGGCATGGAGTTTCTTGTCTTTCCTTTGTCCTAGAACTGCGCCTACAGCGTAATCACTCGCGTCGCACATGATTTCAAACGGTAGTCTCCAATCTGGTGGTTGCATGATTGGTGCGGTGATAAGGGCTGGTTTTAATGTTTCGAATGCTTTTAAACAGTCGTCGTCGAAGACGAACTCAGCATCTTTCATCAACAGGCCGGTCAAAGGTTTTGTGATTTTCGAGAAATCTTTTATAAATCTTCTGTAGAAACCGGCATGTCCTAGAAAACTCCGTATTTCTCGTACGGATTTTGGAGGTTGGAGATCTTTTATAATCTCTATTTTAGCTTTGTCTACCTCAATCCCTCTATCTGATATGACATGTCCTAGAACTATTCCTTGTCGGACCATAAAATGACATTTCTCCCAATTTAGGACGAGGTTTACTTTTACGCAACGTTCTAGTACCATTTCTAAGTTTTGTAAGCATCCTTCGAAGCTTTGTCCACACACCGAGAAATCGTCCATAAACACTTCCATAATGTCATCTATGAAATCTGCAAAGATTGCCATCATGCATCTTTGGAAGGTTGCTGGAGCGTTACAGAGTCCGAACGACATTCAGCGGTAAGCAAAAGTACCGTAAGGACATGTGAATGTAGTCTTTTCTTGGTCATCAGGATGGATGGGAATTTGGAAGAATCCTGAGTAACCATCTAGATAGCAGAAATATGAATGTTTGGCTAATCTTTCCAACATTTGGTCTATGAAGGGTAGCGGGAAGTGATCTTTGCGCGTAGCCTTGTTAAGCTTCCTATAATCAATACACATCCTACTTCCAGTCACGACTCTTTTTGTTATCGATTCGCCTTTTTCGTTTTTAACTACTGTGACTCCTCCTTTCTTTGGTACGACATGAACTGGGCTAACCCATTCACTATCGGAGATCGGATAGATGATTCCTGCATCTAGTAATTTCTTTACTTCATCTCTGACTATAGTGCTCAGGATGGGGTTTAGTCTTCTCTGATGCTCTCGAGAGGTTTTAGAGTCTTCCTCTATTGTAATTCGATGCATACAGATCGAAGGGCTTATACCTTTTAGATCGCTTATGTTATAGCCTAACGCGGTGGGGTACTTCTTTAGGACTTCTAATAACTTTTCGGTTTCTGGTTGTCCTAAGTCGGCGTTGACTGTCACTGGTCTTTTTAGTTCATCGTCTAGAAATTCATATCTGAGGTTTTTGGGTAGAGTTTTAAGTTCTAAAGATGGGTTCTTCGGACCTGGCATATGGTTTGGGGTCAGTGCTAAGCTTTCGCTTAGGCTGTCGTCTTTATACGGTTTACACCAATTGTCGTCTTCAGAAATGTCGGGTATTTGAATCTTTATTATTTCTGAATACGTGGTCTCTTCATTTTCAAGTTCTCTTATGCATTCGTCAATTTCGTCTACTAAATAGCAGGTATCGTCTATTGCTGGTGCTTGTAAGAACTTGGTGAGAATGAACTCTATCTTTTCTTCTCCTACTTCAAATGTTAGCCTTCCTTTCTTCACGTCTATAATAGCTCCAGCTGTAGCTAGGAACGGTCTTCCTAGGATAATTGGGGTTACAGTATCTTCCTTGATGTCCATGATTATGAAGTCGGTTGGAATGTAGAATTGTCCTATGCATACTGGAACGTTTTCCAGTATTCCGACGGGGTATTTTACTGATCTGTCAGCTAATTGTACGGACATTTTGGTTGGTCTGAGGTCTCCCATATTCAGCTTTTTGCATATAGATAAGGGCATAACACTGATACTAACTCCTAAATCGCATAGAGCTTTGTCTATTATGAACTTTCCTATGACGCAGGGTATGGAGAAACTACCTGGGTCTTTTAATTTAGGAGGCATGCAGTTCTGAATAATAGCGCTACACTCTGCAGTAAGCGTAACTGTTTCGTTATCCTCGATCTTTCTCTTATTCGACAGGATTTCTTTGAGAAATTTAGCGTATGATGGCATTTGAGTTATCGCTTCTGTAAAAGGAATAGTAATATTCAACTGTTTAAGGAGCTCTACAAATTTCTTAAACTGTCCTGAAGTTTTAGAGTTTATTAGTCTTTGCGGATAAGGAATAGGTGGTTTATATGGCGCTGAAGGTGCTTGAGTTTTTTCACTTGCGGTATCCTCCTTCTCGTTGTCTTCCTTCTTCTCTAACTCAGATTCCTTTTCTGCTTGTTCAGTTGGTTTCTGTTGCATGACTGAGTTTTCGGTCCTCAGATCGATCGGTTCGTCCAATTCTTTTCCACTTCTTAGTATCACAACATTTGCTTGGCCTTTGGGATTTTGTTCGGGTTGTCCAGGAAATGTGCCAGCAGGTGCGGCAGCAGATGCTTGCTGTTGAGCCACTTGTGATATCTGAGTTTCTAACATTTTGTTGTGGGTGGCTAAAGCGTCTACTTTTCCTGTCAACTGTTTAATTTGCTCGCTAGTGTGTATGTTTTGATTCAGGAACTCTTTGTTCGTTTGAGCTTGAGTAGCTATGAACTTTTCCATCATCAATTCGAGGTTTGATTTCCTAGGTGCATTCTGAGCAGCTGGTTTCTGATATCCTTGCGGAGCAGTAGGCATTTGCAATGCATTTTCGCTTTTGTAAGAAAAGTTTGGATGATTTCGCCATCCTGGGTTGTAGGTATTTGCGTAGGGATTTCCTTGAGCATAATTTACCTGGTCTGGCGGGATTCCGGCTAGCAATGGGCATTCGGGTGCATTATGAGTGGTGCTTCCGCATAACTCGCAATTTGGAGTTACTGCAACGACAGTTGCAGTGGGGTTAACGGTCAGACTATCAATCTTCTGTGCTAGAGCATCTACTTTAGCATTGAACTTTTCAAGGCTGCTGATTTCGTACATCCCACCTTTCGCTGAGGTTTTCTCATTTGGAGTGCGTTCACCTCCCCATTGGCAATGGTTTTGTGACATGTTTTCTATTAATTGATAGGCTTCATCGTATGGCTTATCCATAAGTGCACCGCCCGCGGCAGCGTCTATTGTCAATCTAGTATTGTATAGAAGCCCATTATAGAAGGTATGGATTGTCACCCAGTCTTCTAGGCCGTGGTGAGGACATGTTCTCATCATATCTTTGAATCGTTCCCATGCTTCGTAAAGAGATTCAGTATCTTTCTGTCGAAATCCGTTGATTTGAGCTCTAAGCATAGCAGTTTTGCTTGGTGGAAAATATCTCGCTAAGAAGACGTTCTTCAATTGCTCCCACGTCGTAACGGAGTTGGATGGTAACGATTGTAACCATGTCCACGCTCTGTCTCTAAGAGAGAATGGGAAAAGACGAAGTCTTATCGCGTCTGGAGTTACTCCATTTGCTTTCACTGTGTCTGCGTATTGTACAAACTTCGTTAGATGTTCGTTCGGATCCTCAGTTGCGTTTCCCGAGAATTGGTTTTGTTGTACAGCCGACAACAATGATGGTTTCAGCTCAAAATCATTTCGGGTAATAGCTGGGGCAGCAATGCTACTTCTAGGCTCTATCTGAAATGATGTAGCGTATGCCTTCAGCGGTTTGTTCGGAGGTCCTTCAGCCATCGTCGGTTCTTCTTCGGATTTGGGAATGGGAGTGAGAGGATCGGGAATGTTATGTTTGAGTTGGTACTCAATGATTCGGCTTCTTAGATGTAAGAAGCGTTCTAGTTCTGCGACTGAAGGTTTCAAGATATCACTTTATGGGCGATCACTTGGCATACAATCGACAACACTAGTAAAGGAAAAATGAAAATTGTTTACCTAGTCTATACGGTGTAACAGAAGGTTACACTATTGACTAAACGGGTCCCCGACAACGGCGCCAAAAACTTGATCGCGACTTTCTATGTCTAATACAACTAACTGCAAGTGCACAGTCTATCGCGTAGTAATAAAAGATATCGATCCCACAGGGACTCGTAATCAAACTAGTGTTCTCGGGAGTTACTATGTTTAGCTAGGTAGAATATGTTTTAAGGGAATAAGATTGTCACTAAAAGGGGGAACTAAGATTACTGTTTAGATTTTAATTAATTGGATCGATACGTAGTAATTGTGTTCTTCAGGGATTTGATAAGTTACTAGTGTATGAAATAGTTTTCGCAGTTTATTTAAGCAGAAAATGGAGATTTGAAGACTCTCGTCTCACGATGGTTATTGACGCTAATCATAATCCTAAGGGCCAAACGTACACTTTCGTATCCGGTTCGGGGTTAAAACTATTTTTTGGAAATCTCTAAGTTCTAATTCATTTTAAAGTGCTTTCGCTGTTATTAAAACAAATGCCTAGTGTTTACTATCTGACCTTACCGCAACTTTCGCTTGTTGGTTCGTATCTTAATTAATTTCCCACTTTCGTGGCAAAACTACTTTTAAATAAGTTCTCGCTTTCGCGACGTAGTTTATTTCGTGAATCAATTTTAAACACTTAGACCATAAATTACTTTTGTGAAAAGAAAGTTTTCAGACAAGAGTTATCAAATCCCATTCGAATTATTACTACATATCGATTGCCTAAGTTTAGCTAGACATGGAATTTGGAAAAACAAAACATAAATAATAATAATAAATAATAAATTGCATTATAATGAAATAGAAGTCGATCAAAATGAAAACCTGTAAATAATGCCAATTGGCCTTTGGGCAGATCCTCCACAGATGTTGGCAGGATTCTGTCTTTAGTTCCAATTCGATCGTACAGTGCAGTAACAATTACAAAAGAGCGGAAATGGGAATGAGGAAATGAAAAGGGAAATAAAGGAAAGGGATACAAATAAAAACTGGAGAAATGGATACAAATAAAAACTGGAAAGTAAATTTGCTCTGGAAATTAAATTCGGCAGCACTTCGTGGTATGAATGCAGCTCCTTTTTGAAGTCCCCTGCTTCCCTTTTTATAGAAGTGGAATCCCAACGGTTATCTCTGAGGATGATGGACCTTGAGGCAGATAATTTAGGGAGTAGTGGACCACTTAATGGGAATTGGAACTGCTCTTTTGACGTGAAATCTGAGTGGGGCGTTTTTGCCTGCATGACGGTCGTCACCCGTGTGACGGTCGTCATGCATCTGTGACGGTCGTCACATCAGCAAAAACTGTCTGCTGCGCTTTTCATTGTGTTTTCACTCCTTTTTCGTCCATATTTCATCTGAGATTGCTTCTTTTCTTCATGTTGCCTTGTTTAGACGTGATCGTTGAATACCTGCAAAAACATCAGACAAATACACGGAAATAACCCGAAATCGGATCGAAAACGGTTAGACTTTAGTTGAATTATGCATGAAAATATCTATATGATTTCGTGTTATCACGGAAAACGTAACAGAAGTAAATAAAAGCAGTAAAGAAAACACAATAATCATCATGGTTCCTCTCCAACTGAAATTAGTCCAACCCCCTTACCACACAAGAGATTTTCAATATAATCAAACAAATTAAAACTGCTTATACCTTCAATTATAAGACTTTACCCTGCTAAAACCTACAGTTTAAGACTTCCTTGCTTAATCAGCACATGATCAAGACTTCTCGACTTAGATCCTCAGATCCTAAGAGTGTTAATATCAGAGTCTGATGATGTCACACATCTTCTTATCAGAGTCAGAATAATATTGACAAGAGTCACACACTAGACATAAACCATATCATACATAATTGTTCTGTTAGATAACATGTTCAGTTATCATCAAAACTCAAAGGCCAGATGTAGAACCAAATCTTGTTCTTACAATATCCCCCTTTTTGATGATGACAAACAATGTATTTTGATAGAGCATTTCGTATCGGGTAATCACCATAAATTCGTAGAGTCATAGACAAGCTTAATGGGCTCCCCCTGATTCTTTTACTCTCAAAGTTCATTTATGCTTGTTCAGAGTCTCCCTCTGATCCCAAGACTCACAAAATGATTTTGAAGTACCATTTGAAGGAATAGAGAAGGAATACTTATCCATAGACGTCTTATTAGAATCTGACTAGTACTTCATGGTCTTCATTTGAGAACCTAGCTTGCTATTAAAATACTGTAGACGTACCGGAACCTGATTTGTCTTATCAGTCTTGATGTCTTTCATTATATATCAAAAAGTGGTAGATGCTTTCTTATAAGCCATACATCATGTATCAAAAATAAATCTTCAATATCTTAGCACAAATCACCAACAAATGCGCATATCCTCATGTCATTTGATGTTTCATAAACCAAATATCATCTTTAATGACAATGACTAGATTTGATCTCTGAAAGATTGACATTCTTTTAATGCTGAAGTCTAGATACCATTTGAAGTTTAGATACCAATTTAATTTTAGATACAAATTGAATCATTCTTTTAGAAAGTTAACAACTTCTGACACGTTTTAGGTATCGGCGCGAAAATTATGGACATCCTTTGTTTCTGATAATATAGTGGTCAACACCAGATATTCATATATTATCAGATTAAGCTTGTTTAAGATTCTTCTTTCTTGGTAAATAAATTCTGAGTATATTAACATATCTTCTGATAATTGATCAATTACAAATTATGTATTCTGATATATCATAGCTTCTGATATAATCTTCTTCAGTCTTCTGATAGCCTGTTCTAACATACAGTGAACTTTTGCAAAGTTCCTGATCAATTCTCAAACATAGTGTCATACCCCAAGTTTTGACCCCTAGATTCCATCACCATTATAGGAGCATCAAACATATTTTCTAACCCTAACTTTGTTTCAAGTTTGCTCCTGTGTGAGTTCCATCTGAATTAGGGTTTTGCACCTTTAGAGTCAAGAGGGTTATTGCTTGATCAATCAATGTTTTGGATTGATCATCATAAAATCAAGTTTCCATACACTCAAGAGGCTTATATTCAACAAGAATCAAGTGCTAATTTATCCCATTGCAAGATCATTGAAGCCTAATTTCAGCTAAACCTAAATTAGGGTTTCATCAAAGAAAAGTCAAATGTGCCCTGATTTTGATCCAAGCATGACCTCAAGCCTTGGGAGTTGATTCAACATGTTCATATCCATCCTTGGAGTCTCTCCATGATGATTAATAAGTTTAAATATGCAAGTTCATTGAAGATCACAAAGTTGAATTCATCTGATACACAAGCTTTATCTGACAAAGTCAACCCTTTGACTTTTAGGATTTTTGGCCCAAATTGAAGCATTCAAGCCAAATTTCATAAATACATGCTTGATCATTGAGTTTGATAATGAAAAATCAAGATTTTTGAGGTTTCTTGCAAAAGGGGTAAACTTGGGTATTTGTATTTTTTCTAAGTGTGGAGAATAACTCTAGTTTTGATGCCAACTTTGAAAGATCATAACTTTCAATCCACATATCCAATTTTTGAGTTCAAAATGCCAATTTGTAGATATCATCATATAATACAAGAGTGTCCAACTGACCCATGGGAAAAAGGCTTAGATTTTGAGATATGGAGCTTCAAAGTTTGGAAGAATTTCAAAACACTTGGAACTTTTTCAAGGCAAGTTTTGTTCCTTCAATTTTCAGTCCACTTCAAGGCTAGTTTTCATCATGATCCCTTTGGATTCAAGAATTTTATCAAACATAAAAGTTGTAGGGGGTTAGGCCTTTCTAAAAAGTACAAGAACTCCTTCATAGCATGTGTGAGCTAAGAGTTTCGATGAGAGGAAGTTGAGGTCCATAAACTTGAATTTCAAGGTTTCAACTTGGCATGACATGATGCAAGACCAAGTTTTTGCTTCAAATTTGATGTTTTAGAGTGTTTACTTGAAAGATCCTTCTTAATTCTAGTGTCACACAAAGCTACAAATGATTACACAAGGTTTTGAGACTTAAACCAAGAGATTATTCCACTTATGACATAAAGTGATCATTTCCATTTTGGTAAAGCATTACTCTTCCATAATTTATGCATTGAGCCATAATACAGTAATCCCAACCACCAAATTATTCTACTCACATTATTTACTTGCTTAAAAAAACTGATTAAATAAAGTCACGTCACAATACAATTTTCTCAATTCAAACAAAATTTAATGCGCAAATATTACATATTGTAAATAAAACTTAATATGTATTTGAATAAAAATAAAATGTTTCATCATATAAATAGTTTATATTAAAATTAAATTTATAAAAAAATACGTTGTTAATATTTTTGCGCGTTAGCCCAGTAAAAAAAGTGGACAAATGGGCACAGACGTTTGGATGTTAGTGATGATAAAAAGAGAAATTACATAATTTAGTTATGATGGGAGAAAATTGTGTGTGAGATTGTTCAAATATTCTTATTCTTAATTATAATAGATTGAATGTTGTACAAATAAAAAAGTGCAAAATTCTTTAAAGAAGAAAAAAAGAAACATTCTTCTGTCTAGCTCCTTAATTTTATAAATATTTATTAAACAAAATATAAATTTATATTACATGTTTTATCATATAAGTAATTAAATTAAATAAAAAAATAATGTTTAGAATTTAAAAAAAGAGGACAATAAATTATAACAATATATAAATACAAAACTTAATTTTGGTGTAATCTATTTTCTTTTTCCTTAATACGGTATTCGTAAACACCAAATTATTCCACTCACATTATTGATTTGTTTAAAAAACCGGTTGAATATAGTCACGTCACAATGCAAGTTTCTGAATTCAAACAAAATTTAATGCATGAATATTACATATTACAAACAAAATTTAATATGTATATGAATAAATAAAATAAAAATATTAAAAAAAATTTATTGTTAATTATTGAAAAATGGAAACACTGACCAATCACTTTCTTAAATTAATTGAATTTTGTTAATTTTTTATTTACGATTTTTATTTTTGATGTTAAACAGAGATGCATAATAATTTCATATTACTTACAAATTTAATTTGAAAAATAATTCAACTTTTAATTAATTAAATAAATGATATTTTAAAATTTATTTATTTTTTGACGTGTATGCTCATTAAAAAATGGACAAGCACGAGAAGAGTCGTGTGTGGAGCATACATATTCGCAGGGGATGTACGTGTTGTTTAATTTACTCTACAAACTCCTCTCTAAACACTTTTATCAAATTTATAAGAGAGAGATCATGAAAAATTGATGATAGTTCCTAACATGGTTTACCCTATTCCTTCTAGATACAATGTGATATTGGTCTTGTTGTCCAATAATCTTAACATCATTTTTCCTCCCACTTGTGATATCTCAATTTATGTCTACAAGTAGGCATAAAATGATTGCAGTTGGTTTTGTCAACAACAATCATTGAGTTCAAGTGAAGTTGAAACCCAATTGTCTGTTGTCTTCCGTTATTGACCACTATAGAAAGAATAATAGTGGTGGTGCAAGAGCATGAGAAATAACATATGCAGGATGTAAAGGACATTGTGAGGAAGAAGTCAAAAAGTCAACATATTTTGGATTGTGTTGATGTTATTGTATAATTAGGTTTGTATTGACATTTTTAAAGGTTTGTGCCTGACACTTTTGTATGTTATTTCATGTTATGTTAGGTAATGTCCACGCTAAGTTATGTTCATGTTATGATAATGTGATGTTAAATTTCATATAATGTATCCTCACTAAACATTAAAAAAAAACACCATTTGCATACCGAATTTTTTTAAAAAAAATCCGCTCACACCCCTATGCATACCAAACTTGTAAAAATATTTGCTAACAAAATTTTTTAACCGTAGTGCAAATTTCAAAATATTCGATAAAAACACATAGTATTTTACCATTTTTCTAAAATAAAGTAAAATCCATTTTGAATGGATTTTAGTAAAAATTTAGTATTTTTGCACAAATTAAATATCGCCATTTTAAATATTCGATAAAAATGTATGTATTGTGTGAAAAATTCGATATTTTAGAAAAATATCCATAAAAACTCATAAATGGTCTCAAAAACACTAGTTAACAGTAAAATGTAGTATTTTCCACCAAATTTTGAGCCAATAGAATATTTTTTTGAAAAATAAAAAATATATTAATTTTAATGATTTAAGAGAATTATGGTAAAATGTTTGGGTATATGGGATGCCAAGACCATCTTAGAAGTGTTAGGGAGATTCTTCATGAATTTTGAAGTCCATTTATCTAGTTCATTTTATTTGGGCCGAAAGTTATAAAAGTTCCAACTAACATTAACTAAAAAAATCAATAAAAAATATTTTAAAAAATTAAAAAACTCCAACTAATTCAGGCGTTCTCCATTTTCTTTATTTTTCAACAACTTCTATTCACATCATACTCATTTTTCACCTCAATTTTTCTTACATTTTAACAACTTCTATTTACATCATAAGCGTTTTCGTCTCCATTTTCTTTATTTTTGAACAACTTTTATTTACATTATAATTATTTTTCTTTGTTTAACGAATTTCACTCCATCTTCGAAGAGTTTTATTAGCAAAAATGTAAAAAGAAACATAGTTAAAATTCTCATCTCTCTAATTTCACAATCTTTCTCTTCTAAACTCATATTTTCTTAACAAACAATCTATAATTAATAAATTACTATTCAAAATCAGATCATTTTTTTCATTTATAATTTTTTTAAAACTATAATCTTATTCTTTGTTGGTGCAAAGATAGAATAAATGATGAAATAGGAAATATTACTAATAAGAGAATGACGGCTAAAAACATGATATTAGGTTACAATGATTGTCACCCTATTTATAAGCTAAAACTAGGGTTACTAGAATAGGATAAATACTAAAATACCCTCTAACAAACTTATGGGCTAAGAAAATAGTACAACTAAATAAATATGAATTATTAATAATATTCTAATACCATCCCTTAATTCATATTCCATCAAAACTTGTAACACCAATTCCATCCCTTAATCTGAGAAATTGATCAGTTTTGATAGCTTTCGTCAGAACATCTGCCAACTGCTTCTGAGTGCTGCAGTGTACAACTTCTAACACTCCACTCTGAACTTGATGTCTCAGAAAATGATACTTGGTCTCAATATGCTTGCTTCTCCCATGCAGCACTGGGTTTCTGGCAAGGTTGATTGCAGACTTGTTGTCAATCATCAACTTCAGAGGTTTGTCTACCTTAATCTTCAGATCCTGCAACAGATTCAGAATCCACACAGCTTGGCATGCAGTAACAGCACCTGCAATGTATTCAGCTTCACAGGTTGACAACGCCACAACAGGTTGCTTCTTGGAACACCAAGAAATGGGACCTCCCAGAAATTTGAACAAGTACCCAGATGTACTTCTTCTGTCAACTCTGTCTCCACACCAATCAGAGTCTGAATAACTCAGAAGTTCTGACTCATTATTTCCTCCAGAGGGAAATAACACTCCATACTTCAGAGTTCCTTTGATATACCTCAGAATCCTGACAGCAGCTTGATAATGGGACCACTTAGGTTTACTCATGAACCTATTAACCATCCCAACTGAGTAGCAAATATCAGGTCTGGTATTGCACAGATACCTCAGAGAACCAACCAACTGTTTGAAGGTTGTAGCATCCACATCCTTTCCTTCAGAGTCTGAATCCAGTTTCTGATTTGTATCAGAAGGTGTGACAGCCATCTTACAATTCTTCAGATCAAATCTCTTCAGAAGTTCTAATTCATACTTGAGCTGATGCAAAATGATACCTTTCTCAGAATATCTGAACTTCATCCCTAGAAAGTATGTCATTTTGCCTAGATCAGTCATTTCAAATTCATTCATCAGAACTTTCTTGAACTTGGCTATCTCCTGTTCAGAACTTCCAGTCAATAGTATATCATCAACATATAAACATACCAGAGTCATATTGCCTTCAGAAGTATGCTGAACATAGACACCGTACTCCATCTCACATTTCTGAAAGCCTTGCTTCTTGAAAAATGAATCAATCTTCTGATTCCAAGCTCTAGGCGCTTGTTTCAGTCCATATAGAGCTTTGTATAATCTGTACACCATCCCTTCCTGATTCTTTTTCACAAATCCAGGAGGTTGTGACACGTAAACTTCTTCTTCTAATGGACCATTCAGAAATGCAGATTTTACATCTAAATGCATCAGAGGCCAATTCCTGTTAGCAGCTATTGCAATCACCATTCTGATTGTTTCATGTCTTGCTACAGGTGCAAACACTTCAGAATAATCCAGCCCAGGTTTCTGTAGAAATCCTCTGGCTACCAACCTTGCTTTATGTTTGCCAATTGAGCCATCTGGCTTTAACTTCTGCTTGAAAACCCATCTGACGCTGATGGCTTTCTTGTCTTTTGGAAGTTCTGTCAGCTTCCAAGTCTTGTTTCTCTCTATAGCATCAAGTTCTTCTTTCATGGCCTTCAGCCAGAGCTTCTGCTTAAGAGCCTCCTCTGTACTTATAGGTTCAGAGTCTATTAACATGGCACACTGAATAACTTCTCCTTCAGAGTCTACTTCAGTGTCTTGCAGCATGTCAAATTCTGCAAATCTTCTGGGAACGCTTCTGATTCTTTGTGGTCTCTGAACTTGTTCAGAGTCTTGAGCTTCAGAGTTTCTAGCTTCAGATGATTGACCTCCAGAGCTTTGACCATCTTCAGAGTCTGGCATATTTCCAGAGTCTGAATTGCCACCAAGATCTGGATTGCCATCAGAGTCTGAATCATCAGAGTCTGGGTCATCAGAGTCACCTTCATCTTCTGAGTCATCTTCAGAGTTTGAATCAGTATCAGAGTCAGAGTCAACGTCAGGGTTTACTTCAACTTCAGAAATTCTTAACTCTGACCTTTCTTCAGAGGTTCTAACATCAGAATCAGATTGAGACTTATCCCAATTCCAAACTTCTGATTCCTTCACAATCACATCTCTGCTGAATTCAATTTTATTGGTTTCTGGACAATAGAGCTTGTATGCACCTGTACTGTGGTACCCTATCAGAATCATCACTTTGCTTCTATCATCCAGCTTCTGTCTTCTGGCTTCTGGAACATGTTTATAGCAAACAGAACCAAATACCTTCAGATGACTAACACTTTGCTTGTCTCCAGTCCACTTCTGCATAGGAACTATTTCCTTCAACTTCTTCGTAGGACATCTGTTGAGTACATACGTTGCAGTGGCAACAGCTTCTCCCCAGAGCTTCTGAGGAAGCTTCTTCTCCTTTAGCATGCTTCTCACCATATCAAGCAGAGTGCGGTTTCTTCTTTCAGCAAGACCATTGTGTTGAGGGGTATAAGGAGCAGTAACCTCATGCTCAATTCCATTCTCCTCACAGAACTTCTGGAACTCTTTGGAGTTATACTCACCTCCACCATCAGTTCTAAGAATCTTCAACTTCTGACCACTCTGATTCTCAGCCTTCATTCTGAACTTCTTGAATTCATCAAACACCTCGTGTTTGAACTTAATAAGGGATACCCATGTCATTCTTGTGAATTCATCAACAAACAACACAAAGTATTTGTTCCCTCCAATTGATGCTACTGGAAATGGACCACACACATCAGAGTGTACAACTCCCAAGGCATGTTTTGCTCTTGGAGCAACTTCTGATGCAAATGGCAATCTTGGTTGTTTTCCTTCCATGCAAACTTTGCATGACTTTTCAGGCTTCTTAATTGCAGGAATTCCATGTACCAATTTCTTTGAATTCAGATGTTGTAAGCTTCTGAAATTCAAATGACCAAATCTTCTGTGCCACAGCTCACTCTCCTTCTCAGTACTTGTTGCACTAAGACACTCTGAGTCTGCAGTTCTGACATTCACCTTGAATGTTCTATTCCTTCCCTGTTCTGACTCCATAATCAACTTCTGATTACAGTCATACAGCTTCAGAAGATTGTCCTTCATGGTAACTGAGAAACCTTTCTCAATTAATTGCCCCACACTCATCAGATTGCTTCTGATGCCAGGTACATACCACACATTCTGAATCAATGCTATTTTCCCATTGTTCAGAGTCACTCTGACATTTCCCATACCTTCTGCATTAAGATATTTTTCATCAGCACATCTGATCTTTGTTCTCTTTTCAGAGTCAAAGTCAACCAGCCATTTCTTGTTTCCAGTAAGATGATTTGAACAGCCAGTGTCCATATACCACCAGTCTGTCAGATCCACATTATCAGATTCAGAGGCCATCAACAGCACAGATTCGTCATCAGAGCCTCTGGCTATATTTGCTTCTTCTGATTTCTTCTCCTTGTTTGACCAACAATCTCTAGCAAAATGGCCAAACTTCTTACAACAGTAACATTGTATTTTTCTTTTGTCATACTTCTCTTTTCCCCTCTGAGCATTCTTTTGTCTATCAGAGGTTGAGCTTTCTGACTTCTGACCACCATCAGATCTTCTCCTGGCTTCTGACTGCTTCTGATACCTCCTATCAGAAGTTGCTTTCAGAGCCTGCTGTTCTACTTCCTTTTCAGAGTTTCTCTCAGTCAGACGCAACTCTTGCGCTTCTAGACTGCTCTGCAGCTCTTCAATTCTCATTGTGCTCAGATCTTTGGAATGTTCTATTGCTACCACAATGTAATCAAATTGAGGAGTAAGGGATCTCAATACCTTCTCCATGATTGTTTCTTCAGAAAGAGTTTCTCCACACGCCTTCATCTCATTAGTGATCAGAATCACTCTGGAGATGTATTCAGAAACTTTCTCATTATTCTTCATGTTGAGATTCTCATATTGCTTTCTCAAGGACTGAAGCTTCACCTTCTTCACTGATGCGTCACCACCATAACATCTAACCAGTGTGTCCCACGCAGCCTTTGCTGTTGTAGAGTCTGCAATCTTCTCAAACACGTTTACATCCACACATTGATGAATGAAGAACAATGCTTTCTGATCCTTCTTCCTTACTTCCTTCTGCGCGTTTTTCTGTTCATCGGTTGCATCTGCTGCTACTGGAACATAACCATCAGTGACAAGATCTAGAACATCTTGAGCACCAAATAGTACACGCATTTGGATCATCCAACGATTCCAGTTTTTACCATCAAATACTGGAAGTTTGGTGTTCATGTTGCCGTTTCCGTTCATCTTCTACTTTGCACAATACACTCAGATTTCTCACACAGTGTTTCCCAACCCACAGAATAAAATTCTGATCAGATTTTGTTCAAGATTCAACACGAATCTAAGAATCAAAATCAAACACACAAGACCTCACGTTCACTCGTGTTTCCCGTGTTTCCCAATGAATCTGAACCGGAGCTCTAGATACCAATTGTTGGTGCAAAGATAGAATAAATGATGAAATAGGAAATATTACTAATAAGAGAATGACGGCTAAAAACATGATATTAGGTTACAATGATTGTCACCCTATTTATAAGCTAAAACTAGGGTTACTAGAATAGGATAAATACTAAAATACCCTCTAACAAACTTATGGGCTAAGAAAATAGTACAACTAAATAAATATGAATTATTAATAATATTCTAATATTCTTTATGCCAAACTCGTCTAAAAATTAATCATAAAAAAATTTAAATAACAAAACAAAAGCAAAAGGAGGGAAGAAGTTACTAACACCATCTTCTCCTTCAAGCTATTACATTCTCCAACACATGTGATTTCCTCGCAATGTTTGTATTGAGTATTTTTCTTTAGTTTTGCATTTTATTTTATTTTTTTAGTTGTATAATATATATATATATATATATATATATATATATATATATATATATATATATATATATATATATATATATATATATATATATATATATATATATATATATATATATATATATATATATATATATATATATATATATATATATATATATATATATATATATATATATATATATATATATATATATATATATATATATATATATATATATAAAATCTTTGGAGTTAATACACATTAAGTTTTAATTTCAAATCTATTTTATTATTATTATTATTATTATTATTATTATTATTATTATTATTATTATTATTATTATTATTATTATTATATTAAAAAATAAACTTTAAAAAATAGTTTTTCAAATACAACATAATTTTAGTTTTAAAATTGTGTGACACTGTTAAATTTATTCATAAATTAGTGGATATTTTAGTTTTTTGTAGGTTGACCATCACAAATATTTTTGAATAATCTCATAATCAATGACTAAAGCGAATTATCTTTTAGTTTAGTCATCACAATTATATTTTTGATAAAATATTAAATTTTATATATTTTTAATAAAAAATAAAATAAAAATATTAATAGTAACATCATTAAATCCTTTTTTAATTTGATCATTATAAATTTTAAAATTGATGATTAATCTTTTTTTTATTTAAATTTAATTATTATAAAATCCTTTTTTAATTAATATCTAAATATAAAAGCAGCAAACCAAATTTTAATTTAGTTATTATACCATCACAAAATATATGGATTTATTCTAAAATTTCAAACAAATCATCAATAACTTTCTTCTATATTAAAATATATAATGCATAAGTAGGTTTGGGTCATGGAAACGCACAAATTTTTAATTTTTAATTATTAAATTAATTTATACAGAATTGAAAAAAAGGGTGGATTTGATCTTTTGAAGTCATTAAAACTGGCTTAATTTTACACTGTTTGAAGATATGTGAGTTAAATGTTTAATTGAAATGGTTCGTGATAACAAAATTGACAGAAGGTTAAGTGAATTTTATCTCATTTGATGCTGTACAATTTGCATGTCATAATGATTTTAAGTATGTTTATTAAATTTTTCAGTAGGAAATGATTTTAAATTATTAAATCTTTCGATCAGAAAGACTGTATTCTTTTATCACCTTAAATTTATATTCTCAAATAAAAGTTAAATTAATAATTTAATATGTGTTAAGTATAACAAATGTGAGTAGAGTGGATAATAATCTCATATTAGATAGAAATTGGGTTACTTAAGCATTTATAGGTGGGAGAATCCACAAACCTATCACCTTAAGATTTCAGGTGAACAAGTGTCTCTCGCTATTACTCAAGAAAAAGAAATAAGTCTCACAATATTCACTGCTCTATAGTTGAAAATTTCCCCAATAGTGGTATCATGAACCGAGAGTACTCCCCACGCGTGGTGGTTAGGAGATGTTCCGTTGAATAGTGCTAATATATATATATATATATATATATATATATATATATATATATATATATATATATATATATATATATATATATATATATATATATATATATATATATATATATATATATATATATATATATATATATATATATATATATATATATAATTATGGACAATCAATGCCCATGAGAATGTTATAATATGACAAGAAAAATATTCAAGTGAAAATTAACTTTTTAATTCAGAAATAGGCAATACTTCGTGAAGTGTTACAGAATGTGAAGTAATACAACCTTTGAAAACGTTGTTGTAGACAAAATAGTGCAATAATTGGTAAAAATGTTGTTGTAGGCGAAACAGTGTAACATTTGAAAAATGTTGCTGTAGACGAAGCAATGCAACATTTAGCAAATGTGTTGCTGAAAATGTGTTTTCATCAAGGGTCGCAACCTTGTGAAACAACATCAATTTGATCTATAAATTGAGTATTCTCAGAAAAAAAACAATAAAAAATCGTGTATGCTCTTCACATAATTTCAAACACTCTTCCCTTCATTCAAATCTTAATCAATCTTGTGCAAATTTGACTAAAAGACTGAATTATCCTGAGTATTTTTGCGTTTTAACTCTAAGACTATATAATAGAGTGTTTGAAATACTTTTAAGAAAATTGACACCATTCTCGATTCTAGTACCGATCCATTCGATTTAAATTAATTTTTTAAGAATCTTAAAAGTATGTCAAATAATGACAACCGTGGCGTATATTTCAAGAGTCAAAGGGAATAATGAAGAAAGGATAGTAAAGTCTAAATAAAAAATACGAGAAGAAATCGATATTATATTCGATGGTTCAATGATGGTAATTGAGGCTTCAGACTCAAGCATCAAAGGATAAATTATCGTGTTGTAGACACATTCCGAAAATAATAAGTAATCGATATTGTAAATTCGGATACGTTTTATTATTTTCATGGAAATTAGAATATTGTGAAGATCACAATATCAAAACCCTAAATTTAAAAGTTTTGATATCAAAGCATAGTTATTAATATTATGATTTTTCGTTAATGATTAATATGATAATGTATTTTGTTATCAAATTGGATTGTTACTGTGCATAAAGTGTCTTAACATATTGAACAATATGTATTATGTATAAGTATTGAAATTGAATTATAATAATTATTATGTATAAGTATTGAAATTGAATTATAATAATTATTATGTATTATATCAATATGTTATACATTATTGGTTTTATTTCAAAAAGATGGTATTCTATTTATAGTAGCATTGATTTACTGATTTGCTTTTATATATCCATACATATACATGCATTAGTCAGTCTTTAACTGGTAGTGTAAAAGTTAATTAAAGAGATATTACATGATCATTCCACTTGCCGTAATTTTAGTTGTTTGTGATACATACGTTCAAATTGAATACCATAATTTTAATTGCTGTAGTAGAATAATTCATGTAACTGAATATCTATGAAATGATTTATTATTAAAATGGCAACACATTTCAAGAGTCTAAGAGGGACTCTATTTGACTAATTCCGTCTCAATAATATAAAAATGTAGTTTCACATGTGACTCTTAAAGGTTAGTTTATTATCATGTGACTATTAATATGATAGAAGTATCATGATGATCTTTTTCGATTTTGAATTTTGATTATATAGGATTCTTTTATTTGGTATAAAAAAAGGGTTACTAATGTTTTTTCTAAAAATAATTCAAGTTTGTAATAATGATTAGTGGTGTTGTATCACATGAATATTTTGTTAGCATGAATGATGCCATATTCAAATGTTGATTGTTTTATTCTAATAATAAATATGGTTCTAAATATTAAAGTGATGGTAAGGCAAGAAAAATTACAGAGTGAATGTTTATTTAGGGTCACACTAATGTATCTTAGGATGCAAAATATTTGCTGCAGGCCTAAGTATGTTTGGTTTTAACATGTGTTATGTGAATTGCACTTGTATACTGTACAAAAATGTGAGATATTAAACTGTGATCAAAGTAATTTTGAAATTTAAATAATTGAATCTTTTTTTTAAACATATTGTTCTGAAGGTTTGATTGGAAAATTTTTTATTTCTTTTATTTATTTTTTAAAAAATTATTTTTTATAAAAGATAATAATTATGCCGTGTTTCGTAAATCGGATAAGGACGATGATAGTTAGAATATTGCTTGTATTATTTATTTATTTATTTTGCATAACTTAATATAGTTCATCAAATGAATGTCAAAACAACATTCTTAAATGGAGATCATCCATGAGGAGATTTACATAAAGCAACCAGAAGATTATGTGTTTTTTGATAATGAACAAAAGATTCACAAATTATGGAGGAGACATACAACTTAGGGGGAGACTTTTCAATCTTATCAAAATAAGAATTCAAAGCGTTTGTCATTATCAAAGTGGGGAGATTGTGAAGAATACATCTTATATCTAGTTCAGTTTTGATGAAGATAAAGATTATAAAGACGAAAATGATGAAAAATGTTATAAAAATCAATGATGAAGTCGATCAAGAAGGTTTTGAGAAGAATATGTCTTATATCTAGTTCAATTTTGATGAAAACAAAGACTATCAAAAAAGAAAAAGTTCAAAAATGTCATGCATAATGTCTTATATCTAGTTCAATTTTGATGATGATAAAGATTATAAAGAAGAAAATGATCAAATTATATCTAGTTCAATTTTGATGAAGATAAAGATTATAAAGAAGAAAATGATCAAAAGTGTTATAAAAATCAATGATGAAATTGATTAAGAAGGTTTAGCATAGAACTTTAAGTGAAGATTTGAGACAAGAGAACATAAATAAGGTGCTCATTGCAATTTATACTATACTACTTTAAATTGCTCATAATTTCATATCCCACTTCATCTAAAAACCTTCTTGCATCATCATGCATGATTATCTAAAAACCTTCTTCGTCTAATTCTTATTACAAGTGTTTGTACACAAAGTTGTGTGAAAATATTGTGATATTCATTTGTCTCCATGTTGATTATATGATTGATCATTAGCAACGAGATGAATGGAATTTTAGAGACAAAGAGGTTTCTAACTTCCACATTTAAGATGAATGATCTTGGACTAGTTGACACACTTTTGGGGATCAAAGTAAAGCGAAATAGTGGGGGTTATGAACTTAGTCAAACACATTATATTGAGAAAGCACTTGATAAGTTCAAACACATTATGTTGAGAAAACACTTGATAAGTTCAAACACTTTAAGAAAGATTGATTGAAGAATGATTAAGAAAATAAGTACTCCATTTGATTCTAGTGTCAAGTTTCAAAAAAATGGTTGAAGAGTTATGGCTCAATTAGAATATGGAAGTGCTTGTAATGTACTAGACCCAACATATCATTTGCAATTAGTAAAATGAGTATATTTTACTAACAATCCAAATTGTGAGCACTGGAAGGCCATCATTAGGACTTTCGGCAATTTTATGAAAACAAAAAATCTTGATCTCCATTATGGTAGATTTCCTATCGTATTAGAAGGACACACTGATGCGAGTTGGATATCCAGTGTTGAATATTACAAATTTGCATCTGGGTGGATATTTACACTAGCAATGGTGCAATTTCTTGGAAGATCAAGAAACAAATATGGATCACTCTCTCAAACATAGAATCAGAGTTCGAGGCTCTTGTTTCCGCTAGTGAAGAAGTTGAATGGTAAGGGGGGATTACTCCTAATATGGTGTAGATTGCATGAATTGAGTGTCCTCTGGTCCTATGATGGGGATTTAGGACCAAGATGAACATGTGTTGTCTATAATGCTACCACATACATTATTGAGTCGTGGTATTGAGTACATATGCATTCACTATTTGCATATGTGTTGAATTATTATGTTGATGTTGGTGATTGAGAATACTTTGGTGATGCATATAAATTTTTTTTGTTAAATAGTTTTTTATGTTTTGTTTAGGCTACCGTCGCATACTTTTGCACCATTAAATATTATGAGCGTATAGATGAGTATGTAAACGAGTAACTGCTAAGAAGCTGAAGGATGGTGTTGAGGCTATTCATATTTCTTTTACGTTTTTACTTGATGTTTTAGATTCCATTGCTATGATCTATAAAACTGGGCGAGAAAACAATTTTTTTAGCTATTTGATATTTTTTTTGATGTTGTTATGTTGAATGCAGTTGTAACCTTGTTTTATGATTATGAAACTTTCTTGGTTGCTGATTTATTTCAGATGTGATGAGCCATATTAAGGCAAGCATGTGATGACAAGTGTTTTAACTAATGCATGTTTTAAATAAATCGTGTTACGGAGCAGGTTTATGTTGTGATTGAGTGACACCTTATGTATGTTGTTGTTTTATTTTCGCTTTATTTTATGTTTCGGGGTTTAAGATGTTACACTTACCATTACCTAATTATTTGAATTCGAACACAATGTTATTAATTCCCACGTCTTACATAATGTATTCCAAACCGCTAACTAGCACTTAGTCTCATTCTTAAGTGTAAGACATACACTCGACCACTCCCTACTTAGCACATTCTTAAGTATACTTAATGCTTAAGGGTTGTTTTCTTAATCTAAGCTACCGCAAGATTGTATAACATCTTCTACTTTAATTCCTAATGAAAACCATCCAATTAATGTTTGGGATCATTAACTACCTTAAAGAGGGGCTTGGAAAGAAATGTAAATTTTTGGCAAAAATAGGGTCTCTGACTTGATTCAGAAGAGTCTTAACTTGAGTCAGGAAAACTGATTTGACCATTTATCCAAAACACTTCCTAACTAATTAAAAATGCTCCTAACTTGATTAAATGCTGAAAAAAAATACTCATTGACTTGATTCATCTGATGTCTGACACGAATTAATTTTCTGAAACACCAAAAATTCAGCATTTCATACTAGAAAATCATACTTTAACCATGCCATAAACATCATTAATCCTTACCTATCGCCCAATAATGATCATACCTTCAATCAACACATAAATCTACAAGTTTTCCACAACGCATCAAGAAGAGAAAAGCCAAAACTCTATCATGTTTCTACACAAAGTATTACATTAACACATGGAATTATAATTAGAAATTCCTAGTAATATTTATAATTTAGGGGGGGACTTTTCTTAGAAATTGATGATGATGATGAGGATGAAAAACCTCATTTCTCTTTTAGTCACAAGCATATTTATTTATGACCTGCATATGATCTTCATCTCCCTAGAGCTAAGATTTTCTCATACCAGTGCAGATCATGATAGAATCCCTCTAATAGGTGACCCATTTTCTTACATGTACAAGAATGGATATTAGAGGAAGCATGCAATAGATCTTAGGGAAGATTAAGTAGGAAGATATTTGCCTTGATGATCAATTGATGGAGATCTTTTCTTTCTTCTTCTCAGCATTCTCAACGTGCTCTTAACAAAATAAGGAGGATAATTAGTTTCTTATTCTGAATTGCTCTCTAGGTTGGAATATAAATACACATCTTTCCAAAAGGCCAGTCTACCCTTTAATTACTTGTAGAAATCTCTAAAATGTTCTTTTGTCCATATTAGTGGATGAGTAGTCTAAATCGCGTTTCTACCCTATTACGTATTTACTAGACTTAATATATCATGTGAGATAATTGAGAATTGACAAAAATGCCCTTAGTGGAAAAATGACCATTTTATTCTTGGTCCTAAAGTTTCATTGTTTTAATGAATAAGCGGGTTTCCAATCAATATTTTGGGTCGAGATATTACAAGACTCAACTAGATGGTGAAGTTTATTAAAATATTCATTTGTATTCAAAGTTGTTTCATGACACAATCTCATAAGTTAGGAGTTCATTGTGACTCTCTAACATGGGTGTTCAAGGTCATGAGAAATTGATGATAATTTCTAATATGGTTTACCCTATTCCTTCTAGATACAATGTGATATTGGTCTCGTTGTCCAATAATCTTAACATCATTTCCCTCCCACTTGTGATATCTCAATTTATGTCTACAAGTAGGCATAAAATGATTGCAGTTGGTTTTGTCAACAACAATCATTGGGTTCAAGTGAAGTTGAAACCCAATTGTCTGTTGTCTTCCGTCATTGACCACTATAGAGAGAATAATAGTGGTGGTACAAGAACATGTGAAATAACATATGCAGAACGTAAAGGACATTGTGAGGAAAAAGTCAAGAAGTCAACATATTTTGGATTGTGTTGATATTGTTGTATAATTAGGTTTGTATTGACATTTTTGAAGGCTTGTGCCTGTACTGATACTTTTGTATGTTATTTCATGTTATGTTAGGTAATGTCCATGCTAAGTTATGTTCATGTTATGGTAATGTGATGTTAAATTTCATATAATGTATCCTCACTAAACATTAAAAAAAACACCATTGGCATATCGATTTTTCAAAAAAAGAATCCGCTCACACCCTTATGCATACCAAACTTGTAAAAATATTTGCTAACAAATTTTTTTAACCGTAGTGCAAATTTCAAAATATTCGATAAAAACACAGTATTTTACCATTTTTCTAAAATAAAGTAAAATGCATTAAAAATGGATTTTAGTAAAAATTTGGTATTTTTGCGCAAATTAGATACCGTCATTTTTAAAATTCGATAAAAATATATGTATTGTGTGGAAAATTCGATATTTTAGAAAAATATCTATAAAAACTCATAAATTATTTCAAAAACACTAGTTAACAGTAAAATCTAGTATTTTCCACCAAATTTTGAGCCAATTGGATATTGTTTGAAAAATAAAAAATATACTAATTTTAATGATTTAAGAGAATTATAGTAAAATGTTTGGGTATATGGGGTGCCAAGACCATCTTAGAAGTGTTAGGTAGATTCTTCATGAATTTTGATGTCCATTTATCTAGTTCATTTTATTTGAGCCGAAAGTTATAAAAGTTTCAACTAACATTAACTAAAAAACCAATAAATTTTTTTTTGAAAAATTAAAAAACTCCAACTAATTCAGGCATTCTCCATTTTCTTTATTTTTCAACAACTTCTATTCACATCATACTCATTTTTCACCTCAATTTTTTTTACATTTTAACAACTTCTATTCACATCATAAGCATTTTTCGTCTCCATTTTCTTTATTTTTGAACAACTTCTATTTACATTATAATTATTTTTCTTTTCTTTAAGGAATTTCACTCCATCTTCGAAGAGTTTTGTTGGCAAAAATGTAGAAAGAAAAATTCTCATCTCTCCAATTTCACTATCTTTCTCTTCTAGACTCATATTTTCTTAACAAACAATCTATAAATAATAAATTACTATTCAAAATCAGATCATCTTTTTCATTTATAATTTTTTTTATTACAATCTTATTCTTTATGCCAACCTCGTCTAAAAATTAATTATTAAAAAATTTAAATAACAAAACAAAAGCAAAAGGAGGGAAGAAGTCACTAACACCATCTTCTCCTTCAAGCCATTAGATCCAACACATCTCTTTTCCTCACAACCATGTTTGCATTGATTATCTTTCTCTAGTTTTGTATTTTATTTTATTTTTTCATATATATATATATATATATATATATATATATATATATATATATATATATATATATATATATATATATATATATATATATATATATATATATATATATATATATATATATATATATATATATATATATATATATATATATATATATATATATATATATATATATATATATATATATATATATATATATATATATATATAATCTTTGGAGTTAATATTAAATTTTGATATCAAATCTATTTTATTATTATTATTATTATTATTATTATTATTATTTTTTTTTTTTTGATTCAATCGTGAAACGTTAAAAAATTAACTTTAAAAAACAGTTATTCAAATACAATATAATTTTAGTTTTAAAATAGTTTGACACTATTAAATTTATTTTTAAATTAGTGGATATTTTAGTTTTCTTTAAGTTGACTGTTGGAACTTTAATTGATTAGAGTGGGAATTAGAAACATTTGTTGACAATTAATGAACAATAAATTAATATAAGTAAGAACTAATATAGAAGTGAATTTGAAAAGATTCATTTTAGTCCCAGGGAATGGAAATTAAGATTCATTTTAGTCCCACATTGAAGGGAATGAAAATTAAGATTCAATTTAGTCCCACATTGAAGTGAATGGAAATAAAGATTCATTTTAGTCTCACATTGAAGGGAATGAAAATTAAGATTCAATTTAGTCCCACATTGAAGGGAATGGAAATTAAGCCTTACTAGCTGCCTATAAATACAGGGTAGAAATGCAGTAGTGAGCACATCGGATTTCACAAATTCACACGAATTTTGATTTCCTTCTTCTCTCCCTTTATTCTCTTCATCTTACAATTTTTTCTTTTCTTGACTGGTTATTTGCGCCAGATACTAATTTAGAAAGGTGTATTTCTAGAGCGATTTATCTGCCATGGCAACTGAGGAAATTATCGGTTCTACTGCGGCCGCTTCGGTCTCTGAAAAAGGTTGCCCACGTTCTGACTGAGGATATCCCGGTTGTCCCTTCTGCATCATCTGAACTACCTAATGGTAACTCACTTGCAGATTCAGACGGGACTTCCAAAATGTCTGACTCAAATGCTGCAAAAGCTAAGGCTGCAGCAAATGATTTGCAGCTCCGAAAAGAAATCGCCGAAAAGAAATCGCCTTATGGCACGAGAATGATTATCTGTGCAAAAATCACATTCTGAACAACCTTGCTGATGATCTGTACGACTACTACAGTAGCTACAGGACTGCTAAACAGGTTTGGGAGGCTCTGCAAAGAAAATACGATACTGAAGAAGCAGGTGCGAAGAAATTTGCTGTCAGCCGCTACTTGAACTACAAGATGGTGGATGAGAAGTCGGTGGAAGCTCAAAGCCACGAAATTCAGAAGATTGCTCATGAGATTATTACGGAAGGTATGCCCCTCAATGAACAATTTCAAATTGCTGTAATTATTGACAAACTGCCCCCTGGTTGGAAAGATTTCAAAAATGTGCTTCGTCACAAAACAAAAGAATTTTCAATCGAGAGTCTGATAACTCGCCTCCGAATTGAAAAGGAGGCTCGGAAACAAGATCAGAAAGAAGAAGTCTTAGTTGTGTCTAACAACAAAAAGAAATTCGGTGCGGTTCTGAAGCCTACGGGCAAACCTTTAAAGAATCAGAACCGCAATGCTATGAACCGAACTAAGAATGGGAATCCCTCTAGGGCCCCATCGGCTCTATTTGCTAAGCAACAGCCACCACCTCAAAGAAATGATGCTCCGGTTTTCTCTTGCTATAATTGTGGGAAACCGGGCCATATGGCAAAGAAATGTAGGAGCAGGCCTAAACCTGCAACTGGCTCAAATGCTCAGGTCAACCTGACTGATGAGCAACTTATTGCCATGATCACTGAAATCAACATGGTTGGTGGAAGTGATGGTTGGTGGATAGACACTGGCGCCACTCGTCATGTCTGCTATGATCGTGCTATGTTCAAGACATACATGAATGCTGAAAATAAGAAAGTGTTGTTGGGAGATGCTCACACCACTAATGTTGCTGGAATTGGAGATGTTGAGCTGAAGTTCACTTCAGGAAAGACTTTGATCTTGAAGGACGTCATGCATGTTCCTGAAATTAGGAAGAATCTTGTTTCTGGTTTTCTTTTGAATAAGGCTGGGTTTAGTCAAACTTTAGGGGCAGATTTGTACACCATCACTAAGAATGGTATTTTTGTTGGAAAAGGGTACGCCACTGATGACATGTTTAAGATGAATATTGATTTGAATAAAACTTCTCCTTCTGTTTACTCTTTGTGTGACTTTAATATTTGGCATGGTATACTTTGTCACGTAAAAAACGAATCATTTCTAATGCAAGCAACATAGGCCTAATCCCTTAACTAAATGCTAATGATTCCAATAAATGTGAATTTTGCAGTCAAGCTAAAATAACAAAAACTTCACATAAATCAATTATAAAAGAATCTGACCCCCTAGATCTTATACACTCTGATATATGTGAATTAGATGGAAGTTTAACTAGAAATAATAAACGCTATTTTATCACTTTTATTGACGATTGCTCTGATTATACTTATGTATATCTAATGAAGAATAAAAGTGAAGCACTTGACATGTTTAAGGTATATGTAACTGAAATTGAGAATCAATTTAACAAGAAGATTAAGAGACTTCGCAGTGATAGGGGAACCGAATATGACTCTAGCTTGTTTAATGATTTTTATGCTGAACATGGTATTATACATGAAACGAATGCTCCATACTCTCCTGAAATGAATGGTAAAGCAGAAAGAAAGAATAGGACTCTCACTGAACTTGTAGTTGCAATCATGTTAACTTCTGGTGCTGCACCTCACTGGTGGGGGGAAATCTTATTGACTGTTTGCTATGTCCTGAATAAAGTTCCCAAGTCAAAAAGTAAGATCTCACCTTATGAGATATTAAAGAAAAGACAACCAAATTTGTCTTATTTGAGAACTTGGGGCCGTCTGGCTTATGTCAGAATTCCGATCCGAAACGAGTTAAACTCGCTAGTAGAGCCTATGAATGCGTATTCATTGGGTATGCAGCAAACAGTAAGGCATACAGGTTTTATGACCTAAATGCCAGAGTAATTATAGAATCAAACGATGTTGAATTCTTTGAAGACAAATTTCCTTTCAAATCGAGAAATAGTGGGGGCACACAATTGAGTCACATTCCTGTGATAAAAAACACTGAAAGCAGCGACAATGTAGAAACAGAACTTCGAAGAAGTAAAAGAGCAAGAGTTGCTAAAGACTATGGGCCCGATTATGCGGCCTATAATGTAGAAGAAGATCCAATAAATCTTCAAGAAGCACTATCATCTATGGATGCAGACTTATGGCAAGAAGCCATTAATGATGAGATAGATTCTCTAGAATCTAACAAGACCTGGCACTTAGTAGACCTACCCCCGGGTTGCAAGCCAATTGGTTGTAAATGGGTTTTGAAAAAGAAACTAAAACCTGATGGAACGATTGAGAAATACAAGGCTCGCCTTGTAGCCAAGGGTTTTAGACAAAGAGAAAACATAGATTTCTTCGACATCTTTTCTCCGGTCACTAGAATTACATCCATTAGGGTACTCATTTCAATAGCAGCCATTTATAACTTAATAGTACACCAAATGGATGTTAAAACAACATTTTTAAACGGTGACTTAGAAGAAGAAATCTATATGGAACAACCAGAAGGGTTTGTAATCCAAGGACAAGAAAGTAAGGTCTGTAAGTTAGATAAGTCTCTGTATGGACTAAAACAAGCCCCTAAACAATGGCATGAAAATTTTGATAACTTAATGATAATTAATGGGTACAAAGTGAATGAAAGTGACAAGTGCGTTTATTACAAATCTGAGAATCGCATTTTTACTATCATATGTCTATATGTAGACGATATACTTATATTTGGATCAAACATTCAGGCCATTAATGATATGAAATCATTGTTATGCAATAACTTTGATATGAAAGACCTCGGAGAAGCAAGCGTGATCCTGGGTATCAAGATCACGAGATCCGACCAAGGAATTTCTTTGGATCAATCTCACTATGTGGAGAAGATCTTAAAGAAATATAAATACTTTGATTGTAAACCTGCATGCACTCCGTATGATCCAAGTGTGAAACTGTTTAAGAACACTGGAGAAAGTGTCAAACAAGCAGAATATGCGAGCATCATTGGCAGTCTTAGGTATGCCACTGATTGTACTAGACTCGACATTGCATATGTTGTAGGATTGTTGTGCAGATTTACAGGTAGGCCAAGTAACGAACATTGGCAAGCTATTGAGCGAGTAATGAGGTACCTTAAAAGGACTATGGACCTCGGCCTACACTATCAGAAATTTCCTGCTGTACTAGAAGGGTATAGTGATGCAGATTGGAACACCTTATCGTATGATTCCAAAGCTACTAGTGGTTATATATTTAGTATAGCCGGAGGAGCTGTATCTTGGAAATCAAAGAAACAGACCATTCTGGCACAGTCCACAATGGAGTCTGAAATGATAGCATTAGCTACAGCTAGTGAAGAAGCAAGTTGGTTAAGATGCTTGCTAGCTGAGATTCCTTTATGGGAAAAACCTATACCAGCTGTGTTGATCCACTGCGATAGTACCGCGACTATTGCAAAAGTTGAGAACCGTTATTATAATGGTAAAAGACGTCAAATTAGAAGAAAACATATCACTTTTAGAGACTGTATCTCTAAAGGAGCTGTGAGAGTGGATCATGTACGCACTGATGAGAACTTAGCAGATCCTTTGACGAAAGGATTAGCTAGAGAGAAAGTCCATAATACTTCCAAAAAGATGGGACTAATGCCTATAAAGTAATTTGTTACTCATGATGGTAACCCGACCTAAATGACTGGAGATCCCAAGACTTAGGTTCAATGGGTAATAACAAGTTATGAGCAATATGAAAATGATCATGCAAGTAAAGCATGAATCCTGAAGTAATGAGAGGATGAGATAATAGAAACTCTTAATGAGATCTATACTCTGTATGAGGGAGTATCTAAGCTACAGGAGTACTCTTGATAGATTCACCTATGTGACTGTGGAACTGAGGCCAGTTCCTATGGAATTTCGAGGCAGAATTCCTAGAGCATTCACTAAACCGGGATACATGTGCAGGGCCACTAAAGCACGGGCTACAAGAATACACCTTACGGAAAGGTTGTGTGCGGGTCTAATGTCCGAGATAGAGTTCAAGACAATGGTGTCACTCTTGTTGAATCAGAATCCTACTCGCTACGCTAAGGTTCAAGTCGTAGACACCTTTGCTTATGCTCAACCTTAGAAACGTCTGACGTGCTTCTAAAATCTCTTTTAAATTCAAGTGGGGGAATGTTGGAACTTTAATTGATTAGAGTGGGAATTGGAAACATTTGTTGACAATTAATGAGCAATAAATTAATACAAGTAAGAACTAATATAGAAGTGAATTTGAAAAGATTCATTTTAGTCCCACATTGAAGGGAATGGAAATTAAGATTCATTTTAGTCCCACATTGAAGGGAATGAAAATTAAGATTCAATTTAGTCCCACATTGAAGGGAATGGAAATAAAGATTCATTTTAGTCTCACATTGAAGGGAATGAAAATTAAGATTCAATTTAGTCCCACATTGAAGGGAATGGAAATTAAGCCTTACTAGCTGCCTACAAATACAGGGTAGAAATTCAGTGAGCACATCGGATTTCACAAATTCACACGAATTTTGATTTCCTTCTTCTCTCCCTTTATTCTCTTCATCTTACAATTTTTTCTTTTCTTGACTGGTTATTTGCGCCAGATACTAATTTAGAAAGGTGTATTTCTAGAGCGATTTATCAGTGTGCAACTGATAATCGTAAGTTTTAAGAACAAGCTGTTTTATCCTGGAGGCGTCGTTGTAAATCGACTGCTTTGCATAATTTGGCAGTACGGCGAAACGTCTTAAAGAAAGCGACCTAGTACGCGACTCGTCCCAATAATTTCCTTGTGCCAAACTCAATTTTTTAAATCCGAAAACAACAATCATCACAAATATTTTTGAATAATAATAATTACATAAATCTCATAATCAATGACTAAAGTGAATTCTCTTTTAGTTTAGTCATCACAATTATATTTTTGATAAAAAATAAAATCAAAATACTAATAGTAACTTCGTTAAATTCACTTTTAATTTCATCATTATAAATTTTAAAATTGATGATTAATCTATTTTTAATTTGATTATTGCAAATCCTTTTTTAATTAATATTTAAATATAAAAGCAGCAAATCAAGTTTTAATTTAGTTATTATACAATCAGAAAATTTATGGATTTATTCTAACATTTCATGCAACGCATCAATAACTTTCTTCTATATTAAAATGCAGAAATATGTTTGGGTCATGGAAACTGATAACTCGATTTAATATTGTGATTTTATTTAAGATCTGCATAGAAAAGTAACATATTTTAGTGATTCTACCGTGATGGGGTTCGCCATCCTTTGATAGCGCTCGCCATCACTTGTTGATCTGCTTTAGTATTGAAGCAAGCGATGACGCTCGCCACGACGATCGCCGTACAGTCGCAACAGTAATTTCTAATTCTGAAGCAGTTTTAGAGCATATATCATTAGTTCTATTTTCCTTTACTACTTCCTTTCACGTTCTTAACTGACTATTGGCCTGTAAATACAATGTTTTTAATAGTTTTTGGAGAGATTTCGACTGCGGTAGCCTGATGTTTTTTAGTTTGAATTCTAGGTATTTTTAGACAGTTTTAGAAGTAGTAATTACTGACATCGAAGAATTACTGCAATTCTGTATTTTTGATTGTGTATCAAATATTTTGAAATAAATCAAATCTATCTGCCATTTTCTTTCAATGGTCAGTTTCTACAGTTTTTTTAGTTCGTGCACTATTATTACTAACTCTGCTTTAAATTGTTTTAGTATGTTAGTAGAATTAAATGCATGTTTTAGTATCTTATGATAATTATGTTTGGATAAATCCTGGTGAGTTCGTCGTTGAGGACCGCCGTTAGCGGCGGGACTCGGTAGTAAACTTAGTGCGAAATTGCGGTTTTTAAGCTGTTTGGGTTGTAGTTTCTGATCGTAATTCAGATAGCTTTGTCGCGAGAGCGAGAAGTTGCTTACCATTGCTTCGTCACGAGAGTAAAATTGAAAGGACGTAAAATGAGTTGCTTAACGTGATTTTACGTCCTTTCAATTTAAACGAATATAATTACTTAACAAAATTGGCATAAAGTTAAGTGAATTTTATCTCATTTGATGTCGTAGAATTTGTATGGGATAACAATGTCTATTTGCTTTTCAACTCGGTTAAGTGAATTTTATCTCAATTGATGTCGTAGAATTTTCTTATAAATGATGCTTATTGAATGACCATCATTGATTAAAGATGCTCGTCGAATGAATTTTAAATATGTTTATTGAATCTTTATACCGAAAGACTTTATTCTTTTATCATCTTAAATTTATATTCTTAAATAAAAGTTATCTTAATCATTTAATTTATGTTAAATATAACAAATGTGAATAGGGTGCACAATAGTCTCACGTTAGATATGAATGGGGTGACTTAATCATTTATAAGTGGGAGAACCTACACACCTATACTTTAAGGTTTCAGATGAATACGTGGTGTGTCTCTCGCTATTGCTCAAGAAAGAAGTTTCATAATATTGAATGCTCCCTAGTTAAAAATCTCCTCAAAGAGTGGTATCATGAGCATTTGGTTCGAGTGAAGGATCGATTCACTTGTATCGAAAGTACTCTTCACAAGTGGTGGTTAGGAGGTGTTCGGTTGAAGAGTGCCAATGTGTGTTTATATATATATATATATATATATATATATATATATATATATATATATATATATATATATATATATATATATATATATATATATATATATATATATATATATATATATATATATATATATATATATATATATATATATATATATATATATATATATATATATATATATATATATATATATATATATATATATATATATATATATATATATATATATATATATATATATATATATATTGGAAATTATGGACAATCAATGCCCATGAGAATGTTCTAATATAACAAGAAAAATATTCAAGTGAAAATTAACTTTTTAATTCAGAAATAGGTAACACTCCGTGAAGTGTTACAGAATGTGAAGTAATACAACCTTTGAAAACGATTGCTGTAGGCAAAACAGGATAACAATTGGTAAAAGTGTTGTTGTAGGCGGAACAATGCAACATTTGAAAAATACTACTGTAAACGAAACAACGCAACATTTAGCAAATTGTTGCTGAAAATGTGTGTTCATCATTGTCGCAATTTTATGAAACAACATTAGTTTGGTCTATAAATTGAGTATTTCCAGAAAAAACACAATAAAAATTCGTGTATCCTCTTCACCTAACTTCAGACACTCTTTCCTACATTCGAATCTTAATCAATCTTGTGTAAATTCGATTAAAATGCTGAATTATCCTGAGTCTTCTCACGTTCCAACTCTAAGACTATAAGAGAGTGTTTGAAATACTTTTAAGAAAAATGACACCATTTTCAATTCTAAACTCGGTTCATTCGATTTAAATTAATTTTTTAACAATCTTAAAAATATGTAAATAATGACAATCGTGGCGTATGTTTTAAGAATCAAAGGGAATAATGAAGAAAGGATAGTAAAGTCTAAATCAAAAACACGAGAAGAAATCGACATTATATTACATGACCATTCCACTTGCCGTAATTTTAGTTGTTTGTGATACATATGTTCAAATTGAATACCATAATTTTAATTGCTGTAGTAGAATAATTCATGTAACTGAATATCTATGAAATGATTTATTATTAAAATGGCAACACATTTCAAGAGTCTAAGAGGGACTCTATTTGACTAATTCCGTCTCAATAATATAAAAATGTAGTTTCACATGTGACTCTTAAAGGTTAGTTTATTATCATGTGACTATTAATATGATAGAAGTATCATGATGATCTTTTTCGATTTTGAATTTTGATTATATAGGATTCTTTTATTTGGTATAAGAAAAGGGTTATTAATGTTTTTTTAAATAATAATTCAAGTTTGTAATAATGATTAGTGGTGTTGTATCACATGAATATTTTGTTAGCATGAATGATGCCATATTCAAATGTTGATTGTTTTATTCTAATAATAAATTATGGTTCTAAATATTAAAGTGATGGTAAGGCAAGAAAAATTACAGTGAATGTTTATTTAGGGTCACACTAATGTATCTTAGGATGCATTCAAACACACATTTGTATTACCTTTGTAATAGTTCCTTAAAAAAATCAAGTTGTGGTCAGAATTTCTTCAGAAGACTAAGACTGTTTGTCTTAGTGGTTATCACTGTAATCAGTTTAATTTAGTGGATTAAGTCCTTGTTGAGAAAGACAAATCACCTTGGTAGGGTGGACTGGAGTAGTTTGAGTTCAAACGAACCAGGATAATAATACCTTGTTATTTTTACTATTGTCATAATTGTTTTTGAAACCCTTATTCAACCCCCCTTCTAAGTGTTTTTTCCCACCTTCAGTTATGACATCCACTACAACACATACTACAAAACTTAAGAACAAACTATAAATGAAAACAGTAAATAACACAAGTAATTGTTTACCCAGTTCAGTGTAAACCACACTTACATCTGGGGGCTACCAAGTCAGGGAGGAAATTCACCATTAGTAGAATTAATTCAGAGTCAAACAACCAGTTTTCACTCTTCACTTAAGACCTACCCCATGACACTTCATTCTAACACTAGACCTAAGTTACCAACTCACTCCCCCTCAATCACAACAGTGATATCAACCAATTAAAGTTACAGATGGAAAAATGAAGACAGACTTCAAACACAATTTGATCTTCCTTCACAGTTTCAATCAAGTGACACAACACTCGTGCTTAAAAGCTTAGAGTGACACAATGAACAAATAGTTCAAAAACACTAAACCAAAGTAATCATACAACAGACAATTGCTTGGCATACAAGTATCCTAAGACACAAACACACGTGAAGAACAAAACTCTTCACTCACAAATACACTGTCAAGAACTGTCTTCAAATAGGATTGCTACTTCTGTAGATATAGGCAAGATACAGTCCTTGGGCCTTAGTGAATAAATTAGGTTTACCCAAGATAAACCTCTCTTCATGAATCTACACACTCCCAATTAGGTCAGGGACATTCCATGTTATCCTCAGCAATGCCTGACATGTCACCTGAGATAACTAGGCTTCGTAAAATGTTTCCTGAAGTATAACCTGAGCTAATACCAGAAAACTAAAACCTGCGCGCCTTGATGTCACTCGCTTGATGTCATAACATCCAACATGACATCCAACTTAACTTTCTCATAACTATCCCAACTTACCCTGCAGAACACTCTTCATGTATGTCATAACATCAGTTATGACATTCACACATACTCCAATGTTTTGCCACAAAATGCAGCCAATCAAAAACATCTACAAACTCCCCCTTTGGCACATTTTTGGCTAAAACACTCTGTTACCATATCAGAGATCACAAGCAGCAGAAATCATACCATATATGCAAGAAAGCTACTAACTAACAACACAGACAACTGCATTACCATATCAGAGTCATCTTCACACCCTAAGTACTACCTGCTAGTCCAGACTACAGGTATCACAATAATTGTGGATCATTTTGTGATACTCCCCCTCAACTGATGCACAACACATCAGTGCAAACACAACCTGCACAACCTGCAGTCACACATATTCATCCAGACTGCTCTGGATTATGGATGTCAAGACATTCAGGATGAGATCCTGAAGAACACCATTTCCACAATATAACACAATCACATGTTAGCCTATACTACAGATGTCACAACTTTCTGTGGAACATCCTGTGCTACTCCCCCTAAAAATATGCACAGCCATACACATTCTGCAAACACACTGCAGACACACACACTACTAGCAGCTATACTACTACTAGGTTCCATCAAGGAACACACACAGTCCTAACAACAGCTAGGAACTCACACATCTTAGCAGCTTCAGTATAATCTCATACATTTCTAATATACATTCCTACACATATTAGGAACTCACACAACAGCATCCTGTTATCACACCTGCAAGTATGTTCAGTTCAAACATGCACATTAGCAGCAACACATGTAACACACTTAGAGCTGCAACTAAGTATCACCACATCAGGAGGCAATCCTGCACAACAGCAACACCAACCAAGTCTTCCACCTAATCTTCCACCTGTGAGGGACACATATCTAACCCTGCTGTTATTCAACTACTACCACTTCTCCCCCCTTTTTAGCCACAAATTTAGATCAAAACCAATCAATTAGTATAAATCAAAATAAGTATGGAAACACATAGTTAGGGATTATTACAACATAAAGCTCATGATGAGCAACACAAATCTCCCATGCTATCAAAGAAAATACCAAGAAACAAAAGTCTAACCAAAAAGAAAAAGAAACTAGCCATACCAACCGTAGATCATCATCAGCCCAAGCAAACCATCATCCTGAGCCACACAACAAGCCACCAACACAAACATATTAATCTTTCTCCTCAGAGGAGCTGGAGTCACTGTCATCACTATCTGTTGAGACATGCTCATCACTGTCATCAGAATTTCCCTCTGGCCTAGCTGCACTGCTGGAGCCATTTGCATTATCAGAGTTGTGAGGAGAATAAATGCGATCAAGAGGAATGGTTATGCCACGCACAGGTCGCCCTGACTGGAGAATCTTATTGACAATTTCCCCAATAGATTTATCCACGTATGCCGAGCCTTCCCTGTTTTTGATTCGCCTAAGTTCGTCAGCAGTGGGAGGAGGATACTTGCCCTTGGACTTTTCAGCAGTGGGAGGAGCATCTGTTGAGGATTTGGGAGGGGTCTTGGATGAAGAGGCATCATGATGGAAATACATTTTGATGCTGAGCGGAGACTGAGAATGAAGGTCTGAGAGAGATTTTGGAGAGTAGGGAAACTGAGTGAATTGGATGAGGAATTTGATAAGAAAATTAGTGTGGAATACCGAGCTTTACTAGTCAAGGGTGTGGAATGCATTAAATACGCAGGTTGGACCAAATGTTTTCTAATAAAACATCATTTAACCTGAACACTCCCTCTGGCTAGTAATTGTTATAGGTCCTCATACATGCAAATTCCCAATTTTCCTCTTAGATTCTCAAATTGAGCTGCATCTAGAGCCTTTGTAAAAATGTCAGCTAGCTGTAATTCTGTGGACACATGTTCCAGGGTGATCACTTTGTCTTACACAAGGTCTCTTATGAAGTGATGCCTGATATCAATATGCTTGGTTCTGCTATGCTGAATTGGATTCTTGGAAATTTTGATAGCACTTAGATTGTCACAATACAATGTCATGACATCCTGAGTGACATTGTATTCAGTCAACATTTGCTTCATCCAGACCAGTTGAGAATAACTGCTACCAGCTGCTATGTATTAAGCCTCAGCAGTAGATAGGGATACACAGTTCTGCTTCTTGCTGAACCATGATATGAGATTGTTTCCTAGAAAAAAACATCCACCAGATGTCCTTTTTCTATCATCAGCACTCCCAACCCAGTCAGCATCACAGTACCCAGATAAAGTAGGATCATGCCCATGAGAATAAAGTATACCGTAATCACAAGTTCCATTCACATATTTGAGAATCCTTTTGACTTGATTTATGTGACTTACTTTGGGATCAACTTGATATCTAGCACATACACCAACTGCAAAGGCAATATCAGGCCTACTGGATGTTAAATACAGCAAGCTGCCAATCATACTCATGTACAGGCTTTGATCAATACTAGTACCACTTTCATCTTTAGATAACTTCAGATGTGTGGGTGCAGATGTTCTTTTGTGGCTAGCATTCTCCATGCCAAACTTTTTGACTATGCTCTTAGTATACTTACTTTGGGAGAGAAAGATAGAATCTTCCATTTGCTTGACTTGCAACCCAAGAAAGTAAGTTAATTCTCCACACAAACTCATCTCAAACTCAGATTGCATTTGATTGACAAACTGTGTAACCATCTACTTCAGACATTCCACCAAACACTATGTCATCCACATAGATTTGAGCAATCATGATCTTACCACCTTCATCCTTCACAAAGAGGGTCTTATCTATCCCTCCTTTCCTGTATCTATTGGTAGTAAGAAACTCAGTCAGTCTCTCATACCAAGCCCTAGGAGTTTGTTTCAATCCATAAAGAGCTTTCTTCAACTTGTACACATGTTTTGGCAGGTTAGGTTCATCAAATCCCTTGGGTTGTTCCATATAAACTTCCTCATTTAAGTATCCATTTAAAAAGGCACTTTTCACATCCATCTGGAATAGTTTGAACTTCAGAATGCAAGCAATTCCTAACAAAAGCCTGATTGACTCTAGTCTTGCAACATGTGCAAAAGTTTCATCAAAATCAATTCCTTCAACTTGAGTATAACCCCGTGCCACTAATCTAGCCTTGTTTCTGGTTACAACTCCTTGTTCATCAAACTTGTTCTTGTAAATCCACTTGGTTCCAATGATGTTTGTTCCTTTAGGTCTTGGAACCAATTCCCACACTTCATTCCTTTTAAACTATTCCAATTCATCTTGCATGGCCTTGATCCAATATTCATCAGTTAAAGCCTCATTCACATTTTTTGGTTAAATCTTGGACACAAAACATGAGTTTGAGATGATTTCTCTAGCTCGGGTCCTTACACCACTATTGGGGTCTCCAATGATAAGATCTTTGGGATGATCTTTCAGGATCCTGATAGAAGGATCTTTGTTGGGAGTTTTTGATTCAGAATCAGGAGTTACAGTTTGAGTATCTTCAGTATTGACCATACCATCAGCAGGTGTCTTAAGGAATGTTCCAACATCATCTATGACATTGGTTTCTTCATGCTGATCATCAATAATGACATTAATGGACTCCATCAGGACTTTTATTCTGGAGTTGTATACTCTATAAGCTCTGATGTTGATAGAGTATCCCAGGAAAATGCCTTCATCACGTTTGGGATCCATTTTCCTCCTTTGTTCACGATTTGTCAAGATGTAACACTTGCTCCCAAAAACATGAAAATACTTCATAGTTGGCTTCCTTCCTTTCCATATTTTATACAGAGTGGAGGTAGTCCTTTTCTCAAGGTAACTCCGTTGTGAACATAGCAGGCTGTGTTCATTGCCTCAACCCAAAAATGCATAGGCAATTTCTTTGCATGAATCATGGCTCTAGCAGATTCTTGGATAGTCATATTTTTCCTTTCCACTAATCCATTTTGCTGAGGAGTAATAGGGGAGGAGAATTCATGACTGATTCCTTCAGATGAGCAGAATTCAGCAAACTTAGAGTTCTCAAACTCCTTACCATGATCACTTCTGATCCTGACCACACCACATTCTTTTTCTCTTTGAAGTCTGATACATAACTCTTTGAAGACTTCAAATACATCTGATTTTTCTCTAATGAAACTTATCCAGGTGTATCTGGAGTAATCATCAACAACTACATAAGCATACCTTTTTCCACCAAGACTCTCTACCTGCATTGGTCCCATCAAGTCCATGTGCAACAATTCAAGAACTTTGGATGTTGTAAGATGGCCAATTCTTGGATGTGACATCTTGGTTTGCTTGCCAACCTGATATTCACCAAATATCTTACCTTCATCAATAGTCAGCTTTGGAATTCCTCTCATAGCTTCCTTGGATATGATCTTTTTCATCCCTCTTAGATGAAGATATCCAAGTTTTTGATGCCACAGTTTGACTTCCTTTTCTTCTTTGGCCATAGAACAGACAGTGGAGTTACTTGATATTTGAGGCTCCCACAAGTAGTAGTTTCCTTTAGACCTAGCTCCCCTCATGACTTCCTCTTTATCTCTATTTGTGACAACACATTCTCCCTTTGTGAAGTTGACATTGAGTCCTTGGTCACAGAGCTGACTGATACTGATAAGGTTGGCAGTCAGTCCTTTCACCAATAACACACTGTCTAGATTAGGGACTCCAAGGCAATCTAGTTTTCCCACACCTTTGATTTCCCTTTTTGCTCCATCACCAAAGGTCACATAACTAGTGGAATGGGGTTTAATGTCCACCAAAAGATTCTTTATTCCAGTCATGTATTTAGAACAACCACTATCAAAATACCTGTCTTCTTTGGTTGACACCCTTAGAGAGGTATGAGCTATTAGAGCTATATCCTTAGCAACCCATTTTGGTTTCATGATAGGAGCAACCTGCTTGGGTTTGACTTGATGAGTGTGGCTGGGAAATCCATGCAGCTTGAAGCAAAAAGGCTTTATGTGTCCAAATCTTCCACAGTAGTGACACCTCCACCTTTAGAACTTTATCTTGGTCTTGATCATGCTTATGTTCCCCTGATGTTGAGACATCATTCATGACATCTGATTTGACTTCTGATTTTCAGGCTCTAGCTTCTTGAATCCCAAGATGGGTTTTTATTCACCAACAAATCCTATTCCAGACTTGTCTCCTGCTATCTGACTACTTTGAAGAATTTCTTCTAGAATGTCAGTCTCATTGTTTAACATCCTGATTGATTTTGACATATGATCAAGTTTACAATTCAAAAAGCCGACCTCACTGTTGAGTGAATCTATTGTTGCAAGATGTTCCTTCTTCTCAGCCTGCAACTTCTTTATGATCTTCTTTTGATTTTCCCCTTGTTGGCACACTTCTGCACTTCTGAAACACAACTATTCTGCAAGCTCATCAAAAGTCAGCGCATCACCACTGGAATCATCATCAGATACACATACACTAGTTAGAGTAGTGACAAGTCTTGCAGATTCTTCTTCTGATCCACTCTCAGAATCTCCATCAGACCATACAACAATTAGTCCTTTCTTTTTCTTCTTGAGATAAGTGAGACATTCAGCTCTAATGTGACCATAGCCTTCACATTCATGACACTGAACTCCTTTACCTTGGTTGGGCTTATCTTCATATTTACCTCTTCTGCTGATGTCAGAAGAGATGTTCTTGCTATTGGGTTTGTTCTTCTGATCTATTCTTTTCATGAGTCTGTTGAATTGTCTACCAAGCATATCTACAACTTCTGATAGATTCTCCTTACTTCCACCATAGTTTTCATCTGAGACCTCTTCAACTTTTGACACAAGAGCTATGCTTTTCTACTTTTCAGCCTGATCACACATTCCCATCTCAAAGGTTTGTAGAGAGCCAATAAGTTTATCAACCTTCATGTTGCTGATGTCTTGAGCTTCTTCAATGGCAGTGACCTTCATGGCAAACCTTTTAGGCAATGATCTGAGAATCTTCCTCACAAGCTTTTCTTCAGACATTTTTTTCTCCCAAAGCTCCTGAGGTATTGGCAATCTCAAGAATATTCATGTAGAATTCATGAATACTCTCATCCTCCTTCATTCTCATATTTTCAAACTTGGTGGTCAACATTTGTAATCTTGACATCTTGACTTTAGAGGTTCCCTCATGAGTTGTTTTGAGATTATCCCAAACCTCTTTAGCTAGTTCACAATGATGCACCAGTCTAAAAATGTTCTTGTCTATACCATTAAATAAGGCATTCAAAGCCTTATAATTCCCAAGAGCCAAGGCCTCTTGCTCTTTGTTCCATTCCTCTTCAGGTATTAAAACAAATACTCCATCTTTATCAGTCTTCACTGGATGTTCCCATCCTGAGTTGGCAGCTCTCCATGCCTTGCTGTCTAAAGACTTCAAGAAGGCTATCATCCTAGGTTTCCAGTAGTCATAATTTGAGCTATCCAGAATTGGTGGTCTATTTGTGAATCCTATATCCTTGTCCATAGTACCAGAATTTATCTGCTCTGAGGCCAATTGAAATTCTGGTGACTAAACAGTGGATGTTATCAGGAATGTTATGACATCCACTACAACACAGACTATAAAACTTAAGAACAAACTGTAAATGAAAACAGTAAATAACACAAGTAATTGTTTACCCAGTTTAGTGCAAACCATACTTACATCTGGGGGCTACCAAGCCAGGGAGGAAATTCACTATTAGTATAATTAATTCAGAGTCAAACAACCAATTTGCACTATTCACTTAAGACCTACCCAATGACACTTCAGCCTAACACTAGACCTGAGTTACCAACTCACTCCCCCTCAACCATAGCAGTAATATCAACCAATTAAAGTTACAGATGGAAAATTGAAGACACACTTCAAACACAACTTGATCTTGCTTCACAGCTTCAATCAAGTGACACAACACTCGTGCTTAAAAGCTTAGAGTGACACAATGAACAAACAGTTCAGAAAAACTAAACCAAAGCAATCATACAGCAGACAATTGCTTGGCATACAAGTATCCTAAGACACAAACACACGTGAAGAAGAGAACTCTTCACTCACAAATACACGTTCACTAACACACTGTCAAGAACTGTCTTCAAATAGGATTACTACTTCTGTATATATATAGGCAGCATACAATCCTTGGGCCTTAGTGAAGAAAAAAGGTTTACCTAAGATAAACCTCTCTTCATGAATCTGCGCACTCCCAATTAGTTCAGGGACATTCCATGTTATCCTCAGCAATGCCTGACATGTCGCCTGAGATAACTAGGTTTCCTAAAATGTTTCCTGAAGTATAGCCTGAGCTAATACCAGTAAAATAAAACCTGCGCACCTTGATGTCACTCTCTTGATGTCATAACATCCAACTTAACTTTCTCTTAGCTATCCTAACTTACCCTACAAAACACTCTTCATGTATGTCATAACATCAGTTATGACATTCTCACATACTCCAATATTTTGCCACAAAATGCAGCCAATCAAAAGCATCTACATATTGATTCAGACAGATTCAGAGTAATTTAAGATTCACTTGATTAGAGATTCAGAGATTGGTTCACTCAAAAGGAACTCGCTTCAGTTGTGAGTTATTCATTGGTCCAAGAATTGTTCAGTCACTTTAGTCGGATGCTTTGTGGAAAGTTTGGGTTTCGGTTTTGGATCACCATTTCCTATCTATTTTCTCCCTATGTTCATCCATTCTTAAAATCCATTCTCTGACTATCCAATTCATATATGTATTTCCACTTTATCGTTTTCCCATTAGCCATTTTTCAAATCAATTTCCAATATCCATTCTTTTTGTAACACCCTGAATTTAATTGGAATATTTTACTTAATTTATTTAATTAAGAATATTCATTTTTCAGTAATTTTTGGTAGTTTCGTGGATTATTGGGAAATTGTGCATTTTTGGGTTATTTATTTAATTAATAGTATACAATATGGAAATAATAGTATTATTATTGGTTAAAATAAATATAAGTGAAATAAGGGTAATTTGGGTATTAAGAGAAGTTAGTAAGGGTATTATGGGAAAAGCCCAATTGTGTGGCCCAAGACTAGGTTTAACAAAAAGGGAATTCTAAAGGGAATTAGGATTCATTTTTGTTAATCGTGAAAAGTATTGAGGCTAGAGCTCTGAGGAGAAGATTGGAGGCAGAAGTATCGAGAGATTCCCTGAAAGATTTGTGAAGGCTTTGAATCGACAATTAAGGTATGAGAAGTATAGCCTTTCATGATTTTCCATGTGTACCTTTCAATGTAATTATGGATTATTTAAGGTTTAGAGGTTTTTGAGGATAGATATGAGAAGTAGTGATCTTTGGCCTTTGTGGCCTAAATCCGTTATAGGTGAATCTAACTGTGGAATCCGTTGGGGAAAAGGGAAAGGTAGGCCTTCGTGGCCAGAACCTTAAATTGTTATATGTCTAACCTTGATGGGATTTGAATATTAGATAGTGTGTAATCCTAATGAGTAGGGTGTAATTGAAGGAAAAATTGTGATTTAGGAATTGAATATGTTACGAGATTGGCCTAATAAACCATAGGTTTTGTGCCTTTATCGCTGTAAGACCTTAGGGATAATTTAGGGATGTTTTAAGGGTAGTGGGGAAGTGAACCGTGTAGACTTTTGGGTAGAAGTTCTAGTGTGTAGCAGAGTTTGCTGTCATCGCACTGTTCGCCTAGCGAAGAATGCTTTGCCTAGCAAACAATGTTGTTTCCAGACTCGCCTAGCGAAGAATCCTTCGCACAGCGAAGAAACTCGCCCCAGACTCGCGTAGCGAACCTGCCAGCGAATGTACCAGAGTTTTGCGAATGTTGATCATGTGCAACGATGCCTTGATGTTTGATTATGTGATTTCTGTGATAAATTAACATGAGTATGACTGTGAGTTTTATGTGATGTGTACATGATGACATGATGATTTCTATGATGTATTATGATGATATTACCATGATTTTGATGAATTATATGATTACATGAGATATGATGATGATCGTGATGATGATCGTGATGATGCTGAATATGATGAATGATGATGCACCTATGTTGTTATTATGAGGATGATTTGTGACGTGTGCATCATGCATTCATGTGCATGTGGACTTCGGTTCAGGACCTCGATTACTTTGGCTTCAATGCCATTGTGCGGATGTGAAGTGTTTTGATGTGCTGGTTCTCAAGTAGAATCGATCCTATTCATGGGGATCTATGGAGGGTTGATGGTCCAGTGTCCATCGAGCTGTGATGATTGGTACCACATGTATTGAGTCTTGTTGCATTTGCATTATGATGGTCATTGGGAATAATTTATGATGTTGTGGTCTTTGAGGCATATTGAAGGATATGAATGTGTTGAATATGAAAATGACGCCGTTTATATGTTGATTTTTATACATTGATTATTATGAATTGTTTTACTCACCCTTCCTGTTTGAATGTTACCTCCACGTGGGTAACGTGCAAATGACCAGGTTTAGCCGTGGACACCATCGAGGATACTTTTTGAAGTCTTTGAGTTGTTAGCCCTTTTGGTTAACTTAGAGGGTCTTGCTCTGATATGTAACATCAGGTTGGGGTCTTTTGAGTTAAATTATGTTTTATTTTGAGTTTATTTTGATTATCTTCCCGTATGGGGAAAACCTTGATTTATGCATTTTGAGTTCCGATGCTTTGTGCAATTTGATGTATTTTGGGAAAACCTGTTATTTACGGAGCCTTGACCTATTTTGAGGATTTGAGAAATGTACGCCCTTTTTGGTGGCTTTTATTGAAATTTAATAATTTACTCTGATATATGTGTATAAATGTGCCTTTTAATTGTGGGGTAGAAAAAGGGTGTTACACTTTTAACCATTTTTATCCAATTTAATTAATCAAAACCATAAACCATTTTTAGATTATCCTTTTCTTAGCCAATTTAACCAATTCCATTTCTTTAAATCCATATCCTTTTTTGTATTTCATAACAAAAGGCTCAAATTCACTTTATTAGAGTCCATACAAATCTCATACTTATTACATAAAAAAAAACAAAAAAAACAAATTTAATTATTTTACAAGCCCAATTTCAAATCCATGTACAACTAAAATAATAAGGTCATGTAAATCCATAAAAGGTACAAGCCATTGTCCAATTCTTGAAGCTGCAAATTTTCATGTCTCTACATCAATTCCTAACCACCTAGACCTCACGCATGACCCCACTTTTAGCATAAATAACCAATACGCAAAATCCGCATTGAATCCCTCGGCAGATTACACTCTTGACAACTATCCTTCCATTTCTCAAAAAACTCGCCTCCCACCCTCTGCTTCAATCTTCATCTTAAAGCCCTCAAATCTCTCAAACCCTTTTGATTATTCTCCCTCAAGTTCGTCTACACTGTAAACACCCATAAAAAAACCGAATCTAAGAGCACAACCATCTTTCTCCCTCCTGAACTTTATATTCCTCTTCTTCAAAACCTCAAAAAAAAAAAAAAACCTGGAATCCCCTTCTAAATGTACCTTCGGTGTCAGATCTGGAAAATTGCTTGGTTTCATTGTTAGCCAGCGAGGGATCGAGGTGGATCCTGACAAAGTCCGAGCCATTCAGGATATGCCAGCTCCGCACACCGAGACGCAAGTTAGAGGTTTTCTGGGACGTTTGAATTATATTTCCAAGTTTATCTCCAACATGACCGCTACTTGTGAGCCGATATTCAAATTGCTTTGTAAGGGGCAGACGGTTGAGTGGAACCCTGATTGTCAAGAGGCGTTTGAGAAGATTAAGAGTTATTTGCAAGACCCCCCTATTCTGATTCCTCCCGTACCTGGAAGACCGTTGTTTATGTACCTTACTGTTCTTGAGAAGTCTATGGGTTGTGTGCTTGGACAACATAATGAGACTGGGAAAAAGGAACATGCGATTTATTACCTGAGCAAAAAGTTTACCGATTGCGAAAACAGATACTCACCATTGGAGAAAACTTGTTGTGCATTGGCATGGGCCGCTAGGCGCCTTCGGCAATATATGGTCTGTCATACCACATTGTTGATTTCTAAAATGGATCCGATCAAGTATATTTTTGAAAAACCTGCTCAAACCGGGAGGCTAGCCCGTTGGCACATGTTGTTATCCGAATATGACATCCAATATGTACCCCAGAAGGCAATTAAGGGTAGTATTTTATCGGATTATCTTGCAGATCAGCCAGTTGAAGATTATGAACCTCTTAAGTTTGATTTCCCTGATGAGGATATTTTGTTGATTAAAAGAGATTGTGAAGAGCCAGATCCGAGCGAAGGTCCAGAGCCAGGTCTTTGGTGGAGGATAATGTTTGACGGTTCCTTGAATTTCAATGGGCATGGTATAGGCGCCGTTTTGATGAACCCAAAGGGTGGATTCACTCCATTTACAGCAAGGTTGGACTTTGAGTGTACTAATAACGTCGCAGAATATGAAGCATGTATTCTTGGCCTCGAAGCAGCAATTCACCTCCGAATCAAACTTCTTAAAGTAAGTGGTGACTCAGCCTTGGTTATTTACCAGGTACAAGGCAAATGGGAAACGAAGAATGAGAAGTTAATCCCTTATAAGGACTACATTGTTGAGCTGATCAAGTATTTCGACGAGATAGAGTTCGAGCATGTTCCTAGATCCGAGAATCACGTTGCTGATGCTTTAGCCATGTTAACATCCATGTGGAAAGTTAAATTCGTTAATGAAGCACCTCTTATCCATATTGAGCGCAAAGTTGAGCCCGCTTATTGTCAGGTGGTCGAAGAAGTTGAGGTGGATGAAAAGCCTTGGTTTCATGATATCAAGAACTATCTCGTCAAGCAAGAGTATCCCGATGGTGCTACTGGTCTGGACAAGAAAACATTGAGAAGACTGGCGTCCAAATTCTTTATCAGTAATGGTGTGCTATACAAGAGAAATCACGACATGGTTCTGCTCAGATGTGTTGATAAACGGGAAGCGGACATGTTACTGCAGGAAATTCACGAGGGGACCTTCGGAACTCATGCCAATGGTTACGCTATGTCCAAGAAGATGTTAAGGGCTGGGTATTATTGGCTAACCATGGAAGCTGACTGCATCCAATACGCTAGAAAGTGCCATAAGTGCCAGATTTACGCTGATAAGATGCATGTACCTCCATCACCGTTGAATGTTTTGTCTTCACCATGGCCGTTCTCTATGTGGGGCATTGACATGATTGGGGCAATCGAGCCGAAGGCTTCTAACGGTCATCGTTTTATCCTTGTTGCTATTGATTATTTCACCAAGTGGGTAGAGGCTGCCTCCTACACCAACGTGACCAAGCAAGTGGTTGCCCGCTTCATCAGGAAAGAAATCATCTGCCGTTATGGAGTCCCAAGCCGGATAATAACTGACAATGGCACCAATCTGAATAACAAGACTATGAGAGAGTTGTGTGACAATTTCAAGATCACTCATCACAATTCTTCTCCGTACCGTCCTAAGATGAATGGGGCCGTTGAAGCTGCGAATAAGAATATCAAGAAGATCCTGCAAAAGATGGTTGTGACTTACAAAGATTGGCATGAGATGTTACCGTTTGCTTTGCATGGATACAGAACCTCAGTGAGAACTTCGACAGGGGCAACACCTTTCTCATTGGTGTATGGAATGGACGCCGTGCTCCCCATCGAAGTAGAGATACCTTCTTTAAGAGTGTTGATGGAGGCTGAGCTTGAGGAAGCTGAGTGGGTTCAAGACAGACTGGATCAGTTAAATCTCATTGACGAGAAGCGCTTGACAGCCATGTGCCATGGGCAATTATATCAGAAACGGATGAAAAGAGCGTTTGATAAGAAGATTCGTATCCGTGAGTTCCGTCAAGGAGAGCTCGTACTCAAAAAGATCTTGCCAGTGCATAAAGATATGCGTGGAAAGTGGATGCCCAATTATGAAGGCCCATTTGTTGTAAAGACCGTTTTCTCCGGAGGGTCTCTGATACTTACAACAATGGACGACGAAGAACTAGCACATCCCGTGAATTCTGATGCAGTCCGAAAATATTATGCCTAAAAACCCGCTAAGTCGAAAACCTGCAAAAGGCGACTTAGGCAAAAGTAAGGGTTGAAAAAAATAAATATAAAATAAATAATAAAAAGCTCGCTAAGTTGAAAACCCGAAAGGGCGGCTTAGGCAAAAAGGAGCGTCCCGGTGGATTGAAAACCCGAGGGGGCAGTCCAGGCAAAAGTTAGGGACAAAGGCATTTCATTGCATCAGAGGGCACTGATCATCGCGAACACACTTTCCGCATGAGAGCCATGTTTCAGTTTCTTTTCATCCTTGCCCAAAGCAAGATTCTGGATTAGTCTTAGTTATTAGTGTCAGTAGGTGTCATTGGATTCAATGTAACCTTTTCCCATGTTGCCAATTTCAAAACATAATCATCTGTGGAGCTATGCCTTCAGCGAGCTGCCACCCTTTAATAAAAGATACCATTTTGTTACTTACATTCCTTGGTGCATTGCTCTTTGTTTTCTATTGTTATGCAAAATGCGTTTATTCTTAAAAATTTGAAAATGAAAGGTGCATTGTAGAGTTTTCAAAACTGTTCTTAAAAAAAAAAACAAATTTGAAATGTAATAAATTACTTTGACTAGTGGAAATTTCGGAAGGATCTCTTCACTCCCCGAAAATATCATTATTGCAGAGACACTTTCAAAACATTGCTCTAACACAGTCCCCAGCGAGACTATAAGCTGGCAAATTTTTCTTGGGTAACTCCAAAAGTGTCCCTCAGGTTTTCTTCTCCCCATGTGAAGGCGTGACACTGTACACCCAAGCAGATTACCTTCTCCCCAGAGAATTCAGAACTTTAAAACCAGATTTGGTTCTACCATTGATCTTTCTTACCCATGATTGACGTATTGGTTGCAGAGAACGCAGGGTATCTCCGTCGAGATGTTTATTTCATCTCTCGTCCCGTCTCTAGTCTGTTTCGTCAACGTACGCAAGGGCATAAGCATCACATGCCTATTTCATTACATATTCATTACATACTCATTTCATAACATCTTGCATACATAAACATTAACATACATTCATATTAACATATTCATTAACATATGCGTTAGCATGCACAGGTTCATTGTGTCTCCATCATTGATCGTTACCGCCGAGTAACTGGGGTTTGTCCATTCTCTCCAAATAGATTGCCAGCCATAAGCATAAAATAATTACTTATTTCCAGTTTCCCCACAGAGCTCGATCCTCGTGGATGACGGTTACTTCAGCTATCTTTCCTCGCCAGGATTAGATATTTACCCTTCGAGATCATTCCCTCGATGGAGTCTTGATTACCAGTCTTCTTTCTAGCTCGATCCTAGATTGAATCTCAGTCTTGTCGGTCGTCGAGCCCAACCGGACGTGCATTTATTTTGCACCATCTAAAGATTTTCACCATACCATGACAGGTACGCGACTGTATCTCGCTTGAGAGGTTTATCACTGTACCCGGACGTGCATTTATTTTGCACTATCTTTCAAGAAAATCAACTACAATCCTTTACAGATACATGCCAGTTCATGCCTGGATAATTTATTATTACAATCCTACATCTTACAGCATCGGTATGCAACATTTCTCACCTAAGAAGCCGATCCTATCTTCGTTATGACTCGCAGCAAATGGCCATCTCCATGGAGCAGTTGGGCTTCCATTTACCTGTCGTCTTGAAGTATAGGAGGTATGAACCAAATCGTATTCAGGAGAGCACGATCTTGAAGTACGGGGAGGTTTGAGCGGAATCATATTCAGGAGAGCACGATTCTGAATTATGAAGAAGTTCATTTATCCTTTAGTAAAAGAAGAAACCAAATCGTATTCAGGAGAGCACGATCTTGAAGTACGGGGAGGTTTGAGCCGAATCATATTCAGGAGAGCACGATTCTGAAATATGAGGAAGTTCAGTTAGCCTTTTCATATTCAGGAGAGCACGATTCTGAAATATGAGGAAGTTCAGTTAGCCTTTTCATATTCAGGAGAGCACGATTCTGAAGTATGAAGAAATTTCAAGAGCCGAATCATATTCAGGAGAGCACGATTCTGAGTTGTGAGGAAGTTCAATTAGCCCTTTTCATATTCAGGAGAGCACGATTCTGAAGTATGAAGAATTTCATTTACCCGAAAAAGCCGAATCATATTCAGGAGAGCACAATTTTGAAGTATGAGGAAGTTCAGTTTACCCTTTTCATGTTCAGGAGAGCACGATCTTGAAGCATGAAGAAGTTTATTTACCCTTCAGTAAGAGAAGAATCAGAATCGTATTCCAGGCGCCGACCTTAAATGCGAGAAGATTTATTTATCAGATAAGCAGCAGCCTCTTTATTTGAGTGCTTATCCATTTTGGCACATAAGTCCCTTCCAACGATAAGTGACAATTCTCCCGCGAGAAGCTTATCAGGGCATTTCCCATCCAAGTCCATTTATTTTGGCATACAGCCGGTTTTTACCCTGTATATTTGCTACGGATTCCCGAAAAGTCCGTTTGATCGTGTCACGAGAGATAGTTTACAGAAGCTTGGATGTTATTCTTTGCTCAATGCTCCATGCATTCTGTGATCGATTTTGCAATCGTACGTGATCCAGATTTACTTTTAGATTCCCAGTGGAGGCCGTCTCATAGGTACCATCTCCATTTGAGAATCTCGTTCCTTTTCTAAAAATGACAATTGGTCGTGTTCGCACCAGTTGACCATCATTTTTAGAATTCCCCAGTGTTGTACTGTGTCTCAGCACGTCGTTTTCCCCAGTGTGTTCTTCTCGTAGCGTCTGTGTCGTAGTATTCGTCATCATTTTCGCACTCATCATTCCAGCATACGCATCATATCATATTCATGGCATCATCTGCATTAAGCTGTCCTCGCTCTGTCCAATAGCATTGCATATCGTCGCATTTAAGGGTAAAATTTTCGGTTATCTATATTTAAATCTCTCCACCACGATTCCTCGAGTCTCTGTCACTCAAATCGTTCGGTGTAGCTATTTAAATAGGGGCAACTGTAATACCCCAAATTTTACCCTTATATTTAGTCAGTCATTTCGCATAGCATCCCATATGTACATTTGCTAACCACTAACAAGTTATGGAGGTGTTTTGTTTTGCAGATTTGGTTCCAGGGGTATTTTGGTCATTTTATGCAAATTCTGCTAATTCCTTGAAAACGGGCTGTTATTACGTTCTGAGGCATTTATTTGCCACTTGGGTCAAGGTGCCGGTATGTTTTGTCAGAAATATGATTGGACTCGGGGCCGTGCTTTGTTTGATGTTGAAACATTTCTAAAACAGTTTTGTTTCCTCTTAATAAGATGAAGTTGGGTTGAAAAGGAAGTGGATACTGTTAAGGTTATTTTGAGAAGTGATGTGATCAACGAGATTTTAATTCGAATTTGTTTGGATATAATCATATGGCGGGATATCATTTATAAAAGGCAAAGGAGAAGTAAGTTTGAACTTTGTGTTCATAAGTACTTATAAGTTACTACTCAAGAAGGAATTTAAATGGTTCTGAATTATTATTCATGGATACTTTGAATTTACAATTGAGAAAGTAAATATGAATATTTGTTGAATTTCATTTCATAAATATTTATTATTTACAAATTGATAAGTGAATTTGAACTTGGTTTACAAGAGGTTTCATTTACAATAAGTATCTATCCTAAATCCTAAAAGTTCCTAAGTGTCTTCATGCTGTCTTTAAGCTTCGCCGCAGAATCTCCAAATTCACCTGCACATCAAAACAAAGCAAACAGTATATAAAAAAGGTTAGGAGTTGTTTTTGACACTCTCAGAACAATGTCATCATCGAGTGCCGGGAGTGGCACAACCGAAGCTGCGTCCTACCCCCCGTTACCGATCCGCGCCGTAGACGTCAGATCAGGTAACACCTGTTCTTATCGTTACGGGACATCCGAGAGATAGAAGTAATAAAAGAAGCGGGACTGATTCGTTTTGCCGCGATTGGATTTCCAAACTGATACGAGAATAAGGCAACATAGGCAAGTTTGGACTCAGACCCGGATGCCGGCAGGTCTGAGTCGCTTTGGTTCCGAAATTTCCAACACCTGAAAAGCCACAAACGCATCAATATCAGATTCAGAATTGGGAACTCAAAACCTAAACAATTCATGAGCAATATCAATGCTGAACCATAAAGGTGATGTCACGAAAACCAAGCCTAAACAGAACAGACTTTGAATGGCCTCAACAAAGTATCAGGAAAATAGAAGGCAAATCAAAACAGCATCATACGCTGCATCAAAGCCCTCGGCTCAAACATCATTGCACAACAGCATACAAAAATAAGGCAAAAGAGCAGGTCAGTTCACAAAACCATGACAGAAAGCAAGATAGACCAAATGTGCAAGCACATTGGAAAAACAAATTACCAACATATAGGCTCAGTTGAAGAACAACATCACAGCCCCTGTCATCAGACAACAACAGCCAGCAGCATAATCAGTTTGTGAATCCAAACGCCCCAGCCCTGAAACAACGAAAAGAAAGGGATATCAGTTCAAAGAAACCGAGTTTGTGTTCTGAAGAGAACCACACACCAACAACACCAAACTGAATCAAAACTGCCTCAAAAGAATTCATAAACATCACAGGAAGATCAAGCTTCATGTTCGAAAAAGCAGAAACAGGCAGGGACAATCCAACAGAAATAGCACCAAAGGGGTTGGCTCATCAGAGCAACAACAGTCTGAATATCAGGCCATCAAAACTGGTTCAAGATCAAAGCAGATAAGCTACAATGCTAGCAGCAGCTCTGAGATCAAACAAGTGCAAAAAGCCAGAAATCGCAACAAATGATAAACCACAAGCGAAGATCATCATAGGCAATCGCAGCGTCATCAAAGAGTATCAGTTGTCACGGCTCAGATGAACATCATCGCCGTATACCTTTCCCGGTGTTTGACGCAACCGAAGCTGAAGTATCAGTCCTGAAAGAAGAAGAGGAAAAGAATCTGAGCTGCATCAAAAAAAAACGAATCAGTTCAAGATCAAAAATATCAAACAGAAAAACGAATCCATCAAGGAGTTCTGTGAACCAATATCAGATATCAATCAATCCAACCTGAAGGCAAACCATATCAGAAGAATAATAGAGAGAGATTTTGATTTGATATCAATCCCAAATCAGAAAAAAAAACGTTTCAATCAGATCCTAACAAAGATCAATCAGATATCAGAATGAAATCTAAATCATATCTGTCAACAGAATGGAAAGTTTTGAGTCAGTATCAGATTCGTATCAGGAAACATCCCCATTGGAACTCAATCTGAAAAAAACCAAAAAAAATCAAATCAAAACAAATCAAACGAATCAGTACAGATCGGTCAAACAAATTAATTTCAGAAATCCAATCAATGTCAGATAAAATCAGAATCGTATCAAAAATCCCAAATCGAATCATCAAAATCAAATAGCACAAATCCAACACGGATTAAAGGCCCAGAAAGATGAAATCTGAAGAGTATAAGAAGGGACGACCTCACCATCAAAAACCCTAACTGGTAGCCACGAGAAAGAGAGGAACGAAATCGCGTACAAACCCTAACGAACGAGATCACGAAACCACCGTCGCAAACCCTAACGGCGTGGTTGAGACTCAGAGGGACCGTTACCCTCATCATCGCCTCCGTTCACTGACGAACCAACATCAACAACCGCGCCACCGAAAGGGGAAGACCGTCTTCGCCGTCTAAACGGCGGACAATCAACCCTCAGGCCTCAGCTCACGCCATCATCGACCGATCTTCACTTTAAACGTAAGCAAAGGGGACGTTTTTTTTCATGTTTTGTTTCAGGAAATAAGAAGACACGACCGCGATGGAGAGAGACGGCGAAGAGAAGCGAGAGAGATGAGAGAAGAAGAATACGTGAATGGCGCCGTAAGGAGCATTAGGGTTCCCAGAACCCTAATTGTTTCTCAATTAAACCACTAACCGGGTTGGGTCCGGGTGTGATGACCGGCCCAACCCCTTATGTTTTATTTTTTTTTATTTTGTTTTTTAAAATTATGTTTTTTATTTGTTTTAAAGTGTTTTATATTTGTTTTAAAAACTTTTTTTTTTGTGTAAATATTATAAATAAACAAAAATCTTTTATAATAAAATAAAAAACCTCTTTTTTTTAAAATAAAAATTAAAACCTTTTTAATATAAAATTAAAACTTTTGTAAATATAAAAATGAAAAACTCTTTTTTAAATAAAAATAAGAAAAACTTTTCTTAAAATATTAAAAAAATAAAACCTTTTTAAAAGAGTAAATTATTTTTAAATTAAATTTCTTTCGCAAGCTAACATTAAATTATTAAGATTTTTTAAATAAAACAATAATAAAATCTCAAATTTGCATCTTTTTCTTAACTCATTTGATCACCGCCTAACTCTGCCCACTAACGCCATTTGTTCATTTTGCAGCTCATTACATTTACCGTTACTTATCTCATTTTATTTCATTACTATATTGTAACTGCTTCTCATATGTAACCCCGCGAATCTAATAATCGCGCTTTAAGTTTCTGCCTTAAATTTCTGTTTGCATGGCTTTTAACTTCTGTTTTTATTCCCTGTTTACAATTCAATTATCTCACACCTTCATCAATATTTCAGTCATACTACGCACTGCCGAAGGAATTAGGTCTAGCCTTTGACCGCCGTGTCAATAGTCCTCACCTTCAACCCTTACACCTTTTCAACCCTAAATTTTCATACATGTCTCGCTGTGGACAAAATTACAATTTTACCCCTAGCATTAGGTCAAAGAGCCGCCGCGCTCATTTTTGGGTTTCCCGCCGTGGAATCCCTAATTTAACCCTAATTACAACTTAACATTTCAACGTAGAAATTTGGAGTTCCTACACTCAACGTAAGTGTGTCCTTAAGATGCGTTTATTCCCCTTGAGACCTTGACCACAGTCAAGAAGTCTCTAACCTCCCTTTTGAGGGGAACTACGATTACTCTGATTCCACTCCCGTAAGGATACGTAGGCACAAGATGCGATGTCTTGCCGAGTAAACTTAGAATTAACCCCTTAGGTCTCTTTTCTCACTTTTAATCCTTTGTACATATACCTTAAGCAAATAGTAAAGCAAAATAGTAAACGTTGAACAAAAGGTTCCTGTAGAGTACTACAGAAGTTTAGGGTGCTAATACCTTCCCTAAATTTAACCAACCCCCGAACCCTAGATCTTTCCCTGCATTGTGTTTACGATGCAAAATAGGCTTTCCCTTTTTGACCTTTTCCTTCGGATAAATCAAAGAGCGGTTGTGAATTGAATTGCGATTCAAACTCATTAATAGTTTGTGATCCTATTTCCACCGCAACAGAAAATGGCGACTTCACTAGGGAGTCTTCTAAACTTTTGAGGGTTATCCCTAATTTGTTCATATTTATTACTATTTGTTTTATTATTCATTTACATGTATATATTTATGCTTTCATGGTGGGACTGTTCCTTGTGCTGTGAGATAAGTCCTACGCCCGGACTAGTGACATTATTATAGGATGGGGATATATTCGATGAGACTTATAGGGAGTGAATCCCGACCAAGTTGATTCGAGAATCACCGCTCAGTTGAGACCTTTTCGAAAATGGTTCGGTTGAACGAGTAATCGCGAAAACTTTTTCCATGGTCGATTGGAGTCTGTGATATTGAGGACCGTAGTACCTTAACACCACCTCGGCCTTATTTAGGACGTAGTGCGGGAGCTATGTGGGAGTAATCCTACAACGGCTGCTACGCGATACTACACTCAAAAGAGGTTCTCTTGAGAATATTATTAACCCCTGAGTCAGTCGGAAGGTTGATAATATCCGAAAGATGGGCTGATGACTTTGGGCACTTTGTAGAACCTTGTTCGGCAGGTACAACTAACCTATAGTACACTCCTTTTGGGATGGGTAGACCTTGACTCCGCTCACGTTCCTTTAACCTAGGACTTTGTGTGTTTTCATGCATTGCATCCATAAAGCATCTCATTGCATTGTATTTCATGGAGTTCAAACATCATTTATGGATATCGCGGGATACCATAAATAAAAAAAAATAAAATGAAAAAAAAACAAGAAAAAGATTTCCTTGGTACCCCACGACATTCGTAAATATTTGAATTCCATGAAATCTTCATTTGCATCATAGCATCATTTACTTTCTTGCATTGCATGTGTCTTCCGTTTTCTCATGTTCGGTTCTCTCGCCTTCCAGTTTCGTCACCCTGAGTTCTCGGCACCAGTACAACACCAGAGCTCAAACTCGAAAGAGAATGGAGGATCAGGCAAAAGAGATTGATCGCCTTAGCAATGAACTTGAAGACCTTCGAGGGGGTATGGGGCGTATGATGGAATTGTTACATGTCATGAATGCTAAGATGGATACCTAGCCCACTGTTGTTTCCGAGATTACCGGCGTTACTGTGGACCCTCCACCAAATGTGACCGTAGCAAGGGACCCACCTTATGGTCTTGCTCCCGGTTTTGTGCCTCCTCAAGCCACTGTTCCGATTAATCAGCCTGTTCAGCAAGCCGTGCCTTTGTTTTCTGAAGTTCCTAGGGGGGCTCCTATCTTTGCACCACCCGTTGTACACACCCGTGCGCAACCGTACTTCAATGAGACAGTTTTTGATAATCTTGATGAGAATGTTGAAGGTTATGAGAAACATGATAAGCTTCGTGAGGAAGTAAACACCATCGTCCAGAGATTGAAAAAAGTAGAGGGTGATCAAATTTTTGGGACTGCTGCAAGGGATGTTTGTTTGGTCTCAGGTTTGGTTATTCCCCAGAAGTTCAAAACTCCGAACTTCGATCGTTATGAAGGTGCCACCTGTCCTAAGAGTCATCTGATCATGTATTATCGCAAAATGGCTGCCCATGTTGAGAATGATAAACTGATGATTCATTGCTTCCAAGATAGTTTGAAGGGTGCTTCTTCCAAGTGGTATTTAACTTTGGACCAGTCTCGCGTTAAGAGTTTTCAAGATTTATCTGACGCTTTCATCAAACACTACAAGTACAATATGGATTTGGCTCCTGACAGAAGACAGTTGTTGAGTATGTCACAAAAGAATTCTGAGTCATTCAAAGAGTATGCTCAAAGGTGGAGAGAGATTGCTTCGCAGGTAGAACCTCCTTTGACCGAGAAAGAGTTAGCTGATTGGTTTGTCGACACGGTGCGTCCAGAATTTTACGAGAGAATGGTGGGTAGTGTGACTTCAAATTTCTTTGACATTGTTGCTGTGGGTGTCAAGATTGAATTGGGTATGAAAAGTGGTAAAATGACAAATAATCATGGTGCTTCTAAGGATCAGCCGAAGAAACCTCCGTATAGCTCCCAGAAGAAAAAAGAGGGCGAGACTAATGCTATATCCTCTGGTAGACCAAGAGAACACTTTTATCGATATCCGCAAGGTTATGCTCAACCTCAAGGGTACCCAATCCAATATGCTCAACAACCCTATGTGGCAGCTATTACACCTTCTTTCAATCAACAGGTTCCTATGTATCAACCTATGCAACAACCTCCTGTTTATCCGCCTCCTATCAACTATCTACAGGCACCCAACGCTCCTGCTCCTCAGTAGCCAAAGAGTCCGGCTCCTCGCCAGAATGTTCCGAACAGAAGAACGTATAAGCCTTGTCCGCCGATTCCGATGACTTTCACCGAGTTGTATCCCTCTTTGGTCAAGCAAGGTCTAATCACTACTCGGGCTTTGGGTCCGCCTCCTAATCCTCTACCCGCCAATTACAACGCCGCCGCTCATTGTTTATTTCATGAGGGTGCGCCTGGTCATGATCTGGAGAATTGTTATGCTCTCAAAAATCTTGTCAGGGATTTATTGGAAAAGAAGATTTTGTCATTTGAAGATCCTCAACCGAATGTTAAGAAGAACCCTTTTCCTAACCATGAGAGTGTCAATGCCATTAGTGCCGATTCGGAGGAGGGTTATGTCCTTGACGTTGTACAGATTAAGACTCCTCTCAAGATGTTCCATTCGAAACTGTTTGAAGCTGGTCTGGTAAATACTTCCCACGTTGCATGCGTAAGTTGTGAAGCCAGTATTAAGGGTTGTGTGTTGGTTCAGAATGATGTTCAGAGGCTGATTAATGAGGGTTTTTTACAAGTGACAAGCCAACCCAAGAAGGATGAGGTCGCTGTGGTTGAGCCAGTCTTCCATCAGCCTGGATCAAAGGGAAAGGTGCCAGTGTTTAATCTATCAGGGGCAGGTTCTGCCAATCTCGTGTTCGATATACCAAAGTCGTCTATCCCTGAGGTGAATCAGCATAAGCCAATAGTTATTCGAAGACCAGGTCCGTTTCCTTTCAGTGATCCTAAAGCCGTGCCTTGGAAATACGACGTGACGATGATTGACAAGGAGTCTGGGAAAGTTATTCCAAATGAAGAGGTTAAGGACACTGTGACCAATATCGCAGAGGCAAGCAGGATGACTCGCAGTGGCCGTGTGTATACTCCCCGTTCTAATGAGGTACCACCTAAGGAGACCACTAATATCCCAGTGGCCGCCAAAGACAAAGGTAAGGGAGCCGTTACGAATGACGAAGATGCTGAGTTTTTGAGGATCATCAAGAAAAGTGACTATAAAGTTATCGACCAACTTCATCAGACTCCTTCCAAGATTTCGATTTTATCTCTGTTGATGAGTTCACCCGCTCATAGGATGGCCTTGCAGAAAGTTTTGACTCAAGCACATGTGGATCAAGATATCAGCACCAGTCGGTTTGATAGTGTGATTGCTAATTTGACCGCCTGTAACACCCTTAGTTTCAGCAATGAAGAGTTACCGAAGGAGGGTCCGAATCATAATCGTGCTTTACATATATCGGTGAAATGTCAGGAGGAAAATTTAGCGAGAGTACTAGTAGACACCGGCTCTTCTCTGAATGTTTTACCCAAGAGGGTTCTTGATAAGTTGGTTTTCAAAGAGACTGTGTTGAAACCTACTCCTTTGGTCGTCAAGGCTTTCGATGGTTCTCGCCGGTCGGTAATGGGGGAGGTTGAGCTTCCTATCCTGATTGGTCCGCAAGTTTTTAATATCACGTTTCAAGTCATGGACATTAATCCCAACTACAGTTGTTTACTTGGAAGGCCGTGGATTCATGCCGCTGGGGCAGTAACCTCAACGTTACATCAGAAGATGAAGTTCGTGATCGATGGAAAGTTGGTTATTATACACGGTGAGGAGGATCTGATGGTCAGTAACCTGTCTTCTTTTTGTTACATCGAGGCCGATGAGAATGCTTTAGAAATCTCCTTTCAAGCACTTGAGATCGCCAATGCTGTTCTGCTGGAAGTCGAAGAGACGGTGGGTCAGGGTAATCCATCTTTTGCATCTCTGAAGAGTACCAAATCAACAATTGACAGGGGCATTCCTGAAGGTTGGGGAGAGGTAATTGATGTCAAGACCAAGACTGATCGCTCTGGGTTGGGTTACAAACCAACTCAGAATGGAGCTGCCACAACTGTCGAAGGGCGTCCGAAGGTTATCCAAGAGGTATTTGTCAGCGGAGGTTTCCAAGTCAATGCCATCGGTGACTGTGAGGAAAATGAAGAGCTGAGCAACCTGGTGTTTAAGGGTGATGCAGTTTTGAACAACTGGGAGGCCGTAGAGATCCCTGTTATTTTTCCCTTGTCAAAGTAATTCTTTTTAAAAAGTTTCATTTACATTTTCAAATAAAAATCCGTAGCTCTGCCCAAGGCTATAGGGTCGTTTTATTGGGCCACCTTTCATTTCTAAAAGGATATTAATAAAGGCATTTTGTTCAATTCCACTTTGTTTCATTTGCGTTTTTTGTTTTCACCTTTAAAAATGAAATTGGCAACCTTTTTTCCAAAAATAAAAAAAAAACAGCATTTCATTCTTACATATCTTCGAGCATTTTAATTAAGTAAGCCTTCCATCATGCAGAGACATCGTAAACCTTGTTGGATCCAATGACTTTACTGACACTCCTGACTGGGATGCACCCATCAATCAAGCTGAGGACGAGGGTGAAGAAGATTTTGAAGTACCCGCGGAACTGACAAGATTGATTGAGTACGAGTACACAGAGCTTCAACCGTATAAAGAGCAGGTGGACTTAATTAATCTCGGTACAGATGAGAACAAGAAAGAGGTCAAGATTGGTGCAATGCTTGGGACAGAGGTTAAGCCGAGGTTGATTGAGTTGTTAAAAGAGTATATTGATGTGTTTGCGTGGTTGTATCAAGATATGCCGGGCCTAGACACAGATATTGTTGTTCACAAGTTGCCACTTAAGCCAGATTGTCCGCCTATCAAACAAAAGCTTCGAAGAACGAGACCCGACATGGCTTTGAAAATTCGAGATGAGGTTAAAAAACAGTTGGATGCAGGTTTCTTGGCGGTCGCAAAATATCCAGATTGGGTTGCCAACATTGTGCCAGTGCCCAAGAAGGACGGTAAAGTTAGGATGTGTGTGGATTACAGGGACCTGAACAAAGCAAGTCCGAAAGACGACTTCCCTCTGCCACATATTGATACACTTGTAGACAATACAGCCAGTTTTGCGTTGTTTTCATTTATGGATGGTTTCTCTGGCTATAATCAGATCAAGATGGATCCCGATGATCGAGAGAAGACTACTTTCATTACTCCTTGGGGGACCTTCTGCTACAAAGTCATGCCCTTCGATTTGAAGAACGCGGGGGCTACTTACCAACGCGCTATGACCACTCTTTTTCATGATATGATGCACAAGGAGATCGAGGTGTATGTGGACGATATGATAGCCAAGTCTCAGAGTGAAGAGGAGCATCTAGACCATTTGGTGAAGCTGTTTGAACGACTCAGGAAATATCAGTTGAAATTGAATCCTGCTAAATGTACCTTCGGTGTCAGATCTGGAAAATTGCTTGGTTTCATTGTTAGCCAGCGAGGGATCGAGGTGGATCCTGACAAAGTCCGAGCCATTCAGGATATGCCAGCTCCGCACACCGAGACGCAAGTTAGAGGTTTTCTGGGACGTTTGAATTATATTTCCAGGTTTATCTCCAACATGACCGCTACTTGTGAGCCGATATTCAAATTGCTTTGTAAGGGGCAGACGGTTGAGTGGAACCCTGATTGTCAAGAGGCGTTTGAGAAGATTAAGAGTTATTTGCAAGACCCCCCTATTCTGATTCCTCCCGTACCTGGAAGACCGTTGTTTATGTACCTTACTGTTCTTGAGAAGTCTATGGGTTGTGTGCTTGGACAACATAATGAGACTGGGAAAAAGGAACATGCGATTTATTACCTGAGCAAAAAGTTTACCGATTGCGAAAACAGATACTCACTATTGGAGAAAACTTGTTGTGCATTGGCATGGGCCGCTAGGCGCCTTCGGCAATATATGGTCTGTCATACCACATTGTTGATTTCTAAAATGGATCCGATCAAGTATATTTTTGAAAAACCTGCTCAAACCGGGAGGCTAGCCCGTTGGCACATGTTGTTATCCGAATATGACATCCAGTATGTACCCCAGAAGGCAATTAAGGGTAGTATTTTATCGGATTATCTTGCAGATCAGCCAGTTGAAGATTATGAACCTCTTAAGTTTGATTTCCCTGATGAGGATATTTTGTTGATTAAAAGAGATTGTGAAGAGCCAGATCCGAGCGAAGGTCCAGAGCCAGGTCTTTGGTGGAGGATGATGTTTGACGGTTCCTCGAATTTCAATGGGCATGGTATAGGCGCTGTTTTGATGAACCCAAAGGGTGGATTCACTCCATTTACAGCAAGGTTGGACTTTGAGTGTACTAATAACGTCGCAGAATATGAAGCATGTATTCTTGGCCTCGAAGCAGCAATTCACCTCCGAATCAAACTTCTTAAAGTAAGTGGTGACTCAGCCTTGGTTATTTACCAGGTACAAGGCAAATGGGAAACGAAGAATGAGAAGTTAATCCCTTATAAGGACTACATTGTTGAGCTGATCAAGTATTTCGACGAGATAGAGTTCGAGCATGTTCCTAGATCCGAGAATCACGTTGCTGATGCTTTAGCCATGTTAGCATCCATGTGGAAAGTTAAATTTGTTAATGAAGCACCTCTTATCCATATTGAGCGCAAAGTTGAGCCCGCTTATTGTCAGGTGGTCGAAGAAGTTGAGGTGGATGAAAAGCCTTGGTTTCATGATATCAAGAACTATCTCGTCAAGCAAGAGTATCCCGATGGTGCTACTGGTCTGGACAAGAAAACATTGAGAAGACTGGCGTCCAAATTCTTTATCAGTAATGGTGTGCTATACAAGAGAAATCACGACATGGTTCTGCTCAGATGTGTTGATAAACGGGAAGCGGACATGTTACTGCAGGAAATTCACGAGGGGACCTTCGGAACTCATGCCAATGGTTACGCTATGTCCAAGAAGATGTTAAGGGCTGGGTATTATTGGCTAACCATGGAAGCTGACTGCATCCAATACGCTAGAAAGTGCCATAAGTGCCAGATTTACGCTGATAAGATGCATGTACCTCCATCACCGTTGAATGTTTTGTCTTCACCATGGCCGTTCTCTATGTGGGGCATTGACATGATTGGGGCAATCGAGCCGAAGGCTTCTAACGGTCATCGTTTTATCCTTGTTGCTATTGATTATTTCACCAAGTGGGTAGAGGCTGCCTCCTACACCAACGTGACCAAGCAAGTGGTTGCCCGCTTCATCAGGAAAGAAATCATCTGCCGTTATGGAGTCCCAAGCCGGATAATAACTGACAATGGCACCAATCTGAATAACAAGACTATGAGAGAGTTGTGTGACAATTTCAAGATCACTCATCACAATTCTTCTCCGTACCGTCCTAAGATGAATGGGGCCGTTGAAGCTGCGAATAAGAATATCAAGAAGATCCTGCAAAAGATGGTTGTGACTTACAAAGATTGGCATGAGATGTTACCGTTTGCTTTGCATGGATACAGAACCTCAGTGAGAACTTCGACAGGGGCAACACCTTTCTCATTGGTGTATGGAATGGACGCCGTGCTCCCCATCGAAGTAGAGATACCTTCTTTAAGAGTGTTGATGGAGGCTGAGCTTGAGGAAGCTGAGTGGGTTCAAGACAGACTGGATCAGTTAAATCTCATTGACGAGAAGCGCTTGACAGCCATGTGCCATGGGCAATTATATCAGAAACGGATGAAAAGAGCGTTTGATAAGAAGATTCGTATCCGTGAGTTCCGTCAAGGAGAGCTCGTACTCAAAAAGATCTTGCCAGTGCATAAAGATATGCGTGGAAAGTGGATGCCCAATTATGAAGGCCCATTTGTTGTAAAGACCGTTTTCTCCGGAGGGTCTCTAATACTTACAACAATGGACGGCGAAGAACTAGCACATCCCGTGAATTCTGATGCAGTCCGAAAATATTATTCCTAAAAACCCGCTAAGTCGAAAACCTGCAAAAGGCGACTTAGGCAAAAGTAAGGGTTGAAAAAAAAAATAATAATAATAAAAAGCTCGCTAAGTTGAAAACCCGAAAGGGCGGCTTAGGCAAAAAGGAGCGTCCCGGTGGATTGAAAACCCGAGGGGGCATTCCAGGCAAAAGTTAGGGACAAAGGCATTTCATTGCATCAGAGGGCACTGATCATCGCGAACACACTTTCCGCATGAGAGCCATGTTTCAGTTTCTTTTCATCCTTGCCCAAAGCAAGATTCTGGATTAGTCTTAGTTATTAGTGTCAGTAGGTGTCATTGGATTCAATGTAACCTTTTCCCATGTTGCCAATTTCAAAACATAATCATCTGTGGAGCTATGCCTTCAGCGAGCTGCCACCCTTTAATAAAAGATACCATTTTGTTACTTACATTCCTTGGTGCATTGCTCTTTGTTTTCTATTGTTATGCAAAATGCGTTTATTCTTAAAAATTTGAAAATGAAAGGTGCATTGTAGAGTTTTCAAAACTGTTCTTCAAAAAAAAAACAAATTTGAAATGTAATAAATTACTTTGACTAGTGGAAATTTCGGAAGGATCTCTTCACTCCCCGAAAATATCATTATTGCAGAGACACTTTCAAAACATTGCTCTAACACAGTCCCCAGCGAGACTATAAGCTGACAACTTTTTCTTGGGTAACTCCAAAAGTGTCCCTCAGGTTTTCTTCTCCCCATGTGAAGGCGTGACACTGTACACCCAAGCAGATTACCTTCTCCCCAGAGAATTCAGAACTTTAAAACCAGATTTGGTTCTACCATTGATCTTTCTTACCCATGATTGACGTATTGGTTGCAGAGAATGTAGGGTATCTCCGTCGAGATGTTTATTTCATCTCTCGTCCCGTCTCTAGTCTGTTTCGTCAACGTACGCAAGGGCATAAGCATCACATGCCTATTTCATTACATATTCATTACATACTCATTTCATAACATCTTGCATACATAAACATTAACATACATTCATATTAACATATTCATTAACATATGCGTTAGCATGCACAGGTTCATTGTGTCTCCATCATTGGTCGTTACCGCCGAGTAACTGGGGTTTGTCCATTCTCTCCAAATAGATTGCCAGCCATAAGCATAAAATAATTACTTGTTTCCAGTTTCCCCACAGAGCTCGATCCTCGTGGATGACGGTTACTTCAGCTATCTTTCCTTGCCAGGATTAGATATTTACCCTTCGAGATCATTCCCTCGATGGAGTCTGGATTACCAGTCTTCTTTCTAGCTCGATCCTAGATTGAATCTCAGTCTTGTCGGTCGTCGAGCCCAACCGGACGTGCATTTATTTTGCACCATCTAAAGATTTTCACCATACCATGACAGGTACGCGACTGTATCTCGCTTGAGAGGTTTATCACTGTACCCGGACGTGCATTTATTTTGCACTATCTTTCAAGAAAATCAACTACAATCCTTTACAGATACATGCCAGTTCATGCCTGGATAATTTATTATTACAATCCTACATCTTACAGCATCGGTATGCAACATTTCTCACCTAAGAAGCCGATCCTATCTTCGTTATGACTCGCAGCAAATGGCCATCTCCATGGAGCAGTTGGGCTTCCATTTACCTGTCGTCTTGAAGTATAGGAGGTATGAACCAAATCGTATTCAGGAGAGCACGATCTTGAAGTACGGGGAGGTTTGAGCGGAATCATATTCAGGAGAGCACGATTCTGAATTATGAAGAAGTTCATTTATCCTTTAGTAAAAGAAGAAACCAAATCGTATTCAGGAGAGCACGATCTTGAAGTACGGGGAGGTTTGAGCCGAATCATATTCAGGAGAGCACGATTCTGAAATATGAGGAAGTTCAGTTAGCCTTTTCATATTCAGGAGAGCACGATTCTGAAATATGAGGAAGTTCAGTTAGCCTTTTCATATTCAGGAGAGCACGATTCTGAAGTATGAAGAAATTTCAAGAGCCGAATCATATTCAGGAGAGCACGATTCTGAGTTGTGAGGAAGTTCAATTAGCCCTTTTCATATTCAGGAGAGCACGATTCTGAAGTATGAAGAATTTCATTTACCCGAAAAAGCCGAATCATATTCAGGAGAGCACAATTCTGAAGTATGAGGAAGTTCAGTTTACCCTTTTCATGTTCAGGAGAGCACGATCTTGAAGCATGAAGAAGTTTATTTACCCTTCAGTAAGAGAAGAATCAGAATCGTATTCCAGGCGCCGACCTTAAATGCGAGAAGATTTATTTATCAGATAAGCAGCAGCCTCTTTATTTGAGTGCTTATCCATTTTGGCACATAAGTCCCTTCCAACGATAAGTGACAATTCTCCCGCGAGAAGCTTATCAGGGCATTTCCCATCCAAGTCCATTTATTTTGGCATACAGCCGGTTTTTACCCTGTATATTTGCTACGGATTCCCGAAAAGTCCGTTTGATCGTGTCACGAGAGATAGTTTACAGAAGCTTGGATGTTATTCTTTGCTCAATGCTCCATGCATTCTGTGATCGATTTTGCAATCGTACGTGATCCAGATTTACTTTTAGATTCCCAGTGGAGGCCGTCTCATAGGTACCATCTCCATTTGAGAATCTCGTTCCTTTTCTAAAAATGACAATTGGTCGTGTTCGCACCAGTTGACCATCATTTTTAGAATTCCCCAGTGTTGTACTGTGTCTCAGCACGTCGTTTTCCCCAGTGTGTTCTTCTCGTAGCGTCTGTGTCGTAGTATTCGTCATCATTTTCGCACTCATCATTCCAGCATACGCATCATATCATATTCATGGCATCATCTGCATTAAGCTGTCCTCGCTCTGTCCAATAGCATTGCATATCGTCGCATTTAAGGGTAAAATTTTCGGTTATCTATATTTAAATCTCTCCACCACGATTCCTCGAGTCTCTGTCACTCAAATCGTCCGGTGTAGCTATTTAAATAGGGGCAACTGTAATACCCCAAATTTTACCCTTATATTTAGTCAGTCATTTCGCATAGCATCCCATATGTACATTTGCTAACCACTAACAAGTTATGGAGGTGTTTTGTTTTGCAGATTTGGTTCCAGGGGTATTTTGGTCATTTTATGCAAATTCTGCTAATTCCTTGAAAACGGGTTGTTATTACGTTCTGAGGCATTTATTTGCCACTTGGGTCAAGGTGCCGGTATGTTTTGTCAGAAATATGATTGGACTCGGGGCCGTGCTTTGTTTGATGTTGAAACATTTCTAAAACAGTTTTGTTTCCTCTTAATAAGATGAAGTTGGGTTGAAAAGGAAGTGGATACTGTTAAGGTTATTTTGAGAAGTGATGTGATCAACGAGATTTTAATTCGAATTTGTTTGGATATAATCATATGGCGGGATATCATTTATAAAAGGCAAAGGAGAAGTAAGTTTGAACTTTGTGTTCATAAGTACTTATAAGTTACTACTAAAGAAGGAATTTAAATGGTTCTGAATTATTATTCATGGATACTTTGAATTTACAATTGAGAAAGTAAATATGAATATTTGTTGAATTTCATTTCATAAATATTTATAGTTTACAAATTGATAAGTGAATTTGAACTTGGTTTACAAGAGGTTTCATTTACAATAAGTATCTATCCTAAATCCTAAAAGTTCCTAAGTGTCTTCATGCTGTCTTTAAGCTTCGCCGCAGAATCTCCAAATTCACCTGCACATCAAAACAAAGCAAACAGTATAGAAAAAAGGTTAGGAGTTGTTTTTGACACTCTCAGAACAATGTCATCATCGAGTGCCGGGAGTGGCACAACCGAAGCTGCGTCCTACCCCCCGTTACCGATCCGCGCCGTAGGCGTCAGATCAGGTAACACCTGTTCTTATCGTTACGGGACATCCGAGAGATAGAAGTAATAAAAGAAGCGGGACTGATTCGTTTTGCCGCGATTGGATTTCCAAACTGATACGAGAATAAGGCAACATAGGCAAGTTTGGACTCAGACCCGGATGCCGGCAGGTCTGAGTCGCTTTGGTTCCGAAATTTCCAACACCTGAAAAGCCACAAACGCATCAATATCAGATTCAGAATTGGGAACTCAAAACCTAAACAATTCATGAGCAATATCAATGCTGAACCATAAAGGTGATGTCACGAAAACCAAGCCTAAACAGAACAGACTTTGAATGGCCTCAACAAAGTATCAGGAAAATAGAAGGCAAATCAAAACAGCATCATACGCTGCATCAAAGCCCTCGGCTCAAACATCATTGCACAACAGCATACAAAAATAAGGCAAAAGAGCAGGTCAGTTCACAAAACCATGACAGAAAGCAAGATAGACCAAATGTGCAAGCACATTGGAAAAACAAATTACCAACATATAGGCTCAGTTGAAGAACAACATCACAACCCCTGTCATCAGACAACAACAGCCAGCAACATAATCAGTTTGTGAATCCAAATGCCCCAGCCCTGAAACAACGAAAAGAAAGGGATATCAGTTCAAAGAAACCGAGTTTGTGTTCTGAAGAGAACCACACACCAACAACACCAAACTGAATCAAAACTGCCTCAAAAGAATTCATAAACATCACAGGAAGATCAAGCTTCATGTTCGAAAAAGCAGAAACAGGCAGGGACAATCCAACAGAAATAGCACCAAAGGGGTTGGCTCATCAGAGCAACAACAGTCTGAATATCAGGCCATCAAAACTGGTTCAAGATCAAAGCAGATAAGCTACAATGCTAGCAGCAGCTCTGAGATCAAACAAGTGCAAAAAGCCAGAAATCGCAACAAATGATAAACCACAAGCGAAGATCATCATAGGCAATCGCAGCGTCATCAAAGAGTATCAGTTGTCACGGCTCAGATGAACATCATCGTCGTATACCTTTCCCGGTGTTTGACGCAACCGAAGCTGAAGTATCAGTCCTGAAAGAAGAAGAGGAAAAGAATCTGAGCTGCATCAAAAAAAACGAATCAGTTCAAGATCAAAAATATCAAACAGAAAAACGAATCCATCAAGGAGTTCTGTGAACCAATATCAGATATCAATCAATCCAACCTGAAGGCAAACCATATCAGAAGAATAATAGAGAGAGATTTTGATTTGATATCAATCCCAAATCAGAAAAAAAAACGTTTCAATCAGATCCTAACAAAGATCAATCAGATATCAGAATGAAATCTAAATCATATCTGTCAACAGAATGGAAAGTTTTGAGTCAGTATCAGATTCGTATCAGGAAACATCCCCATTGGAACTCAATCTGAAAAAAACCAAACAAAATCAAATCAAAACAAATCAAACGAATCAGTACAGATCGGTCAAACAAATTAATTTCAGAAATCCAATCAATGTCAGATAAAATCAGAATCGTATCAAAAATCCCAAATCGAATCATCAAAATCAAATAGCACAAATCCAACACGGATTAAAGGCCCAGAAAGATGAAATCTGAAGAGTATAAGAAGGGACGACCTCACCATCAAAAACCCTAACTGGTAGCCACGAGAAAGAGAGGAACGAAATCGCATACAAACCCTAACGAACGAGATCACGAAACCACCGTCGCAAACCCTAACGGCGTGGTTGAGACTCAGAGGGACCGTTACCCTCATCATCGCCTCCGTTCACTGACGAACCAACATCAACAACCGCGCCACCGAAAGGGGAAGACCGTCTTCGCCGTCTAAACGGCGGACAATCAACCCTCAGGCCTCAGCTCACGCCATCATCGACCGATCTTCACTTTAAACGTAAGCAAAGGGGACGTTTTTTTTCATGTTTTGTTTCAGGAAATAAGAAGACACGGCCGCGATGGAGAGAGACGGCGAAGAGAAGCGAGAGAGATGAGAGAAGAAGAATACGTGAATGGCGCCGTAAGGAGCATTAGGGTTCCCAGAACCCTAATTGTTTCTCAATTAAACCACTAACCGGGTTGGGTCCGGGTGTGATGACCGGCCCAACCCCTTATGTTTTATTTTTTTTTATTTTGTTTTTTTAAATTATGTTTTTTATTTGTTTTAAAGTGTTTTATATTTGTTTTAAAAACTTTTTTTTTGTGTAAATATTATAAATAAACAAAAATCTTTTATAATAAAATAAAAAACCTCTTTTTTTTTAAAATAAAAATTAAAACCTTTTTAATATAAAATTAAAAATTTTGTAAATATAAAAATGAAAAACTCTTTTTTAAATAAAAATAAGAAAAACTTTTCTTAAAATATTAAAAAAATAAAACCTTTTTAAAAGAGTAAATTATTTTTAAATTAAATTTCTTTCGCAAGCTAACATTAAATTATTAAGATTTTTTAAATAAAACAATAATAAAATCTCAAATTTGCATCTTTTTCTTAACTCATTTGATCACCGCCTAACTCTGCCCACTAACGCCATTTGTTCATTTTGCAGCTCATTACATTTACCGTTACTTATCTCATTTTATTTCATTACTATATTGTAACTGCTTCTCATATGTAACCCCGTGAATCTAATAATCGCGCTTTAAGTTTCTGCCTTAAATTTCTGTTTGCATGGCTTTTAACTTCTGTTTTTATTCCCTGTTTACAATTCAATTATCTCACACCTTCATCAATATTTCAGTCATACTACGCACTGCCGAAGGAATTAGGTCTAGCCTTTGACCGCCGTGTCAATAGTCCTCACCTTCAACCCTTACACCTTTTCAACCCTAAATTTTCATACATGTCTCGCTGTGGACAAAATTACAATTTTACCCCTAGCATTAGGTCAAAGAGCCGCCGCGCTCATTTTTGGGTTTCCCGCCGTGGAATCCCTAATTTAACCCTAATTACAACTTAACATTTCAACGTAGAAATTTGGAGTTCCTACACTCCACGTAAGTGTGTCCTTAAGATGCGTTTATTCCCCTTGAGACCTTGACCACAGTCAAGAAGTCTCTAACCTCCCTTTTGAGGGGAACTACGATTACTCTGATTCCACTCCCGTAAGGATACGTAGGCACAAGATGCGATGTCTTGCCGAGTAAACTTAGAATTAACCCCTTAGGTCTCTTTTCTCACTTTTAATCCTTTGTACATATACCTTAAGCAAATAGTAAAGCAAAATAGTAAACGTTGAACAAAAGGTTCCTGTAGAGTACTACAGAAGTTTAGGGTGCTAATACCTTCCCTAAATTTAACCAACCCCCGAACCCTAGATCTTTCCCCGCATTGTGTTTACGATGCAAAATAGGCTTTTCCTTTTTGACCTTTTCCTTCGGATAAATCAAAGAGCGGTTGTGAATTGAATTGCGATTCAAACTCATTAATAGTTTGTGATCCTATTTCCACCGTAACACTTGTAGTTAATTCTTGATTCACATCTCTTGGATTTTCTTTAGTGGAACAAGTTGATTAAACTTTTTTTAGAGTTTGGATTGTTTTTCTTATATTATAAGTTTTAATTAATCATGTGGATTTTTTTTCTTAACCTTGTTTGGACCGACGAGATCCCTTGATGCAGATTGTACATAGTCTCTGACACCGTTTGGACCCATTCTTGAGGATAATTTTGGTCCTCCTTGTTGATTACTTTTGCTGTTTTTTGCTTACATTTGATTCTTGTTAGATTCTGACATGTTTTGAACTTGATGTTTGTTACTTGACTGTTCGATCCTCTTACTTGTTTGAAGTACTTGTTGGCTTGATTTTCGTCCACCTTGGGATCTTCTTCCTTTGAGTCTTGCCTATTTCAGTTTGTTGATTTTGATTGTTGATTGGTTATTTGAAGCTTCTACAAGTATTCTTGAGCTTTTTGTGCATGTTAAAGAGGCAACAAACCTTCTCCGTTAGCTATCACTTGAATCTCAAGGTTATCTCCCTTTCATGCCTCATTCTAAGATTTTATTGATGCATACTAAGTACATCTGAAGTCCTACCTTGAAGTAGGCTCTGTTTGTGCATCTTGGTTCTTAGATTTTTATCTTGAAGCTGAAAAACTTGTTTGATGCTTTTAATATCTCTTATGTTAAGTTTGAGAACATGTTGCTGATGACATGAGGCATGCTTAGGGTTTAGCATCTTTGCTTGCAACTTGTTGTTAATTGGGGAGTCTTCACTCTTGTGTTGTATGTTTGGCTTGTGTTCCAATTCAATTGATGCTTTGGTTTTATTTGCTACCATTTTTTGATGAACGAGGAGTCACTCAGTTTTATTCCTTAGCTGAGATCACGACATCATTCATTTGGTGGGGGACAAGGAGTCACTCAGTTTTATTGCTTAGATGAGATCACGACATCGCCCCTTTTTTGATTGATTAATGTAATTCCTATTTATGTTGATCACATGATCCTTTAGGATTCTTAGCTTGATTTAATTTCCGATTAAACTTAAGGTAGGAGAGACATTAGGTTTTCAATCCCTTGCACGGCGACATTAGGAGTCAGTTTCCCCTAATAGTTTTCTTTTCAAACCTTTGAGTCTTCTTTCTCCTCATTTCAAAAAAAAAAATTCAATATACCTTGATTAATACTTTTAAAGCTATCTTCTTGTTCAAATATTGGAGATAGTGTTTTGGAGTTTAGCACTCCTTGGATCCTTGAACAAATGCTCTTGAGGCATACGCTTTGGGTTGTGTTCGTTTCAGTCTCCGATTCTAAGACACTTAACTCTTTTTAAAGCATTCAAACCCTAATTCAAGCAATACACTTAACCTAAATTTCTCAAAGGAAATAATAGAGATATCAAATTCTTGAGGTCTAACACTTCTTGGGTTCTTAAAAAATCGCTCTCGAGGCGCACGCATTGGGTTGTGATCATTTCGATCTTGCATTTCTAAAATATTCAACCCGTTTAAAAAACCTATGCAAATCAAACTCTCTTCTCAATCTAAAACCCTAATACACGCTAATCCATTCAAATCATTTTCTTAATTAGATTGCGAAAGAACTGAGTTCTTGGAGTCTCGCATTCCTTGAATTCTTGAAGTGACCGCTCTTGGGGCGCACACCTTGGGTTGTGGGTTGCTCGACCTTTCGTCCCTAAAATACTCGCCTTAATTATTTGGACAAAGAAATGTCATTGGAGTCTAGCATTCTATATGATACTTTCACCGTCCATCAAACACAAATTTCATAATTAATTGAATGAAAAAGGTGTCGTTGGGATCTAACATTCCAATAATACCCCCAATTAATTGGTTGCGACACTGACGTCTCGTTTATCAAATAGTCGTCCATCTCCCTCGAAATAAACATTCAAATCAAACTCTCCTTTATCACCCCCATGCGACTGAAACTTCTCAAAACACTAATTCCTCGCCCCCGTGCGATCCATAACTCAAACAACTTTTCCCAAATAACATTGTTTAGTCCCTTCTTCCGCGCATATAAAGTCGTGCTTCAGCCTCCCCTAGCAAGCAGACAAGCCAACATTTAGCAGTTAGAATTTGACTTAAACACTCGTTCGTTTCAAACACAAACCAACCAATCGTAGTCTCCAAACTACGATTGCTCTGACTTTCTCATCACACAATGGGTATACGTAGGCATAAGATTGCGAGATCTTAGTGAGCTATCTTTTCTTTTTTAAACATTTCCTCTATCTCCCATTTACCCCAAACCTTTATTCATAGTCCCACGAACTATGATGCTCTGACTTTCCCATCGCACGAGGGAGTACGTAGGCACAAGGTCCCCAATCCTTGATGAGCACCCTAATATAAAACCACCAATTCCCCCTAATAAGAAAATCCTTGTTAGAAAACAAACAACCTAGCTAACTTTTCTCTAGAATAAAATCAAGAGGTTCCCGTTGAGTACAACAGATGTAGGGGGTGCTAATACCTTCCCTTTGTGTAATTGACTTCCGAACCTAGAATTTGGTTATGATAACCATGTTCTTATCTCTTTAAAGGTTTTATCGATATTTTCCTATTCCTTCCTTGGAATGAATAAAGTTCGATGGCGATTCTGTTCGAACATTTTTTCCGCGTCTATTGCGAGGATCATATTTTTTCAAGGTACGATAGATGGCGACTCTGCTGGGGACATGCATTGCCCTATGCAAGAGAGAGTCAAGCCTAACTTGACTCGATTTAAGAGTGCTAGCTTCGCTTGTTTATTTTTGTTGGTTTTCTCCTATTACCTATTTATTTACTTTGTTGTTTTCTCTTGTATTGTATGTTGTTTATTATATCTGCTTGTTGGATTCGGGGATAACATTGCAAGTAAAGCTCCACACCCGAGCTTTGGAAAAAGAAGAGAGAACACTTAGTTTATATTTTGGAAGTAACTAGTTTTAGTCCCCAAGGACTCACTCCTTGTGTGCCTAGCATGAAAGCTTCCCCTAAGAGTAGACCTTTTCATAGATCTTGTTGCAACACAGCTAGCCTGTTACACGACTTGATTCATGGAGGATCCGTGACTCTTAAACCCACTCTTAGGACCAGTTTCTGTATTAGTGGTCATATATTGTTAGTCTCCAAGGACCCGCTCCTTGTGAACCTAGCATGAGGACCCTGCTCAAGAAAGACCTTGTCGTACTCGTTATAATACAGCTAGCCTATTGCATGACGTTGATGCGGCTGATGTTTGTGATCTTGGGAACCATTATTCGTCAACATAGGAGTTATCCCGTGAGTGGGTTCATGGGTAAAGAATATATAACTTTCCTTATATGAACACCTGTAGGGTTTCTTTGTCCAGAAATTATGGTTATCTACCAGTTGTTGTGACCAACTTCAGAGCTATTTAAATATATGATCCTGAATCTTGCATCTTGCATTGCATCTCACATACATGTCATTGCATTGCATCGATTAAGCATCTGGCATTTCATTTCTACATCAGAAAATCATTCCATCCCTTGTTCATTGCCAGCCAGCTGATTTCCCGACACTCATACTGAACCTGTGGTAGCCACAAAGCATTTGAAACGAGTTCAAGTGGAGTCAAGAGGAGCATAGACAACTTGAAGAGCTAGTCAGACTAATCAAGTGGAAATTTGTGGTAGCTATGTCAAAGGATAATTTTCAATATGTTGGGATGGAGAATCTTAACTCTTCATCAGGTTTCACTATGTCGACCAACCCCTTGTATGATCATCTTCCTAGTGGTAATCTCCTGCCAATGAACATCCCTGCCCAGTCTTAGACGATGCCATTGACCAATTCTATGGAGGAAAGGTTTTGTGCCCTTGAAGAAAAAGTTTAAGCTATGAAAGCGCACAATACTTCTGGGCTTGATGTTGTTGATATGTCCATAGTGCCAGACTTGGTAATTCCTTCGAGATTAAAAGTACCTAACTTCTAGAAGTACACTAATCTGAGTTGCCCAAAGTGTCATTTGGTGATGTTCTGCCGAAAGATGACTACTCATGTCCACAATGACAAGTTAATAATTCATTATTTTCAAGACAGTTTGAATGGAGCATCTTTGAATTGGTACATGGATTTAGAAAGAAGCTGCATCTAGTCATGGAGGGATTTAGCCAATGCTTTCCTAAAGCAATATGAGTACAATTTGGACATGACTCCCAATTGCACACAGTTTCAAAGCCTATCTCAGAAGAGTGGTGAATCCATTAAGGAATATGCACAATGGTGGGGAGAGTTAGCAGCCAGGGTGCAACCACCACTCTTGGACAAAGAATTGATCAACATGTTCTTGAACAGTCTACATGACTCTTATCTTGAAAGAATGGCTGGAAGTGCGTTCTCGAGCTTCTTTGACCTTATAATAGTAGGAGAACGCATCGAGAGTTACCTAAAAGCTAAACAAATTCAGGATGCCTCGAGCAACCAAACTGGTGAGACTGAATCTTTCAGTAACCCTCAAGAGGAAAAGGATAATGAAATTGATGCAGTCATAACAAATGTTGGGTATTCTCAAGGTGCATCAGAAAATTTTTATGGTCCATCATCTTCTTGACAATTATCATTGCCTATGCCATATCATCCTTATGGGCAACCAATCATGTCTAGGGAACCATACCAGAAACCCTGGATTGCTCCTCGTGCAAATGAGCGAACCTGTGGTCGAGGATATCAGAGTACACATCAGAATCAACATAGGCCTCGAAACAAACTAGAAAGAAGGAATTCTCCTCTTCATCCAGTTCCTATATCGTACAATCAACTTCTACCGTATCTGATCCGAAATTCAATGGTAGAGCCCAAAGCTCTCAAGCCTTTTCCCGAACCATACCTGTCTGGGTATGATCCCGATGCTCATTGTGGATATCATGCTGGATCAATGGGGAATTCAACTAAATATCAAAAAGCTTTTCAAGCCAAGGTGAAACAGTTGATTGATAAGAAGTACATATCCTTTCCATAAGGAAATTTGGTTGTGCACGCCATCTTCTCGCCCAAATGAGTTCCAAGACTTCAAGAGGCATTTCCCAAAGCTAGCGGTTCAGACAGGAAGCCATCCTCAACACTGGCAACTTCTGGACATTTTTATCATTTGAATTTGTAATTTCTTTCTTGTTAGATGCTACTTGCTTTTGAATATTGTTGTTTTGAATGGTAATATTAATGATGTGATCGTGTGTTTTCTGAATTAATCATGTCGCATTCGCTCATTTTTCTCACTTATATAAAAATCAAAATAAAAAATTCATTTATATACCTCTCTGCCATTTTCTTTATCATTATTGTTTTAGAAATATTGGAGGGAGGATGACGAAAAAAAATACCCATAATTGTTGATAGTATGCTTTCAGATAAAATCCTGCTAATGATGTACATGCATTTTTTGAAATCCCCAAACACTGGAGAGATAAGGAGTTAATCCCTAGTTAACCACTTCGAGCCTAGAAGTAGAATTTTTCTTCGAATCTCTAAAAAACTTATACGCTTAACTTGAAGTAGGGTAATGTTCAGTTGATCTGACTCCACATTCTTTGTACACATCCTGAAGTTTCGAAAGAGCCATGCAAAATTCATAAGTTATGACGGTTGTTCTTTAATGACTAAAGACTTGGCAGTCACAATCCTTCAAAAAATGAAAAAAATCAAAAGTCTGATAAGTCGAAAACCTCAAAAGGAGACTTTGGTAAAAATCAAGGCAATCCCGATGGACTCGAAAAATAAAATTAGCCCATGCAAAAATAGGGATCAAGAAAAATCAAAAGCAAAAGAGATCCTCTAAACCTCAGTCGAGCAAAAATAAGATTCAGTGATCACCGTATCAAGAATCAAAAGGGTCATTCACATCATGACAAAGTAAGGTGACTGTCATTTCAAGGAAATATTAAATCCTCATCTTCACTCTTACACCTTCGGGCTTTCTTTGAAGGTGAATGTGTGTGCCAATTTAGCTGAGCGTAGGATTGGAGATTATCACAAAGAAGGGGTGGGTACAAAACAAATTTTGAGCCTTATATCCTTGGTTTCTATAACCGTGAACCAGACCACGTTACAACCCTCAAAAGACTTAATTGAGACGGGGTTCATTATGAAAGCATACTACAACAGGGTTTCGGAAACTGACTCCTACAAATTTTCTAATCTTATTCTTGCTATATCTTTCACATCAACTAAATCGACACTATGTCTGGGCTAATAGTCCATTCGTCACACACTGATACATTATTCTGATAATGATTAATTTTTTTTCAAAACTTGCCTGAGCATCGCATTAAAATTACCATTTGTGAATGAAAAATTTTGACTGCAAGTCAGTGTTTGACATCAAGGAAATTCGAACAAAGAGCAATCAAAGAGGGTTGGATCATTCAAAAAAGTTGACTTGAACCAAAATCACTTTGTAACCCTATGGAACATGGGAATTAACATCCAATGATTATGGAGTTAGTCAATTTAAATCAAGTACCCAAGCATCTGTTAATTACGGGGAATATCATTCAAGAATCAGGTTGATCAGAGTGGATAATCTCACTACTCCACCAACTAGGGGGATGCTACCCAGAGGTTATTTTGATTAAGAGCAAATTCCCCAATGCTTAATCAGTACAAGTTAAGTCGCTCCAACTTTCATTCTAGGCAAGCTACCTCAAGTGAATTTCGAAGCCAAATGCTCCAAGAGTCAGTCAATCAAGGAAAAATCCTTCCTGGCTTGGAATTTTGGAACAACCCATCTCGAGTTCATCTCATGGCACCATTGTTTCCAACTTCCCTTCAAGACTTGAAGTTCTGGAACAAACTATCTCGAGTTCATCTCATGGTTCAACTGTTTCCAACTTCCTTTCATGACTTGGAATGCTAGGGCAAGCCATCTTGAGTTCATCTCATGATACAACTGCTTCCAGTTTCTGTTCAAGGAAAATTTCTTCATAGACCCAGACTGGGGCAAGATTAAGCTACAAAGGGGAAAAATCTCTCCTTGCTATCAGACTACTTGAGCAAACTTCATCAATAACCTCGGAGTTAAAGACAAGTGTCAGGGAATCATGCCATCACCCACCCAAATAACCTTTTAACTTCCATCAATGAGAACCTTGCTGCAAAGGAATTTGTCCATGTATTAGCCCTTGTTGGGACATTTTTGGGAGCCTTCATATCATTGCACAAGTTATTCATATGCATTAGTCATGTCGCTCCACTCATTGCATAGACATGCACATCATAACATTTCATCGAGCCTAACCTTCCAACTTGATTTAGCCCACATTAAAGCCTTATAACACATCATTCCAAAGTCCAGTTCTCGTCTGGAAAACCTTTTAAAGGTCCAGTTCTTATTTGGCAAACTATTCCCAAAGTCCAGTTCCCGTTTGGAAAATCATTTGAAGGTCCAGTTCTCATCTGGAAAACCTTGTTTGGAAAACCTTGTTTAAAGTCCAATTCTCGCTTGGAAAACCATTTGAAAGTCCAGTCCCCGTCTGGAAAATCATTTGAAGGTCCAGTTCTCATCTGGTAAACTATTCTTAAAGGTCCAGTTCTCGTCTGGCAAACTATTCCTAAAATCAAGTTCTTGTCTGAAAAACTTTTGAAAGTCCAGTTCTCGTATGGAAAACCTTTTAAAGGTCCAGTTCTCATCTAGAAAACTATTCCTAAAGTCCAGTCCTCGTCTCGAAAACCTTTTGAAAGTTCAGCTCCTGTCTAGAAAATCATCTTAAAGTCCAGTTCTCGGCTGGCGAATACTTTAAAGTTTAGTTCTCGGCTGGCGAATACTTTAAAGTTCAGTTCTCGTTTGGAAAATCTTTTAAAGTCCAGTTCTTGCATGGAAAATACCTTTTCTCACCAGTTCTCGCATGATAATATATCCTCCAATCTAGTCCTCGTATGGAATTTCAACCCAAAAGTCCACTCTTGTTGGCACCGTCAAGTATACCCTAAAAGTCCAGTCTTCATTGGTAACCACTAAAAGTCCACCCTCGCTGGCAACCAAAAAACTACCAAAGTCCAATCTCATTTGGCGAATACAACAACCAAAGTCTAATTCCATTTGGCACCCATCAAATCTAGTCCCTAGTGATACCTCAAACAATAAATTTAGCCCCAACATACTGTCGCTTCCGCGAAAATAAGGTGCCGGCAAAACAGAAGATTCGCCACCTTTCGTTATTTATCCCTCAGAGCGGGAAAGGAAACGATCGAAAAAACCTGACGAAAAGGTATAAGACAAGGTCATCGCAACCGTTGTCTGGGTTCGGGAGTCGGTTACGCAAGGGGAAGGTATTAGCACCCCTCACATCCATCGTAATCGATGGGATCCATGCTTGTTGTGTTTATCTGACGGGTTTATTTACTATCTACCTATTAAGGCAAGCTTAAAGAGAAAATAAAAATGACTCGGCAAAGCATCGCGCTTTATGCCTACGTATTCTCATCAGAGAATGAGAAATTAGAGTCAACGTAGTTCGGCTAACTACGGGAAAATGGGGAAGGTGGATCGCCAATACGTCAGTATTGTGCCTACGTACTCTCAACAGGTATGAGAGATCAGAGCTTACGTAGTTCGGGATAATACGGATTATGGGAATTCAGATTCATCTGTTTTATCGAGTAGGGTTAACAAACAGTTCCAGCAGTTTGGTGTATGCAGCTCGACCCTTGGAGACTTAGGCGTTACCGTTTGCGGTAGAACTGGGAGTTAACGACACTCTTTTCTTCAGAAAAGCTTCCTTTGAATTATGGGCCCACGGGGCAAAAAGGTTTGAAGTTCGTTTTCTGTCTTTTACGGAAGAACTGTTTTTTATGGATGTTTGCAACCAATATTGTACTAGAGATTATGACCTGAGAGTGAATGTGTCGCATGTCACCCAAAGGGTGCCATACTAAACATCCAAGCTGTCGAAAAGAAACTCTCCGACAACCCTTTCTCAAGTAGCTTAAGGCTCATAACGTACAACGTCATTTAACCTTTATTACTGTATTTTAATTTGTTTTGAGATGAGAAGAGAGAACAGGCTCAACTAAGGGGAGACTATCAAGTCCTAATGTTGTCATGCCAAGGATTTATCCTATGGTTGAAGTTTGAAACAGGGATCTCCTAGAAGTTATCATGCATAGGTTTCAACCTAAAGTTCTAATCATCACTTCCTTATCAAAGGAAGTGAGATTCCTAGGGGATCATGTCAATGATAAACAGAAACAGATAAAGCATCAACTTAAACAGTAAACAGTAAATGACTGTAAAATGCATGCAATGCAAGTGGGGGAGGAAAGGTGTGTGGGGCATCAGCCTCCACAAGCTCATCTCAACCTCAAGCCAGATATGAATAACTGTAATCATACAGGAAGAAATAACATGCTATCAAGCAAACACAATAGCTGCAATCATACAGAGGAAGTAACAGGCTATCAAGCAAACTAACAACCCACATAGGCAAGGGAGCTGGGCTCTACCGAATACCAGCAAGCAAAGCCATACAGTAACAATACAAGCAGAGGGAGCCAACTCAACCTCTAGTGCAATCATGCTCCTAGCTTAACACAATCTAATTATGAACTTATTCTAATGCATCAAGCAAGTCACACAAGTCACATCAATACAGTTGCACAGCAAACAAACAGACAAGGAAAGAAAGCAGATCAACAGCTTCCCCAGCTTCACAGTAAAGCTCCTCTGACATCAATTCAGTCTAAAGCCTTCAACTGCTCTCCAAGGCTATCATCCTCAATAACAAGTATCAACTTACTTCTCTAAGCTTTCAACACATCAAACATAAGTATCAACTTATTCTTTCTTCTTCAGGCCTTAGCTCCAAAGTAGATTCCACCTTCAGGCTTCACCCTTAATTACAAGTATCAACTTGTTCCCTCAGGGACTTAATGCATTAAACTCACAAGTATCAACTTGCTTCTTCCTCAAGCTTCAGCTTCTTCATTCCATCTCCAATGGATTCCTCTCACCAGTATCAACTTTCTCTTCATCTTCTTCAAGCTTCAGCTCTTCCCTCAATCTCAATCTGATATTCTTCTTCACACAAGTATCAACTTATTCTTCTGGATCTTCAAGCTTCATCTCTAAAGGTAGTATTCAAACACAAAGAAGTATCAACTTCTAGCCTTCAATCTTCTTCAAGCAAGGAACTCTATCCTCTAGCAAGGGAGAAATATTCATCTAACAAGAGCAAAGTTTGGATGATTGACAGCAGAGTGAAGACCCAAGGTCACCACTAAGCATCCTATCATCAGAGAAAGGGACCCTCAAAGGTTCTACCAATTTGTAAAGAGCCACACATCCTACCAAAGGAGGGATGAGGCCTTTACAAAGGGACCTTACATCATAGGGAAGAATGGAAGTGATCAACATCTTCCATGTTTATGAAGTAAGAGAATCTATCTAGAAGCTCTGCCTACAAACCCTAATCTTAACACCTAATCAACACTACACCAAAAGAAGGGAAGATCTTCACATCCAAGCTTCTTCAAGCATTCCATGGTAGCCCAAGCTTGTCTTCAACATCATCCAAGAGCAAGAGAGGCAAAACCCTAATCTAAGGGGACTAAAGAAGTCATTCTAGTTGAATTAGTGCATTAGAATCATCCAAAGTTAGCACCTAAACTAAAATCAAACAAAAATAGCAAACTACATTGTAAATTCCTACAAAAATTCCTAAGGGACCCTAATTCAATTATGAATCTACCATACAAAATTCAGAGGTTGAATCATCCACCAAGTTCTAGAAATAAAACCTAAATCACAAGGTATCAACCATAAACCCTAAAAATGGAGCTCCTAAAGTTTCAACCTAAAACTACCACTTACATTCATCACAAAAATGTTAGAAAAATATAGGGGAGACATGCATATCTATGCTAGCTACACACAAAAAATCAGGGCAAGAATCATCATCCAATGATCAAACCAAATTCAACAAAATCAAGCATCAACCATGATTATTTTAATATCAATTCAAATTCAACAAATGCAAATAAAATAAAAAATGCATGAAATATTAATATTTTTTCTCTAAAAAAAACTAGATTCAATCATGAATCCATGGAAAAAAGAATGGAATTAATTGAGTCATTTTTCAATTTTTTATGGATTATTCAATAGCCATGAATGAAATAAAAAATAAAAGAAAATCAAAAGAAATGGATAAGCGCGTGGTGTGAATAGCATAAAAATTCAGTTCATTATCCAGACTGGGCCATAAGGGGGGTGGGGATATCAAAGTTGCACTAAGCCCAAAACCAACAATTAAATGAAACACATCGTTTCATAACTCAGAGTCCTTCACAAAATTTAGATCACTCGTGGCCGTTGGATCCTTCCCAGGTCAAAGGTCCACCTCTAATCCAATGGCATTGAGGTCGTCTTCTTCATTTTGAATGTCTGAAGATCCCTTCACCTGCGCGCGCTAGAGTCACCGCCGGTGACTTCTCCGATCAACCACTCCCAACCCTAACTCTCTCTAGAATCCACCATTGGCCACGATTTCTTGATGAATCTTGTCCCAAATTTCCTCAGGAATTCATTCATGCCACTAGTTCATGCTAAAAGCTCAAGGTTTGCAAAAACACGATCTCAACCGAAAATTGCATAAACCCTAATTGGTCACTAATTTCCAAATTAATGATCCAGAAACCTTCCTACATCAATCTACAATGCATTTAACCTAACAAATCCTCTTGATTCTACTTAAATTAAGCCATGGAATGAGAATTGCATACCTGGTAAAATCGTGTGAACAGAGTGGTTGAATCTTCAAATCAACCCTCAAGAACTTCCAGACTCCTTCACTAGCCTCCAAGGAACCTTCTGTATGCAAAGAAAAGAGTTGAAATGCCTTGAATTCTTGAACCTGATTCTGAGTTGCAAGCTTCAAACTCCAATGGCTAAATCACGATTCTTCCACAGTTTTGCCTTGAATTTGATCTGGGATCAATCACCAACTCTAGAGCAAGCTATTGGGATCAATATCTTGGATTGAAATGGCTTCAATGGCTGTAACCGATTTTGATTTGCAATGTGCAAATTCAAAATGCAATCTCACTCTCCTCTCTCAATTCTCACCAACCTTGGCCTTGGATCACTTCATGATCATATATAGGACATGAATGAATGATCTAGAAAGTCCTGGATCACTCTAATGAGAAGTTCAATATCTCATCTCACTTGAAATTCAATCTCATGCCATGGTCATTAAATCTCTTACAGCAGCTTGCATTTGCCCTCACTCTCATCCAAATTCTCTCCACATGAGATTTTGGGTGTGTTTGGAATGTGTTTGCACCTTGGTTTGATCTTATGAGAAGCTTGGCATATGTACCTTAAGCCTTAAGTAACAAAATACAACTCCATGATTTTGACCTCAAATGAGAAAATTAATATTGCCAATGTCTTTAAAAGGTCATTTCTGATCAAAATGACATATTACATGCCTTATCTTGGCCTTGGAATGAAAAATCACAAATTTGGTCCTTTTAATGAACTTTAATTCTTCCTTTTTTAAGTCAATTTTGCAATTTTGAGTTACAAGCAATTCCAACCTCTCATGACCACTTGGCTAGCCTTAAAACATCATTTTGAACAAGTTTGATGTTGAACATTTTCCCATTTGAAGCTTTCAAATAGGAGTTATGGCCTTATGATTGAAATGACCTGTAATCTCCAAATAACCAAAATACCCTTGACTTGTCAAAGCCATAACTTGAGTTCTACAAATCCTATCAAGGACTTCTAGTACTCTATAGAAAGCTAAGAGGATAAGGAACATTATTAATGTTGGCCAAAAGTTCATAGGAATCATCCTTCTATGGAAAAAGTTTCATGCAAGTTGGGTAACTTTCAAGCTCCAAATTCACATACCTCAGATGACTTGTAACTTGTCAAAGTCATAACTTGAGTTCTACAAATCCTATCAAGGACTTCTAGCACTCAAATTAAAGCTAAGATCATGCCCTACAATAATCATGTTGGGGGTAAGCTGAGATGACAATCACATCTTGAGCTAAATTGCCTTGAAGATAGGGGTCAAACTAGAGGATTTTACACTGTCAAGTCTTGGAAACCCTAGCCTGAAACTTCTCAAACTCTTCAATCATGATGAGTTAACCTTGGAATAATCCTTATAACATCTTAATGCATCAATCCATGATCACATGGCTCTTGAATTAAGTCTCAACCTTCTTCAAATCATCAGTTGACTTAGGGTTGACCCAATCAAACCCTGATTGCACCACTCATGGCTGAGCCTTCTTAATATTGCATAATGACCTGTCTAGGCTTCAAAGTGCTCTTCAACACTTCTCATGAGCTCTCTCAAGACCTCAAGTCTAACTCCATGGCTTAAGAATCATCTGATGATCTTCCCACAACTCTCAAGTTAGGAGACCTACACACTTGGTTTCAACCACACTCTCTGAGGCTCTTTCAACTTTTCTGACAAGGATATCAACCCTTGAACACTTGAATAACCTTCTTAGCTAGCTTCATAGTCTTGTATAGCTCTTAATTGGTAATCATACCTCTTGATCTCCTGCACACATGTCAATGAAATGCAAATGATAATGCTAATGTGAATGAAATGAAACACAAGCTAGGTGAAGAAATGTTGGGCAAATTTTGGGGTGCAACACATACCTTATCATTTGCATTATCATAAGCATGACATATAGGATAATATGATAACCATGTCAAGCATTAGCACATCATTTGCATTCCCACGTGTATTAGATTCCCTAGCAGTTGCATTTTAGTTGCATGCCTGTGCATCATAATGCATAACATTGCTGTCCCATGCGGCATAACTTAACAGCATAGTGGGATCCAGGATTAGTTCACAAGCATCTTGGCCAGTCCTCCTTCAAAGTCAACAGTATTCTTTTGAAAATATTTGATACCCCGCACATATTCATGGAGTTCTACTCCCCGGTGAGTCATTCTTCGACCATGCAGTTGATAATGATAGTCCCCAGCAACTATTGCTCTTGTTGCTCCCAAAGCAGAGGTTATCTTAAAAAGCTTCTTGAAGGATTTTCCCCTGCATAGTTTGGACAAAACTTTTCCTCATATAAGGAATTTTGCTCAACTATTCACCCAACAAATTTATCGCTCGAGATACTGCTTTGGTATCACGAATAACCTTAATAATGAGGGACTGCTTTGACCACCCGAAGAAATCCCATGTGATTCGAGATACTGCGTTGGTATCACAAAGGACCTTAATGGATAAGGGGCATCTGTCATACCCCAAATTTGTCCTACATTTTCTAACCTTCATTTATCAAGCCACGATCATCTAAATTAGGGCATTATGATTGGATGGGCGCGTATTGGTGATTATAAGCTCATGTGAAAAGTTTTTAATAAAGTGGAGATAAATCAAAGACATGCTCTCATTCTCCTGATCAAATGTCAAGAAAAAGATCAATTTCCTAAGCTATATGACATGATTAAGGTTTACTTCTCATTGTGGATAGGAGATCAGGGTTATCAGGTATGATGCCATAGCTTCAAGTCAGGTGTGGTTATTCAGTTATGACCCAGTTCAACTAGAAGTTTGACCTCATATTAGTCGAACCATTAAAATATTGCTTCAATGGAAAGTTACCAATGGGCTATTTTTTAGGCAGTGGGTGCCTAAGGTCAATTTGTCTTGTACGAATTTATTCAACTTATCAAGTAGTGGTTCATGTGAAGTTTGATTCAAAAGTCAGGATCATCATGCTCATAGGTTCAATTGTATTCATCTGTAGGTTTATTTTCCTAGAGATTGATTCAAAGTAATTAAGGATTCACTTGATTGGAGATTCAAAGATTGGCTCACTCAGATGGCACTCGCTTCAGTTGCGAGTTATTCAGTGGTCCAAAAATAGTTCAGTCACTTTAGTCAGTTGCTTTGTGGAAAGTTTGGGTTTCGGTTTTGGATCACAATTTTCTATCTATTTTCTCCCCATGTTCATCCATTCTCCGATTATCCAATTCATACATGTATTTCCACTTTATCCTTTTCCCATTAGCCATTTTTCAAATAAATTTCCAATATTCATTCTTTTAACCATTTTTATCCAATTTAATTAATGCAAACCATAAACCATTGTTTGATTATCCTTTTTTTTAGCCAATTTAACCTATTCCATTTCTTTAAATCCATATCCTTTTTTTTTTATTTATTTATTTCATAACAAAAGGCTTAAATTCACTTCATTAGACTCCATACAAATCCCAGACTTATTACATGAAAAAGAACAAAAAAACAATTTTAATTATTTTACAAGCCCAATTTCAAATCCATGTACAACTAAAATAATAAGGTCATTTAAATCCATAAAAGGTAAAAGCCATTGTCTAATTCTTGAAGCTGCAAATTTTCATGTCTCTACATCAATTCCTAACCACCTGGACCTCACACATGACCCCACTTTCAACATAAATAACCAATACGCAAAATCCACATTGACATCATTGCTATGACTTTCGTACAACATCCACACAACTCTGAAAAAGATAATAACAAAGTTGTGTAAAAAGGGGACAACAAACAGAGTGGGGAGGGGGACCTTCTTCTCCATAACCTAGACCGAAATACTTCATGAAAACAATACAAGACAACAAAATTTCTCAAGCAAAACAAACATCTTGGGAATTCAGAAGAAACCTCTCGAAAAAATGAATCCCTCGACAGATTACACTCTTGAAAGCTATCCTTCCATTTCTCAAAAAACTCGCCTCCCACCCTCTGCTTCAGTCTTCATCTTAAAATCCTCAAATCTCTCCAACCCTTTTAATTCATCTCCCTCAAGTTCGTATACACTGTAAACACCCATAAAAAACCATAATTAAGAGCACAACCTTCTTCCTCCCTCCTAAACTTTATGTTAGAACACATATTGGTGTTTAATATATCTCTATGTTTTGATGATAACACTAATGAAATTTTGTATAAAGTAAATATATACTCTAATTTTGTTCAAGTGTTTTTGTTTCAAATAATAAATTAAATATTCTTATGGAAGAAAAAATGCATCTGAACATTATTGTACGCAAGGCTCTGAGCATCAGAAGCATCTCATCAGAAGACTCTGGATGTACTTAAAGCATTGTTTCAGAAGAATTTGGATGTACTTTACGCTGCAAGTACAGAGGCTTTGATATTCAAGTCTTCTCTGATTGAGATATTCACGCTGAAGCACATTTGCTGCAAGACTCTGATAACATCACTCTGATGTTGATACTTTGATAAAGAAACTTGTTGAAGAAGATGCTATTCAAATAAAGATCCGTTGCCATATTCCTTGTCCTTATCTGAACGACTCTTTCCTCATTTGTGTATGGTACAGGAAATCAGACAAAAGGGATTTGTCTGAACATTCCTCTTTTGGAAAAGTAAAAGTCAATAGAAGACAAAAGGCTACAGCTACTCAGCAGTGCACAGTCTTCAAGCAATGGACTTTCAGTACTAAAAGCAAGTCTCCAACAACATATCAAAGTTGACGAATTATTGAGAAATCAATTTGAAAAACTACTCTCAAGCTTTCATACAAATATTCTTCAAGCTGAATAGTTTTACTTATTCGTTCTTAAACTAGTGTAAAAATCACAGTTGTGATTATAGCTTTTTAGAAGCATTCAAAACACTTTGTTAGTTTACATCTTTGTAAAAGTTCCTTAAGAAGACCAAGTTATGGTCAGAATTTCTTGAGAAGACTAAGACAGTTGGTCTTAGTGGTTGACACTGTATATAGTGGATTAAGTCCTTGTTGAGAAAGGCAAATCACCTTGGTAGGGTGGACTGGATAAAAATACTGTGTTCTTTTTCTATTGCCATAATTGTTTCAAAACCCTTATTCAACCCCCCTTCTAAGTGTTTTTCCCACCTTCAGTTGGTATCAGAGCTCCGGCTCTGTAGTGCTATCACTTAACAGTGAAAGAGAAAGATCCAGTGGGAAAACTCTTGATATATTTTTGTTTATACGTTATGGATGAAGCTTCAACATCAGACAACAAATATGAAGACAGAGATAGAATCAGCACCAAACCTCTCATGTTTGATGGTGAGAAGTTTGATTACTGGAAAGATAGAATAGAAAGGTTATTTCTAGGATATGATGTTGACCTTTGGGATTTGGTCATTGATGGTTATGTTCACCCTACTGATGGGGATGGCAAAAAGATTGACAGAAAGTCAATGACTGAAGCTCAGAAGAAAGAATTCAGGAATCATCATAAAGCAAGAACCATTCTATTAAATGCTATATCTCATACTGAGTATGAGAAGATCACAAACAGAGAAACAACATTTGATATGTTTGAATCTTTGAAGATGACTCATGAAGGAAACTCCCAAGTAAAGGAGACCAAGGCTCTGGCGCTCATCCAGAAATACAAAGCCTTCAAGATGGAGGAATCTGAATCAGTGGAAGCTATGTTCTGAAGGTTTTAGATTCTAACTGCTGGTCTGAAGGTTCTGGACAAAGGGTACTCCACTGCTGATCATGTTAAGAAGATCATCAGAAGCTTGCCAACAAGGTGGAGACCAATGGTCACAGCACTGAAGCTTGTAAAGGATCTAAATAAGATCACGCTGAAGGAACTGATCAGATCTTTGAGGAGTCATGAGATTGAGCTAGAAGAAGACGAACCTCAGAAGAAAGTTAAGTCTGTTGCATTAAAGTCTAACAAATCCGCTAAAGCTTTGCAGGTTATTGAAGAAAGCTCTGAAGAATCTTCATTTGAAGAAGATGAACCGTCCCTACTGTCCAAAAGGATCAACCAACTCTGGAAGCATAAACAAAAGAAGTTCAGAAACTTCAAGAAACCAGATCAACATGGAAAGTCTTCTGGACATAGAAGATATGGGAAGAAAGAAGTGGTATGCTACGAGTGCAAGGAACCAGGGCACTATAAAAAGGAATGTCCAAAACGTCTGAAGGAGAAACCCAGAAGGAAGTTTGATAAAAAGAAGAAAGTTCTGATGGCTACATGGGATGATTCAGATGCATCTGAATCCTCATCAGAGTCAGAAGAAGAATGTGCAAACATGGCACTGATGGCAGACGTGGAAGATCATGATGAAGAAACATCTGGATCTGAATCTGAATCAGATTTAGAAGAGGTATTTTCTAAACATACTAGAGCAAAACTTATTGAGAGTTTATCTAAAATGCTGGAAAACTATAGTAAGATTAAACTCAAGTACAAGAAGCTTCAAAGCAATCTTGTATTTGAGAATGATCTTCTGAAATCAGAAGTTGCTGAGCTTAAAGCAAACAATTTTAAAATTAAAAATGATTTAGAAAAAGCTCAACAAGATTCTGAAGTTAAAACTAAGTCAAAATCTAAAAACATTTTAGAAGAATATGACTATAGTTTTCAGAAGTTTCTGTCCAGAGGCCTAGATAGAAGCAAGATGACTTCCATGATCTATGGCGTAAGCAGAAACAACAAGAAGGGTGTTGGATATGAATCACCCTCTGAGAAGGATTTAAATCCAAAGCCTGTTGATAAACTGATCATTAAGCATACTCCTTTATATACTCACTTTAAGTATGGTCACCTTAATGATATTAAGCACACACGTTCTGATCAGAACATCCTTGTGTTTAAACCTAAAGTAAGTCAGAATAAACCTATTGTCAAAAGACAGAAGTTCAGACAAAACTTTAAGGTAACTAACCCTAAAGGACCCAAAAAGTTCTGGGTACCTAAGGACAAAATAATATTTATTGCAGATGTCCTTAGTAGAAAAGTCAAAACACCAATCATGGTACCTGGACTCTGGCTGCTCACGTTACATGACGGGAAACAGGTCTATGTTCCAAAGCCTGGAACTTAGATCTGGAGGAGACGTCAAGTTTGAAGGGAACCAGAAGGGAAAAATAGTTGGCTCTGGAACTATTGGTAATGTTAACCTTCCTTCCATATCTAATGTCTTACTTGTTGAAGGATTAACACATAATCTATTGTCCATAAGTCAATTAAGTGACAATGGTTATGATATAATCTTCAATAAAAAATGTTGTAAAGCTGTGAGTCAAAAAGATGGCTCAATCCTCTTTAATGGAAAAAGGAAGAACAACATTTACAAAATTAATCTTTCAGAACTTAAGGTTCAAAATGTAAAATTCCTTATGTCTGTTAACGATGAGCAATGGGTCTGACACAAAAGATTGGGGCATATTAGTATGAGACGTATATCTCAGATTAATAAACTCAATCTGGTCAGAGGACTTCCTCAGTTGAAGTTCAACTCAGATGCTCTTTGTGAAGCATGTCAGAAAGGAAAATTTTCAAAATCTTCTTTCAAAGCTAAAAATGTTGTTTCAACCTCAAGACCATTAGAGCTGCTTCATATTGATCTGTTTGGACCAGTGAAAACTGCATCCATCAGAGGCAAGAAGTATGGATAAGTCATTGTTGATGACTACAACAGATGGACATGGATAAAATTCCTGAAACACAAGGATGAGTCACACTCTGTGTTCTTTGACTTCTGCTTATAAGTCCAAAATGAAAAAGAATTTAAAATTGTTAAAGTCAGAAGTGATCATGGTGGAGAATTTGAAAATAAGTTTTTTGATAAATTTTTTAAAGAAAATGGCGTTGCACATGATATCTCCTGCCCTAGAACTCCTTAATAGAATGGAGTTGTAGAGAGGAAAAATAGAACATTGCAAGAAATGGCCAGAACCATGATCAACGAGACAAACATGGCAAAATATTTTTGGGCAGAAGCAATTAATACAACTTGTTATATTTAGAACAGAGTGTCTGTAAGACCTCTACTAAAGAAGACTCCCTATGAGTTGTGGAGGAATAGAAAGCCCAACATTTCTTATTTTCATCCCTTTGGATGTGTCTGTTTTATTCTTAATACTAAAGACAATCTAAACAAGTTTGATTCTAAAGCACAAAAGTGTTTTATGATTGGCTATTCTGAGCGCTCAAAAGGCTACATAGTATACAATGCTGAGACACAGATTGTGGAGGAATCAATTCATGTTAGATTTGATGATAAGCTTGGCAATCAAAATCCAAAGCAGCTTGAAATTTCTGCAGATAGAGAAGTGCTTCTCACAGACTCTGAAGATTCAGAGGCAGACAAAGCTCAAGTGAAAGAACCAAAAGCAACGCCAGATGCTACTCCCTTGGCTGCTCAGATGGATAACTTGAACATTTCTGAAGAACCAACTGTTAAAGGATCATCCAGAATCAAATCCTCTCATCCAGAAGAAATGATCATTGGAAAGAAGGATGACCCTATCAGAATAAGATCTTTTATTAGATCATCTGGAACGTCATTATTTGGCCTGGTGTCAATTATGGAACCTGCCTCTGTGGATGAAGCTCTACAAGACAATGATTGGATACTTGCCATGCAAGAAGAGCTAAATCAGTTCACAAGGAATGCCGTTTGGAATCTGGTTCCAAGACCAAAAGGATTTAATATTATTGGAACTAAATGGGTCTTCAGAAACAAGTTAAATGAGCAAGAAGAAGTAGTCAGAAACAAAGCAAGGCTGGTTGCTCAAGGATATAGTCCGCAAGAAGGAATTGATTACACAGAAACTTACGCTCCTGTGGTAAGGTTAGAGTCTATTCGCTTGCTTATTTCTTTTGCTGCACAAAATAACATCACCCTATATCATATGGATGTTAAGAGTGCCTTCTTAAATGGTATTATAGAAGAGGAAGTTTATGTTCATCAACCTCCTGGTTTTGAAAATGAAAAACTTCCAGAACATGTTTTTAAACTTAAGAAATCACTCTATGGCTTAAAACAAGCTCCCAGAGCTTGGTATGAGAGATTGAGTAATTTTCTTCTAGAAAAGAATTTTATCAGAGGCAAAGTGGATACTACTCTCTTCTGTAAATCATTTGAGAAAGACTTGTTAATTTTTCAAATTTACGTAGATGATATTATATTTGGTTCAACAAATATTACGCTTGGAAAGGAGTTTTCTCTATGTATGCAGGCAAAATTTGAGATGAGCATGATGGGAGAACTCAGATTCTTTCTGGGAATTCAATTTAACCAAACTCCAGAATGCACCTACATACATCAGACAAAGTATGTGAAGGAGCTTCTGAAGAAGTTTAACATGACATAAAGCAAGTCAACAAAGACTCCAATTCATCCTACAAGCACTCTGGGCAAGGAAGAGGTAAGTAAAACGGTAGACCAGAAGCTCTACAGAGGTATGATTGGTTCCCTTCTGTATTTGACTGCTTCTAGACCTGATATCCTCTTTAGTGTTTGTCTGTGTGCCAGATTCCAACAAGATCCTAGAGAATCTCACTTAACAGATGTTAAGAGGATTCTGAGGTATCTGAAAGGTACTACTAATGTGGGCTTGTGTTACAGAAAATCAGATGAATTTAAATTAGTTGGATTCTATGATGCTGATTACGTTGGAGACAGAGTGGAACATAAAAGTACTTCTGGAAGCTGTCAGTTTCTGGGAAGCAACTTAATCTCTTGGTACAGTAAGAAGCAACCCACAATAGCTCTTTCAACCACAAAAGCAGAATATATTGCTGTAGCTGGTTGTAGCACTCAGATGCTCTAGATGAAAAGTCAACTAGAAGATTATCAGATATATGAGAGTAACATTTCTATCTTTTGTGATAATACTTCTGCTATATGCTTGTCTAAAAACCCTATTTTACACTCTAAGGCCAAGCATATAGAAATTAAACATCATTTCATCAGACACTATATTCAGAAGGGAATCTTAAACTTAAACTTTGTTGATACGGATCATCAATGGGCTGATATCTTTACAAAACCCCTTGCTGAAGATAGGTTTAAATTTATTCTGAAAAATATCAGTATGGATTTCTGTCCAGAATAAACAATTTTTCCAGAAGCAAATTTCTCAGATGAAAAATGTTTAACTCTAAAGTGGTTCTTCTGTAATTTATTTGTTATTTACTATGTGCAAATCTGGACTGGCAAATCTTCAGAGGATCTGAACGCTTTCTAACGTTTCATTTCCTAAAAAGTTTCAGAAGCACATGCAATCAAACACGTGTCACTTGAATCTGAAACAGTTGAGTGCACAATACTGAAATGACGTTTGAGGTACGGATTTGAATAATGAATTTATCGTTTTCCCCCCAATTTCTCAGAATCATTAAATTCTTGAAATGAATTTTTGTAACTAATGTGATTAATTGCTGAACGTGTGACCTTCTGTGCCCTAATTGTTGCCTCTATATATTTCACATCACAACACTTCTCACACTTTTCACTCTCTCTCACATTTTATACATTTCTTTTTGCTTCATTCTTTCATCTTCTCTCCCAAACCAAAAACCCTAAGAAGAACTCGTTCAACAATGGCAACTTCATCTTCAACCTCTTCACAGTTTGCATCTTCAATGGCTGCGGTCTCATCTTCTAATTTGGGTGCTGTTCCGTTTAAAGAACATGAAAGAACTCTTCTCCTACCCGTCAAGGATCTTGAAGTTCTTTGTGAATCTATGATGGACTTTGAATGTATAGCCAGGAATGGATTTGATCCCCGTCCCATTATTTCTGCACAAGGCTGGGTTAAATACTTTGGTAGACTGTTTGGTCTAGTCTACCCTCATCTTGTCAAGGAATTTTGGATTCATGCTAAGTTGTTCCCTAAGTTCATCAAGTCATCTGTTCTGGGCAAAGAGATCATCATCACTGAAGATATGATCAGAAAGCTTATTGGTTATCAAGAAAAAGATGGTGTAACCTATCTCCCTGCTGGGCGTGCAGATATGGATGAAATCTACAAAGAAGTGTTTACTTCTGGTCAAGCTTCAAGTAAATTCAAGGATCTTAAGATGAATTACAAAATCTGGGTGAAAATCTTCCTAGGATGTATACATCATAGGAAATCTACCAACTCTCAAGATTACATCAACACTGATCAGATGTACTTTATGTATTGTCTGATTCAGAACACCAAAGTGGATCTGCCACACATTCTGTTCATGCATCTGTGGAATCACATCAAGATGTCAAGGGAAGAAATCAGAACCAAGCACCAGAAGATCAGGACTTGGATCCCTTATGGAAGACTGATATTAGACATTCTGACGGAGAATGGGCTTGTAGCTCATCTGACTGAAGCTGGCATGACAGAAGAACTTGCATCCATCATTGGGAAACCTCTGAATGGAAAGAGTCTGCACAGAATGAAGCTTGTTGAAGAACTTACATCTGCTCCAACAAAGGTTAATACTGAGGATGTTACCAAAAGAAGGATACTAGTAGATGATTTCCCAATCTTCTCGGCTGATGAACCTATTGAGGCTATACTTCATTACATTGCTCTATGTAAGGAAGATGGAACCCCAGTTCCACCAGATATTCTGAAGCGTGCTCAAGAACCAGCACCAGATGTGTATTCAGAGAAGAAAAGGAAGAGAAGAAAGATTTCAGAGGAAGGATCCACTAGGCCCAAGAGAAAAGCTTATGAAGAAGCTTCATCTGACAAGGTCAAACGTGTAAAGAAGTCAGGTATTCCTTCTGCATCTTTACCTTCTATTTCTGAACAAGCAACATAACCAATAGTTAGCTCTCCTCCTCCTTATGAACCAATACCTTCTCCCTCTCCAACTCACATCATTTCTAAACCTTTACCTTCTGAAAATGTTCACATATCTGAACAAATTTCTTCTGAAACTCCTCAACCTAAACCACTTTCATCTGAACAACCACAATCATTTGAACCAACTCATTCTGTCAACATCTCTTTTGAACCAGAACCTGTTGTTATTCCCTCTAATCAACAACCAGAACAACCAACTCCACAAGAACCACAACCAGAAGAACCTATCCCCTCTAACCCTCAACCAGAACAACCTCAACCATCTGAATCATACATATCTGATTCGGATATTCTTGACATACAACCCCTCAAGACTCTCTTTGACATTTCATCAACTTCCTGTCACACTACTGAATCATCTGATTTTACTGAATCTGATTTACCACCAGATGTGACATCACCCCCTTCACTCCATTTTTCTGATATCCCTGAAACAAACCAACCAGACGTATGCATTTCATCTGAACCTATCCTTTCTCAACCAACTCCAAAACATACATTTGCTTTTATTCCTTATTCCTTAACTCCCAAACCTTCTGTTTCCAAACCTAAGGTTATTACTACATCATCTGACCATACACAATCTACACCATATCCTCGTCCTCTGTTCATCATTCCCACTTTTTCCATACCATCTCCCTCTGCAACACCTGAAACATCACCTTTGGAAGCCTACCTTAAACCAAAACCTAGGCTAAATGTTGATGTTCTGTTTGCTAGTTTTGAAAAAGAAATAAAGATGTGTTTATCTTCTGTTATGAAGGAATGTCTGACAAGCATTAACCCAGATGCTTCTGAAGACATATGGAATAGATTCATTTCAAGGTTCAACTCTGTAGCTTCAAATCTTCAAACCATTTGCTCTGATGATGCAAAGGTAAGATTTGATGAAGTTATCAGACAAACTCTTCTGAATGTTAGCAGATCTCCAATTTTTCCTCTGGAAAATACACCCCCTACAGCTGTGTGTCCTCCTTCTGAAGAATTTGTTGCATCTGAATCTGCTGAAGAATCTAGGCCTGAAGAAGTTCTCCCAGAAGAATCTGTCGAAGAAACTCTTGTGTCAAATCAGTCTGCTCTGATGGTTCTGGAAAAAGCATATGATTCAGTGATTCAAGAGAAGGCATCTGCTATGGTTGTTGAGACTGCTTCTGCATCATCTCCTGAATCTTCTGACGTCAAGAAAGAGAATCCAGATCTTGAAGAAAAGTTTTCTAAGCTAGAGGCTAGCAACACAGAGATCAGATCTTGGATGGTCAAGCAAGAAAAGACAACAGATGAGATCAAGACGTGGATGGCTAGGCAAGAAGAGTCTACTTCTGAGATCACAAACCTTCTGAAGATGATAGCCTCTTGTCAACCTTAGTTGTTTTCTATTGTTTGTGCACATTATGTTTGTTTTGCTTATGTGTTTATCCTCTGGATTTTTTTTCAATGCATCTGAATATTTTTTATCAATGAATCTGTTTGTTTTCTGTTCCTATATGTTTATGTCATATGCTTTATTTTTTTCTCTGTTCTTCTTTTATGTCTTAAAAAGATTTTTTCTTTTTGATGTGATAAAAAGGGGGAGAAAATGAAATTCTGATTGTTCAATTAAATAGTTACTAAAATGGAACTCAGACATAATAAATTATAACTAACATTGAATTTTAGTCTTTCAGAACTATAACCTTTCATCTGACTAAATTCATAGAAGTTACTATGATATTTCCCAAATCAGGCTCTAATCCAAACCAGGCTCTGATTCTGAAAAGAATACTTATGCAAAAGGGAAGTATTTATTTTTTCTTATAGTATTCAATTCAGGGGGAGATTCATAATCTCAGGAGGAGATATATACTTTTTCTACTTATTGAACAAAATTTCCTATGTTTTTGTCATCATCAAAAAGAGGGAGATTGTTAGAACACAGATTGGTGTTTAATATATCTCTATGTTTTGATGATAACACTAATGAAATTTTGTATAAAGTAAATATATACTCTAATTTTGTTCAACTGTTTTTATTTCAGATATTAAATTAAATATTCTTATGGAAGCAAAAATGCATCTGAACATTATTGTACGCAAGGCTCTGAGCATCAGAAGCATCTCATCAGAAGACTCTGAGCGCTTCCAGAAGAGACTCTGAAGCAGAAGCTGCAAAAGACTCTGAAGCAGAAGCTGCAGAAGACTCTGAAGCGTAGCTGAAGAATTTGTGTGAAGAGCTTAAAGCATTGTTTCAGAAGACTCTGGATGTACTTTACGCTGCAAGTACAGAGGCTCTGATATTCAACTCTGCTCTGATTGAGATATTCATGCTGAAGCACATTTGCTGCAAGACTCTGATAACATCACTCTGATGTTGATACTTTGATAAAGAAACTTGTTGAAGAAGATGCTATTCAAATAAAGATCTGTTGGCATATTCCTTATCCTTATCTGAACGACTCTTTCCTCATTTGTGTATGGCACAGGAAATCAGACAAAAGGGATTTGTCTGAACATTCCTCTTCTGGGAAAGTAAAAGTCAATAGAAGACAAAAGGCTACAGCTACTCAGCAGTGCACATTCTTCAAGAAATGAACTTTCAGTACTATAGAAGCAAGTCTCCAACAACATATCAAAGTTGACGAATTATTGAGAAATCAATTTGAAAAACTACTCTCAAGCTTTCATGCAAATGTTCTTCAAGCTGAATAGTTTTGCTTATTCGTTCTTAAACTAGTGTAAAAATAACAGTTGTGATTATAGCTTTTTAGAAGCATTCAAAACACTTTGTTAGTTTACATCTTTGTAAAAGTTCCTTAAGAAGACCAAGTTGTGGTGACCATTTCTTGAGAAGACTAAGACATTTGGTCTTAGTGGTTGACACTGTAATCAGTTTGATATAGTGGATTAAGTCCTTGTTGAGAAAGGAAAATCACCTTGGTAGGGTGGACTGGATTAGTTTGAGTTCAAACAAACCAGGATAAAAATACTGTGTTATTTTTCTATTGCCATAATTGTTTCAAAACCCTTATTCAACCCCCCCTTCTAAGTGTTTTTCCCACCTTCACTTTATATTCCTCTTCTTCAAAACATCAAACAAAAAACAAACCCCAAATCCCCTTCTCTTCAACCAAAAATTAATCCCAACCTCTTTCTTAATCTTCATAGCTCCTTTAACCCAAATCCATAAAACCAGTCAAACCAAAATCAAATTCGGATCAGAAGAGGAGTAGAAGGGAAAAGCGAACCAGATCAGAAAGAGAAAAAGAGATTGAAGTCATGAAACTTAAATCAAAAGCGCAAATGAGAGCAAAGATGAATCGAGCCAAAGTCGAGCGAACATGACGGATGCGAGAGAGGTTGGGCATTTCATTTTTGATTTCACTTTGATTCACTCGCGATACTGTTTTCTGCGTCTTCACGTTGGAACTCTTTTGTTGAATTGTTTTTAAAAAAAGGGAAATGATGGAGGATTATGATGCGTTTAGTTTATTGCACAGAAGAAAGGAAGTTTGACTTAGGATTTGGCTTTTTGAAAGAACTAATATTGTTGATGCTTGACCAGTTTTTATGTTTGATTTTGTGGAGTAATGTGTGGGTTAATTGGTTCAAGGGCCCATGATGCTTCGTGTTTTTACCACCCTTTCTTTTTCTTCTAAGACCATGTGATTGTCCTCATCCGTAGGTCCTTGCTATAAGGAGGTGATAGGCCTTGAAGCCCACATGATCCTCACATCTTGTTGACCTTCTTGACTGCCAATGCACCTCTACTTTAATGGAGTTATTTTGTTAGATGTTGATTTAAGTAGTTTTTTTAGAAGTTAATTCTAATTGTTATTATTTTGATTTAATCATGGTGTTGATATTTTAATATTGAATAAATTCCAACATCATTTGGATTAATTTGAGCTTTAATTAACTTAATTTTGATATCATTTGTTTGAGATTTTGATTGATTGGATTTAGATCGTTGATTATTTATATTTTCTTGATTTTTGCTAGATTGAATTTTCTTGCTAATATTTAATTGGGTAATTGTTAGAATTTTGATGATCCTTGATGAAGATGTGTATATAAGCCTAGTTTAATTCTGGAGATTAATTTTTGTTTATTTTCTTGTCAAATTTTTATTTGATATCATGTTTAACTTGCCGATTTTTAATTGAATTTCTAATTGGATTTTCCTTAAACCTTGTAGTTAATTCTTGATTCACCTCTCTTGGATTTTATTTAGTGGAACAAGTTGATTAAACTTTGTTTAGAGTTTGGATTGTTTTTCTTGTAATATAAGTTTTGATTAATCATGTGATTTTTTTTCATAACCTTGTTTGGACCGACGAGATCCCTTGATGCGGGTTGTGCTTAGTCTCTGACACCGTTTGGACCCATTCTTGAGGATAATTTTGGTCCTCCTTTTGATTAATTTTGATGTTGTTTGCTTACGTTTGATTCTTGTTAGATTCTAACATGTTTTTTAACCTAATGTTTGATACTTGACTGTTGGATCCTCTTACTTATTTGAAGTACTTGTTGGCTTGATTTTCGTCCACCTTGGAATCTTCTTCCTTTGAGTCTTGCCTATTTCAGTTTGTTGATTTAGACTGTTGATTGCTCATTTGAAGCTTCTACAAGTATTCTTGAGTTTTTTGTGCATGTTAAAGAGGCAATATACCTTCTCCGTTGGTATCACTTGAATCTCAAGGTTATCTCCCTTTCACGCCTCATTCTAAGATTTTATTGATGCATACTTAGTACATCTGAAGTCCTACCTTGAAGTAGGATCTGTTTGTACATCTTGGTAATTAGATGGTTATCTTGAAGCTAGAAAACTCGTTTGATGCTTTTAATCTTTTATGTTAAGTTTGAGAACATGTTGCTGATGAAATGAGGTCTGCTTAGGATTTAACATCTTTGCTTGCAACTTGTTGTTAATTGAGGAGTCTTCACTCCTGTGTTGTATGTTTGGCTTGTGTGCCAATTCAATTGATGCTTCGGTTTTGTTTGCTATCATTTTGTGATGAACGAGGAGTCACTCAGTTTTGTTCTTTAGCTGAGATCACGACATCGTTAATTTGGTGGAGGACGAGGAGTCACTCAGTTTTATTCCTTAGCTGATATCATGACATCGCCCCTTTTGTGATTGATTAGTGTAATGCCTATTTATGTTTATCACATGATCCTTTAGGATTATTAGCTCGATTCAATTTCCGATTAAACTCGAGGTAGGAGAGACATTAGGTTTTCAATCCCTTGCACGACGACATTAGGAGTTGGTTTGCCCTAATTGTTTTCTTTTCAGACCTTTGAGTCTTCTTTCTCCTCAATTCAAAACAAAGCCAATATACCTTGATTAATACTTTTAAAGCTATCTTCTTGGTCAAATATTGGAGGTAGTGGGTTCTTGGTCAATATACCTTGATTAATACTTTTAAAGCTATCTCCTTGAACAAATGCTCTTGAGGTCTTCGATTCTAAGAAACTTAAATCTTTTTAAAGCTTTCAAACCCTAATTCAAGCAATACACTTAACCTAACTTTCTCAAAGGATACTTTCTTAATTAGCAATGGAGATATCTAATTCTTGAGGTCTAGCATTTATTGGATTCTTGAAAAATCGCTCTCGAGGCACACGCCTTGGGTTGTGATCATTTCAATCTTGCATTTCTAAAATATTCAACCCGTTTAAAAAACCTACGCAAATCAAACTCTTTTCTCAATCTAAAACCCTAATACACGCTAATCCATTTAAATCATTTTCTTAATTAGATTGCGAAAGAAATGAGTTCTTGGAGTCTCGCATTCCTTGAATTTTTGAAGTGACCGCTCTTGGGGCGCACGCCCTGAGTTGTAGGTTGCTCAACCTTTCGTCCCTAAAATACTCACCTTAATTATTTGGACAAAGAAATTCCATTGGAGTCTAGCATTCTATATGGTACTTTCACCGTCCATCAAACACAAATTTCATAATAAATTAAATGAAAAAGGTGTCGTTAGGATCTAGCATTCCAATAATGCCCTCGATTAATTGGTTGCGAGGCTAACATTTCGTTTATTGAATAGTCGTCCTTCTCCCTCAAAATACACATTCAAATCAAACTTTTCTTTCTCGCCCTCGTGCCTATTTAAACTTCTCAAAACACTACTTCCTCGCCCCCGTGCGATTCATAACTCAAACAATTTTTCTCAAAGAACATTGTTTAGTCCCTTCTTCCGTGCATATTAACTCGTGCTTCAGCCTTCCCTAGCGAGCAGACAAGCAAATGTTTAGCAGTTAGAATATGACTTAAACACTCGTTCGCTTCAAACACAAACCAACCAACCGTAGTCTCCGGGCTTCGATTGCTCTGACTTCCTCATCACACAATGAGGATACATAGGCATAGGGTTGCAAGATCCTAGCGAGCTACCTTTTCTTTTTTTTCCACCTTCCATCTATCTTCTATTTAGCCCAAACCTTTACCCGTAGTCCCACGAACTACGATGCTCTGACTTTCTAATTGCATGAGGGAGTACGTAGGCACAAGGGCCCTAATCCTTGGCGAGCACCCTAATATAAAACCACTCATTCCCCGTAATAAACAAATCGTTTGAAGAAAACAAATAACCTAGTTAACTTTTCTCTCGAATCGAATCAAAAGGTTCTTGTTGAGTAAAACAGACATAGAAGGTGTTAATACCTTCCCTTTGCATAATCGACTCCCAAACCTAGAATTTGGTTGTGATGACAATGTTATTTATCTATTTAAAGGTTTTATTGATATTTTCCTATTCCTTCGTTGGAATGAATAAAATTTGGTGGAGACTCTTTTCGAACATTTTTTCCGCGTCCATCGCGAGGATCATATTTTTTTGAGGTACAACGGATGAGTATTGGAGAGAGTTAAGAGAAAGATAGAAATTAATTGGATTAATTTAAATTAAATTAATTTGAAAGGAATGATTAAAAATAATGTGATTGGGAGTAAATTTAAATTTAAACTAAAAAAAAAGATAGTTGTTGAAAAATAAGAGGAATAGTAGAATTTGGTGGAAAATTGAGTTATTAGAATAAAAAATTAAAATAAAATAAATTAGAGTTAGTAAGAGGAGTAAGGGTAATATAGGGAATATGTGAGTAAGTTGGGGTAAAAGAGGATTATCACAATTAAAGGGATTAGGTTTTGGTTTAAATAGAAAATGTGACAGTTAGAACTTTTCACAATACGTGAAAATCGTTTGGAATTGAGAGGCAAGAGGCAAACTGAGAAAGAGCAAGAACTAGGGTTTTGGAAAAGAAATCACATTAATCAAAGCTTAGAGATTGTTAGAAAATTAGGTAAGTGGGAGAATACTCTACTATGGATGTATATTTTATGAATGGTAGATAAAGAACTTCTATGTCAATCGTTGTTGTTGGAGTATGAGGGTTATGGGCTGGAGAAGATGGAGTTAAACGTAGAATTTTTGAAAAAGTTACAGATGTTAATCGATTGACCCCTTATGTCAATCGATTGATGCATGTGAATTTTGGGAAAATATGAAAAATAAAACTAATTGATCGGTAAATTAGCAAGTGTACTATTTTTACCGATGTAGTAATAAGGAGAAATTCCCCGAATATCAATCTCGCGGACTGCGTATGAATACAAGTTTTATAATCACGCAATTGAACAAAAATTCAAAGGGGTTTTGGTTTTTATTTGCAAAATGTAAAGGCCAGAAGGAAAAAGTAGTAAAATAAAGGTTTTAGACAGTTATGAGAAGCATGCTAGGGTAGGGTGTATGAAAAGCCTTGAAATAACCTTCATCCTTAGTTTTCATAAATCACTTCTCAATTCAATCGTTACCGGTTTTAAAGATTAGTTGACTCTAATTCCTCATAATAAAACCCTTTGGTATTCTCCCTATGCCCCAATTCCTTGGCGGTATAGGAACAATACCAAGCAATATATTTTATCTAAAACATTACTGTTACTATAGGGTATCCCCATTTCTAGGCAATATCTACTATATTATTATTGTATAAACGCGTTAACAATCGTTTTTCCAAACCTAAGGTTAACCGTAACTCAGATCCTTATTTTTCAGATAAGAAAAGCATTGAAACATTATACGATAACAACGATGATTAGAAAGCAGTGAAACGATTAATTCAAAGAAAACAAGGTCATTACAGAGTCAATTCAAGGACACCCCCTAGCATTGGGGGGTTTAGCTACTCATAATAATAACAATAAAATCAACAATTAGACTGAACATTACAAGATAATGGGGTTGCCTTGATCTTCAATCACTTCCGCTCATGAGAACCTTCAATTTCCCAAATCCTTGAAATCGCTGCAATCTTGATCGTGAAATTCTTTTCTGTCCAACAAATCCCTTTTCTTAATCCACGATGCGTCTAATATATTAGAATTCAAATTACACTGCGAGATGCCTAAACTTCCCTCCGAGATAACACAGTCAGCATAAAACAAAAATAAAAAATTTCACTTTCAGTATCCCTGACATGGGCCGTGTCATGGGACACGGGCACCCGTGTCAGGCTGCTGACTCTTGGGTAGCGTTCTTTTTCTTCAGGGGCCCTGACACGGGCCGTGTCATGGGACACGGGCACCCGTGTCAGGCTGCTGATTCTTGGATTGGTTATTCACCTTCAGGGGCCCTGACACGGGCCGTGTCATGGGTAGGGATGGCAAAAATATCCATACCCGCGGATATCCGTGGATAAAATCTGCCACGGATATGGGGCTGGTAGCTTAATGGATATCCATGGATAAAATAAATGGATATTTAAATACCTGTTTGTTAATGGATATGGATATGGGTTTAATGATATCCATACCCGCGGATATCCATATCCGTTTATAAATTATAAAAATTATTTAAATATCATTAGTTTATTATACTTTATCTTTGCATCTTCTAAAAAAATTACTCTTCTTATACTTTTTTTATTTTTTAATTCTTTTAAGAAAACCTTTCACTTTTCATTCAAATTCTATTTGTCATTTCATATTTAAACTCTTCGATACTTCATACCACACTTCATCAATTTCACAGTTCAACCAACTAATATCGTCATTCCTTTGTCAAACTAGTGTCTCCATTCCTACTCCTCTGTCGTCTGATCTTCCATCATTCCTCTGTCGAATCTTTTGTATGGATGTTATGTGATAATAAATTTTTGTGTCTTTTAAATAAGTTAAAAATAATTTTCTCAAAAAATAATTTTTATAAAAAAAGTATTATCCATGGATATCTGTAAATATTTGTGGATACCATAAAACTCGTGGATTACCCGCTTAACAGATATCCACATGGATATGGGGCGGATATGGATATCATATTTATCTAACGGGGCAGATACGGATATCATAGTATCTGCCCCCATGGATATCCATTTACATCCCTAGTCATGGGACACAGGCACCCGTGTCAGGTTGCTGATATGCCTAGAATACTCTTCAAGGACTTCCATTTTCTCGCAGTATTTGTACTTGGAACGGCTTCGCACGGATGTCAGATCACCAGCTTCTTGTTATACTGAAAACACACTACAAACAACCAAATTAAACGCACCAACGACATAAAATGATAAAAAAAGCAAAACATGACTTATTCAATGACATATGAAAATAAAGATGAAAACATAATCAAAAAGACTCGAAAGCGGACGAAAACATTAAAAACAGACGACAAAAACAGTTTGAAATACACGACTAAAAACCACTGATCAAACTCCCCCAAACTTTAACCATTGCTTGACCTCAAGCAAAAAGCTTGGATAAATAACTTTCAAATCAAACAACATATCAGTGAACGTCTGATACCTAAAGCTAGAAGCTCAGTTCTCGTCTGACATCTTAACCTCTTACCACCAGTTCTCGTCTGGTAGTCAGTTCTCACCTGACTTGTTTCGTAGATTCCAGTTCTCATTTGGTAGTCAGTTCTCGTCTGACTTGTTTTGTAGATTCCATTTCTCGTCTGGTAGTCAGTTCTCGTCTGACCCCTTCTTCTGATTCCAGTTCTCGTCTGACCGATTTTACTTTGTTTTACAGGGCATTTTTCAGATCAAGAAATAGAATTCAGGTTCTATCAAGCAGTCTCATGGTCATAATTTTCAAAAGCAAGTTCCAGAAGCTAAATAGAGCTCAAAACGGCAAGAAACGGGCGAATGTGCATATTTTCCCTCCAAAAGGCGCCAAATTCAAAATTTTGAAGGTGTTAATCGATTAACACATTTGGTTAATCGATTAACACATTTGGTTAATCGATTAACCAAGTCAAAATTAGGGCAAATTGGGATTTTCAAAGGTGTTAACCGATTAACACATATGGTTAATCGATTAACCAGTGCATTTTTTTCCAATTGTGAAGAGAAACCACTTTAGGGTCCAATTTTGATCACTTGGAAGTTGATTTTACACCTTATGAAGGATCTAGAACCATTTCAAATTTTGGTTAATTTCATTTTCCCTCCAAATTCCCATTCCAAATTTCCCAAACCACCTTCCAAATCTCTCATTTGGATCTAAGCCTAAGTGATATTTAAGTGATTTACTCCAAACCTCACACATCTAACTCTCATAATTTCATTTTCATTTTCAAAATTCATTCCAATTCTCTCAAGTTTCTCTCAATTTCTCCATTTTCCAAAACCTTCACCAAAGCTCTTCATCCATTGAATTCTTTGATTCTCCATTGGAATCAATGAATTCTTGAGCTAAAACCTCCATCCATTATTCTCATTGAATCAATTTCCTCATTCAATTTTCGTGCAAACTTGGATCTGAATTTTGAAGTGGTTGTGGAAGAGCTTATTTGGAGTAATTTGACTTAATTTTGGTGGATCATCACTTATACTACAAGGATTAGCTTGGATTTTGAATTATTCCGGACTCCTAGCATTGGATCTGTTCAATTACAGTTGAATGAACATTAACCGAAGCAATTCTCCGCTTCGAAGGTTGGAATTCTAGATCCATAACATTTTTGAGCTTATTTGCATAATTAGCATGTTGATCTTCATTTTTGATTGATTTGATTCATTTTGATCCATGTGATTTGCAATCTTGATGTGTGGATGTGTTTACATGCTATTTAAATCACTGTTTTCTGGTTTAAGTTCGTACTTAATTGATTATGTGATAATCCGGATGATTGGATAAGTGCTTATGTGCTGAAATGTTGTTCTGCTGCTGTTTTTCTGCTTCTGGCACAATGTTAATCAGTTAACCTATATGGTTAATTGATTAACCAACTCAAATATTCAAATTTTAAACTATTTTTCAATGGTTAATCGATTAACCCCTGGTGTTAATCGATTAACACTGTTCCAACAGGCCTGTTTTTGCTGTTTTTCATGGTTGTTTGGTATCGTTTCACTTCAAATCATCATGGATCAGTGTGATGCATTAGGAGTGAGATGTTTTGGATATATGACACTGTTCTTGGTTGTTTAATCGAGATTCCTCGACACACGTTGTTTGATTTCCACTTGGATGCACACTTTCGTAGTTTGTCGTTCAAGGTAATGTTCTTCTTTGGTGCTTAAATGTTCATGTTTGCTTGCCTTCTTGCATTTGCATTTCTTCTTGTGTTTTTCATATTTATTTCTTGCATTAATAAAGGTCAAGATTTGCTTGTGGTGGTGTTTACCCCACACTTTCTTCCTCCTTTTGCTTGTGTGTTGCATTTCATGTTTGCATCTCTTACTTGTGATTGAATTTATCTTGTGCTTTCTTGGTCTTTTTCCATGATCCCCACAAGGTTCCTAATCCCTCAGTTTAGGATGGGAATAGGAGAGACATTAGGTGTTCAATCCAAGCATGCTAACAATAGGATATATTCTCCCTCTTTCAAACCAAACTTTAAGTCCACTTTGCATGACAACATTAGGACTGAGTTTCCCTTAGAGGCCGCGTCTCTCTTCTCATCTCAAAACATGCTAACTCATCTAATAAATACGATGAACATTGTGCACTATGAGCCTTAAGCTACATGGGGAATGATGAGTGAGGGGTCTCCTCTCGCTTATCTAGAGTGTTTAGTGTACGTCCCATTTAGGGGCGATATGCGACGCATTCGCCCCTATGTCATAGTCTTTAGTGCAATGTGAATCACAAACCGAATTAATTCACTTCACTAAAAAACACAAACAAAACATCAAAACCTTTTCCTTAGGGATTAATTTCAAACCTTTTTTTTCCAGAAAAGAGTGTTGTTAAGCTTTGGTTCTACCGCAAGCAGGCATCGTCCCTAACTGCTAGAAAGAAGGTTTAACCCTACTCGGTTCAAAACACTTAATCAACTTGTGGTTTTGTGTCAGCCTAAACTATGTTTGCTCTGATTTTTCGTACCAGACGAGGATACATAGGCACAAGATGCGATGTCTTGGCGAGCAACCTTTCCCCCACCTTTCACCCGTAGTTTTCCGAACTACGTTGACTTTGACTTTCCCATTGCACGAGGGAATACGTAAGCATAAAGCAGCGATGCTTTATCGAGTCTCATTTATTTTATTTTGTCCTGTGAGCCGTAGCTTAGATAGATAAACACACCCTTAGATAGACAACAACCATGGATCCCGTCGAGTACGACGGACGTGAGGGGTGCTAATACCTTCCCCTTGCGTAACCGACTCCCGAACCCGAGATTTGGTTGCGATGACCAATCTTATCCCGTTTCATAGGTTTTATTTGCTTGTTTCCTTTCCCTCTCTTTCGGATAAATAACGAATGGTGGCGACTCTTTTGTTTTCCGCCGGGTGTTTTTCGCAGTTGCGACAGCTGACGACTCTGCTGGGGACTGCGATGGTTCCCTATGCGAGTCAATCCTAGCGCTTGTCTGTTGTGCGTTTTTGGGTGTTTACTTTTGTGCAATTATTTTGCTTTATGTACATATCTGTTGTATATTATTGCATTTGCATTTTATTAGCATATTATGCTGCTGCTGTGCTATGGGGTGGGTTTTCCATTTGAGAGATAAGCCAGACCCAGACTTGAGTACACACATATGATTAGAGTGGAGAGTAGTGGGAGCTTGGGTGGCGTTTGGCCACACAATATATCGTGCAAAATTCACGTTCAGACGAGGTTTTTCTTTGGAGATATTCTATCCTGCGCGTCTGGTGCAGTTGAGGGAATATTGACTTAGAGAGACTGTCGAACTAGAAATGGTGAACGTATCATCGTTTCTCGAAAGTCTGTGACACTGACAACCCGCATAAGATGCCGTACCTTTCAAGACTAGAACCCATATGTGAGAGGGGATGGATTTTGCAGGAAACTTGACCTTCAACCAACCTGGTTTTCTCGTCAGTGCGGAATTTTGATCCTGAGTACTTTGTTCTTCTCGGTGTTCTGGTTCTCTGGGTGTTTTTATTAAAGCCGAGCTATGGTTGAATTTAGTCAACGACACAACAGCAAGTTTTGAGCATTGGATACCTTGATCCCATGTTTGCATCTGCATAATCATCCTGCATTTAACATTGCATGTTTATGTGTTCGAAAGGTTCTCGTCTCTCTTTTGATTATGGTACTGGCCTTCGTAGATATGGGAGTAGACAAAAAGAGGATCATTATATACAAGTTTTTTGACACCTGAGTTAGGACCTTTATTTCGTCTGATCTCCATGGATGAGCCGACGTCTTTGAAACCTTCAAGAAAGATTATCGTGGTGTTCCTGTCCATCACCGTTGTTCTCGTTCATTGAAACTGAAATCAAGGGGGAGATCTCCCTGTGAATACATAGACATGTTTTCATTTTGCATCTTGCATTTTCATTTGTATCGCAGGTTGTTCTCGGTGGCCTCGTGTTCTTATCTCAGCTTGGGTTTCTTCAGTTCAGGATTAAGGAGGTTGAGGAGTTCAGTTTCTACAGGTATCCAACTTGAGGGAATCAGCAGAAGTTAATGGATCAAGTCCAAGTTGAGTTGCAGGAAGTTAGAGCTCGCATGTCCCAGTTCATGGAGCTAATGCAGAGTGTGGCCAACGGGCAGGAATAATTAAGAACTTTGGTTCAGCCGTTGATAGCACGAGTTGATCAAGAGGGTATCTTGCATGGAAGAGCTGATGTATTCCTCCTATTGGTGGATCTGGTTCACAGGTTATTCCTACTATTGTCGTACCTTCGGGCGGAGGCAGTGTGAATGAGAATGGTAACACTGTTGGTGGAAGTATGTGTGTTGTGCACGGAGCTAATGGCCCTCGTTGGGAAGATCACCAGAGTGATATCTTTTCCATGAGAAATATGGAAGGTGGTTTACCAACTGAAGCCGACAGAAGGTTCAAACTGATCGAGGAGAAGATGAAATCTTTCGAAAATCAGAACTCTCTGGGTCTCGATATGTCAGATCTTGGTCTAGTTCCTGGAGTCATAATTCCTCCTAAATTCAAGGTACCCGATTTTGACAAGTACAAAGGGACAACTTGTCCTAGAGTACACATTCGGGCATATTTCAGAAAAATGGCCGCTTACTTTGAGGACAAAAAGCTGTTAATGCATTTTTTTCAGGATAGCTTGGCAGGAGCATCTTTGGAATGGTATATGGGACTTGAGAGAACTCATATCCGCAACTGGAGAGAATTGGCCGAGGCCTTTGTGCGTCATTATCAGTATAACAGTGGTCTGGCACCAAACAGGATGCAATTGCAGAGTTTGTCGCAGAAGAGTACTGAGAGCTTCAAGGAATACGCCCAGAGGTGGCGGGATCTAGTTGCTATAGTGGAGCCTCCTATGGTAGAAAGAGAGCTGACTGACATGTTCATGGCTACACTACCCGGAGTGTATTATGAGAAGTTGATAGGTTTCATGTCTGCGGGTTTTTTAGATCTGGTGATTACAGGAGAAAGAGTCGAAAGCGGTATCAAAATGGGAAAGATTCAAGTTGCTATTGATTCCTCTAAAGATGCCAAGAAGCCTTATGTTGGGAAGGAAGGAGAAACTAGTGATGTATCTGCTCCAACTGTTGTTCAACAGCCAGCCCGGTACCAACAACCTTATGCTCCTCAACAGCAAAACCGCCGGCGCCAGAATCAGAATAGGCCTCGCAACAATTTGGAAAGAAGGAATGCTCCTCTTCATCTAGTGCCTATGTCATACAGTGAGCTTCTGCCACATTTGATTCATAACTCATTGGTGGAGCCTAAGACTCTCAAGCCGTTGCCAGAGCCATACCCTTCTGGGTATAATCCCAGTGTTCAATGTGAATATCATGGAGGATCCATGGGACATTCAATTGAAGAATGCAAAGCCTTTCAAGCCAAGGTGCAACAGTTAATGGACAAAGAGTACATTTCCTTTCCCGAAGGAAATTTGGTTGTGCACGTCGACCTCTCATCTGATTGGGTTTGAAGACTTCAAGGGTCGCATCTCTCTAGTCAGTGGTTCAGACAAGAAGCCCAATTCTCTGAAGCTGGCAATCTGTGTTTTATCATGTCGTTTCTTTGCATTTGTAATTGCTTTCTTGTTTAAAGTGCAAATTTCATTTGTAAAACTTGCTTGTTTTCAATTGATATTGATAATGAAATGAATATGCATGTTTTTGATTAAATCCATTTGTGTTCACTCTATGCTTTCATTTATGCTAAACGCTTGTTTAAGCGGAATCCGAGGAGGATGACGAAATTGAAAGACGCGCAAGCTTCCAATTGTATGATTTTGAATAAAACCTGCTGATGATGTACATGCATTTTTTCAAAATTCCTAAACACCGGAGATATAAGGATGATAATCCCTTGTCAACCCCCTTGAGCCTAGTAGTAGGAGTTTCTTTCTGAAAATGGAAAAACCCTCAATCTTAACTTGGGGCAGGGTAGGTGTCAACTAATTTGGCCGAGCATCCAAATTGCAAAAGGAGTGTTCCGATTCGAGGATCAATCACACCTTTAGAGTGTCGCTACTGTGAAAATCGAGGCCGACAATGACAGAAGAGTCGCCACCGTGCGTTATTTATCCCAATAGAGGGAAAGAAAACACTCATAGAAAACCTAACGAAAGGAGGGATAAGATCGGTCATCGTAACCAAATCTTGGGTTCGAGAGTCGGTTACGCAAGGGGAAGGTGTTAGCACCCCTCAGGTCTGTCGTACTCGACGGGATCCATGCTTGTTGTCTATCTAAAAGGGTGATTGAAACTATCTAACTACTGGCTAAAGGATAAAAGAAAACGAAGTGACTCGGCAAAGCAACAGCGCTTTATGCCTACGTATCTCATATGAAGTGAGAAGTCAGAGTCAACGTAGTTCGGCTAACTACAGGTGAAAGGTGGGGAAGGTTGCTCTCCAAGACATCGCATCTTGTGCCTACGTATCCTCGTCTGGTATGAGAAATCAGAGCAAACGTAGTTCGGGGTAACACGACCACAAATTGGTTCAAGTGTTTTAAACCGAGTAGGGTTAACAATCAGTTCTAGCAGTTGGTGTATGCAGCTCGACCATTGGAGACTTAGGCGTTATCGTTTGCGATAGAACCAAGAGTTAACAAAACTCTCCTTATAAAAATTATTTTCCAAGGTTAAAGGTCCCAAAGGACAAAAAGGAGTTTGAATGTTTGTTTTTGTGTTTTTAAAGAAGTGTTTTGAGTTTGGTTTGTAACTCATGTTGCACTAAAGACTATGACTTAGGAGTGAATGCGTCGCATATCACCCAAAGGGTGCTACACTAAACATCCAAGCCATTGAAGAGAAACCCTCCAACAACCCTTTCCGAAGTACTTAAGGCTCGTAGTGTACAACACTTTTTATTCTTTATTAAGTGTTTTATGAAAGCTTGAAGATGAGAAGAGAAATGACACACTAAAGGGGGACTAACTCAAACCTAAAGTTGTCATGCAATGGTGATCCTAAGATTGAGGTAAGGGGAAACTTCCTAATGTTATCATGCAAAGGATTGAACACCTAAGGTCTCTCCTACTCCCATCCTAAACGGAGGGACTAGGAATCCTAGGGGGATCATGGCACAAGGCCAAGTAAACACTAAATAACTCACTCACAAGTGAAAAGAAAAAGAAAAGAAAGTGATTGGAATAAATGATAATCCATCAAACACATTAATTTATAAATTCAAAACAAAATGATAACTAACATGAAAAAATAAAAATAATATGATGAAAAATAAATTAACACATTAAAAATATATAAGAGATGATTTTTTTTGGATTTTAGATATTTGAGACTATAAAATAAAAATAAGAAAAGAAATAAAATAGAATGAAAAGAAAATGAAATAAATAAATAAATAAAACAAGTGGCTAAAAAGAAAGGAAGCTTCCATAAGGGGTTGAACACTTGACCTCAAAGTTGCAGGCTCAAAACTAAACCATCCCAGCCAACGCGCACGTGTGATAAGAGATGGAAAAGGAAGAATAAATATAAAAACATGGAAAATAAAAGAAAGAAAAAGAAAAAACGCCCCAGCAGGGCTCGAACCGGGGTTTTCATGGTAAGGAAAGGCGTTTAACCACTGGGGTGGCGATACATCCGTGTATTAATGCCACCCCATTAAATCATATACCAAAACAAAACAATTTTCTGGGCAAAAACAAGGGAAGCCAAGGCACAAAATGTCAAAACGTGATCAATCCAATTTCAGTCAAAACAGTATGGATATTAGCAAATCTTAGGTCTAACTCACGTGAAATTTGATGAGGAATTTGATGGTGCTGTTACTTTTCTCAAGTAATGCACACAACTTAAAACACGATGGCTTATGCAAGAAAAAGGCTTTTGAAATGCGTTTTGAGATTCATGGATTAATGCAGATGCTATCAGGCTCAAAGAAAAGCATGAACATGTTTCAAATATGTTGCTAAATGATTCCAGATAGTAGGCAGGTCCAAATTCACATTAAATCCACACATCATACATGAATAGCAACAAGAACACAAGGCTAGGAAATGGTGTTTCCAAACAAGTATTTCATGACAGTTAGCACACAAGATATATACATGTTCATGACAGTTAGCACACACTCAAACCAACAAAAAATGTTCCACTCACACATGATGGACAAATGCTGCTAACAGATTTTACAAACGATAGGCAAGTCTCGAAACAACAATGCATCATAGAATTACAAACTCAAACTTGAGACATCATTACAATAGTGAATTCTAATCATGGCAAAATTTAACTCAATCTATCCAATTCAAACATGATAGGGCAGCTACTAATTCACAAAACAGGTTTTAACATGAAGGACAATTTTGGAGCAGTGGTGGCCTAATTAGCTAACAAACTTCAAACAAAAACTGGACAAAAGATCAATGCATTAAGTTTCAACAGCAATACACCAAGGATATAACAAAAAACCACTCTTACCAAAGCAACACATACACATATCTACCTAACTACAGCCTAGCCAAAACTTGCATACAACTAAAACATTCTAGCATACTGATTAACAAGAGCAGTTTGCAAAATCAACAAGGCAATGTTGTGCATACCACAATAGCAGACTTAACATCCAACATGGTTCAAAACAAATGCTTCAAATGAAAATAACAAAAATCTAAGGTAGCAAACACAACTAAATCAGCATGAGGACCAAGTCTTAATAGCAATGGACATAATCTTAACATGGCAATCACAACTCAAAGACAACAGGCTGATGACTAGCACACAAAATCCTCTAGCATGAACAAGGCGGCACCACAACTTAAGGTTTCAACCAAACACAAACAAGGCAATGTTGGCAAACTCCAATCTCAAAACAAAATGGACAACATATGATCAAAAGTTAAGTCACAACATCAATCCTGCTAAAACTCAAAGCCTAGAGTTGCAACTTAGCAAGTAAATAAAGAGATCAATTTTAGTAAAGACCTCAAACAGAAATAGCAGCAAGTCTTGTCATTACTAAGTTAATACCTCCAAAAAAATCAAACTCAATAAATACCTCAAAATGGCAGCTGCTACCTCAAAGTGAGCACCACAAATCAATTTCAAAACAAGATTAACTCTAACATTTTCACCTCTTGTAGACTTCCCAAAGTAAGCTAGCAGCAAGCTATCCCTCCTTTGAGCAAGCTTGGAAATTTCTTCCCCTCTTGATGCAACAGTTGATCTTTACAGCAGTTTGAGAGCAGAGTCAAGAAATTCCTCCTTTGAGCAAACAGTTTCAATGTGATGTTAAGGTGATGAAATTGTGATGAAGAGTTTAAAAAAAGTGAAGGGATGAGTAAGGTTCGAGGGAATCCTCAGAGGAGCACCAAATGAAAAATCTAATTTCTCTCTCAAATGGTGGCTAGGGTTTGGTTCAGCTGATCTTTAGCTTAAATATTGAAGAAAAATCAGGTTTTTAGGGTTTGACCAAGGCAAGAAAGTGAATGGACAGATTTTCATCTCCATGGTCACTTTTTGAATCAAGGGTGGATGTAGAAATTGTGATGCAGCTGCTGCATCAGTTGCTTTCTTTGCAACAGTATGGGAAGACCTTGGGCTGTGTTGATTTTGACTCATAGCTCATTTGGGCAATTATTTAAAAATGAACAAAATGACAAAAAGGGGTGTTAGGATGGTTTTGGAAAAACTTGGGAGCAACAAGGCACATCCTTCTATGTGCATGGGAGAATGCTAGGGCTGATAAAACAAAATGAATAAGCAAAATCCAAATTTCAACCTTTGGAAAACATATATGCCGACTTTGAGCAATGATAGCTTTGTGCATACAAATCCAATTGCTTTGATCTTGTGCTCAAATGAAAGAGGGCATGAAGTAGAACAAATTTCATGTTGGAGTCATCTTGATTTGAGGATTGGAAGACCGTGAAATTTATGGTTGAAAATCGTGGCAAGCAGACTGCTCATGAATAACTTAGAAAAAATTCTAAGTTATGAATTTGTCTTATTTTTTTCTCAACTTTGCGCATCCATAACTTGAGCTTCTCAAATCCAATGGAGGACTTATAGGACTTTTTGGAAAGCTTGTAACATGCTCTACAACTCTAATTTGTGACAAATTTCCATTGGACATCAAGAAAGTAATGAAAATTGGCTTGCAAAGTGAGTGCAAAAATCTGTTCAACTTGCCAATTTTGAAATCATTGAAATCTCCAACTTTGATTGATCATAACTTGAGCTCCAAGTATCATTTTGAGGACTTCTTGGACTTTTTGGAAAGCTTAAAATACAAGGAACAACTTTGATGTTTGATCCAAGTCCATTTAAAACCTTGATCATGAAGAAAAATGGCTTTGAAGATGGAAAGTTCTAAAACCCTAATTTCCTTAAAATGACAACTTTCAACAACTTCTGATTTTTCATAATTCTCTTGACTTTTCTTGATCAAATTCCATCCTTTTTTCACATTGAACTTAAGGAACATGATCTTGACCTCAAAAAGTTAGGAGTTGACTTTTTCATTACACAGTTGACTTTTCCTCTAAATCTCTTGATTTTCAATTGACTGATCAATTGAAGCTCTTCTGATTAAAATTGGTGGTCAACCTCTCATCCTCAAACATCTTAGGACATATGAAAGACCATGGAAACAAGTATTTCCCCAAGAAATACATTTATCTTGATCAGAATTGAAACCCTAATTCCATCCTTTTTGCCCAAGCATTGCTTAGATGAACTGAGTGACCATCTCCACTCCATCATAACCTCTAAGGCACTCAACAAGCTTCTACCTCATGCTCACACCAATGATAAAACCTCATGAACCCCTTGAAAAACTTTTGATGGTTTGTACTAGTGCCTTTACTTGAGCTTGAATCCAATAAGAACTTTCCACTTGGATGATACACAAACAACCACTTGATCCCCTGTAAGAACTATGCTATGCAAATGCAAGATGCTAAAATGCAATGAAACATAAGCCATAGATAAGAAAAGAGGTTGGTCAAATTTTGGGGTACAACATAGAGGTCATGCCTAAAAAACCGCAGTGGTTAAAACTCACCAATCAAGAGTGAAACAGTCACAATCCCTTTCAACAAGTCAGACCAGCCGGTGTCACATGATTTGTTTTTAAAAAAAAAGAAAGAAAAGATTCAAAAGAAGAAGCCCGCTAAGTCGAATCTTGAAACAAGCGACTTAGGAAAAAATTAGGGCATCCCGCTGGACTTCAAAATCGAAAATTCTAAAGAATTAGTCCAGACAAAAATTAGGGAAGAACGAAAAAAGCGGAAAAACAAAAAGATTGCAAAAAGAAAATCCTCGAAAGAACAAAGTCGTGTGATTCCAGGCACCAAAAGACGAAAAGCGAGTGACTGTCACTCCAAAAACTTGTGGTTTCCTGAACCATCACTCCTGTCATTCAACCTTTGAGAGGTGAGCACTCATGTCGAGTTAGCTGAACGTAGGATTGGAGAACATCAAGGAGAATGGGTGGGTTAAAATAAATTTTGAGCCTTTATCCTTTCTTTTTAACCGTGAACCTGACAACGTTACCACCTTCAAAAGTCCTAATTGAAGCAGTTTAGTTTCGAAAGCATACTTTGGTAAAGATCGCGTCGGAACTGACTCCTAAAAAGGGTTCCTCTTACCAGGTTGGTATTGATGTTGGCATTCTGATAAGTGATTCGTTCACTAAATGTCACAAAACTTTTTTCCAGTGAACAGACTTGGATATTAAAACTGTCATATGCATTGCATTAATATATCTTTTGTGCAAAATAATTTGTTTTACTTGTGAGTAAGCACTTGACATCGGGAAAGTTTCCACAATGGAAAGTTTGATCAGGATAAAATGTAGAATGGCAGAGTACTCCGTTGAGCGGGGGAAAGCTATATCAATTGATCACAACATGGGAGTCAGCCATCAAAAAGTCAACTAATCTGAAGGCAATCAGGTTGAAACTCGATAAACCCCTCGAAGTCAATCAGGGGCAAGCTACCCTAAGAGCACAGAAGTTGTCCTTATCTAGAAGGCAATTTATCTTAAGCACCTCTTCAAGGTTCAAAATGCTGAGACAGTTCATATCAAACCATCAGGGTACAGAGATTTCAAGTCTCCTCGTGAGGAAGTTTGTTTTGCGAAGGTTCCACAAGCTGGGGAAAAACTGAAAACAAAGGAATTGTTCCTCTCTATATCTTCAGAGCTTATTAGATTCAGATAATCGAGGATGAATCCTTTCGTGATACAGATTCTGGGGCAAGCCATCTCAAGGTTGTCTCAGGGCGAACTGCTTCATTTTCAAGTTGAACTACACTGGGGCAGTTACTCAAGCGGGTTTATTTTTCTCCTCAGCCAGAGTTGAGTGTCGGGGAATCTTGTCGTCACCTTACCACATAACCTGGTAACCAAATAAACTTCTAAAACCCAGTTCTTGTCTGGCGAACCTTCAAACCAGGTCTCACCTAGTCAACTCTCACTAAACACCAGTTCTCGCCTGGTACGTGTCAGCTTTTGAACCAGTTCTTGTATGGCAAACCTCCAAAGTCTAGTTCTCATCTGGCAAGCCATAAGATCAGTTCACATCTGATACTTAAAGCTAGAAGTCAGTTCTCGTCTGAAAACCAAACTTTCAAACCAGTCCTTGTCTAGTCAACCCTTTAGTAAAAACCAGTCCCCGTCTGGTACATGTCACTTATTAAACCATTTTCCGCTTGGTCCTCTTTCGGTAGTCCACAGTTTAACCAGTCCTCGTCTGGAAAACACAGTTGCAAAGTCCAGTTCTTAACTGGCAAACCAACAATCATTTTTCGTCTGATATCCAAAACCAAAAATCAGTGCTCGTCTGATACCTAAAGCTAGAAGCTCAGTTCTCGTCTGACATCTTAACCTCTTAGCACCAGTTCTCGTCTGGTAGTCAGTTCTCACCTGACTTGTTTCGTAGATTCCAGTTCTCGTCTGGTAGTCAGTTCTCGTCTGACTTATTTTGTAGATTCCAGTTCTCGTCTGGTAGTCAGTTCTCGTCTGACCCCTTCTTCAGGTTCCAGTTCTCGCCTAGTAGTCAGTTCTCGTCTGACCTGTTTTATGGAACGCCAGTTCTCGCCTGGTAGTCAGTTCTCGTCTGACCTTATTTTCAGAACTCCAGTTCTCTTCTGGTAGTCAGTTCTCGTATGACCCGTTTTGGTAAACCCAGTTCTCGCTTGGTAGTCAGTTCTCGCCTGACATGTTTTGGTAAACCCAGTTCTCGCCTGACACATTTTGGTAAACCCGGTTCTCGCCTGGTAGTCAGTTCTCGTATAACAGCTTAACCTTTTGCCACCAGTTTCCGTCTGGTAGTCTACCCTTGAATACTAGTTCTTGTCTAGTAATTCCCCTTTTAAATCCATTCTTGTTGGAAACCAGAGATAAATCCAATCACCATAAACCTGGTCATATCCCTAAACCAAAAGCCCAACCGTACTTGGCACACTCCAGTTCTCGTCTGGAAAACTGTTTTAGAGTCCAAATCTTGTTTGGCCTGTCATTCTTTCAAAGCTTAGTTCCTGTATGATAAGTCTTCATGAAATACCAGTTCTCTCTTGGTAGACGATATTTCAGTTCAGCTCTTGTCTGGTAAACGCCAGCTGTTCAAACCAGTACTCGTTTGGTCACTTTTTCTTTAGCCTGCGGTTTAAATTCTAGTCCCCGTCTGGTGGTCAGTTGTCCTTGACACCAGTTCCTGTCTGGTGAAAAGAATTATCCCAATTCTTGGTTGGTAGTCCTTTGGTGGTGTTTTGTTGTCCCAATTCTTGGTTGGTAATTATCGCTACTCGAAAAACGCAACGACGGGGAGGCGAAAATAAAGGATAGAAGAGTCGCCACCGAACTTTATTTATCCCATGAGGGGAAAGGAAAATATCGAGAAAACCTTAAGAAAAGAATGGATAAGATCGTCTCGCAACCAAGAACGGGTTCGGAAGCCGGTTATACGAGGGGAAGGTATTAGTACCCCTCGCATCCATCGTACTCGATGGGAACCATTTGTTTGTCGATGTGTGAATTTATTTGCTAAAAGATTATGCTATAAAAGTGTTTTCCAAAGGGTAAATAAAGAGGGTTTAGAAAAGAGAAAGAACAGACTCGGTAGGACTTCGCGGTCCTAGGCCTATGTATTCTCAACGGATGTGAGAAAATCAGAGTTGACGTAGTTCGGGGAACTACAAATATGGGGGGAATGTGCTCGGCAAGGATTGTGGCCCTTGTGCCTACGTATCTTTACTTGAAGAAGTAAAGAATTAGAGCAGCCGTAGTTCGGCCTACAGTATGTTAATTTTTTTGTGGATGATGATATCGTACGCATTCTAGTAGTTTAGGTGTATTGTTGCTCGCATGTGAGGAGACTTAGGCGTTACCTGTTTGCGGTAGAACGGACGTAACACGTCCTTTTTGAAAGATTAGTTTTCGCCATACGAGGCAAGATGTCGCATTTGATTTGTGAGAGTGTTTTTTAGGGCTGAGATATGACCTCAGATAGTAACCCCTTGCGGGTAGTACCCAATTCTTTATCTCAAAGTTTTGTTATGAAAAGTTGTGGTGAACGTAGCATCTTCATATTGAAAGACGAGTATCAAGACCACGCACACTACAGTGAGTATCCTGACACTCGAAGAGGAAGAAGTCTACACTTAATCCTCTCTCTTTAGTTCAATGCAAGGAGAACTGCATTCTTTTATTAAAGATGTTTTTGGTTTTAAATGGTAAGTGATTTGCGACAGAGAACCCTACGGTAAACGTCAGCACTCGGGATAGGAGAAGGCCTATGCCTAACCACTCCACGACCATTCAAGTTTTGTTATGAAAAGAAATTTGAAAATGCACTCGGTGTGGGATCGAGGTTTTAGGTGAGAAAGGTTGCGGTGAGAAGTTATGGGAAGGAAAGGTGCTGGATAAAGGCGCGTTTTCATATTGAAAGACGAGTATCGAGACCACCCACACTACAGTGAGCATCCCAACACTCGGAGAGGAAGAAGTCTAAACTTAATCCTCTCTTTTTAATTCAATACAAAGAGAAAATGATTTTCTTATTGAAAGGGTTTGTGAAAATGCACTCGGCATGGGACCGAGGTTTTTAGGAGAATGAGGTTTGAAAATGAAAGCGTCTTCGTATTGAAAGACGAGTATCGAGACCACCCACACTATAGTGAGTATCCCAACACTCGGAGAGGAAGAAGTCTACACTTAATCCTCTCTTTTTAATTCAATACAAAGATAATTCGTTCTTATATTAAATAGTTTTAAAATGGGCTAAAAAGCCCAATAGCAAAAGAGAAATAAAATGAGAAATAAAATAATGGAAAATAAAATGTCTCATTAAAATAAAAAAAGATTTGGTATTTTATGATTTTTAAAGTTATCTTTTAAATAAAATGAAATAGAAAAAAAAACAAAGAACTAAAATAAAATAAATAAAAAAATATGGTATAAAAAAGAAATGGGCTCTGCCAAGGATAGAACCCATGACCTCATGGCTCTTGAGTCAACATCTTACCATCTCAACCACTCATACGCATGTGAAAGATATGGAAAAAGAAAGGAAAAATATTAAAACATGAAAAATAAAATGAAAAAGCAAAAAACACCCCTAGCAGGGGTCGAACTCAGGACAAAGGCATGACAAGGCAAAGTTTTAACCACTGGGGTGGTGATACATCCATTGTATAACGCCACCCCATTAATACATAAGCCAATACACGCATCTGGCTGGGCAAGGCAAATCAAGTGAAAATCCAAAATACATTTTGATTGCAACCCATTCAAATCTTAATCAATTTTAATGAAACAAAAGCCTAACTTGCTTGATTTTTCCTGAGGATTACAATGGTGCAAATAAAATTTTCAAAGTATGCCCACAAAATAAAATTCGATGGCTCACGCATAATGGAGCTTGAAATGCGTTTTGAACAATCCAAATCAAAACAGATGCAAACCAATTCAGAGAAAGATATACACATGTTCTAAATGTCCTACTTATGATTAGGCTCAAAGAATTGAGTTCAAATCCTCACTGAATCATGAAGTGACTGTCAAGTTGCAAATAAGTGAAAGTGTGCTCAAAGTGAACAACCTATCCCTATACAAAGTGTTCAAACATGATTCAAAACCAACACATGCTTATCAGTCCCAACTACATTATGCTATAAACTTGGCACACATAAAAAAACATTAAGGATCCACACAATCCTCATGCATCTCTCCTGGTACCACAATACCATCCAATAAAACAAACAACCCTCATGTAACAACTTAATGACAACAAGAAATAAGAGTAAATAAGATCCACACAGCATGAACTTGCCAATCCACAAGTTCAACAAGGAAACTAGACCTAGGCAACTAAACAAGTTTTGTTTTTATGCAAGTGTTAATGCAACAATCAAAGGGACAATGAAAGAAATTAGAAAAACTCAACATAGAAACAAACACAAGCTCTTGGTATCTCAATAATTCTTACTGATCACTTCCAACAGCATAGCTTCAAAAGCCAATTGTAAAAGCAAAAATAAAAGCATCAGTCAAGTAAGAAACTTTTGAAAGTTGACAAACTCATGATTAAAATCAGAACATAAGTAGTGATATATCTTGGTGTTTACCACTGTCAACACTCACATTGATTCAAGCATTATTTTCAAAAAAATCAATTACCAAGTTGTCAGCCATACCAACACAGTTCCAACAGGAAGATCATGATTTCAAAACAAGCCAAGTTCTAAACATCCCACAACTAGCTTACTATCCATTTCAAATGACAGAGGCTAAATCTAAACAAAATTGTGTTAAGAAAAAAAACCTTGACAGCAACTAACATAAACTTGTCATAACAATGTCACATCCCTAATCTCACCATCTGTTCCAACAGAAGTAATCAAACATGATGCATTGTAGTTCAAAATGATCAATGACCTCTTATTTCAAGATCTCAACAGCTAATGCCAAAACAACAACCAAACCCCATAAATCCAACTACCTAAAATAGATAGCAGTTATGACATGAATCTAATCTATATAGACTCTATGAAACAAAACTGAAGCTCTTAACAGGAACAAAGGTTGAGAGCCTTCAAAATAGATCTAGACAGCAAGCACACATACACAATTCCAACAACAAACTTAACATGATTAGAAGCTTTTCCAACATAAATACATAGTTCAAAATGGTTTGGTTTGAAAACAGAAACATCAACACAGTTTGACACCACATTACTTTCATGACAGTCGCCACTTTTAAAGGCATTCTTAGTTATGAGAAAAAAGGTTTTTAAACATAAAGCATAACCAAACAGATCAAGTGACAACATTTTAGTGCAAACCACATAAGCTAGACAGATCGAAATTCAAACTTCACCAATGATACATCTCAAACATAACGATGTTAAAGCCCCTAACCTAAAACTTCTCTTGTTGACATTTTTAAAATAGTTTGGATACTAAATGGACACATACTTGGCATAACAATGTCAATAACATAAACTTCCATATAATCAAACACATTACTTTTACAAAAGTAATAACATCTATATCACTGACGACATTACAACAAAATGCACACTTTTGACAGATACCACCTCTAACAAGATTTGAACAGCATAAACACCATTTATCATAACAATGTTTAATCAATCTCACCAACCACAAAACATAACATATGATGCATAATGAAGAGGCTTAGGGTTACATACCTCTTGTAGACCTCCTCGAGCAAGCTAGCAGCAAAGAAAACCAAAGATCCTTCTTCTTGAACAAGTTTGTGAAACTTACTTCCTTTTGAAGAAATAAGCAAATCTTGAGGACAATTTGAGTAAATGAACTTCCAACAGCTTTTTGATGTTATGGGCAGTTAAAAGATCACAAACATGAAGTGCTCCAAGTGTTAAATTGGTGGAAAAATGTTTGTGTGGTGATTTGGTATGAAAGGTGTACAAAAGTCAAACTATGGTATAATTGACTTTTTGAACCATGGTCTTTTGATGAATGTGATGATGGAAACAACTTCATATGGTCATTTTAAGGGTGTGTATATGGTTTTTGTGATGGTTTAGTGTTTGGAACAAGGACTGGTGTGAAAAGTGTAAAGTGTTGGATTTTGGTGTTTTTGTGAATTTCTTCACTTTCAAGCAAGGAGGGAAAGAAGAGAGCTGTGAGTTTATGATTCTCTTGGATAGCTCTGGGGTCTTTTGAAGAGTGGGATGCAGTCTCTATTTATAGGCCAAGAGGGGCATTGGGGCAGACTTGGTTTTTTTGCCTTGGAGGGAGATTTTTAGTGAAAATCTCATGAGATTTGGTACAGCTGCATACATCAGCTCCTTAGCTCAATGCAGGGCAAAAACTTAAGTGAAATGAAGGACATGAGGTGATTGAAGTGAGCATAGAGTGTAGGGCACTGCAGTTACAAGACTTTCCTCATAAAGTTTCTCTTTCTTCTTGTTTTTTCTTGAATATAATAATGTCCACTTGTTTGCCACCTTGCCAAGCTTTCAAAACCTCATTATTTCTGCATTTTCTAACCATCATCCTCTCTAAATATCAGATCAAGACTTGATCAAATGGTTGAGAATGGTTCAAGTGGCTGAAAAGTGAATTTGTGAAAAAGTGGAAATGGTGCACTCAAGTGTGGAGACCCTAACTTTCTGGATTCATAATTCTCAGCTCACAAGGGCTATGGAGGAGTTCTAGTACTTTTTGGAAAGCCCTCATGGAGATCTACAACTTTCATGTTTATATGATCCTCAAATTCCAATTGGAACTAGGCCAAAAATCCCTTCAAAGTTGGTTGAAAACATGATTTGCAAGGCCAGAAAACGTAGAAATTTTCTAAGTGTTTTCCCCTCTTGTACTGATTTTGATTATAACTCCCAATCTACTCATTTTTTGCACATGGACCCATGTGGTACTTTTGTAGGAATTGTCAAGACCTTTCCAAAAAGCTTTGAACCATCTCAATTGGATGTGTGGTTAAAGAATTATGGTCTTGCCCCTTTCAAAACCCTAATTCTTGATTTTTCCGATTGTTCTCCAATCCTTAATCCAATGATCATGAAATTTCATGGATAGGTGCAATATGTTATTATGAACATATTTGCTTCGAGAAACAAGTTTTATCCTGATTAAAAATGAAACCCTAATTTCACCCTTTTTGCCTAGGAATTGCATAGATGAACTGAGTGACCACTCAAATTCCACAATATCCTCTGAGGTACTCAACAAGCTTCTACCTCATGCTCACACCAATGATAAAACCTCATGAACCCCTTGAAAACCCTCTGATGGTTCTTTGATAACTTTATGATAACAACACCCACTTGATGGCTTGTACCAATGCCTTTGATTAAAAAAAAGGTGGGCAAATTTAGGGTATGACAGTAATCCTCCTCTATTCCCCGGTAGAATCGTTATCCCAACTCTTGGTTGTTACTCTTGGTTGGTATCCAGTATTTTTTATCCCGACTCTTGGTTGGTGCCCTTTTGATATCTCCAATGAAGTCGCCACAGAATTAGTTCATGTTCGACACAAAAACAGGAAACCAGTTCTCGTCTGGTAGTCAGTCTTCATCTGAGCTATGTCATGCAAATCCAGTTCCTGTCTGATAGGCCCGTTCTTAGTGAACCCAGTTCTCGCCTGCCCTATCTAATTCAGATCCAGGGTTTATTTTCCCCAGTATAAGTCCAATCGTACTTGGCACACCCGATCTTCCCCAGCGGAGTTAGCTTCGTTTCTCCAGCATTTATTTTGCTGGAGCAGTTCCTTTGCATTTTTCATTGTGCATATCATCTGTCATACCCTAAATTTGCCCACCTTTTTTTAATCAAAGGCATTGGTATAAGCCATCAAGTGGGTGTTATTATCATAAAGTTATCAAAGAACCATTAGAGGGTTGTCAAGGGGTTCATGAGGCTTTGTCATTGGTGTAAGCATGAGGTAGAAGCTTGTTGAGTACCTTAGAGGATATTGTGGAATTGGAGTGGTAACTCAGTTCATCTAAGAAATGCCCAAGCAAAAAGGGGAAATTAGGGTTTCATTTTTAATCAGGATAAAACTTGTTTCTTGAAGCAAACTTGTTTCCTTGGCCTTCCATATGTCCTAAGATGTTTGGGGAGGGGGTATTGATCATCAATTTTAATCAGAAGGGCTTCAATTGATCAGTCAATTGAAAATCAGGAGATTTGGGGGAAAAGTCAACTACGTAGTGAAAAAAAGTCAACTCTCCAACCATAAGGAATTTTACCTTAAGGTGTGAATAAAAAATGTTCCTAATGTTATATTACACCTATCCATGTAGTTTGATGACCATTGGATCAAGGATTGAGGATTAATCGAGAAATTGGGAAATTAGGGTTTCTTTAACCACACATCCAATTGAGATGGTTCAAAGCTTTTTGGAAAGGTCTTGACAATTCCTACAAAAGTCCCACATGGGTCCATGTGAAAAAAAGAGTAGATTGGGAGTTATAATCAAAATCATTACAAGAGGGGGAAACACTTAGAAAATTTCTACGTTTTCTGGCCTTGCAAATCATGTTTTCAGCCAACTTTGAATTTCAAACTTGCCATTTGCATTTACCATCGAATTTTATTTTGTGAGCATCATTTGGAAATTTGGATGGCACCACTACATTCCTTATGAAATTTCAAGCAGGTTAGACTTAAATTTCACTGAAAATGACTGAGATTTGGTTGGGTTGCAATCAAAACGTATTTTAGACTTTCACTTTATTTGCCTTGAGGCTTGCCTAGAGATTTCACGTCCTTTGATACATATACAATTGGGGTGGCGTTATACAATGGATGTATCGCCACCCCAGTGGTTAAAACTTCGCCCTGCCATGCCTTTGTCCCCTGTTCGATCCCCAGCGAGGGGCGTTTTTAATTTCCACTTTGTTTTTTTTTCTTGTTTGTTATTTTAGTTTCTTTTTCCTTTAAATTGTACACATGTGTGAATGGTTGAGATGACTTAGTTTTGAGCCTGCAACCCCAAGGTCTTGGGTTCAAGCCTTCGGGGGCACTTTCCTTATTTTTAGCAGTTGTTTTCTTAGTTCTTTTTATTTCATTTTATTCTTTTCTTGTTTTTATTTTATTTATTTAAAATTAACTTTAAATACCATAAAATTCCAAAAACCCTTTCTTATTTATTTTTATATTTTAATGTGCCAATTTATTTCTCATCCTTTATTTATTTATTTATTTATTATTTTACATTTTCATTTTATTTCTCCTTTATTTGGGTTTTTTAGCCCATTTTAAAAATACTCAATAAAGCAACAAATTATCTTGGTATTGAATTAAAAAGAGAGGATTAAGTGTAGACTTCTTCGTCTCCGAGTGTTGGGATGCTCACTCTAGTGTGTGTGGTCTTGATACTCGCCTTTCAATACGATGACACTTTCATTTTCAAACCTCTTTTTCTCCTAAAACCTCGGTCCCGTGCCGAGTGCATTTTCAAAAACCCTTTCATTAAGAAAATCATATTCTCTTTGTATTGAATTAAAACGAGAGGGTTAAATTTAGACTTCTTCCTCTCCGAGTGTTGGGATGCTCACTGTAGTGTGGGTGATCTCGATACTCGTTTTTCAATACGAAGACGCGTCCTCATACACCACCTCTCACTTTCCACAACCTCCCTTCCGCAACCTTTCTCACCTAAAACCTCGGTCCCGTACCGAGCGCATTTTTAAACTATTTTTGTAACAAAAACTTGAATGGTCATGGAGTGGTTAGGCGTAGGCCTTCTCCTATCCCGAGTACTGACATTTATCGTAGGGTTTACAGTCGCAAAAGCACTTACCATTCAAAACCAAAAATACTTTAATAAGAGAATGAAGCTCTCTTTGTGTTGAATTAAAGAAAGAGGATTGAGTGTAGACTTCTTCCTCTTCGAGTGTCAGGATATTCGCTGTAGTGTGGGTGGTCTTGATACTCGTCTTTTAATACTCGTCTTTTTATAACAAAAACTTTGAGATAAAGAATTGGTTACTACCCGTAGGGGTTACTATCCGAGGATTTATCTCACCCCTAAAAAACAATTCAACCAATCAAACATAACTTCTTGCCTCGCATGACAAAAACTAATCAATCTTTCAAAAAGGATATGTTACGTCCATTCTACTGCAAACAGCTAACGCATAAGTCTCCTCACATGCGAGCGGCAAAACACCTAAACTGCTAGAATGCGCACGATAACATCATCCACAAAAGCATTAACAAACCGTAGGCCGAACTACGGCTGCTTTGATTCTTTACTTCTTCAAGTAAAGATACGTAGGCACAAGGGCCACAATCCTTGCCGAGCACATTCCCCCCCACATCTGTAGTTCCCCGAACTACGTCGACTCTGACTTTCTCACATCTATTGAGAATACGTAGGCATATGATTGCGAAGTCCTACCGAGTCTGTTCTTTCTCTTTTCTTCCCCGTTATCCCTCCTTTCTTTGTTTCTAAACCCTTTTTCTTTACCCTTTGGAAAACACTTTTATGGCATAATATTTAAGCAGATATCTTCACACATCGACAAACAAATGGTTCCCATCGAGTACGATGGATACGAGGGGTGCTAATACCATCCCCTGACATAACCGGCTTTCGAACCTGCTCTTGGTTGTGAGACCATCTTATCCATTTCTTTCTTAAGGTTTTATCGATATTTTCCTTTCCCCTCATTGGATAAATAAAGTTCAGTGGCGACTCTTCTGTCCTTTCTTTTCGCCTCCCCGTCATTGCATTTTTCAAGTAGCGACAGCTGGCGACTCTGCTGGGGAAGTACAGCGAGCCAAGCCTAGTTTTTTGTCGTGTTTGTGTTTTTATTTGATTTATTTGTTTATGCTTTGATTCTCTACCTGTTGGGTTTATTGGGATGGTTTGTGAGGATAAAGCTTTCTACCCGAGCTTTCTAGTATACACTAAGATTAGGAGGTGGTTTCTTTCTGATTTGTGAGACTTAGGACTCGTTGAGTTGGATCGAATCCCACCGCTCAGATGAGACCCCTTTGGGATGATTATGTCTTACGAGTAGTCGTAATGGCGTTCTTATTTCCAACTTGGGAGTCCGCGACTCTGAGGACCTTTTGTAGAACCTTATTCCGAAGGTTGCTAAGACATAACTCGGTGTTCATCCTTTGAAGGGATTACCGTCTTACGAGTAGTCGTTCTGATGGAAAACTTTTGAGGGTTAGTGCATGGGACTTTGTTTTAAAAGCCTTTGGAATACCCTCTTATAAACCAATAGATTGTCCACCCAAAGGGAGAGATACCTTTTGTTGTTGTCTTGCAGGATCTGTGACTTTAATCCTTATTGTGGATCTGTTCTCGTGTGCACTCATTTCATTGCATTTGCATAAACATCTCTGCATCATTTTGCATTTTCTTCCCTAACTGTCGCTACCGCGAAAATCGGCGCCGGCTATGACAGAAGAGTCGTCACCGTGCGTTATTTATCCCACAAGAGGGAAAGAAAACACTTAGAGTAAACCTAACGCAAAGAGGGAAAGGAATGGTCGTCGCAACCAAATCCTGGATTCGGGAGTCGGTTACGCAAGGGGAAGGTATTAGCACCCCTCACGTCCGTCGTACTCGACGGGATCCACGCTTGTTTTCTGTCTAAGGGTATGTTATCTATCTACTCTAAAGGTCTGGTCTAAAAAGAAAAGAAAATGACTCGGAAAAGTATCGCACTTTATGCCTACGTATTCCCGTCTGGAACGAGAAATCAGAGTCAACGTAGTTCGCCTAACTACGGGTTGAGGGGGGAAGGTTGCTCGCCGAGATATCGCATCTCGTGCCTACGTACTTTCATACGGCATGAAAGATCAGAGCAAATGTAGTTCGGGCTACGGAAGACACAAGCTTGTCTGACAATTTTTTTATCTCCTTAAAAAAGGGTTTTCCTGATTAAGGGTCCAAGAGGACAAAAACAGAGTTTGAATGTTTGTTTGAGTCTTTTACGGAAGAATTGTTTTTTAGGATGTTTGCAATATCAGTCGCACTAGAGACTATGACCCAGGAGTGAACGCTTCGTATGTAACCCAAAGGGTACCACACTAACATTCAGATTACTGGAGAGAGACCATCCACCAACCTTTTCCTAGATAGCTTAAGGCTCGTAACGTACGACTTCAATTAACCTTATTACTGTGTTTTTGAATTGTTTTGAGATGAGAAAAGAAAGACACCCTAAAGCTATGGTTGAAAGGGGAATCTACCTACAATTATCATGCATGGGTCAAAACCTAACGTCTGTCATAATTCCCTCTTGCACAGAGGAAATCAAAGATCCTAGGGGAAACAGCAAAAGAAAGCAAGCAATAAACAGTAAACAGTAAATAGTATGCTATGCAGCAGTACCAATGAGGCAAGGGAGAAAACAATAGGCAAGAGGAGACAAGCTCCACCTCAAACCTAGAGGTAATCAACACAAGCAAACAGACAAAACAAGAAAAAGAAACAGAGAAAGCAGCAACAACAGACTCCTACAGCAGACAGCAACAACAAGCTTTAAACAGCACAGTTGAAAAGACAGCAAAGTTGACAGCAAGACTTCATCTTCAAACTAGCTTCTATCTCAAGCTTCTTCAACTTCATCTTCAAGCTCTAGCAAGCACACTCCAAGCAGAGGAACAATCACCAAGATCAAGGTTGAGATGTTGAAAACTTAATGAAAACTAAAGGAAATCATCAAGTACCAACATTGAAATGGAAAGGTATCCTCAAAGTTCTACTCAACTATGGGCATACCACACATCCCTCCAAAGGAGAGATGGAGTTTCCCTAGGAGGACTTCATGTCATTGGATGGAATAGAAGCACACAATGCATTCTATATTTGATGAAGAAATCAAAACTAGCTCTAATGGTTCTTCCTAAAACCCTAATTCCTAAGCTCCTAAAACAACTCCTAAAAGAAAAGGAAACTCCAACTCCAAGCTCCAATCTTCAAGCCATAGCATCTATATCAAGTCCAGAAGACCTCCCAAAAAGTATTCCAAGCCAAGCAAGCTCCAAAGTCACCAATCAAGCCAAACAAGCAAAGGTACTCAAGAGAGAACAACACAAACACAAGCAACTTGAAAAATTCAACAAAACTAGCAAACAAAGTTGTAAAATTCTAATTAAATTCCTGGGGGAACATACATGTTTTAGAAGCATAGGGTTAAAATATTAAAGCCTAATTCAACTTCTATGTCACCTAAATAAATTCTAGATTGAAATGTATCAAGGTAATCCATAAGTTTGAGAAGGCTCTAATCTCAACACCTAAAACAGAACCTAAAGTTGTTTTAAAATTCTAATAAAAATCCTGAGAGAACATGAATATCTATCCTAAAACATACTATAAAATCAAAGCCAAATTCATCACCAATTAGAAGAAAACAATTCTACAAAACAGATGGTCAAATATGCAACACAATGGACGTTGGCACAAAAGAAAAATCATAACTAATTCAAATTAAATCCTAAAAATGTAAAATCAACGCCTAAACATTCCTATGTCATTCAGGAACTACAGAAAAAAATTTTCATAATTGTTTGTGATTTTTACTAATTTTAATGTAATTAAAGCAAACAGGCATCAAACAGAAAAATAAAAAGAAAACAAGAAATAATGAAATAACAATGGAGGGTGTAATCAGCATGGAAATTCATGTGCAGTTCTAGCCTGGGCCCACGCAGGGGTGCTGAAAGTAGGGGCGTTGGGCCCAAGTGAGTGAGAAAAAAAAACACAAATGTTCTCAAGAAAAAATGCCCAGGGGGTGCGTAGAGTAAGAAAAATCACGAGTTAAACCAATTGAGCCTAGATTGGGGAGGTGCAGTTAGCGAGTGGGAAGCCAAGCCCAAAACAAATAATTCACTCAGTTCTCTATCAGAATTAATCAAAATGACCTCGCTGGGATTTGAACTCCCCTCTTCATGGCCAAAGTAGCGCGCTGCACTTCACTTGGGATAAAATGCTGTGTTTGGAAGGCGCGTACGTGGCACACTAAACGCCCTTGGATCGCGAGACTTGGTCAACATCCATCACGCGCGGACGACTATGATTTCATCTTCCACCTTTTTTAAATTTCTGCAGAACCAAGAACCTGCGCGCACGGCCATGGACAATGGAAACCGAAGCTTTTCCGGTCAACTTCAAGTGACCATATCTCCATCAATACTCAACCAATCGCGATGATTTTTGAACCAAAATCGCATGAAATTTCAAGAGGAATCCAAATATACTACTTAAACAGCCTAAAAATCCACGAATCAAAAATTCCATATCTCAACCGAAAACGACTTTAATCCTAAAATGTCACTAAACCTCAAATTCTTCGCTCAGAAATCATCTACAACTTAAGGTGAACCTAACCACATGATTCTAATGCATTGAAACCACATAAATTAAGAAAAAATTCAAGAATTAAGAACCTGAGTTCAAGCTTCAAATTGGAGTGCTTGTAGCTTGATTCTTGATCCAATCTCGTGCAGATTCACTCCTTGATGATGATAGAAGCTTCTTCAATGCTTAACTGCTCCTGAAATGGCCTCTAGATTGGAATTCGAATTTTGCTTGTAACTAACTTTTTTTTAATGCTTCTTACCTCTCCAAGCTTATTCCATCACCAACCTTGTTCAGAAATCACTCATGGCATTATATAGAAGTGAATTATGGGCTTTGAAGGTCCAAAAGAAGCCCAAATTATGATATCCAAATTTTCAAGTTTCTTCACAAAGTGCAAAAATGGTGTACCCGAATTTGGCTTGCTTTCTTCCTCTAGAAGCTTCAGATAGCTTGCACTATACACCTTGAGTGTAATTGAATCAAGAGGAGAGCTTAATTGTATCACATGAGCAATCTTGGATGTGTAACTTATTTATGAAGTAATCAATTGAAACTCCATGAAATAAGCCTCAAATGAAAATTCTGGTATTGCCATTGTGTTTAGAATAATTTTTCCACTCAAAATATGTATTCACATGACATGTTTTGGTCATCTAACTCAAAAAGTCAATTTTCCCTCCTTAATCCATTTGAAAAATTCCCTTTTTAGGCCATTTTAAGTGACTTTTTGCTATGAGCCAAACCAATTCCACATGACCACTTGGTTGCACTTAAAATCATGTTTTGAGCAAGTTCCATGTTGAACAAATCTCCATTTTAAGAGTGCAAGTTGGAGATTTTGACCTATGATTGAAAATGACCTATAATCTCACTTTCCCAAAATACCCCTAACTTGCAAACCTCATAACTTGAGTTCTACAAAACAGATGGAAGACTTCTAATACAATTTAGAAAGCTAAGATCATGAGGAACAACTTTTATGTTATCCAAAAGTCCATGTGAAACATCCTTCTTGGTCAAAAGTTGCTTGGAAGTCAAGTGACTTTCACAGATAAATTTCACATTCATCTGGTGACTTGTAACTTGTCTGGACCATAACTTGAGTTCTATAAATCCCCTTGAGGACTTCTAGTACTCAAATTAAAGGTATTGAGATGATATACAAGTTTCATGTTGGCCAAAGATCCATTTGAAACTTGTATCTTGACTTATGTGGTCTTGAAGTTAGGCCCTAAACAGGGGATTTTACGTTGAAACCCTAACTTAGCAACTTCCCACACTCTTGATTCTTCTTGATTTGATCTTGGCACAACACCACAAATGTCTCAAAATATAATTCCATGAACTCCATGACCTAAAATTAGGCTTTGAACTTCTTCAATTGCACAGTTGACCTAGGGTTGACCCAGATGAAACCCTAATTGCTTGTACCTCAACTGTGGCTCTTGCACTTGAATCAATGACTTGATTAAGCTCCAACATGGCCCTCTAGGAACTCCATGAGCTCTATACACATCTTCTATTCACAATCCATGCTTCACATCTCACTAATGGTCTTCAATTGATCCTCAAGTTAGGAGAAACTTCACATGGAGGCATTCAAACCTCTTAAGGCCTCAAACCACCTCCTGATGACTTGGATGACTTCTCAAGCTTGGCTAAAACCTCTTGCTAGGCTTCTCTTGACAAAAACACACTTGATCCCCTGTTGGATGAATGATGTTATGATATGCAAATGATATAGCTATGCAAATGATAATGCAATGAAAAATAAACCAGTTAAAGAAAAAATGTTGGGCAAATTTTGGGGTGCAACACTAACCAGATACCAAGACCTTACCCGTCCTCTGTTCATAACCCGCGGTTGATTTCCTGACACTCCCATTGAACTTGTGAGAGCGGTGAAACATTTGAAGCAAGAGGAACGTAGACGCCTTGAAATACCAAGTCAGACAATGCATGCCGAGGTAGCTATGGAGCATAAGCGGATTATGGAGCAGATTCAAGCAGAGTTGAAGGAAGTCCGAAGCCAGATGGGACAATTTATGGTGGATATGTAAGCTTTGCATCAGGATCAGAAAATTCTCAAGGAAGAAGTCCATCAACTGAGAACTCAGATGGGCCAGATTATGGAAGTCATGAAAAATGTGCCAAGAAAGGACGAAAATCTTAGGCCTGAAGTCGCATCAGAAATGATCGTTCAACCCATACCTGTGGAATATCTTCGAGAGCGCGATATACCTTGTAGATCTTTTGCCCAACCTGAGGTTCCATGATTTCCCCGTCAGCGGCTACCTCTTGTTTCCCAAGACAATCCTAAGGTTAGGAGGTATGCGCAGAGGCCGAAGCGGCCCGACAGAAGCTTCGACCGGATCCCTATGACTTATACTCAGTTGTTGCAACTTTTGCTTCAACTTCGATTGGTTGAACTTCGGACTCTAGCTCCGTTTGTTGGTAAGCCACCACAAGGCTATGATGCAAGTGCCCATTGCAATTTCCATTCTGGGGCACCAGGCCATAATGTGGAAGAATGCAAAACTTTTAAACACAAAGTTCAAGACTTAATCGATTCAAAAGCATTTGAGTTCACGCCAAGAGGTATGAGAGTGCCAGGTGGGATTATTCTAGTTGCTGTAAAAGAAGTGGATATCCCTGCTTTCTCTCCTGAAGCTGCATCAGGTCAGGAGCGTATCTTACAACCTTTGGTTTCAGAATCTCCATGCCCACAACTATTGCCTGTTCCTGGGCCAAATTTGAGGATGAAAGGGCGTGCATGTGAGGAATGCCCTAATCAGTGCCAACAACCTTATGTTCCTCAGCAACAAAACTGTCAGCGCCAAAATCAGAGGAGGCCTCGCAACAACTTGGAAAGAAGGACTACTCCTCTTCATCTAATCCCTATGTTGCACAATCAGCTTCTGCCGCATCTAATTCAAAACTCTTTGGTGGAGCCCAAGACTCTTAAACCTGTGCCAAAACCTTACCCTCCTGGTTACAATCCCAATGTTCAGTGTGGATATTATGGAGGATCCATGGGGCACGCGACCAAAGATTGCAAAGCCTTCCAAGCCAAAGTGCAACATTTGATTGACAAAAGGTATATATCTTTTTTCGAAGGGAGCTTGGTTGTCCATGTCAATCTCTCAGTTGTTTAAGCTCGAAGATTCCAAGGGTCATCTCCTAAAGTCAGTGGTTCAGACAGATAGACGTCCTCAACAATGGCAGCCCTTGAGCGATTTTATCATTTGCATCTTGTAGTTTATTTCTTGTTAATTGCTACTTGTTTTTAAACATTGTTGTTTTGAATGGTAATATTAATGAAATGATTATGCATTTTTCTGAATCAATTATGTCGCATTCGCTCATTATTTCCACTTATCACAAGCACGAACACATACACCTTTTATCCACTCCACTTTATCACTGTTGTTTTAGCAAAGATTAGAGGGAGGATGACGAAAACGAAATACCCATAATTGCAAACGTATGCTTTCAAATAGAATCTCGCCGATGATGTACAGACATTATTTCGAATCCCCTAAACACCGGAGATATAAGGAGTTAATCCCTAGTCAACCACTTCGAGCCTAGAAGTAGGAGTTTCCTTTGGATATTCAAACCCTTACATTCAACCTGGGGCAGGGTAGTTTTGTTCAGTTAATCCAATCCACGCACTCAAATCAACAAAAGAAAATTCAAAAGACAGGACGGTTGTTCATCAAAGACTCATGACATGCCAGCCACAACAAAATCAAAGAAAAATCAAAAGCCTGCTAAGTCAAACACCTCAAAGGGGACTTATGCAAAAATCAAGGCAATCCTGATGGATCTGACAAGCAAAATCAGTCCATGCAAAAGTTAGGAATCAAAAACAAAATCAAAAGAGGTTCTCAAACCCTTAACAAAAATAAAATAAGACTCAGTGGCCACCCAAAATCAAGGGGCTACTGACATCCATCCAAATAAGGTGGCCGCCATTTCAAGCAAACCTTGAACCATCAAGTTTACACCGTCAAATAGGTGCATAAATAACTGAACGTAGGACTGGAGATCATTAAGAAGAAGGGGTGGGTACAAATCATACTTTGAGCCTAATATCCTTTGTTTTATAAACCGTGAACCATGCCATGTTACAACCCTCAAAAGACCTAATCGAGGCGAGGTTTATTCTGAAAGCATATTGTTGCGAGGTTGCGTAAACTGACTCCCCACATATTTTCTAATCATCAACGTTGGTGTCAATATCCTTGCTATATCTTTTACACCAATCAAATTAGCACAATGTTTGGACTAACGGTCCATTCACCCCACAATCACAACACTTAATAAAAGACATTCCTTTCAAAAATTGCATGAACGTCGCATTAAGATTACCATTTGTGAACAAACAATTTTATTTACAAGTCAGTAGTTGGCGTCAAGGAAATTCCAATAGAGAGCAATCAAACAGGACTTGATCATTCAGCAGTTTGGACCAGAATCAAGTACACCATGTAGCCTTAAGGATCTAGGGAATTGACATCTAGTGAGTATGGAATCAGTCAGTCCAAGGCAAATCCCCAAGGGTTGGTTGAGTAAGGGGCAAATTATTCAAGAACCGGTTGATCAGAAGTGAATCATCTCGAGATTCCACCATTCAGGGGCAGGCTACCCAGAGTTTCTTTGACTTGAGGATAAATCCCTCCAATGTTTATTTAAGACAAGTTAAGTCGCTTCAACGCTCTTTCAAGGGCAAGCCACTTCAAAAGTATATTGAAGCCAATCACCAAGAATCGGTTAATCAAGAATGAATCCTTTCGTGGCACAAGCTCTGGGGGCAATCCATCTCGAGGTCATCTCATGTCAAATTACTCAAGCGAGTTCGTCCTCATCAGCAACTGTTGAGTTTAAGACGAGTGTTGGGGAGTCGTACCTTCACCTTCTCACCCAAAGTCCAATCCGCATTGGCAACTACCAAAAATCTGCCATGTCGGCATCTGCATTTCCAATTACCTGTCTGCAATCATATGCATCATACGCATCACATTCGACATCATAAGCATCTTGCATCATATGTATATCCAGAATCATATCATACGTCCCCCCCAGCTCTTGCATCTTCACATTAGCATTTGCATTTGCATTTCCATATATGGAACATCATCATCATCAAGCATTTGCATATGCGAGATCAGATCCATGATCAATCACGAAGATTCCCAAGATCATAATCAGCCCAATCAAGGGCAATTTCCACAAGACTGTGGGTGTTCCCCACGAAGTTGCGCAATTTTTTGAGCTTCAACGCAATCAGCAACCCAGTCAGGGTCATTATCTGCAAAGACCGTGGGTCGTCCCTCCACGGAATTCAAAAATATCAAAGCAAAATTCACCCATCCAGGGGCATCTTTTCAAGACCATGGGTATTTCCCATGATGTATTGTACCCTCGTGGTTAATCAGATCTTCAAAATCAAACATTCAGCCAAGACAGGGGCATCTTCAGTAAAGCCACGGGCGTTCCCCCATTGAGTTGTCTCCAGCGATCTTTAGTGATAAGTGGCAATCTCTTGGGAGAAGCTTATCCATCTTCAGCAATAAGTGGCAATCTCTTCAGAGAATCTTATCTTTCTTCAGTGGTAAGTGGCAATCTCTTCAGAGAAGCTTATCTTTCTTCAGTGATAAGTGGCAATCTCTTGGGAGAAGCTTATCCATCTTCAGTGATAAGTGTCAATCTCTTCAGAGAAGCTTATCTATCTTTAGTGATAAGTGGAAATCTCTTGGGAGAAGCTTATCCATCTTCAGTGAAAAGTGGCAATCTCTTCAGAGAAACTTATCTTTCTTAAGTGATAAGTAGCAATCTCTTGGGAGAAGCTTATCCGTCTTCAGTGATAAGTGGCAATCTCTTCAGAGAAGCTTATCTTTCTTCAGTGATAAGTGGCAATCTCTTGGGAGAAGCTTATCCATCTTCAGCGATAAGTGGCAATCTCGTCAGAGAAGCTTATCTTTCTTCAAACATAAGTGGAAATCTCTTGGGAGAAGCTTATCCATCTTCAGTGATAAGTGGCAATATCTTCAGAGAAGCTTATCTTTCTTCAGTGATAAGTGGCAATCTCTTGGGAGAAGCTTATCCATCTTCTGTGATAAGTGACAATCTCTTCAGAGAAGCTTATCTTTCTTCAGTTATAAGTGGCAATCTCTTTGGAGAAGCTTATCCATCTTCAGCGATAAGTGGCAATCTCTTCAGAGAAGCTTATCTTTCTACAGTGATAAGTGGCAATCTCTTCAGAGAAACTTATCTTTCTTCAGTGATAAGTGGAAATCTCTTATGAGAAGCTTATCCATCTTCAACGATAAGTTGCAATCTCTTCAGAGAAGCTTATCTTTCTTCAGTGATAAGTGGCAATCTCTTAGGATAAGCTTATCCATCTTCAGTGATAAGTGGCAATCTCTTCAGAGAAGCTTATCTTTCTTCAGTGATAAGTGGCAATCTCTTCAGAGAAGCTTATCTTTCTTCAGTGATAAGTGGCAATCTCTTGGGAGAAGCTTATACATCTTCAGTGATAAGTGGCAATCTCTTTAGAGAAGCTCATCTTTCTTCAGTAATAAGTGGAAATCTCTTGGGAGAAGCTTATCCATCTTCAGCGATAAGTGGCAATCTCTTCAGAGAAGCTTATCTTTCTTCAGTGATAAGTGGCAATCTCTTGGGAGAAGCTTATCCATCTTCAGTGATAAGTGGCAATCTCTTTAGAGAAGCTTATCTTTCTTCAGTGATAAGTGGCAATCTCTTGGGAGAAGCTTATCCATCTTCAGTGATAAGTGGCAATCTCTTCAGAGAAGCTTATCCATCTTCAGTGATAAGTGGCAATCTCTTGGGAGAAGCTTATCCATCTTCAGCGATAAGTGGCAATCTCTTCAGAGAAGCTTATCTTTCTTCAATGATAAGTGGCAATCTCTTCAGAGAAGCTTATCTTTCTTCAGTGATAAGTGGCAATCTCTTGGGAGAAGCTTATCCATCTTCAGTGATAAGTGAAATCGCTTCAGAGAAGCTTATCTTTCTTCAGTGATAAGTGGCAATCTCTTGGGAGAAGGTTATCCCTCTTCAGCGATAAGTGGCAATCTCTTTAGAGAAGCTTATCTTTCTTTAGTGATAAGTGGCAATCTCTTCAGAGAAGCTTATCTTTCGTCAGTGATAAGTGGAAATCTCTTCAAAGAAGCTTATCCCCCTACATGCTTTTGGGTGACATAGTTGATTTTGTTTCGCTCCATTATCCTTTTTGGTAATGGATCCCTTTCATCCTTTTTGTTGTTAGGGTTGATTTTGTTTCACTCCATCATCCTTTTGGGTGATGGGTCTGACATCCTTTTTGGTGTCATGACTAGCGTTTGTTCTCCATTATCCTTTTTGGTAATGGATCCCTTACATCCTTTTGGTGTTAGCGACCTTTGCAAGATATCCTCTATTTCATTCCCAAATATGTTACTTCTTTTCGGGAAAATTCAGGGTCTTCTATATCTAATCATCTTCTACCTCGAAAGAATGAATGTCGTGGAATTTCATCTTACTAGGTTTAAGCTGATTAGATAGGGGCATCTGTCATATCCTAAATTTGCCAACCTTTTTTTAATCAAAGGCATTGGTACAAGCCATCAAGTGGGTGTTGTTATCATAAAGTTATCAAAGAACCATCAGAGGGTTGTCAAGGGGTTCATTGGTGTGAGAATAAGGTAGAAGCTTGTTGATACCTCAGAGGATATTATGGAATTGGAGTGGTCACTCAGTTCATCTACGAAATGCCCAAGCAAAAAGAGGAAATTAGGGTTTCATTTTTAATCAGGATAAAACTTGTTTCTTGAAGCAAACTTGTTTCCTTGGTCTTCCATATGTCCTAAGATGTTTGGGGATGGGGTATTGATCATCAATTTTATTCAAAAGGGCTTCAATTGATCAGTCAATTGAAAATCAGGAGATTTGGGGGAAAAGTCAACTGAGCAGTGAAAATAGTCAACTCTCCAACCATAAGGAGTTTGACCTCAAGGTGTGAATAAAAAATGTTCCTAATGTTATATTACACATATCCATGAAGTTTGTTGACCATTGGATCAAAGATTAAGGATTAATCGAGAAATCGGGAAATTAGGATTTTGAAAGGGGCAAGACCATAAGTCTTTAACCACACATCCAATTGAGATGGTTCAAATCTTTTTAGAAAGGTCTTGACAATTCCTACAAAAGTCCCACAGGGGTCTATGTGCAAAAAATGAGTATATTGGGAGTTATAATCAAAATCATTACAAGAGGGGAAAACACTTAGAAAATTTCTAAGTTTTCTGGCCTTGCAAATCATGTTTTCAGCCAACTTTGAAGGGATTTTTGGCCTAGTTCCAATTGGAATCTAAGGATCATATAAACATGAAAGTTGTAGAGCTCCATGAGGGCTTTCCAAAAAGTAATAGAACTCCTCCATAGCCCTTGTGAGCTGAGAATTATGAATCCAGAAAGTTGGGGTCTCCACACTTGAGTGCATCATTTCCACTTTTTCACAAATTCACTTTTCAGCCACTTGAACCATTCTCAACCATTTGATCAAGTCTTGATCTGATATTGAGAGAGTTTGATGAGGTAAAATGCAGAAGAAAGAAGAATTTAGTAGAGATTGCAAGTTGGCAAGACAAGTGGTAATATTATATTCAAAGAAATCCAAGAAGAAAGAGAAACTTTTTGAAGAAAATCCGGAGCAGCAGGGCCCCTACTCTATTGGTACACCTCAATCACATCCTATGGCTTGCATACAGTCTGATTTGTTCATCACAATACATCAAGAATACTCAAAACCAGCTGCATCAAAATCTTGGACAAATTTTTCCTTTCAAAATCTCCCTCCAAGGCAAAAAAAACCAAATCTGCCACAATGCCCCTCTTGGCCTATAAATAGAGACCTCATCCCACTCTTCAAGGTACACCAAAGCACTCTTAAAACCAAGAGAAAACCACAACTCTCCTTCCTTTCTTGTTTGTCTTAATCTTAAAATTCCAAGTTTTCTTCAAAATCTGCCTTGGGCAGTTGGCTTCCTAAATCATTGTCCATACACTTAAAACCCTTAAAAACCATCTGCACAATCCACAAATGATGTGTGGAAGGTGTCCATACCCTTAAACCACTCAAAAACTCCATTTTCCCAAAAGTCAACTTTCAACCAAGCAAAGTTTGACTTCATACACAAAATCAAACAAACCTCTGCCCAGGCCTGTTTTGATCATTCTAACCCTCCATACACCTTTGATATATGATGTATCAACTGTCCATAACTTTAAATAACCTCATCCTCATTTATTTTGAGATCTGTCACAAGCTTCTCTCATTTACTTCAAGTGCAAGCACGGTTGTTTTCATCAAAGCAGAGGTGGACATCAGCTGGAGTGTTTTCAAGGCATTCCATATTGCAACAGGTTTTCTTGGAGGTCTACAAGAGGTTAGTGGTCACTATCCTTTTCATTTTTTTCATAAACATATTAGACATGCTTGGTGTTTAAATGCAAAATGGAGTCTATATGCAAATCTACCAGTTTTTATGCTTGCCATGATCATATCATGTTTAAGTGCTTGTCAACCATTTCATGATGTATTATTGTACCTAAGTCATGTGTGAACTCTAGTAGATCTTTAATTCATAACTGTTGCTTGAAGTTGGATTTGGATGTTGAGCTGTTTTCATGAACATTTTGTTGTTGATGCTGTTTTAGTTCAAGATAGGATGTTGATTTGCTTTAGAGCATCTCATCTGTTTGTGCCTAGCATGAACTTGCTCTTGATATGTTTGATCTTTGTTGTCTGAATATAGCATGGAACAATTTCTATTATTCCTTTTGATGCAAGATGTATAATATGCCATGCTCAAATCCATTGTCTTGATGTTGTATCTTTGTGAAGAATTTGCATATACCATGAACACAATGTGTGCCATTCTGTTTTGAACTTGACTGCCATACGCATCAACTGTTTTGAGAAAGGAAACTGGTTGGGTTTGCTTAGCATTGTCATGCTTGTATAGTTTTCTCTTAGGTTGTAACCTTGTTGAATATTGAACATTGAATGATTCATGAATTTGTTTTGATTCATAATGCCCCTTTTACTGTCAAGTATTTGTAATTACCATGAGATGTACACATGGAATTCTAATGCTTACATTGTCATGCTAAGTACTCATTTTGTCTTGTCTTGAAAATTATGCTTGACCTGTGTGTTAACATGAACATGTGATATCCAATATGTCTTTAATCATCATTTTGTGCATTGTACATCAGCTACTGTCAGCATGAGTTTTGTGTGCATGAATTTGAAAACTTTGTGAAGTAGTGATTGACTGTTGTGTCTAGGCTTTGTTAAGTTTGTACATGACCATTGCTACTTGTTTTGCCAAATATCATGAGCATGTGTGCATCTGTCCATATAGATTTCCATGCCTTGTAAGCCATGATTAAAACCTGCCCTAATTTTGCTTGATCAATATGTCAAATGTTTGTGCCCTGCCTATGTCTTTTCAAATCCATCTGCCATGCCATACTGCTAGCATCTTTCCTATTCAACCATTATCCATTTTGTTGCTTTTAGGAAAAGAACACCATGACTTGCCCTGTTTGCATCTGCTGCCATGAAAACTTTGATGATGTGTGTGAATTGGTTAAATGCATTATTTCATGTTCCAAGATTTGTCAATCTTCTGAAATGTCCAAATCTATTTGTAAGTCCTTGCATTTTGTTTTAAGTTCAGGACCTGACTGTATGTGAATCATTAGAGGTGTTTGATTGCTTTGAATGTATAGCATGTTGCATTACAAACCTGTTCTTCTTTTCCAAACAGTCTGCATCTCATTTCAACCATGTTTGCATTCACATACCAATTTCTGTTTTGAGTAATGTTTGATTGATCTTTGGACCTGAAAGCATCAGTTGACATGTTTGGAGTGTGTGTGTGTGTGTTAATTACATGAGATGAGCCTACCTTGTTTGTGCCATGACTCCCTTATTGCCCCTCATCCTACCATGCTTGCAACAACATATCAGTTCTTGTTTTAAATAGTTTGGGAGTGATCTTTGAGTGTGAAATCATTAGTTAACATATTTGGAGTTTGTGTGTGATGTTTGCATGAGTTGAACCTGTCTAAATTGTGCCATGACTTCCATGTTGCATTTCAAACTTGCCATTTGCATTTACCATCGAATTTTATTTTGTGAGCATCATTTGGAAATTTGGATGGCACCACTACATTCCTTATGAAATTTCAAGCAGGTTAGACTTAAATTTCACTGAAAATGATTGAGATTTGGTTGGGTTGCAATCAAAACGTATTTTGGACTTTCACTTGATTTGCCTTGAGGCTTGCCCAGAGATTTCACGTCCTTTGGTACATATACAATTGGGGTGGCATTATACAATGGATGTATCGCCACCCCAATGGTTAAAGCTTTGCCCTGCCATGCCTTTGTCCCCTGTTCGATCCCTAGCGAGGGGCATTTTTTATTTTCCACTTTGTTTATTTTCTTGTTTGTTATTTTAGTTTCTTTTTCCTTTAAGTTGTACGCATGTGTGAATGGTTGAGATGACTTAGTTTTGAGCCTGCAACCCCAAGGTCTTGGGTTCAAGCCTTGGGGGGGCAGTTTCCTTATTTTTTAGCACTTATTTTCTTAGTTCTTTTTATTTCATTTTATTCTTTTCTTGTTTTTATTTTATTTATTTAAAATTAACTTTAAATACCATAAAATTCCAAAAACTCTTTCTTATTTATTTTTATATTTTAATGTGCCAATTTATTTCCCATCCTTTATTTATTTATTTATTTATTATTTTACATTTTCATTTTATTTCTCCTTTATTTGAGCTTTTTAGCCCATTTTAAAAATACTCAATAAAGCAACAAATTATCTTGGTATTGAATTAAAAAGAGAGGATTAAGTGTAGACTTCTTCCTCTTCGAGTGTTGGGATGCTCACTGTAGTGTGGGTGGTCTCGATACTCGTCTTTCAATACGAAGACGCTTTCATTTTCAAACCTCTTTTTCTCCTAAAACCTCGGTCCCGTGCCGAGTGCATTTTCAAAAACCCTTTCAATAAGAAAATCATATTCTCTTTATATTGAATTAAAACGAGAGGGTTAAGTTTAGACTTCTTTCTCTCCGAGTGTTGGGATGCTCACTGTAGTGTGGGTGGTCTCGATACTCGTTTTTCAATACGAAGACGCGCCCTCATCCAACACCTCTCACTTTCCACAACCTCCCTTCCACAACCTTTCTCACCTAAAACCTCGGTCCCGTACCGACCGCATTTTCAAACTATTTTCGTAACAAAAACATGAATGGTCGTGGAGTGGTTAGGCATAGGCCTTTTCCTATCCCGAGTGCTGACATTTACCGTAGGGTTTACAGTCGCAAAAGCACTTACCATTCAAAACCAAAAATACTTTAATAAGAGAATGAAGTTCTCTTTGTGTTGAATTAAAGAAAGAGGATTGAGTGTAGACTTATTCCTCTTTGAGTGTCAGGATATTCACTGTAGTGTGGGTGGTCTTGATACTCGTCTTTTAATACGAAGACGCTACGTTCGCCACATATTATTATAACAAAAACTTTGAGATAAAGAATTAGGTACTACCCGTAGGGGTTACTATCCGAGGATTTATCTCACCCCTAAAAAACAATTCAACCAATCAAACGTAACTTCTTGCCTCGCATGGCAAAAACTAATCAATCTTTCAAAAAGGATATGTTACGTCCATTCTACCGCAAACATGTAACGCATAAGTCTCCTCACATGCGAGCAGAAAAACACCTAAACTGCTAGAATGCGCACGATAACATCATCCACAAAAGCATTAATAAACCGTAGGCCGAACTACGACTGCTCTGATTCTTTACTTCTTCAAGTAAAGATACATAGGCACAAAGGCCAAAATCCTTGCCGAGCACATTCCCCCCACATATGTAGTTCCCCGAACTACGTCGACTCTGACTTTCTCACATCTATTGAGAATACGTAGGCATAGGACTGCGAAGTCCTACTGAGTCTGTTCTTTCTCTTTTCTTCCCCGTTATCCCTCCTTTCTTTGTTTCTAAACCCTTTTTCTTTACCCTTTGGAAAACACTTTTATGGCATAATATTTAAGCAGATATCTTCACACATCGACAAACAAATGGTTCCCATCGAGTACGATGGATGCGAGGGGTGCTAATACCTTCCCCTTGCATAACTGGCTTCCGAACTTGCTCTTGGTTGCGAGACCATCTTATTCTTTTCTTTCTTATGGTTTTCTCGATATTTTCCTTTCCCCTCATGGGATAAATAAAGTTCGGAGGCGACTCTTCTGTCCTTTCTTTTCGCCTCCCCGTCATTGCATTTTTCGAGCAGCAACATCATCCTCCCAAACGCGTAGCATTTCCATTTAGTATGGAGCATTACGCCATTTTTCAGACAGTTAGATGAAAGGGATTTATTTCTAAATCATATCCCAAAAACAATCAAACACAAGTGGAAATACACGCAACCCTGTCCCAAAAACATTTCAAACATAATAATATATTTCCAAAACAGAGTTCTGACTTATTAATTGAAAGAAGATCCGAGAATGTCCAAGCATGTTAGTTTCAAATTGGAAAGATTATCGCCGTGTATAATTCGTTTTGATTGCCTCAGTTGATTCATAGAACTCATAAATGGGGAACGGATCCATAAAGATGGACAGAGGAAGAGAACCAATCACACAAACAATAAAAAGAATACAGACTTACATACACACCACCACGAAGAACACCATTGCCCTGAGCTGTGTTTTCACCATTAACCTCGTTGACAAAGCTAATCGTGCCGCCCGCTCCCTCCTTGCTCCCTCCCCCCGAAGAAGGCAACATCGTCTCCAATCACATCACCAGGTCGTGAGTTCCCATCCTTGAAGTATCGGTTGGTTATATTCCTCCATTGTTTAAATTCATGCTTGACTTGGAATTTTGAATTTTTGTTTAGAAATTTTGGATTTATGTGAAAAAGGGGAGAAATGGCTAAGCAAGCCACGATTTGAATAGAGAAGATGACGAGAATTAGTGATTTATGGCGAGAAAGGGTGAGGATCGTGAGAAGAATGAGCGAAATTGCGATGAAGAAGAGAGGAAGAGGTGTAGCCGCGGAGAAGAAGGAGGAAGAAATTTAGGGTTTTTGGGGCCCTTTTCCGTTTTTGTTGCCAAAGTTGGGTCGGGTCCGTTGGGTTGACCACCATCAGCCCATTGTTTCTTGTTTTTTATTTATTTTTGGTTTTTTTTGTACTATTGGGTCGGGCCCAGATTTTTGTTTTGTTTTTTAAAATAAGGAAACATAAATAATTTAAAAAATATAATAATAAAAATATAAAATATAATAAAAATAAATAAAAATAATTTAAATTTTAATAATTTCAATTTTTTAGAATTTTAATAATTTGGAACTTCAATAGTCTAGAATTTTAATAATTTAGAGTTTTAAAGAAAATATTTTGGGTTTAATTTAATTTAATTTAAACTTTTATTAAATTTTCATAATCTTAATTTTAGAAAAAAAATGAAAAAAAAAATTAAAAATATTTATATGTTCTTGTTATTTTTTAATATAACTTTGATTTAGACATTTTTACCGTTATTTATTAAATTAATCATGAATTCATCAGTCCGAGTTTAACTAAGTTATGATATTCATTTGAACGTAACCCTCGATGCATCTGGTTGGGATCAAATCTTGATCGTGATGTCCATTATTTTGAGTACTTGATTTACATATTCATATGTCGCCATCCATTATGCAACATTTTGAGCATCGTTGTTTTATTTTTCTGCTAGTAAGCATATATTCCAAAGGAAAGTTTATTCTTGTTGACTACCATGTCAATATTAGAGAATTCCAGCCCTTACCCGTTATCCTAGCCTTAGGATCTGAGTCGTTGTACTCACACCTAACGTCCTACCATGGACATCCCCTTATCTTAGCCTTAGGATTTGAATCGTCGTACTCACACCTAACGTCCTGTCATGGTCATCCCCTTATCCTAGCCTTAGGGTCTGAGTCGCCGTACCCACACTTAGCATCCCGTCATGAACATACATTCACTTTTTCCTTTCTTCCTAGTATTAGGATTAGGTGTCGTTGTACTCTATGTAAGTTTCTGCCGTGGATATTTACTTACCCTTTTTTTCAACTTAACATTTCAAAGTAGACTCGGAGTCTCCGCACTCCATGTAAGTGTCTCACTATGAATATTTACATCCCCCTGGAACCTTGACCACAGTCATGAAGTTCCTCACCCTCGTTGAGGGGAACTACAAATACTCAGATTCCATTCCCGTTAGGATATGTAGGCACAAGATGCGATTTCTTGGCGAGTATACTTAGGACTAACCTCTTAGGTCTCCCTTCAACCCTTTAGCATACCTTTAGTAGATAGATTAACAAATAACACATTTAAAACAAGAGGTTCCTGTAGAGTACTACAGATGCTTAGGATGATAACACCTTCCCTAGGTATAACCAACCCTCAAACCCTAGATCTACTTGCATTGTGTTTACGATATAAATTAGGTTTTTCTTTCTTTAACCTTTCCTTCAGATAAATCAAAGACGGTTGTGAATTTAAGATTTGTGATTCAAATCAATAATTTGATATCCTATTCTCGCCGCAACAGAAAATGACGACTTCACTGGGGAAAGTCATCTTGTGTTCGAGGGTTACCCCTAACTTGTTTATTTGTGTTTATTTGCTAAATATCTGTTTGTATATATATTTATATGAATGTACCTGTTTAGGTTATATGTTGTTGTGAGGTAAGTTCTACACTCGGACTTGAGCGTACTTATTATAGGAAGGTGATATATTCGACGAGGCTTATAGGGAGTGATTCCCGACCAAGATGACTTGAGAATCACCGCTCAGTTGAGGCCCTCTTAGGAATGGTATTTGTTGAATGAGTATTCGTGGAAACACTCACTATTTTCGACCTAGGAGCCTGTGATACTGGGAACCTTTAGTTACCCTTAACACAACTTTGGCCTTTCTTAGGAAGTAGTGCGATGACTATGAGGGAGTAGTCCCAAAGTACTTGATACACGATACTACATTCAAAAGAGGTTCTCTTGAGAATATTTTTAACCACCGAGTTATTCGGGAAATTGATAATATCTGAAAGATGGATTGATGACTTTGGGCACCTCTTAGAACCCTTAAACTGCAAGTACAATTAACCCTTAGTACATACCTTTCGGGATGGGTAGACCATGGCTCCATGCTTATGACCCTTTAACCTAAGACTTTGTTTGCTTATCTGTATATATGTATACGTGTGTTTGTGCATCCATACATTTAAGCATTCATAACATTCCGATCTCAAGGAATTCAATTGTCAGTCCTTTGCAAATTCAATAAAGATTTCAAAATTTAAACTTTTTTCAGTTTTTCCAAAAACATTTGCAACTTGTTGTTGGGTTCCTTGAAACCACTACATTGTATTCCATCCATGTTTTTGCATGTGCATTTTCCTTCCACTTTTCTCATTTCGTTCTCTCGTCTTCAGTTCTATCACCCTGAGTCCTCTGCACTAGTACAACACCAGAGCTCAAGCTCGTAAAAAGATGGTGGAATAAAATTAAGAACTTGAGCGTGTCAGCAATGAATTAGAGGACCTTTGGGGAAGTGTGGGACATATTATGGAGATGCTACAGGTTATACGTGCGATGATGAATACTTAGTCCACTATTGTTTTGGAGATTGCCAATGCTATTGTGGACCCTTAACCATCTGTTACTACTGCAAGGGTACCTCCATATGGTCTTCCACCTGGTTTTATGATGGCGCCTGCTGCAAGTCCTATGGCTCAATAAGTTGTTCCGTTGGTTACTGAAACTCCTCAGGTGATTCTGACTTTTGCACCAGCTGCTATTCATACTCATGTGCAACCATAATTCAATGAACATCAACCAATATATGATGTCCCTGATATGAAAGAAGATGAAGATGAAGGTCATGAAAAGCTCAGAGAAAATGTGGAAATTATTGATAAAATATTGAGAATGATGGAAGGAGATCAAATATTTGGTGTTGCTGCCAGAGAAGTGTGTCTTGTATCTGGTCTGGTTATCCCTCCAAAGTTCAAAACTCCTAGCTTTGATCATTATGCAGGAGCTACATGTCCGAAGAGTCATCTAATTATGTACTATCAAAAAATGGCCGCTCATGTTGATAATGATAAGCTGATGATTCATTGTTTCCAAGATGGTTTGAAGGGAGCTCCGTCAAAGTGGTATTTAACTCTGGATCAATCTCACATTAAAAGCTTCCAAGATTTATCTGATGCCTTTATCAAACATTAAAAATACAATATGGGTCTAGCTCCTGACCGAAGGCAGTTACTGAGTATGTCCCATAAGAGTTCTAAATCGTTCAAAAAGTACGCTCAGAGATGGAGAGAGATTGCTTCGTAAGTAGAATCTCCTTTGACTGAAAAAGAACTAGCTGATTGGTTCGTCGACACTGTTCGTCCTAAGTTCTATGAAAGAATGGTTGGTAGTGTGACTCCAAACTTCTCTGATATTGTTGTTGTTGGTGTGAAGGTAGAATTGGGGCTGAAAAGTGGAAAGATGTCAAGTACTACTGGTAGTTCAAGCTCCAACAAATATCATGATAAAAAGCCTTCATTTAGCCCTCACAAGAAAAAAGAGGGTGAAACTAATGCTCTAACATAAGGCAGAAGAAGAAATCAACCTTGGCAACATCAGCAAAACTATGTTCAACAACAAGGTTACCCTGTTCAATTCGCTCAACAACCGTATGTAGCTCCTGTTACACATGCTTTCAATCAACAAGTTCCTGCTTATCAGCCTATGCAATCGACTCCTGCTTATCAGCCTATGAAATAGACTCCTGCTTATCAGCCACCTGTCTACCAACAACCTCCTGGTTATCAGCATGCACAAGCTCCATCCAATTACCAACGAGCGTCCAACGCTCCTTCATTAGTACAATAAGTTTTCATAACTACAAGAGCTTTGGGTCCACCTCCTAATCCACTTCCAGCTAATTACAATCCAAATACTCATTATTTATTTCATGAGGGTGCACCTAGCCATGATCTAGAGAGTTGTTATGCTCTCAAGCATCTTGTAAGAGAATTAATGGAAAAGAAGATTTTATCCTTTGATGATCCTCAACCAAATGTTAAAAGCAACCCTTTTCCTACTCATGGGTTTGTTAATGCTATTGATGAGGTATCTGATGAAAGCCTAATTCTTGATGTTTCCCAAATTAAGAATCCTCTTCGAATTCTCCATTCAAATTTATTTGAAGCTGGTTTAGTGAACATTTGCCATGATGATTGTATGGATTGTGATGTCAATGCCAAGGATTTTATGTTGATTTAGAAAGATATTCAAGGTTTTATCAATGATGGTTTCCTACAAGTGAGTTGCAAAGTGAAGAAGAATGAAGTCGTTGTGATTGAACCCGTCTTCAGCTTACCAGAACCAAGTGCTAAAGTACATGTCTTCAATTTTCCAAAATCAAGTACACCAAAGCTTGTGTTCAAAATGTCAGAATTTATTGTTGCTTCTGTAGTTAATCAACCGAAGCCAACGATCATTCAAAAGCCTAGTCCTTTCCACTTCAGAGACTCTAAAGATGTACCCTAGAAGTATGATGTGACCATGATTGACAAAGAATCTGGGAAGGTTATTCCAAGGGAAGAATTGAAGATTGTTAGTGAAGATGTGACTAATATAGCTGGGGCAAGCAAGATGACACGAAGTGGTCGTATTTATACTCCCTGTTTCAATGAGGCTCTGCCTAAGGAAACCGTTATCACTATACCTACTAAAGACAAAGAGAAAGAAGTTGTTGCAAATGATAAAGATCTGAGTTCTTGAGGATCATGCGAAAAAGTGATTACAAAGTCATTAATCAGCTTCACCAGACTCCCTCTAAGATCTTAATCTTACCTCTGTTGATGAATTCACCTGCTCATCGAATTGCATTACATAAGTTGTTAGCCTAAGCTCATGTCGCCTAAGACATTACTACTGGCCAATTTGATAGTGTGATCGCCAACATTACTACCTGCAATACTCTTAGCTTCAGCAATAAGGAGTTGCCAAGAGAAGGTCAGAATCGCAACCGTGCCTTACACGTGTCCTTGAAATGTCAGGAAGATAATTTATCAAGGGTGCTTATGGATACCGGTTCCTCTCTGAATGTTTTACCTAAGAGGAATCTTACCAAGTTGGCTTACAAAAAGACTGAAATGAGACCTACTTCTTTGATAGTCAAAGCTTTTGATGGTTCATACTGAACTGTAATTGGAGAAGTGGAGCTACCGATCTTAATTGGTTCGCAGGTATTCAATATCAAATTCCAAGTCCTAGACATAAACCCCAATTATAGTTGTTTACTTGGAAGGCCATGAATTCATACTGCTAGTGCTGTAACTTTAACATTACATCAGAAGATGAAGTTTGTGATTAATGATAAACTAGTAATTGTACATGGTGAAGAAGATCTGACGGTAAGCAACCTATCTTCTTTCCGTTATATAGAAGCTGACGAAGATGCTTTGGAAACTTCTTTTCAAGAACTCGAGATTTCCAATGATGTCCTGTTGGAAGTCGAAGAAACAGTGGGCAAGAGTAATCCATCTTTCGCATCTTTCAAGAGTACTAGATCAATAACTGAAGGAGGCATACTTGAAGGTTGGGGAGAAGTAATAGGTATCAAGACCAAGATGAATTGTCATGGGTTGGGTTACAAAACAACTAATGATATAGCTTCTACATCTGTCAAAGTTCGTCCGAAGACTGTCCAAGAAGTGTTTGTCAACATAGGTTTCCAAGTTAATGCTATTGAAGATGATAATGAAGATGAACACTTGAGAAATATGGTATTCAAGTGTGATGCAGCTTTGAACAATTGGGAAGCAATAGAGGTCCCTGTGATTTTTCCTTTGTCAAAGTAATTTATTTGTCTTTTATATGTTGTTTTCAAAAGTTCCATAGTTATGCCCAAGGCTATTGGATTATTTTGTAGGGCCACCTCTTCGCTTTCAAATGGTTATCAATAAATGCATTTTGTTAAATTCTTGTTGTTTTATTTACTGTTTTTCGCTTTTACCTTTAATAGAAATTGGAAATCTTTCAAAATTAGAAAAAAGAACATTATTTTCTCTTGCATTTTCCCTTTTGCGCATTTAATAAAATAAATCATTCCAAACGTGCAGAACAATCTCAAACCATGTTGAATCCATTGACCCTGCTTTCACTCCTAACTTCGATTCACCCATTTATCAAGCTGAAGATGAGGGTGAGGAAGATTTTGAAGTTCCTACTGAACTGGAAAGATTAGTTGAGTATGAGTACATTGAACTTCAACCGCATAAAGAGCAGGTAGATTTGATTAATCTTGGCACTGATGAAGAAAAGAAAGAGGTCAAGATTGGTACAACACTTGGGGCTGATGTCAAGCAGAGATTGGTCAAGCTGCTAGAAGAATATGTTGATGTGTTTGCATGGTCGTATCAAGATATGCCCGATTTAGACACTGACATTATTGTTCACAAGTTTCCACTTAAACTAGAGTGCCCGCCTGTAAAGCAGAAACTTCGAAGAACAAGACCTGACATGGCTTTGAAGATTCGAGATGAGGTTAAGAAACAACTTGACACAGGTTTTCTATTAGTTGCAAAGTATCCTGAATGGGTAGCCAACATTGTACCAGTGTCCAAAAAGGACGGTAAAGTCAGAATGTGTGTAGACTACAGGGATTTAAACAAAGCAATCCCGAAGGACGATTTCCCTCTACCGCATATTGATACGCTTGTGGATAATACAACTAGTTTTTCAGTTTTCTCTTTTATAGATGGTTTCTCCGGTTATAATCAGATCAAAATGGACCCTGCTGATAGAGAAAAGACTACATTCATTACTCCTCGGGGAACTTATTGCTACAAAGTTATGCCCTTCAGTTTGAAGAACGCAGGGGCAACATATCAAAGAGTGATGGCCGCTATCTTTCATGACATGATACATTAAGAGACCGAGGTGTATGTTGATGATATGATTGCTAAATCCCAAAATGAGGATGACCATTTTGGATCACTTGCTGAAACTATTTGAACGAATCAGGAAGTATCAGTTGAAATTGAGTCCTGCTAAGTGTACTTTTGGTGTTAGATCTGGAAAATTACTTGAATTAAACATTAGCCAATGAGGAATCAAATTAGACCCTGATAAAGTCCGAGCCATTCAGGACATGCCAACTCCATAAACTGAAACACAAGTCAGATGTTTTCTTGGACGCCTGAACTATATCTCCAAATTCATTTCTAATATGACTGCTATCTATGAGCCAATATTCAAGCTACTCTGCAAGGGTCAGATTATTGATTGGAATTCTGATTGTCATCAAGCATTTGAGAAGATCAAAGGTTATTTGCAAGAGCCTCCTATCTTAATTCCTCCTGTTCTTAGAAGACCACTCTTCATGTATCTGACTGTATTAAGAAGTTTATGGGTTGCGTACTAGGTCAACACGATGAGACTGGACGAAAAGAACATGCCATCTACTACTTGAGCAAGAAATTTACTGATTGTGAAAGCCGATATTCACTTTGGGAAAAGACTTGTTATGCTTTAGAATGGGTTGCTAGACGTCTCAGACAATACATGATCTGTCACACTACTTTGTTGATTTCGAAAATGGATCCAGTAAAGTATATTTTTGAAAAGCCTGCTCATATTGAAAGACTTGCCCGTTGGCATATGTTGTTATCCGAATACGACATCCAGTATGTGACTCAGAAAGCTATTAAAGGAAGTATCTTATCAGATTATCTTGCAGACCAAACGGTTGAAGATTATGAGTCATTAAAGTTTGACTTTCTGGATGAAGACATTATTTTAGTGAAAGACTATAAAGGGCCAGGTTCTAATGAGGGTCCCGAGCCAGGTTCTTGTTGGAAGATGATGTTTGATGGTTCCTCTAATTACAGTGGACATGGCATAGGTTCCGTTTTGAAGAATCCAGACGGTGGCTATACCCCATTTACAACAAGGTTAGATTTTGAATAAACAATATTGCCGAATATGAAGCATGTATTCTGGGCCTTGAAGCAGCTACTGATCTCCGAATCAAAATGCTTGAAGTGAGTGAGGATTTAACTTTGATAATCTACCAAGTCAAAGGTGAATGGGAGACTAGAGACGGGAAGTTAATCCCATCCAGAGCTTACATTATTGAAATGATTGAGTAATTTGACGAGATCACTTTGAAACATGTTCTGAGGACTGAAAATCATATTGTCGATGCTTTAGCCATGTTAGCCTCAATGTGGAAATTAAGGTTCGCTAATGATGCCAAACTCATTCGAATTGAACGCAAGACTGATCCTGCCTACTGTCAAATGGTTGAAGAAGAAACTGATGACAAGCCTTGGTTCCATGACATTAAGAGTTATCTGCTAAAACAGGAGTATCCGAACGATGCTACAACTCTTGACAAAAAGACTCTGAGAAGATTAGCATCCAATTTCTTCCTCAGCAGTGATGTGTTATACAAAAGAAACTATGACATGGTTCTGCTTAGATGTGTTGATAGACATGAAGCAGACATGTTATTCAAGAAATCCATGAAGGAACCTTTGGAACTCACGCTAATGGACATGCTATGTTTAAGAAGATTTTGAGAGCTGGGTATTACTGGTTAACCATGGAATCTCATTGTATCCAATATGCCAGAAAATGCCACAAGTGCCAAATTTACGCTGATACGGTGCACATGCCTCCAACACTACTGAATGTTTTATCATCACCGTGGCCTTTCTCAATGTGAGGCATCGACATGATTAGGGAAATTGAACCTAAAGCTTCTAACGGCCACCGATTCATCTTAGTTGCCATCGACTACTTGACAAAATGGGTAGAAGTTGCCTCTTATGCCAACTTAACCAAGCAAGTGGTTGCCCGCTTCCTCAAGAAAGACATTATCTACCGTTATGGAATCTCGATCCGTATCATAACAGACAATGGAACCAACTTGAACAATAAAAACATGAAGGAGTTGTGTGAAAATTTCAAGATTACCCACCACAATTTTTCTCCTTATCGTCCCAAAATGAATGGAGCTGTTGAAGCTGTGAATAAAAACATCAAGAAAATCCTGCAAAAGATGGTAAATTCATTTGTTTACTGCTAGTTTGGGAGTTTATATCAGAAGTGATGTGAAGACTGGTAATAGAGAGCAGTTGGACGTTGTAAGATTGCTGATTAAGATGAACTTAAGGGTGATCCAAAATAAGATGATTGTTGTTAATGTGCATGATATTGTCTGCCACATTTATATCAACGAAGAAGTTTCAGGTGGCCAATTTCAGTCGTTGAATGGAGAAGAAGATGAGCTGATAAACTCTGAAGAGTTTGAATCATCAAGCCCATCAGATTTTGATGGCGACTGGGACGATCTCGACGAGGATGAGAGGGGGGATTCAAATGAATTGATTATTGATCCTAATGAGATAGCTCCAGTTGCAGACCCCCTGGGACCAGAATTCTTCCAGACTGATTCTGATATAGCGTCTGTTGTAGGAAACAGCTTTGTTACAAATGAAGCAGGTGAAGATGTTCATGCGTCTAAGATGGGGAATTCTGCAGATTACCTTGTTTCAGCTGGTCACAAGACTGATACAGGCTCGGTTGATATTGATCAAAACCAGGTCCACATGAAAGATAATAATTGTAGCATTCATGGGGATCCTGCTGTGAATCTGGGATTGTCTGCTCCTAATTTTGGACACCCTGATGGGATCCTTGGGTCTGTTTCTGTTTCTGTTGGAAAATCCAAGAAGAAGAAATTGCTCCATGAGATTTATAAAAGCATCAAGATCCCATATAATCCTTCTTATTACACAAACCTCCTGCTCACGGCCTCAAATGGATATGCAGTATCTCCGAATGAGGTTTCAGATAAGGAGGAAAGAAATAAGACAATGCGGATCTATAAATCTTGTCAGCCTTGTTCAGAACTCATGGGTGGAGAATCAATTACTGATACGGATGTGGAAAGAGTTAATTTGTGATGTAAAAGGGCAATTGACGATATTCCAGTGAAATTGAGAAAATACCTGTTGGATTTAGGGATTCATGGCGATGAGGACAATGGGCTGGGAAACACTCTTAGGAAAATGGATAGTGAGGACTGTGTTGCCAGAGTTGGCAAGAAGGTTGTAGCTACCGGTGGATTATGAATATAGCGACATACAATGTTAGAGGATGTTGCAGCTCATTGAAGAGACGGAGAATCTCTCAAACTCTGCAGAAAGGCAATGCTGATATTTGTCTTATTCAGGAATCTAAAGTAACGAATATGAAGAACGAGTTAGCGTATAGTATTTGGAAGAACTCTGATGTGGATTGGTCAGCCCTTAACTCTAACGGAAGATCTAGAGGAATCATTACTTTGTGGAATAAATCGGTAGTTACAGCATTATTTAGCTTCTGTGGTGCTGGTTTTTTGGGCATCCAATTCCTGTGGAAGAATCAAAATCTTGTTGTAGTTAATGTTTACGCTCCGTGTAGCTCCGTGGACAGAAGGAAGTTATGGAAGGATCTTATTAAAATTAAAAGTAATTTACCAGGAGCTGGCGGGAGACTTTAATGAGATTACGAATGAGGAGGAAAGAAAAGGTATTAGCGCTAACAGTATAAAGGACATGGAGGTTTTTAGAGAGTTTATTGATGAGATGAATTTAATGGATCTGTCGGCGGTTGGGAATAAGTTTACTTGGTTCAACTCCAGCAGAAACTGCAGAAGTAGACTAGACAGATTTTTGGTGGATGATATTGCAATATCAATGCTCTCTCTGTTAAATCAATTGGTGGGAGATAGAGATGTCTCAGACCACAGGCCAGTGTGGTTGAAGTTGAATTTTGTGAACTGGGGGCCAAAACCTTTTAGGTCCTTCAATTTTTGGCTGTCTCATAAGGATTTTATCCCGTTTGTTAAGAAGTCGTGGAGCTCATACCATGTTTCAGGTTCTCACTATAACATTCTGATAAAGAAATTTTCTGCCTTAAAAAGCGACATCCGAAAATGGAACCGTAATGTTTTTGGATGGCTGGATTTAAAGATAGAAAAGAATGTTTCTATCCTTAATTCGTTAGAGATGGACAATGACTCAATATCTACCTCCAAAATAGCAGAGTTGAACAAGGATAGATGATAACGCGAAATCATATAGTTTATTTGGCTTGATTTACATGCATTTATTTGTGACTATTATTATTTTATCTTGATTTATGTTCTATTATATGATTAATTTACTTTGTTTTGCAGATTGGGGAGAATTTGGATTAAAGAAAGAAAAGAAGAAGAAATGGAAGGAAAAGAGAGAAGAAAAACAGAAGAAATGGATTTTGCTGATATGACGGTCGTCACAGGTCCATTACGACCGTCATGCGTATGACGACCGTCACGTTCCATTACGAGCGTCATGCAGACGAAATATCATTTAACGTTAAATCAGTTTTTGCCACGATCACTCTCTCTAAGATTTCTTCCTACACTTTCTCCACTCACTACCCACTACTGGAAGTTACTCCCACTCCCTCCATAACTCACCCATGATCTCTGGAAGTTGAAGAATGAATTATCTCCTATAAATAGGCCTTAGATTCACAGTTTAAGGGGGAGCCTTCGACGTATCGAAGTGCTGCCAAAATTCCTATTGAAGCCATTTTTCCCATTTTTATTGTTTTTATTTCCTTTCCGTTTTCCCTTTTGTTCAGAGCTTTGTATTTCTTTCTGCAATTTTATTTGGCCAAAGTAGAATCCTGCCGACATTGTGGAGGACTACTCTTCAATATCAGTACTACTTTCCAGGTTCTTATTTACTGAATTACTACTTTATTTCTGTCATAATGCCAATTTTATTATTTTGCTATTTATGTTTATTCCCGTTTGCATTAACTATCATGTCTAGCTAAATTAGTTTTATCGGTATGTAACCAAATTAGTATGACAAGATTCGACAGTAACCGATACCTTCCCTCTTTACAAACAATCTTTCTGGCCGTAGTTTCTAAATTGATTTTCTAAATAAACGTTCGTCGCGACAGCGAGAACTTATTTAAAAATAGTTTTGCCACGATAGTGGGAAATTCATAAAGGTAAGAACCAACAAGCGACAGCTGAGGCTAGGACCAGATAGTAATAACTAGGCATTCGTTTTAAAAACAGCGACAACGCTTTAAAAGGGATTAGAACTTAATGGTATTCAAAAAGTAATTTTAACCCCGAACGGGATAACGATAACATACGTTCCGCCTTAGCGTTGCGACTAGCGTCAACAACCATCGTGAGACAAAGGTCTTTAAACCGTCATTTTCTTCTGAACAATGTTTGCAAAGAGTAAAAAGCACCGGTGACCTGTCGAATCCCCGATAACTAAGTCCTTGCATACCGATATCCTTTTACCTCATTTTTCTTTAAACCAATTATCTTTATTTCCTTTGCATTTAATTTCATTCGCATTCAACTTTCCTAATTCCAATAGCTTTAGATTTACGCCGTAATAATAGATAACGGTAGATTGACATTGGTCTCTGTGGGTTCGACAATCTTTTATATTACTTCGATATTTCCGTGCACTTGCGGACGCATCAAGTTTTTGGCGCCGTTGCCAGGGACCAACAATCAATATTGTGATTCCATTGTTGCATAGTATAGACTAAGGCACTCTTATCTAAATCATTATGTATAACCCATATTTCCCTTATAACAACCAACCCCAATATTTCGAGGAACCACAAGATCCGTTTAAATCTGACCTCAAAATATTATTAGAAGATTTCAATACGATGCATTCTCACCCAAATTCCCTCTACGATGACGACTCCCAACATTTCGAGGAAACACAAGATTTCGATACATCCAACCTCGAGCTACTACTAGAAGAATTTAATGAGACGTCTACTCACTCTAGGATAGAATCTATGATGGAGCGGCTTGTGGAGACACAAACTCTCCAAAATGAAGATTTTAGAAAATAACATCTCCAAATTAATGAAGACCTTAGGCAGATGAACGTTATTGTCGATTCCCTCGCGACTCACAGCGAGGCTTTGGAGACTCAAACTTCTTTGCTTACACAAACACCTCTAGGATCCTTCCTTGAGCGGCATGTGAATGTTGTAACCACTAGTAATGAAGAACAAATAGAAGATCCTAGGGAGATTGATAATGAGTCTGAGGAGAGTTTTGGTGAGAAAAGCATAATTATTGAGGAAAAACCACCGACACCACCCGGAAGGGAGGTTGTCGAAGAGGTAGAGAAGGAAGCACCCATTGTTGCTCCTCCTCCCTATACCCCACCTAATTCTTTCTCACAATTGGTTGTGGAAGCTAAAGTAGATTCCCAATCCAAAACATATGTGGAGGTATTGGAAAATACCCACACCAATGCACCTTTGTCTAAGGTCCCTCATAGGAAAAGAAAATTCGAGGACCGTGAAACTAGGGTCACCATTACTGTTAAAAGGGTAAGATTAACTTTTGAGGTGGTGGATGAAATAACTAAGCCCAAATTTGAAAAACTGATACTCAGGATAGATCCAGAACCACCACCACGCGTTCAAAACAAGGAACCACCCTACAAAAGAAAGAAACGAAAAGGTGAGGGATATGAGCGATGGCTTGATAAGTGGCCATGGAAATCGAAGATTATTCAAAGTTCGACCGAGGAACCATTCTCAAAAGAACCACCACGAGTACTTACACTCCTTAACCGTCGAGCTATCGACGTTAAACAAAGCGCTGTGTGGGAGGCAACCCACAAGGCTTTTATTTTAATTTGTTTGTTTACATTTGCAGAAAATAAAGAAATGTATCGCTTGTTATGCTTTAGCTATATCTAGGCGAAAACTCTCTACATGACGATGAGCTGTGCCCACGGACATTCCTACGAGTGTCGCTGCTGGTGGTGACACTAATGATGAGTACTTTCTTTGGAAGTAAGTAATATGATGAGTTGGTGCAAGCATTACACAAACGAAGGCATCTCAAAATGCTCGTCGCCGAAGTAGAAGCGATTAACAAATTCATGGACATCAAGAGCAAGATCATAGAGGATTTAGCACGTAGTAGCACTCATACAGGTTCTATCTTTCCTTTTTCCACCTTTTATTAAAACATTGAGGACAATGTTTGGTTTAAGTGTGGGGGAGGAACTCTACCGCTTTCATTTTATCGCTTTTTAGTTTGATTTACTGTTCTTTCTAATATATCAAAGTCTCTGCATGTGCTGTCGAGTCTTTATGCGTAGTTTTCGCCTGTTATTCAAACTTCCCCAAAATTTCAAAATTTCAAAATTTTAACCTCCAATAAAACTTTTTGATTCATGACATGGTACTCTGAAAGTATATAGGCTGTTTAGGCTATGTTAGAAAAACCTGGGAAAGTTTTGATAAAATTGATATCATCCTGACACCCTTAACCCCCCTAAATATGCAAAATCAACTTGAGTACCCATTATGCTGAGACCTTAAAGCTCCAGTTCTTTTAGTAATCCCTAAGTAGTTTATTTAAGCAGTCAGCACCATCCCAACCACACTAAGTAAGAAACCAATGCAAATAAGTGTATGATCTCTAGTTTAAAATAAGAATAAAAATTATGAAGAAAAAGACTTGTTCCTTCTAAGTTAGGTGCTCCTCAACCGATTACTTAGCCCAACGGTACAAACCCTTTATGTTCAATTGATGCTTAAGCATATTTGCAAAGAAGAATGAAATATCAAAGAGATCACAGTCACTAACAAGTTTACTTGCCATGAATGTGTATGGATAACGGTCTTAATGTGATTGCATTAGAATGAAATGGGGTGAAAGAGAGCATGAGGTATAGGTTGAGTTATAATGGCATGACTCAGGTTAGTTTGCATAAGTAGGGAGTTTTTGAAATTGTGTCATTATGGTATCCTTGGTATTGATATTTAGTACCTGTCGATCTAACATTATCCTAGCAGCCACGTATGATTAGGGTCTCACCGTGTCCTTGTTTCAAATTATGCTTATTTCTTTTCACCGTGTTGGTTGATTGCTTGAGGACAAGCAATGGTTTAAGTGTGGAGGTGTTTGATAACGCGAAATCATATCGTTTATTTGGCTTGATTTACATGCATTTATTTGTGACTATTATTAATTTATCTTGATTTATGTTCTATTATATGATTAATTTACTTCGTTTTGCAGATTGGGGAGAATTTGGATTAAAGAAAGAAAAGAAGAAGAAATGGAAGGAAAAGAGAGAAGAAAAACAGAAAAAATGGATTTTGCTGATATGACGGTCGTCACGGGTCCATTACGACCGTCATGCGTATGGCGACCGTCACGTTCCATTACGAGTGTCATGCAGACTGTCGCTACTGCGAAAATCGGTGTCGGCTGAACAGAAGAGTCGCTACCGTGCGTTATTTATCCCAAAGGAGGGAAAGGAAACACTCGAAGTAAACCTCACACAAAGACGGGAAAGGAATGGTCATCGTAACCAAATCCTGGATTCGGGAGTCGGTTACGTAAGGGGAAGGTATTAGCACCCCTCACGTCTGTCGTACTCGACGGGATCCATGCTTGTTTTCTAGTACGGATTGTTATTCTATCTACACTAAGGGTCAAGGGTTAAAAAGGAAAAGAAAATGACTCGGCAAAGTATCGCACTTTATGCCTACGTATTCCCGTCTAGAACGAGAAATCAGAGTCAACGTAGTTCGCCTACCTACGGGAAAGGAGGGGAAGGTTGCTCGCTAGGATACGGTATCCTATGCCTACGTACTTTCATACAGCATGAAAGATCAGAGCAAACGTAGTTCGGGCTACGGAAGACACAAGCTTGTCTGACTGTTTTTTATCTCCTTATGAAAGGGTTTTTCCTGATTAAGAGTCCAAGCGGACGAAAATGACACTTTGATGTTTATTTTCAGTCTTTTACGCAAGAACTGTCTTTTATGGTGTTTGCAATCTCTGACGCACTAGAGACTATGATTTGAGGGTGACTACGTCGTATGTCACCCTAAGGGTAACACACTAAGCAATCAGATTACTGAAGAGTGACCCTCCAGCAACCTTTCTCAAATAGCTTAAGGCTCGTAGCGTACGACATCGATTATCTTTATTACTGTGTTTTGAATTGTTCTGAGATAGAAGAGAAAGAAGTCTACAAAACCTAGGGTTTGAAAGGGGAATCAAAACTACCCTAATGTTATCATGCATGGATTACAACCTAATGTCTGTCGTATTTCTCTCTTGCGCAGAGAGAAACAGAGATCCTAGGGGATAAACGGAAAAGAAACAGCATATATACAGTAAACAGTAAAATGCATGAGATGCAGCAATAAACAATAGGCAAAGTGAAACAGCTTCACTTCAAACCTAGGGGAAAATCAACAGACAATACAGCAAAGAAAAAATCATATCCAACACCAGCTCCTTTCAGTAAGCAGTTCAAACAACACCAGTTATGGCAGCTACAGTTGATTAACAGCAAAATGTTGATAGTGACAACTTCAATCAAGATCCTATCTTCACTTTCCAATGATATTCAAGCTTCAGATAAGCTCTTATCTCCAATAATCTTCAGCTTTAGCAAGCACTGAATCCAAATAACAAACAGCTCCAAACAGCAGTATAACCCTAGTCTTCAACAGATATCCAACTTTGACATGCACAAGCTTCATCTTCACCAGTCATCAATGCACTTCTTATCTTCAACAAGTCTTCAATCTTCAGTGCAGACACTCACAGGAGAGAACCAACCTAATAGAGGAAATTGGAATGTTAAGAGGCTTAATGATAACCCAGGGAAATCATTAAGATCTTATCATAGCAAATGAGAGGTATCCTCAAGGTTCTACCCAATCAAGGCATGCTCTACATCCCTCCTAAGGAGAGATGGAACTCTTTTAGGGGACCTTGTGTCATAGGATGGAATAGAGGCACAAGAAGCTCTCTATGTTTGACAGAAGAAATCAGTCTACTCTAGAGCTCTCCCTATATCTCCTATCTCCTAAGTCTTCAACAAGCATTCTTCAAGCACAAGCAACTCTAAGCTCCAAGCATCACTCTTTGTCTTCAATCTTCTCCAAGGTCTTCACTAGCTCCCTCAAGCAAAATCCAAGCCCAAACTCCCAAGGGAAAGGCCTAAAACCCATCAAACAACACAATATCCCAAGAGGGAACACACCAATATCAACCAACTTGCAAAAATCAGATAAAATGGAAATACTCATCATAAAATCCTAGATTAATTTCTAAGGGATCCTACCTAGGTACCCTATACGCCACATAAACCCCAAGGCCTAAATCAAACTAAAAACCCAAAAACTATGTGTTGAAATGCACCTATGTCAAGTTGAAACCCTAATTCTAGCACACTAAAGTTCCTTATTCAAAACTAACTAAAATTAAATTACAAAAATGTGATAAAATTCCAGGGGGAACCTAATTCTATATACTAACCATAGCAAAAAGAATTACATCAAAAATCAAAGAGAAATGATCATACAAAATTCAGAAAGTTGGATACATCAAATGAAAAGTGAAATAAAAGCAGTTAAAAGTAAAAATAAACCAAAAATAGAAAAATGAATGAAATGACATTTTTATTCTTTTATAATTTTCTTGATGTCTTGAGGAAAATGGGGAAAAACTCCCATGCAAAAATATTAATTTTCCAATTTATTATGAATTTTCAAAGAACTTAAAATAAATGTGAAAATAAAAGAAAATATGAGAAAAGGAAAAATGAGCGTGTCAAATAGCAATCAAGACTAGTTCATTCACCAGCTGGGCCCAGAGAGGGGGTGTTCATAGCAGCGCGCATTAGGCCCAATATCATTCAGAAATTACATGGAAAATAGAAAGGAAAATGAAAAAAACGTGTTGAATAGCAAGCATTTTAAACGTGTTTTCTATTGGGCTTGCTAATAGGGGTGTGGATAACAGTTAAGTCACTTAAGCCCAATACTACACGTTTAATGAAACTGAGCGTTTAGCTCCTCTATCAGATTCATTCACAAATGGAAACACAAGCACGGCCGTTGGATGCTACTTTCAGTCAAAGTCTTCATCAAATCCTAGGGCTCCTAAGTCATCTTCAACCTTTGAAACATTCTGGAGGGAAACAACCATGGATGAACTGAGCTTGTACCTTCATCCTCTCCAAATCGTATCCCTCTGATTCTCCATCAAAAATCAAAATTAAAAACCCTAACTTACTCCATTTCTCACCCTGATTCTAACCACGTGCTCCATTGATACTGAATCAATCTCCATCTCAAAACACGATTTAATTTTCAGAAAATGCTCAAGACCTAATTCTCACCAAACTCCAAATTAAGAGGTCTATCATCATCACCGCTCCACCCTGAGTTCATTCCACCATCTAACTAGGTCTAAATCTCAAGAAACAGCCAGATACACTCATGAACAGAAATCGTGCCATCTAAGTTATTATCTCTAAACCTAGCCAATTGCTACCAGAAAGCACCTAGCATCAATCTACATTCTATTTAACCATTCAAAGCCTATTGAAACTACCTAAATTAAGCCATGGAGTGAAGTTTTCATACCTGCAAATTTGAGATGAACAGAGTGATCAAAGCTTCAAGATAAGCTCCAATACTTGCCAGATTCCTTCACTATCACCAAATGATGCTTCTGTATGCAAAGAAATGACTTGAAATGGCTTGGATTCTTGAATTCGATCTTGAGTTGCAGGCTGAGAATTCCAAGTGCAAGCACACGATCCTTCACCAATCTTGCTCAATTATCCATCTGGAATCATTCACCAATGCTAGAGCAAGCTAATGCAATCAAGAATTTGGATTGAAAGTGGTTGAAATGCTGTAACCGATTTTGGTTTGCAATGGAAAAGTTGAAAATGCAATCTCACAAATCTATCTCAATTCTCTCCAACTCTTGCTCTGAATCACTTCATATGTATATATAGACTGTGTTTGAAGACCCTAGAAAGTTCTAGATTGATCCAATGAGAAAATCAACTTCTCATGTCATGAGATCTCATGTCATGCTTTGCACTCATACCAGCCCATGTAGAAGCTTGCAATTCTACTCAATTCTGATCCAAATTGTCTTCTAATAAGATATTGGATGTGTTAAGATGGAAGGAAGCCTTGCATTTGCCTTGACAAGTGATTTTGCATATGTGCCTTATGATGCAAGTAGCCCATTTACAAAGCAAGTCATAAAAATAACACTCAAATCAAAATTATGGTAATGTCAATGTTCTCAAAATGAATTTTACAATCAAATTTGTATGTCATATGGCTTAGTTTGGATTTGTAGATCAAAAACCCTAATTTCCAACCTTGGTTCATTTAAAATTTACCCTTATTTTAGGCCATTTTTATGAATTTGTGAAGCAAGCCATTCCAAACTCTCATGACCTCTTATCTAGCCTAAAAACATCATTTTGAACACATCTCATGTTGAACATTTTTTCACTTGAGGAGTGGAAGATGGAGATTTGGACCTATGTTGAAAAATGACCTGTAATTCAACTTTCCCAAAATACCCCTGGATTGCCAAGACCATATCTTGAGTTCTACAAATCCTCTTGAGGACTTCTAGTACTCAAATAAAATTTAAGATCAAGATCTACAACTCTTATGTTGGCCAAGAATCCATTTGAAAACTCCTTGATGGGAAAAAGTTGCTTGGAAGTCAAGTGACTTTCACAGATAAATTTCAGTGTCCTCTAGGGACCCATAACTTGTAAGAACCATAACTTGAGTTCTACAAATCTTCTTGAAGACTTCTAGTACTCAAATTAAAGCTATTGAGAAGATATACAAGTTTCATGTTGACCAAGAATTCATTTGAAGCTTGCATTTTGACTTATCTGGCTTGGAAGTTAGGCCTAAATTAGGGTTTTTTACACTAAAACCCTAATTTAGTAACTCCTCCTCCTCTTGATTCTCTTTGATTTATCCTTGGCACAACACCACACATGTATACACATATCAATTCATGAATCCCACATCCTTCAACTAAGCCTTGATGCTCTTCAATCACTCAGTTGACCTAGGGTTGACCTAGGGTTGACCCAGATGAAACCCTAGTTGACTGCACTTCAACTCTGGCTCTTGTACTTGTATCAATGACTTGTCTCATCTTCAAAGTGACCCTCTAGGTCTTCCATGATCCTTGTGCACATTCCATACCCTCAGTCATAACTCATACTCCCATTGATGATCTTCAACACACCTCACATTAGGAGAGAAATCCACAGGTTGACCTTCAAACTTCTCAAAGCTTCAACTCATTTCTTGATTACTTGGATGGTCTTGAATAAAACCCCTTGATGGGCCTCTTTCTGATAAGAATGGCACTTGATCCCTTGTTGGATGACTTGATATGCTATGCTATGCAATGATTAGACTATGTACATGACTTATTATGCAAATGACAATGCAATTGAAACATAAACCAGGTGAAATAGGTTGAGCAAATTTTAGGGTGCAACACAGACGAAATATCATTTAACGTTCAAATCAGTTTTTGCCACGATCACTCTCTCTAAGATTTCTTCCTACACTTTCTCCACTCACTGCCCACTACTGGAAGTTACTCCCACTCCCTCCATAACTCACCCATGATCTCTGGAAGTTGAAGAATGAATTATCTCCTATAAATAGGCCTTAGATTCACAGTTTAGGGGGGAGCCTTCGACGTATCGAAGTGCTGCCAAAATTCCCATTGAAGCCATTTTTCCCATTTTTATTGTTTTTATTTCCTTTCCGTTTTCCCTTTTGTTCAGAGCTTTGTATTTCTTTCTACAATTTTATTTGGCCAAAGTAGAATCCTGCCGACATTGTGGAGGACTACTCTTCAATATCAGTACTACTTTCCAGGTTCTTATTTACTGAATTACTACTTTATTTCTGTCATAATGCCAATTTTATTATTTTGCTATTTATGTTTATTCCTGTTTGCATTAACTATCATGTCTAGCTAAATTAGTTTTATCAGTATGTAACCGAATTAATAGGATAAGATTCGACAGTAACCGATACCTTCCCTCTTTACAAACAATCTTTATGGTCGTAGTTTTTAAATTGATTTTCTAAATAAACGTTCGTCGCGACAACGAGAACTTATTTAAAAGTAGTTTTGCCACGATAGTGGGAAATTCATAAAGGTACGAACCAACAAGCGACAGCTAAGGCTAGGATCAGATAGTAATAACTAGGCATTTGTTTTAAAAACAGCAACAGCATTTTAAAAGGGATTAGAACTTAATGGTTTTCAAAAAGTAATTTTAACCCCGAACGGGATAGCGATAACATACGTTCCGCCTTAGAGTTGCGAATAGCGTCAACAACCATCGTGAGGCAAAGGTCTTTAAACCATCATTTTCTACTGAACAATGTTTGCAAAGAGTAAAAAGCATCAGTGACCTGTCGAATCCCTGATAACTAAGTCCTTGCATACTGATATCCTTTTACCGCATTTTTCTTTAAACCAATTATCTTTATTTCCTTTGCATTTAATTTCATTCGCATTCAACTTTCCTAATTCCAATAGCCTTAGCTTTACACCGTAATAATAGATAACGGTAGATTGACATTGGTCTCTATGGGTTCGACAATCTTTTATATTACTTCGATATTTCCGTGCACTTGCGGACGCATCAATAGACTGAGAATTCAGGAGGATATGTGGAAGAATCTCAGATTAAAAGAAAGCATGTTGGCTCAAAAATCCCGTTTAAAGTGGCTGCAAGATGGGGATCATAACTCCAAGTTTTTCCATGATTCTTTAAGAGCTAGATATTGTTCAAACTGCATATCAGCTATTAGAATGAGAGTAGCGTTAGAGGAAGATCCTGAAGCTATTAAATGTGAAGCAGTAAAGTACTTTAAGGAGAGATACAAGACTAATTCATCGCCAAATTTCACAATCGACTTTGATCATATTGGTTGCTTAGATGAGGAAGACAGGATTTGCCTGGAAGCTGACTTCAGCCCTGCAGAAGTCAGACTTGTTGTTTTCAGTTGTGACGGAAACAAATTCCCCGGTACCGATGGCTTCAATTTCAATTTCATTAAGTCTTGCTGGGAGATTCTGGGCGACGATTTCTCGAATTGCATCTTGGAATTCTTCAACACTAGTTACCTTCCGAAATCCTTCGCTTCTTCTTTCATCTTGCTTGTCCCGAAAACTAAAAATCCCCAACATTTCGAAGATTTTAGACCTATTAGTCTTGTCAGTTGTGTGCTGAAGGTTATATCAAAGATGCTCGCGTGCAGGCTTAGAAAGGTTATTCATAAAACTATCTCTCCTTCTCAAACTGCATTCATCCCGGAACGACAGATATATGACGGTGTTCTGTTGGCTAACGAGGTGGCTGATTTTGCAAAGAGATTCAAGAAGGATTATTTTTTTCTTCAAAGTAGATTTTACGAAAGCTTATGACTGTGTGGATTGGCTCTATCTAGATGCTCTTCTTGTTAAGATGGGGTTTGGAACAAAGTGGATGAAATGGATCCGTGGCTCTGTTTTCAATAGCTTTGTATCCATTCTCATCAACGGCAGACCGTCAAAGGATTTTAGGACTGGCAGGGGACTGAAACAGGGCGACCCTCTTGCTCCTTTCCTGTTCGCTATAGCTGCAGAAGGACTGTCAAGCCTGGTGAAATCAGCGGTTGATAGTAATATGCTATCCCATTTCATGATTCATGGTTAACCAACAGTGAGTATTCTCTAATTTGTTGATGATACTCTTCTCATTGGAGACGGAACGCCGTCAAATATTTGGGCCTTCAAGGCTATTCTTAGGGCTTTCGAGTTAATTTCTGGTCTCAAAACTAATTATTCCAAAAGCTGTTTGTACGGGATTCATATTGAATCTGAATTTTTAGTGGCCGCTGAAGATTTTCTTCATTGTAAATCGGAAAAGTTACCTTTCAATTTCCTTGGTATCACTGTTGGAGGTAACCATCGTAGATATTCTTTTTGGAAGCCGGTTCTGCTGAGATTGAAGAATAAATTATCCATTTGGAATGGGAGAAACTTATCAATGGGGGGTCGTGTAACCCTCATTAATTCGGTTCTTGAAAATATGCCTATACACTTTCTGGCTTTCTTCAAGGCTCCTCTTAAGGTTGTGAAGGATATCATAGCGATCCAACGGCGGTTCATATGGGCTGGAAACTCGAGCAAATCTTCTATTCCTTGGGTCTCTTGGAATTTTGTTTGTAAATCTAAGGAAGATGGCGGTCTGGGTATTAAGCATGTGGGTCGGTTCAACAACGCTTTGTTGGCAAAGTGGCTTTGGAGGTTTTAAACTGGCGGCAACGAAATATGGAGGAACACCCTCACTATCAGATACGAAAACCTTAGCATTAAGACACAAACTTATTCCGATGTTGTGAGTTCGAAGTCTGATTCGTTGTGGATGAAGGATATTGTGAACAATGCGTCTCTAAATCCTAATGCCAATTTCTGCAAGTTCACGGCCTGCTCCATTGAAGAAGGTACCGAAGCGGCGTTTTGGCTGTCAGTTTGGATCGGCGACATGCTGTTACAAGTCAGATTTAATGATTTGTTCCAGTGTTGCTCTTTGAAGTTAGTGTCAGTCCGTGATATGGGATACTGGGAGGATGGGAAGTGGAATTGGAATCTGAGAAACTCGTTGTTGGATTCAGAAAATCCTCCTGAACCAGATTGGTCTGACTGTTGTAAGTTGCTGGAAAATATCTCAGTTATCCCGGGTATAACCGACAAATGGCGGTGGAGTCTCCATGAATCTCAATCTTTCAAGGTTTGTTCCTTTTATTCTGTCCTATATTCCTCCTTATCTGACCAAGACATTGGTTCCGATTGTGCATCCTTTATTGAGTCCATTTGGAAGACGGTTATTCCGGCGAAAGTGCAAACGTTCAGCTGGAGATTGGCGCTTGATAGATTGCCTACAAGATCTAATTTATTGAAGAGAAGAGTGCTTGAATCCTAGCAAGATTTGGATTGTGTTTTTTGTTCTAGTAGCATGGAGGACGTATCCCATCTTTTCTTCTTGTGCTATAAATCTACTCAGGTTTGGATCAAGATCTGTGAATGGGCGAACATAGACATAATCTCGGAAAATTCCTGTTATTCTCACGTTAAGGTGTGGAACTCGAGCCTTAGAGGTCGGTGTCTAGCGAATAGTGTTAATTCGATTTGGTTTATTACTTGCTGGATTATCTGGAGGTCTAGAAATGATTGTATTTTCAATAATGTGGTTAATGAGGTCGACAGTATTATTTTCGACATAAAGCTTAATTCTTGGAAATGGTTGATTCTAGGTAGGAAGGGGAGCAAGCCGTGTTGCCTGTACGATTGGTTCAAATTCCCCTTTGAATTTTTGTAATTTGTATCTTGGTTTGAGATTTCCTTAATCTCCTTTAATTTTATCTGCTTATCAAAAAAAAACTTACAAAGATTGGCATGAAATGCTACCATTTGCTTTGCACGGATACATAACTTTAGTGTAAACTTCAACAGGGGTAACCCCATTCTCATTAGTATATGGAATGGACGCAGTCCTCCCCATTGAAGTAGAAATACCGTCCTTGAGAGTACTGATGGAAACCAAGCTTGATGAAGCAGAATGGGTCCAAGAAATATTTGACCAGCCGAACCTCATCGACGAGAAGCGCATGACTACAATGTGCCATGGTCAGATGTACCAGAAACGAATGAAGAGGGCATTCGAAAAGAAAGTCTGAATTCAAGAATTCCATCAAGGAGAGCTTGTACTCAAGAAAATCTTGCCAGTTCATAAAGATATGCGTGGGAAATGGATGCCTAAATATGAAGGTCCATTTATTGTAAAGACAGTCTTCTCAGGAGGATCATTAATTCTCACGAAAATGGATGGTGAAGAGCTTGCACATCCTGTAAACTCTGATGTAGTCCGAAAATATTATGCGTAAAAGAACCCGCTAAGTCAAAAACCTGAAAATGAAACTTATGCAACAATGGGTATCCCGGTGGATCATAACCTATGAAGGAGATTCAGGAAAAAATTAGGGATGAAAATAAAAAAAAATAATAACTCGCTAAGCTGAAAACCCGAAAGGGCGACTTAGGAAAAAATGAGCGTCCTAGTGGATTGAAAACCCGAAAGGGCAATCCAGGCAAAAGTTAGGGACAATGGCATTTCACTGCATCAGATGACGCTGATCATCAAAGAACATTTACAGAAGATCAAATCCAATCCAATTGCTCTTGTCAGAAGCAGGATTTTGGATAGTCTTAATTATTAGGGTCGGTAGAGGTCGTTGGGTTCAATGTAACCTTTCCCTATTTCCATTTCAGTTGTAATATTCCTTGGAGCTTTGCCATTAGCAAGCTACTATTCTTCAATAAAATCAGACCTTTTGCCTATTTCAATTTGCCATTTATGCTACCTCTATTTTCATTTTCTTGTTATGCAAAATGTATTTGTTAATGATGATTTTGAAAGTGAAAAGTTTTCAAACTTAAAACCGTTTTTGAAAACACTTGAAAAAGATATGAAGTTATTTTGACTTGTGGAAAGATCTGAAGGAAATAACTACTTCCCCATAAAGTCTTAATGTTGCAGAAGTACTTTTAGACCATCGTTCAACACCAATCTCCAGCAAAACATAAGCTGACAATACTTTTGGACCGATCCTGTAATCTCCAGTGATTTTCAAGATTGTAGAGAGTCTCCCCAGTGTCCACCAAGTGATACATATCTTGAGGATTCGCTCCCTAGTGGAAGCATCTTTTCCTCACTAAAGTTTCTATAGTTTCTCCAGCAAGCTGCTTTAGCTTCATACTTCCCCGATGACATGAATATTTATTTTATCCCCTATGAAGCTCTAATCATAAGATGTCTCTCCCTAAGTGAACAGGTCCTCTTTAATAATAAATTCAGATTCATGATGGCAATCCCTCAAGCGAAGTCATGACATATTATATCCCCAAGTGGAATTGTTTTTCTCCCTAGAGATATTGGAACTTTGAAGCATGATTTTGGTTCCGCCTATGACTTTCTATCCATCTCTTGATAGATGTGTTCCGAGGTGCAGAGGTTGACCGGGTATCCTCGTCGAAATGTTTATTTCATCCCCCATTTGCTCCTCCTTTTGTTTGTTTTGTTAGCATATGCATAAGCGTGACATACATACTTTCATTTCATTTTGACATAGGCATTTAACATCTCCATGTTTGCTATCTTTGTTGTCTTTTGTCGTTTACTTTGGCTGTGGTTACCGCTAAGTAACTGAGTTTGTCTCTTCTCTCCAAGTAGAAGTCGTCAACTTTAGGCATAAAATACCTACTATTTCTAATTTCCCCACAGAGTTCAACCCTTGTGGATGACAGTTATTTCAGTTATCTTTTCCACGCGTGGATAAGATAAATCCCCATTTGAGTTCATTTCCTCAACGGTTGGAGTCTTGTTTGACAGTTTCTTTCTAGCTCGATTCTAGATTGAACTTTGGTCCCCATAGGTCGTCAAACCTAGCTAGAGTGTGCATTTCTTTTGCACTATATCACAAGAAGAATCTTTTACAACTCCTTATTGCTGATAAGTGGCAGCCTCACCTGAGAAGCTTATCATTGTATCATTTTACTTACCAGATAAGTGAAAGTCTCACCTGAGAAGCTTATCACTACCATTTTACCGCAGCGATAAGTGGTTACTCATTATGTCGATGTTATTCCCTGTTTCACTTTTGTTACATCTGCATTTTGCATTTGTCATTCCATCATGTTCATCATGTCAGAGTTCATGGCATGTCAGCATTTGTAGTTGAGTTTCGTTTGTCCATAGAATTGCATATCACTGCATCTAAGGACAAATTTTTTGGTTATCTGTATTTAAATACCTTTCACCATGATTTTGCAAAGTTTTTCATCGCTCATATCATCCGGTGAAGATATTTAAATAGGGGCAACTGTTATACCCCAAAATTTTCCCTTAGATTCTTTGATCTTTCACATATTATTTCTAGGTTAATCATCCACATATAGCTAACCATTTTAGTAGTTTTTATCTTGTTTTATGAGGATAGGGTTGCTGAAGAAGGTTGATAGGTCATGAAGATTTTGTGTTTACACCTCACTTCCTACAGGATCTTTCAGGAGATTTCAGTAGGATTAGAGTTCTTATTCCATTGGCAGTGGGTGTAGTCATTCAAGAATTAAGTTATAGTTCTCGTGGCAAGTGATGTTATAGGTTATACTTTTATGGTCCATACACTAGGTTCACCATCATCCACGACGTAGGGTGTACTGATTACTAAAGATCGAATTCTCCCAATTATATCCAAATGGCCAAAACTCATGCTTATGGGTTGTACAAAACACAAGTTGTAAGTCAAGATTATTTAAGTAAATCATGTGGGTTGCTTTTTGATTTTGGATTTATGCAGGTTGTAGTGGCTAAAAGTGGAATATCATGTTTGATTGATTGGTAGAACATCTTCCATACACTTGGTTTTAAAGTAGGATTCAATATGGTAAAGCTCATTCAAGAAACGCAAGCCCATGATTAAGGTTATTTCGATCGTCGGAGTCTTAAAGTTCTCATCTATGGTTTGACTCATGGATATGAATTTATAAAGGGTTGTGGAATTCCAAGAGCCATTTTCATATATCAAGTACATATCATCCATGATCATCACAAGGTAGTCACCATATCTCCCATGTTCGTTTAAGAATTCAAGCTTTAATTTGAGAAAGATCTTCCTAATGTGGTCATCATACAAACTTCATGATTTTATTTGATAAGGTTTAGGACGTGATCATGATGTACAATATGGATTACTAAGTTCAATAAGTGTACAATAAGATCACAAAGTTGAGAACTAATTAAAATTAAAATCCAATTAAAAGGTCCAAATTATCATGCTATTTGAATTTCAAAGGTCATTATTGCAAAATATCTTAAAATTAACATCATTATCCAAGAAGACATTCAAGAATCCAAAATATTATTTCAAGTTGTCTTGGAAGTTCCTTAAAAAGAAAATCTAGAAATTCAAGACCCAAGTATAAAAAGAATTTCAAGACCATTTTACACATTCAAAAGTCAATGTTTTTAGTTTTCTCTTTAAAACCAAAGAGAGTAAGGTTTATTCAAGCTCTATCTCAAATTCAAGAGCTTCACGTTTTCAAATTCATGCTACTAGGCAAACTCAAAGTAAGTTCATACCATTGTACAAGACCTAATACAAGATTCGATTTTTTTTACAAAAGATTACAATGAATTTATAAATTTCATCATGTCCCAAGGGGAACTTATTGTTAGAACACAGATTGGTTCTTAATAATTACTCTTTGTTTTGATGATAACTGTTAGGAAATTTAAATTTAAGAATTATATACTCTAAAATTTGTTTGAGAGTTTTACTGCAGATTGAAATTATATTAACTCTCTAGAAGCAAATCTGCCTTGAATACAAGAAGCTATTCTGACTCTGAAGCGCCAGATGCACCTTACAGAAGAATCTGTTTGCTCCTTACAGAAGATCCTGAGCGTAGTCTCCAGAAGGATCTGAAGCAAGAAGCTCCAGAACATTCTGAGTCAGAAGCATCTGAAGATAGTCAGAAGCATCTGAAGATAGTCAGAAGCATCTGAAGATAATCAGAAGCATCTGAAGCTGAAGCATCAGAAGTATAGAAGAATATTGATTGAAGAGTTTCTCAAAGCATTAGTCTACAGAAGTTTCTGAAAGTACCTACGCTGCCAAGTACTGATGTTTTGTGTCAAATGCTCTGATGATCAACACGCTAGAAGCACACACGCTGCAGAAGAATCTGATACAGCATAGTTCTGAATCTCATTAGAAGACTCTGATCCATTCAGACTCTGAAGAACTTGCTAAAACTGAAGAAGTGTTTTCAAGAATATATCCGTTGGAACTATTCAACGTCTCTTTCCTTATTTGTGCTAGACACACTTACACAGACAAAAAGGATTTTTCTGTGCCATCTATTTCAAGGAAAGGTCAGTGCATGTGAAGACAAAAAGGCTCAGACCTTTTGAGACTCTCTTTTCAACGTTCAGCTTGCATGATTCAGCTGCCTATAAAAGGAGATCCTCACTTCATTCTTCAGTTACACGCTTGCTGAAAAGAAATCATAATATTCTATAAGCTCTCATTCTTATTCTTCATAGAATCTCATTGTACTTAAACTTAAGAGAAAAATCACTGTTGTGATTATAGCTTTATAGAAGCATTAAAAACTCTTGTATTTAATTTACATTGATTGTAAAGGATATTCCTTAAGAGGATTCAGTTAGAATCAGTAGCTCTTGAGAAGACTAAGAACTGTAGTTCTTAGGTGATACTATTGTAATCAGTTTGATTTAATAGTGGATTAAGTCCTTGTTGAGAAAGGCAAATCACTCTGGAAGGGTGGACTGGAGTAGTTGTTAAACGAACCAGGATAAAAATAATTGTGTGATTATTTTCAAGTCTTAATTTTTCCATACTTATTCAACCCCCCCCCCCCCCCCTTCTAAGTATTATCTCACCTTCAGTTGGCATCAGAGCTCCGGTTCTGAGTGTGTTATCACTTAACAGTGTCAGTAAAGATCCAGAGAGATATACTTTGATCAATATATTTATTTGTTATCATGGCTGATAATTCAATGTCAAATATCAACAATAAATATGAAGAGAGGGATAGGATCAGTACCAAACCTCCAATGTTTGATGGAGAAAAATTTGACTATTGGAAAGATAGAATAGAAAGTTTTTTTCTTGGGTATGATGTTGATCTTTGGGATTTGGTCATTGATGGATATGAACATCCTACTGGTGAGGATGGCAAAAAGATTGATAGAAAATCAATGACTGAAGTGCAGAAAAGAGACTTCAAGAATCACCACAAAGCCAGAACTATATTGCTTAATGCAATCTCTCATACTGAGTATGAGAAGATTATTAACAGAGATACTGCTCATGACATGTTTGAATCACTCAAAATGACTCATGAGGGAAACTCTCAGGTTAAAGAGACCAAGGCTCTGGCGCTCATACAGAAGTATGAGGCATTTAAAATGGAAGAGTCTGAAAATGTGGAAACTATGTTTTCTAGATTTCAGATTCTTACAGCTGGTCTGAAAGTTCTAGACAAGGGCTACTCAACGTCAGATCATGTCAAGAAAATCATCAGAAGTCTTCCCACCAGATGGAGACCAATGGTGACTGCATTGAAGATGGCAAAAGATCTGAACAAGATCTCTTTAGAAGAACTTATCAGTTCTTTGAGAAGCCATGAAATTGAGCTGGAGGAAGATGAACCCCAGAAGAAAGATAAAGGTAAATCCATAGCTTTAAAATCTAACAAAACTGCTAAAGCTTTGCAGGTCATTCAAGAAAGCTCTGAAGAATCTTCTTCTGAAGAAGAAGATGAGTTATCCATGCTGTCCAGAAGGATTAACAAACTCTGGAAGCACAAGGGAAAGAAGTTTAACAACTTCAGAAGATCTGATAACAAAAAGGAATCTTCTAGTCATAGAAGATCTGCCAAGAAAGAAGTGGTGTGCTATGAGTGCAAAGAACCTGGGCACTACAAGAATGACTGCCCCAAACTTCTGAAAGAAAAACCTAAGAAGAAGTTCAACAAGAAGAAGAAGGTTCTGATGGCAACATGGGATGACTCAGATGAGTGTGAGTCATCTTCTGAATCAGAAGAAGAATGTGCAAACGTTGCACTGATGGCCAGGACAGAGGATCAAGAGGAAGGTACCTCTGGATATGAATCAGAATCTGAATCTGATGATGATGCAGAAGAGGTAATGGCTAAACTTACCAAAGAAGAACTCACTAAAGTTTTAACAGAAGTTCTTAAAAGTTATAACAACATCAAACTCAAATACAAGAAGCTGAAAAGCAATCTTGAATCTGAGATTGATCTTCTGAAAACAGAACTTGTTGAGCAGAAAGAAATAAATTTAAAAATCAAAAATGACTTTGATAGAACTCAACAAGAATATGATTCTGAGACTAAGTCATGTGAAAATATTTTAGAAAAATATGACTCTAGTTTTCAGAGGTTTCTCACTAAGAGTATAGACAGAAGCAAGATGGCTTCCATGATCTATGGTGTTAGTGGAAACAACAGAAAAGGCATTGGATATGAGTCTTCATTTGGAAGCAATCCAAAACCTGTTGACAAACTTTTCATCAGGAAGACACCTCTGTATTCTCAATTCAAATTTGGTCACTTGAATGACATTAAACACACAAGCTCTGAGAAGAGTACTTATGTGTTTAAACCAAAGGCAAGTCAGAATAAACATTATGTTGCAAAACAGAAGTTTAGACAAACCTACAAACCAACTAACCCCAAAGGACCCAAGAAGATCTGGGTACCTAAAAACAAAATAATTCCTGTTGCAGATGTTCTTAGCAGCAAGGTCAGGACACCAATCATGGTACCTGGACTCTGGATGCTCACGACACATGACAGGAGAAAGGTCTATGTTCCAAAGCCTGGAACTTAGATCTGGAGGGGACGTGAAGTTTGGAGGGAACCAGAAGGGCAAGATCATTGGATCTGGCACTATTGGAAATGGTAAACTTCCCTCTATTACTAATGTTCTGTTAGTTGAAGGATTGAAACATAATCTATTGTCCATAAGTCAATTAAGTGACAATGGTTATGATATAATCTTTAATCAAAAATGTTGCAAAGCTGTATGTCAAAAGGATGGTTCTATCCTATTCAGTGGAAAGAGGAAACACAACATTTATAAAATTAACCTTTCAGAACTTAAAGTTCAAAATGTAAAATGCCTTTTATCTGTGAATGATGAGCAATGGGTCTGGCATAGAAGATTGGGGCATATTAATATGAGACGTATATCTCAGATTAATAAACTCAATCTGGTCAGAGGACTTCCTAAGTTGAAGTTCAACTCAGATGCTCTGTGTGAAGCATGTCAAAGAGGTAAATTTTCAAAATCTCATTTTAAATCAAAAAATGTTGTTTCTACCTCCAGACCATTGGAATTACTTCACATTGATCTGTTTGGACCAGTGAAAATTGCATCCATCAGAGGCAAGAAGTATGGGTTAGTCATTGTAGATGACTACAGCAGATGGACATGGGTAAAGTTTCTAAAACACAAGGATGAGTCTCATTCTGTGTTCTTTGACTTCTGCAATCAAGTCCAGACTGAAAAAGATTCCAAAATTATTAAAGTCAGAAGTGATCATGGTGGAGAATTTGAAAATAAACATTTTGAAAAATATTTTTCTGAAAAAGGCATTGCACATGATTTCTCCTGCCCTAGAACTCCACAACAAAATGGAGTTGTAGAGAGGAAAAATAGAACATTGCAAGAGATGGCCAGAACCATGATCAATGAGACAAATCTGGCAAAACATTTCTGGGCAGAAGCAATTAACACAGCTTGTTATATTCAGAACAGAGTGTCTGTAAGACCTCTTCTGGAAAAGACTCCCTATGAATTGTGGAGAAACAGAAAGCCTAACATTTCTTATTTTCATCCTTTTGGATGTATTTGTTTTATGCTTAATACTAAAGATAATCTGAACAAGTTTGATTCCAAAGCACAGAAGTGTTTCATGCTTGGTTATTCTGAACGCTCTAAAGGCTACAGAGTATTCAATACTGAAACACAGATTGTGGAAGAATCTATTCATGTTAGATTTGATGATAAGCTTGGCTCTGAAAAGCCAAAGCAGTTTGAAAGTTCTGCAGATAGAGAAGTGATTCTCACAGACTCTGAAGCCTCAGAGGCAGAAAAGGCAAAAATCAAAGAATCTGAAGCAACCCTAGATGCTACACCTTTGACCTCCCAACTAGACAACTTGCATATTTCTAAAAGACCAACTGTCAGAGGATCTTCTTCCAGAATCAAAGCTTCTCATCCAGAGGATGTGATAATTGGAAAGAAAGATGATCCAATAAGGACAAGATCATTTCTCAGAACTTCTGAATCTTCTTTATTTAGCTTAGTGTCAATGATAGAACCAACATCTGTAGATGAGGCTCTGGAAGATAATGAATGGATTATTTCTATGCAAGAAGAGCTAAATCAATTCACCAGAAATGAAGTTTGGGATCTGGTTCCTAGACCTAAAGGATTCAATGTTATTGGAACAAAATGGGTCTTCAGGAATAAGCTGAATGAAAAGGGAGAAGTAGAAAGGAATAAGGCAAGGCTGGTTGCTCAAGGATACAGTCAGCAAGAAGGTATTGATTACACTGAGACATATGCTCCAGTGGCAAGGTTAGAATCTATACGCCTTCTTATTTCTTTTGCTGCACAGAATAACATCACTCTGTATCAGATGGATGTTAAAAGTGCCTTTCTTAATGGCATTATAGAAGAAGAAGTTTATGTCCACCAACCTCCTGGCTTTGAAAATGAAAATTTTCCAGATCATGTTTTCAAATTAAAGAAATCTCTATATGGATTAAAACAAGCTCCCAGAGCTTGGTATGAGAGATTGAGTAATTTTCTTCTGGAGAAGAATTTTATCAGAGGCAAAGTGGATACAACTCTATTCTGTAAAACCATAAAGAAAGATCTTCTAATTTTCCAAATTTATGTAGATGATATTATTTTTGGATCAACAAATATTATGCTTGGAAAGGAGTTTGCTACATGTATGCAGGCAGAATTTGAAATGAGCATGATGGGAGAACTCAGATTCTTTTTAGGAATCCAAGTTAATCAAACTCCAGAGTGCACCTACATACATCAGACAAAGTATGTTAAAGAACTTCTGAAGAAATTCAACATGTCTGACAGCAAGCTGGCAAAGACTCCAATGCATCCTACTAGCTCTCTTGGCAAAGAAGAGGTAAGTAAGAAAGTAGACCAGAAGCTCTACAGAGGTATGATTGGCTCTCTTCTTTATCTTACTGCTTCTAGACCTGATATATTATTCAGTGTTTGTCTGTGTGCTAGATTCCAATCAGATCCTAGAGAATCACACTTGACAGCTGTCAAGAGGATTCTAAGGTATCTGAAAGGTACTTCTAATGTGGGTCTGTGTTACAGAAAATCTGATGATTTCAAATTAGTTGGATTCTGTGATGCTGACTATGCTGGAGACAGAGTGGAAAGAAAAAGTACTTCTGGAAGTTGTCAATTTCTAGGAAGAAATCTAATCTCCTGGTACAGCAAGAAGCAACCCACAATTGCACTTTCAACCACAGAGGCTGAATACATTGCTGCTGCTGGATGTAGCACGCAGATGCTCTGGATGAAAAGTCAACTAGAAGATTATCAAATTTTTGAGAGTAACATTTCTATCTTTTGTGATAATACTTCTGCTATATGTTTGTCCAAGAATCCCATTTTACATTCTAAGGCAAAACATATAGAAATTAAGCATCATTTCATCAGAGACTATGTTCAGAAGGGAATCATAAATTTAGCCTTTGTTGATACAGATCATCAATGGGCAGATATTTTTACAAAACCCCTTGTTGAAGATAGATTCAATTTCATTCTGAAAAATATTGGTATGGATTTTTGTCCAGAATGATATTTATCAGAAGCAAATTGTTCCAGATGCAAAAATGCTTAATTCATCTGAAGTATTTGTTCTGTTCATTTATTCTATTCTGTTTAATATTTCTGATGAGAAAATCTGAACTAACCATCTTTAGAAGATCTGAACGTGGCTAACGTTTCATTTCTTGAGAGAATTCAGAACAGCATGCAAGCAAACACGTGTCCCACAAAATCTGAAGAGGTGGCGTGTGCACAACTGAAAAGACGTTTGAGGTGAAATTTGAATAGTAAATATCTTGGGTTTCCCCCCAAATCTGTCAGAAGCATTTATTATTTGAAATGATTTTATTCTCTTCATTTAATGCTGCTCAAACGTGCGTTTCTCTCTAACTGTTGGTGTGCCTAAGTGGTTAGTATAAATACATGTTGTGTATTCACTTTCACACTTTTCACTCTTAGATTTTACATGTGTTTTCATCTATTGTTCTCTCTGCATAAAAACTCAAAACCTAAGTGTTCTAAAAAGCATTCTTCAATGGCGTCTTCTTCATCAACAACTGCACAGTTTCAATCTACAATGGCTGCTGTGACTTCAGATAACCTAGGTGCTGCTCCATATACTCCTCCAAAGAGAACTCTTCTCACACCTATTGATAAATTAGAAGTGTTGTGTGAATCCATGGTTGAATTTGATTCTTTGGCTGACAATGGGTTTGATTTTCGCTCCATTGTTAGAGCTCAAGGTTGGGTGAAATACTTTGATAGATTGTTTGGACCAGTTTACCCTCTACTTGTTAAGGAATTTTGGATTCATGCATCTGTGTATCCAAAGTTTATTTTATCATCTGTGCTGGGAAAGAAGATCATCATCACAGAGGATCTGATTAGAAGACTAATTGGTTATGAAGAAACAAATGGTGTTTCACACTTGCCAGCTGGGCGTGTGGATATGGATGAAGTTTATGAGGAAGTTATGACTGCTGGACAAGCCTCTAACAGATTCAAAGATCTGAAGCCTGATTACAAGATCTGGGCCAAGATCTTCATGGGATGCATACATCACAGAAAGTCAACAAATTCCCCAGATTATGTCAACAATGAACAGATCTATTTTATGTACTGCCTAAGTCAGAGCAATAAGGTAGATCTTCCTTACATTTTGTTCATGCATCTGTGGAATCACATAAATGCATCTAGAGAATCTGTAAAAGAAAAGGCCAGAAGATCAGGACTTGGATACCTTTTGGAAGGCTGCTCTCAGATCTTCTCACTGAAAATGGTTTAGTGGCTGCTCTGTATGATGCTGGTGTTACAGAAGAACTATAGTTCATTATGGGAAAGCCTCTGAACGCTAAAAGCCTTCTGAGACTCAAGATTGTAGATGAACTTACTACTGCTCCAAAGAGGTTAAATATGTCTGATTTGAATAAAAGGGTTCCAGTATCAGACTTTCCTCTATTCTTTGCTGAAGAACCTAGACACATTGTTCTGATGTATATAGAGGAATGTAAAAAGGAAGGAGTGTCTGTTCCAGCCAATGTGTTTCAACTTGTCAAGCAACCACTGCCAGATGCAGGAGAAGAAGAAGAAGAAGAAGTTCCACTTCAGAGGAAAAGATCTCAGCCTGTAGCAGAATCTGAACCTGTCCAGAAGAAGGCTAAGATTGCTGAGAAATCCAAGGATCTTTTGAAGAGAAAGGATTCTGGAGAAGCTGCCTCTGCATCTGCTAAGAGGATTAAACTCAAAGGTACAAAGACTTCTGCTATTTCTAAAAATGTTGTTATTAATGATTCATCTATTAAGTCTGTTCCCAAACCACCTATCACTCAAACAACATCTGTTGCTGCCCCTAGTTCTGTCTCACCTCAAAAACAACCTACTGCTTCTGTATCAAAACCACCTCAACCCAAAATACACATCAAACACTTCACTCCACGTCCTTCACCAACAGAACCACAACCAACAGAACCATCACCAACAGTTCCACAACCAACAGAACTACCACAAACTTCTGATAAACAAAACTCTGCTCAACCACAAACAGAAAATCAACCAAAATCTTCTGATCATCCAGAAAAACAAAACACAAAAGATCAACCAGAAAAAGACTCTGTCATTCCACCATCAACAATTCCATCTTCTGAACCTGTAGCACCTGTTACTTCTGAACCATCTAAAGTAACTTCTGCTCCTGTTTCATCTGAACCACCTACTCAACAATCTGATATTCCTTCAGAACCATCTCATATCCCTGAGACAGAAGTTCTTGATATCACTCCATTAAAAACGGTGTTTCAAGTTTCTTCTACCTCTTGTACACCTGAAACATCTTCAAATTCATCTGAATCAGAAATTCATCCTGATTTTCTGATTAATCCATCTGAAAAATACCCTGTGCATGAACCTGAACCTGAATCAACCTTACCTACTAAAACTACCATTCCAGACCCTATGCCTCCACCTGCACCTTCATCTGAGATGATTGTTCCTACTTCCAATCCATCATCATCTGGAATATCTTGTGCCCAAGTGTCTTCTCTTTATCATAACTTATCTTATGGTTTCAAACTGAAAGATTTTTATGATAGAGTTGAGCCTTCTGAACCCTTGAAACCTCTTAAACCAAAACTCAGACAGGCCCTTCCATCTGTATTCATTTCATATATTCAATCTATGAACAATGAAGGATCCTTAGCCACCATATCTGCTACATCTGGTAAAGCTGCTGTTTCAGCTCTGCATCCTGCATCTGATAACACAGTTGCATCTGATAAACCATCAAACTCTGCTTTCGTACCATACTCCAATGCATTCTTTGATGTTGTTTACCCACGCACAAGACCACAACCAAATCTGCTTAATGCTTTAAACAGATCCTTACCTCAGAAACCAGAAATTCCATTCATTTCATATGTTCCCCCTCCTCTGATTTCCATCTCAAAATCAATGATACCACCAACTCCAAAACCTAAACAGATGACTCTGGAAACCTTGCTTAAACCACCACCCAGACTTAATATTGATCATTTATTTCAAACGTTTTTGCAAGAAATACAGATGTCTTTAGGTACTGTTCAGAAAAGATGTTCTGAAACTATGGATGCAAATGAGACTGACATCATCTGGAAAGGATTTCTCAATAGATTCAACACTGTAGCTTCTAATCTGAAGAACATCTGTTCTGATGATGCAAAGCTCAGAGCTGAAAGAACTCAATTCTGGATTGTAAACAAGACTGAACCTCTGCTTTGTTTGGATGCTCCTCCACCTCCTCCTCCACCAGAACCAACTGCCACTACACTAACTATGACTCTGGTAGAACCCTCTTCAGGATCTCCAGAACATATGGCAATTGACTCTGTTCAGGCTGCAGAACCTCCATTTCCTTCATCAGAGACAAAGACAGAAAATCCAGATTTTGGAGACAAGATTGCTGCTCTGGAAGCTGGTCAATCTGAAATAAGATCTTGGATGGCGAAGCAAGACAAGAAATCTGAGGACATGTCAGAGTGGATGTCTAAACAAGATGAGAAGAATGAGACAATAACTAAGTTCATGTCAAAGCAAGAGCAATCACAATCTGAGATCACAGACCTATTGAAGATGCTTTTGTCAAAACACTCTTAGATTTTTTTTTCATGTTTGTGCATCTGTTGTTTTGCATCTGAATGTTATTGTTATATCTTCTGATATTTTCCAATGTACTCTTGCTTTGTTATGTTAAATGAATCAGTTTGTTATTCTCCATTGAATTATCTGCTTTTGTTCCTTTTATTTGTCTTTATTAAAAGTTTTTACTTTTTGCTTATGACAAAAAAGGGGGAGAAAATAAATATCTGAACTATTTAATATAATTTCACTAGAATGAATCTTCAGACATATCCACTCTTTCTAATATCTAAATTGACTATTTCAGAACATTTGATAAGAACACTCTATAAAAGAATCTCTGAGTTTCTCAGATCATTTATCTTTTATCAAACTCTGAATCTCATATCTGCAAGATAGTCTGACCCTTGATTATTACAAAGACAAACAAGATCTCACTCTGAAGATTACTCAAGATAAAAAGGGAAGTTTCTATTCCTTTTTCATATTCAACCCAGGGGGAGATTCATCATCTCAGGGGGAGTTATAATTCTTTATGTTCAATTAAATAAAATTTCTGATACTTTTTGTCATCATCAAAAAGGGGAGATTGTTAGAACACAAATTGGTTCTTAATAATTACTCTTTGTTTTGATGATAACTGTTAGGAAATTTAAATTTAAGAATTATATACTCTAAAATTTGTTTGAGAGTTTTACTGCAGATTGAAATTATATTAACTCTCTAGAAGCAAATCTGCCTTGAATACAAGAAGCTATTCTGACTCTGAAGCGCCAGATGCACCTTACAGAAGAATCTGTTTGCTCCTTACAGAAGATCCTGAGCGTAGTCTCCAGAAGGATCTGAAGCAAGAAGCTCCAGAACATTCTGAGTCAGAAGCATCTGAAGATAGTCAGAAGCATCTGAAGATAGTCAGAAGCATCTGAAGATAATCAGAAGCATCTGAAGCTGAAGCATCAGAAGTATAGAAGAATATTAATTGAAGAGTTTCTCAAAGCATTAGTCTACAGAAGTTTCTGAAAGTACCTACGCTGCCAAGTATTGATGTTCTGTGTCAAATGCTCTGATGATCAACACGCTAGAAGCACACACGCTGCAGAAGACTCTGATACAGCATAGTTCTGAATCTCATTAGAAGACTCTGATCCATTCAGACTCTGAAGAACTTGCTAAAACTGAAGAAGTGTTTTCAAGAATATATCCGTTGGAACTATTCAACGTCTCTTTACTTATTTGTGCTAGACACACTTACACAGACAAAAAATATTTTTCTGTGTCATCTATTTCAAGGAAAGGTCAGTGCATGTGAAGACAAAAAGGCTCAGACCTTTTGAGACTCTCTTTTCAACGTTCAGCTTGCATGATTCAGCTGCCTATAAAAGGAGATCCTCACTTCATTCTTCAGTTACACGCTTGCTGAAAAGAAATCATAATATTATATAAGCTCTCATTCTTATTCTTCATAGAATCTCATTGTACTTAAACTTAAGAGAAAAATCACTGTTGTGATTATAGCTTTATAGAAGCATTAAAAACTCTTGTATTTAATTTACATTGATTGTAAAGGATATTCCTTAAGAGGATTCAGTTAGAATCAGTAGCTCTTGAGAAGACTAAGAACTGTAGTTCTTAGGTGATACTATTGTAATCAGTTTGATTTAATAGTGGATTAAGTCCTTGTTGAGAAAGGCAAATCACTCTGGAAGGGTGGACTGGAGTAGTTGTTAAACGAACCAGGATAAAAATAATTGTGTGATTATTTTCAAGTCTTAATTTTTCCATACTTATTCAACCCCCCTTCTAAGTATTATCTCACCTTCACTTATAACGATAGAGAAAAAAAGGGAAACAAATTGCCGACAATGGGTTTGTATTCATAAAGTTCCAACTTCAAGGTTATTTGACCGAGCATACGATTTGGACCCGAAGATAAGAGTCGTCACTACCTACAAACATCAACAGAGAAGTTTATTATTAACAAGAAAAACTTGAAAGGAAATAATCAAGCATTGGCATGAGTATCTAGTCACTAATTGTCACAAATGGTCTTCAAACAGCATTACCAAGTCGTTGGGGCGACGGTTTCTAGACAGATCTGAATCTTTGGCGCCAACTGTGAGATCTGGGAACAACACTCCAACAGGAAAACCCGAGTCTGCCATGCCCCGATTGCTCCAAGACGTATACATGAAAAAGAAGTGAGAACGATTTCAAGAAGAGATTGAAGTAAGTCATTCAGAATATGGCTAGCAGCGTTATTAAACATAATAGACTAAACAAGGAAAGGAATTCAAATTGTGTTAACATGTTTGGACCAAAAATTCGCAACCATATTCAAGGATAAATTAAAATCGAACAACAAGTTGTTCCAACATGTTGCAACCAAAAGGGAAAGAATGTTATCAAAATTTCACAGCCAACTAATATGTTCCAAAGATATTAAAGAACGCAATATTACATGTTGATTTAAATTGGAAAAATGCAGTTAATGGATTCATAAACATTTCAGACAATTAGATGAAAAGGATCTATTTCTAAATCATATCCCAAACACAATCAAACAGAAGTGAAAATACACGCAACCCTATCCCAAAAACATTTCAAACATAATAATGTATTTCCAAAACAGAGTTCTGACTTATTAATTGAAAGAAGATCCGAGCATGCCCAAGCATGTTTGTTTCAAATTGGAAAGATTATCGCAGTGTTTAATTCATTTTGATTGCCTCGGTTAATTCACAGAACTCATAAAGGGGGAACAGATCCATAGAGATGGACAGAGAAAGAGAACCAATCATGCAAACAATAAAAAAAATAGAGACTTACATACACACCACCACGAAGAACACCACCTCCCTGAGCTGTGCTTTCACCATTAACCTCGTTGACAAAGCTAATCGCGCCGCCCGTTCTCTCCCCGAGAGCTCCCCCTGACGACGACAACATCGTCTCCAATCACATCACCAGGTCGCGAGTTCCCATCCTTGAAGTATTGTTTGGTAATATTCCTCCATTGTTTCAATTCATGCTTGACTCGGAATGTTGAATTTTTGTTTAGAAATTTTGGGTTTATATGAAAAAGGGGAGAAATGGCTAAGCAAACCACGATTTAAATAGAGAAGATGACGAGAATTAATGATTTATGGCGAGAAAGGGTGAGAATCGTGAGAAGAAATGACAAATTGTGATGAAGAAGAGAGAAAGAGGTGTAGCTGCGGAGAAGGAGGAAGAAATTTAGGGTTTCTGGGCCCTTTTCCGATTTTGTTGCCAACGTTGGGTCCAGTCCGGTGGGTTGACCACCACCGGCCCATTATTTCTTGTTTTTTTTTTATTTATTTATTTTGGTTTTTTTGGTACAATTGGGCTGGGCTCAGTTTTTTTTTTGTTTTTTAAAATAAAGAAACATAAATAATTTAAAAAAATATAATAATAAATAATATGAAATATAATATAAATAATGAAAATAATTTAGATTTTAATAATTTAAAATTTTTTTTCCAGAATTTTAATAATTTTAGAACTTTAATAATTTGGATTCAATAGTCTAGAATTTTAATAATTTAGAGTTTTAAAAAAAATATTTTGGATTTAATTTAATTTAGTTTAATTTAAACTTTCATTAATTTTTCATAATCTTAATTTTAGCAAATAAAAAAAATAAAATGAAAAACAAATTAAAAATATTTAGATGTTTTTGTTATTTTGTAACATAACTTTGATTTAGACATTTTTACCATTATTTATTAAATTAATCATGAATTCATCAGTCTGAGTTTAACTAAGTTATGATATTCATTTGAATGTAACCCTTGATGCATCTGGTTGGAATCAAATTTTAATCGTGATGTCCATTATTTTGAGTACTTGATTTACATATTCACATGTTGCCATCCATTCTGTAGCATTTTGAGGATCGTTGTTTTATTTTTTTTGTTACTAAACATATATTCCAAAGGAAAGTTTATTCTTGTTGACTTCCATGTCAATATTAGAGAATTCCAGCCCTTACCCATTATCCTAACATTAGGATTTGAGTCGCCGTACTCACACCTAACGTCCTGCCATTGACATCTCCTTATCCTAGCCTTAGGATCTGAGTCGTCCTACTCACACCTAACGTCCTGCCATGGACATCCCCTTATCCTACCCTTAGGATCTGAGTCGCCGTACCTACACTTCGCGTCCCGCCGTAGACATACGTTCACTTTTTCCTTTCTTCCTAGCCTTAGGATTAGGAGTTCTCATACTCTATGTAAGTTTCCGCCGTGGATATTTACTTACCCTTTTTTTCAACTTAACATTTCAACGTAGACTCGGAGTCGCCGCACTCCACGTAAGTGTATCACTATGAATACTTACATCCCCCTAGAACCTTGACCGCAATCAAGAAGTTCTTCACCCTCATTGAGGGGAACTATGAATACTCTGATTCCATTCCCATTAGGATATGTAGGCACAAGATGTGATTTCTTGGCGAGTATACTTAGTACTAACCCCTTAGGTCTCCCTTCAATCCTTTAACATACCTTTAGTAGATAGATTAACAAATAATATATTTAAAACAAGAGGTTCCTGCAGAGTACTATCGATGCTTAGGATGCTAACACCTTCCCTAGGTATAACCAACCCCGAACCCTAGATCTCCCCGCATTGTGTTTACGATGCAAATTAGGTTTTTCTTTATTTAATCTTTCATTCGGATAAATCAAAGACCGATTGTGAATTCAAGATTTGTGATTCAAATTAATCAATAATTTTATATCCTATTTTCACCGCAATAGGTTCCATAACTTCTCATGGTTAGGGAGAACTAAAGCTCACAAGTTGGCAAAAACTCACTACTGCAAAACCAATTCAGCATGGATGTCTTGATTCCAAAGCTTCTCAAATCAATTCTAATCAAGGTTCAAGCCTCATTTATGATCTTCACATTTCTAATGGAAGTGTTTAGCACCAGCTCCCACGAATTTGGCACAAGAACTGAAGAAAATCATTGTTTAATGCAAGTTGCAAATGTGAATAGTGAAGATAGAGAAAAATGGTGGTTGCCCTCATCAAACCACCAACTATATTGTAGCCAGTCACTTCCTATCCTCTCAAGCATGATGAAAATTACCTCTAGAGTATGGGGAAAATCTTGTTAGGGTGGCTTGAGGTCAGTAATGAAGATTTGCATTGGTTTCTACAAGATTTCCAAGTTTAGAAGGCCAAAGTTGGCATTTTGTATCAATCTGCCCATGCCTCTCACTCACACCTTACATATGACCTATATAAACAATCTATGATTGATTCAAACTTCTGTAACAAGATTTGAGCAAGTTTGCTTTTGAAATCTTTGGACTTTTTGGTGATTTCTTCACTAGCAAGGCATTCTAGCTACTAGCTTACTTGGAGGCTATTTTGAGCATCTACTCATCATCATTGGAGCATTTTCAAATTATTAAAGAGCTTGTAGGATCTCTGGCTTTCTTATTTCTTAAGCTTGCATCATAAGGCTACAAGAGGTAAGCCTACAACTTGCATTTTTCATGCTACTTTGAGTTCTAACTATGATTTTGAGTTGAACATTATTTAGACATGTTTTATGCATGTTATGTGTCATGTATGAATCATTTCTTACAGTAAAATATGTATTTTTGGGACTGTCAAATTTCAGGTCACAAACTAGGTCCAAACTTGTCACATTTTGCATAATAATTCCAATCTGTCAAACCACTCGTGCATTTCTTGTTTTCTCTTGTGATAACCTCTATATATGATGTATATGTGATTTTTTTACACTCATTTCAAAAATCACACCACTACAAAATGTTTTTCATGTGTTCTTGCATTTGGTTGTAACCAAACTTGCCCTACCAATGATGCTATCGGGTTTTCTTGTAAGTTTATGGTATGGAAAAAAATTGTACCATTGAATTACTTGGTCAAAAACACACAATTTTCACTTTTCTTTCACCTCATTTGGTTAATTTTTGACTGAGATCCATTCTTCTTGCAAATGGCCTTGGGTTGCCTTACCTTGCCTTGACCTAGTTTTGCCCATTTTGTGCACCAACTTCCCATGATCATAACTTGCTCATTTTTTATGATATTGATGCCAATATTTTTTCAAACTACTCATTAAAATGTATATGTTCATTGAGTCAATAAATAATTCAAGGATTGTTATCCTATAAATACTTTGGTTCACTAGAATAGCATGTGTTTGTAGGGTTTTTTCCATGGTGTTCTTGAACTTTTTCAACACGTAACTTGATTTTTCTTGTGATAGTTGTCTTGTATGATTCATATATGTTTTTTTTAACATTTTTAAATGTTAAAATTTGTTTGATTAATTTCCTTTCTATGTTCATTCTTTCTTTTGTGACTGCATACATGTGAAAATGGCCTGTTTAACTTCATTTGTGACTTATACCTTGATTCTTGATGTTGTAATCTCTTGAATATGTTTTTAATGCCTCATTCTACTTATTTATGTGTCTTTTAGAACCATAAAATTCTAGGGTTTTATTGTTAACTTGGTTGTTACCATGAAACTTGCTTACTTTTCCCCATAAAGTCATGAACAAATACTTGAATTGTTGTAACATTTCTTGTGTTTTTGCTTGTTCGATTTTTATCAATACATGTTTAGATGGTCTTATTTTGTTACATTTGATCTCATTTGATCCTTATAGAATGCTTGATTCAAGTTGTAACTTGTTTGCATCAGTCTTGTTTGAATGTTATAGATGAACTTGTTGTTGTTACACATGTTCTTTACTTGCATTGATGGTTGTTACCTCTATGTCTTTATGTTAATCTTGACTATTGTTCATATTTTGATACATGTTCTTTCTTATTTATTTAACTTTGTTAAGCCTTCCCCAAGTTACGGAACTTGTTAGTTTTCATCCAGTTGCCTTATCTTTCTCTGATTCTAAAGGAAAGTTTCTCCATTGACCCTCAAGTTTATAGATAGCTTATTGTCGCTGCTGCGAAAATAGGTGCCGGCAATGACAGAAGAGTCGCCACCTGACGTTATTTATCCCACACGAAGGGAAAGGAAACGAACGAGAGAAACCTCGCGAAAAGGGAAAATACGGGTCGTCGCAACCATGTCCTGGGTTCGGGAGTCGGTTACGCAAGGGGAAGGTATTAGCACCCCTCACGTCCGTCGTACTCGACGGGATCCATGCTTGATTATTTGTCTCGAAGGGTTGTTAACTATCTACCTATCAAGGCTGGTTTGAAAAGAAAAGAAAAGACGACTCGGCAAAGCATCACGCTCTATGCCTATGTATTCTCGTTAGAGAAATCAGAGTCAACGTAGTTCGGCTAACTACGGGTTACGGGGGAAGGTTGCTCGCCAAGATATCGCATCTTTTGCCTACGTATTCTCATTAGAGAAATCAGAGCGAACGTAGTTCGGGATAAAATGGAACACAAGCTTGTTCGATTGTTTTTACCCGAGTAAAGTTAAACAACGGTTCCAGCAGTTAGGGACAATGCCTGTTTGCAGTAGAACCGAGACTTAACAGCACTCTTTTCTTCAGAAAAGGTTTCGTTTGAGTTACAGGCCCATGGGGCAAAAAGAGGTTTGAACGTTTGTTTTTGTCTTTTATCGAAAGAAATGTCTTTTATGGATGTTTGCAATTCGTATCGCACTAAAGACTAGGACCTAGGAGTGAACGCGTCGCATGTCACCCAAAGGGTACCATACTAAACATCCTGATCAAAGGAAGGAAACCCTCCAACAATCATTTCCCAGATAGCTTAATGCTCGTAGCGTACGATTCGAATCTGCCTTTATTACGTATTTTACTGGTGTTTGAAGATGAGGAAGAGAAGGACTCTACAGGGGAAACTATCAAGTATCCTACTGTTGTCATACAACGATTCATCCTATGATTGAAGTTTGAAGAGGGATCTACCCTAATGTTATCATGCCTGGATTCAATCCTAAAGTGTATCACAATCATCCTTTCAAGGAGACTGGAAATCCTAAGGGAACATGCAAGAGGTATCCACCAACAGCAAAGGAATCATTAAGCAGTAAAGCTATCAAGCTAAAGAAGTGAATGCATAGGCAATGCATCAATACAAGCAAGGGAGGAAATAGTGTGGGAAATCAGCCACCACAAGCGCATCTCGACCTTTAATGCAATCATGCACCTAAACAAGAGTATCAACTCATGAGACTACCCTAATGCATCATAACAACAGGTACCAAATCATGCTATCAAGCAATCAAATAATGCAATCATGCACCTAACAAATGAGTGTCTACTCATGCAACTTAATCTAATGCATCAATAATCAGATAAGCAAACCAATCCAATCATGTAAGAGAGCTAATCAAGAGGAAGAAAGAACAAAGTGAATGTCAATTCACTAAGCTCAATGTGCATCAGCACAGGAGTCCACTGAGGCTCATACTTCTTGAGGAATGCACAGGGTCTTCCCTAAGGGGGACTAGGCTCTCCCAAGAAGGATCCAAAGTCATTTGAACTGGAAACAAGAGGTAGGTGATGTGAACCTAAGGAACCCATCATAGTGGATGTGTATCAACACAAAGAATCCATCTCAGGCTCAAACTCTTTGAGGAATGCACAGAGCTTCTCCTAAGGAGGGCTAGGCTCTCACAAAGAGGATCCATAGATATTTGGACTTAAGATAATAAGGGTGTACAAAGTGCTTGAGTCCTCATGGCTCAAACTTCTTGAGGAATGCACAGAGTCTTTCCTAAGGGGGACTAGGCTCTCCCAAGGAGGATCCAAATCATTGGAATAGAAAGAATGAGGGAGCATAGTGTGAACCTATGGAACCCACCAAGACATTGAACATCCATTTATGGCTCACCTCTTGAGGAATGCACAAATCTTCTCCTAATAAGGGCAAGGCTCTCCCAAGAGGGACTCAAGAGAATGGATTGAAGGAAGTAAGGCTAGGCACATGAAACAAATAGGAATAGAGAAAACAATCATGTAAGAGCTCTAAGATCCTAATTATGCAAAGCCTAAAGATTTCTATCTTAAACTAAGTATGAACCTAAAAATGAATTGGAAATGAACCTATCAAGGTTCCAACCTACCAGCTAAGGGATCATACAAAGGATGTGTGCTCAACTAATGCAAATATGTCAATTATGATGCAAAGATACAAGCAAATATCAATAAAATCATGCAAAATACTCATCAGAATGTAAAATGCAAAAGAAATGGGAAAACAATCCACAAAAATCTAAGAAAAATTCTACAAGCTCCTAAAGGTGTCATGGACCTATGGTAGAAACATCAGAACCAAATTCTAAGTTTAAGGTCACTTTCTAAAGGTTAACTTAAAAGGTGTCAAAGGAAAGGCCAAGAGGGGGAGGCTCTAAAAACCTACTTCAAAACTAATCTTAGAATCATTTAAAAATTATTACAAAAAATCTACAGCTCTATCGAGATACCTACTACCAGCGCAAAAGATCAAGCTCTAATTCCATACCAAACTCTAGTACAAAAATCAGAAAGAAAATGCAGTTTTTTGGCATTTTATTATCCAATTAAAGGAGAAAAACGAAATTAAATTGACAATTAAATGAAAATAAAATCTAATTGCACAAAAAAATCATAGACATGATGAGGATCATCCACAAATTTTCTCATATTTTTCTAAGAATTTTTGCTATTTTTTATGAATTAAAATGGATGTAGCTATTAAAAGAAATAATGAAAGGAATTAAAGAAATTAATAAGAGCCAGAAAAATCCACAGCCACAGGATCAAGTGACCAAGTCAAGCTATCCAAGGGGGGGGGGGGGGGGAGAGTGACAACACATTAATTAAATGGTAGTAATATTGTGGAATTAGTCAAAGATGGACCATGGAATGATCTAATCGTGGCTGTTCACAACGAAGTAGTCCGATCGGACGGACGTGAAGTCGTCTTCTTCATCTCTCCTTCTCCCTTCGCCGGAAAAATTTTCCAACCACCGCCCCTACCTCCGGTAGCCGCGCGGACACAACAACAACATGGCTTCCGCGTTTTTTCACCATTTCGCACAAACCTTATACCGAAATTCATCTATGCGGAATGAGGATCTCATATCTACTCTTACTTTTCACTTATCTTGCACCATTAGAGAGAAAAACGAACAACAAGGTTGATGGACAAAAACGAAAGTTCACCAAAACTTCTCCAACGAAAATTATGGAGGTTAAAGATCAACGAAAATTAAGGCGAAAACATGCAAGAACAGTCCATATAAAATCAACAAAGTTTGGAGCTCCATTTATCAAACCTCACCAAACTTAACCAAACTAATCCTAAAATCATCTATATCCCTCCAAAAGGTGCAGATTTCTTCAATGAACAATCCTTTAACTCTCTTGATGCTTGAATCCTCTTGAAATGGCCTCAAACTCAAAAACGAATTTCACTTGGAAGCTTCAAGAACTCAACTACCACCAACTATTTTTCTCTCCAAATGCTAACTAACTTGATCTGGAATCACTCTATTTCTTATATAGAACAAGTTTGGATCCTAACTTGGCCCAATCATGGCCCAATTCACTAAATCCAAATTTCACATTTTCTCACTTTTTCTATTCGTGGCAGCCACGAAAATGGCACTATTTAGCCTCCAAAATGCTTCAAATATACTGCTGGTAACATGGTGAAGATGAATGGCTAGGATAGGTTCCTCAATTTCATCCAATGGTGGAGTTTAATCATGTAACTTCATCTTGAAGTAATCCCAAAAATGGCTATGAAACATGCTTTAAATTGAAATTTTAAAAATGCCAACTTTTTCAAAACATCATTTGCATTCACAATATGTACCAATTTGTAATATTTTGAACCAATATGGATTATTTTGAATTTTTCTTCTTTTAATGCCTTAAAAAGTTCAATCATGAGACTTTCTTCAACAATTTTTCATTATAATACATATCAATAGATTCTTGGTACCTTGTTGGACTAAAAACATCATTTTGAACAACTTTCAAGTTGGACAAATCTTCATTTGAGGTTCACAAGACAATGAAATAGACCCATAATCAAAAAGGACCTATAATCACCATTTTCCCAAAATACCCTGCCTTGCAATCAATGTATCTCGAGTTCTACAAATCCAATCATGGACTTCTAGGACTTTTTGGAAAGCTAAGAAGATAAGTAACAACAACCATGTTTGGTCCAAGGGTAGGTGAGACCTCCTTCTAGGTCAAAAATGGCATGGAAGTTGGTTGACTTTTAAGCTCCAAATTCACATTCATCTGATGACCTGTAACTTGTCTGGCTTATAAATTGAGTTCTGTAAACCCTATCAAGGACTTCTGGTACTCAAATTAAATCTATGAACATGCTTTACAAAATTCATGTGGATGCCAAGATGAGATGAAGATCACATCTTGAGCTATGTGGTCTTGAAGTTGGGCATGAAGATAGGGGATTTTACACTATCAAGCTTAGAAACCCTAGCTCAATAACTTCTCACACTCTTGATTCATGATGAGTTGACCTTGGAATCATCCCTTAGACACCTCAATATATCAATCCATGATCACATGGCCTTGAAATTAGGTCTCAACCTTCTTCAAATTCAGCTGTTGACTGAGGGTTGACCAGATGAAAACCCTAGTTGCACCAATCTTGGTTGTAGCTTCTCATACTTTGCAAAATGACTTGTTTGAGCTCTATAATGACTATCAAGACATTATATGAACTATCTCAATGCTCTAGGCCTCTTTTAGTTGACTCAGAATCATCTGATGAACTCCCATACTCTTCAAGTTAGGAGACATGATCACATGTAGCCCTCCTACCTCTCTGGGAATCTTCAACTTCTTCGATAAGGATATCAATCCTTGGGTACTTGAATAAAGACCCTTGAATAGCCTTGACCTCCTGCATACATATCAATGCAATGCATATGGTAATGTTATGTTAAATGAAATGAAACACAAGCTAGGTGAAAAAAGTTAGGCAAATTTTGGGGTGCAACAGCTGCCCCTATTCAAACGGCTTGGACCTGACTGGGTGAGAAGCGAAAGGCTCTCAAACAATCAAGGTGGAAGACGGTTGAATACCAACAAACCCGTAAATTTACCAACCGCAAAAGATTGTACTCTGATTGGGGAAATTATCCGGTACTCTGAAATGCTAGTTGCATGACAACTCGCTGGTGAACAACTAATCTGAAATCTCCATCAGGATGATCATCTGATTTCACGGTAGGTCTTCGTCCTTAAATCATTAAGGGATCACTGGTTACACGGTAGCTGGTGAAAGAAAACTGGTTATGCCATCAGGCACTCTGCATCAGCAGAAGAAATCACCGGTTACACGGTAACTGATGAAACACACTGGTCATGCCATCAGGCACTCTGCGTCAGCAGTAAAGTTCTTCTGGACTTAATAAGTCATTAGGAACGCTTGACAATCTTCGTCACACCAAAACATAAAGTCGATAAGGGGTCACTAGTTACACAGTAACTGGTGAAGGATAGTCGATCATGCCATCCGGCACTCCGCATCAGCAGAAGAAGACTACTAACGTCATCGTTGGACCCATCAGGTCACTGGACGTTTGAAAATCATGTCGATCATACCGTCAGGTACACTGCATCAGCAGAAGAAAATTCTTGGGCGTCAGCCGGACTTCGTCATCAAGGCGAAAAGGAAATTTCTGACGTATGTGTCTGAAACTCGCTGGGGATGAACCTTCTTGACATCTCTGTCTGACTTATTCATCAAGTCGAAGGAAAAATTCTCGGGCATTAGCCGGATTTACTGTTTGAATCTTGCCGGGGATAATGTACCTCCGCTGGGGATTTTGGAGCGTTTTCTCAAGTAACTCCATTGAGTATCGACTTCTCATCGAAAGGATTCATTTGACCTGATCTTCAATCCTGTTAGGGCTAAAATCTTCAGACATCACCACTAGGTACTCGCACAGAGCGATTTCGACCACGCTACTCTGAGGAGGAAAAAGAGACATGTCATCACACACATCTACTTTGATGCTCGAGAATCATCCTGATTAAACACCTCTGTTGAGGAATACCTGCACACAAGAAAGGTATCAACCTAGCTAATGTTTCATATGCATATGTTTGATTATGGCGTAATGCTCCATATGATGGAAATGCTACGCATTTATGGTAGATGCTATGCAATCATGCAAAGATGCTAACGAATCAAATCAGCAAAATAAATGCTGAAAAGAACCATCCCGTCAAGGAAGAAGAAACCACTCGGTTGTGGAGATCTGCCAATATCAATTGGACTTAACCTGGGGAAATGAGCCTCGGACCGCTCTTCCGCTGGGAAACAAAGTTCTACAAGAACCTGAAGTTCAAACTCAGCTGGGAATTCACATCAGTGCCTGTTGAGGGGAAGACAACACGAACGGCCTTCACAGATACGACTGCTGGAGATACGGACTTTGCTGGAGAACATAGCATCAGCTACACAACCTTTCTCATCTGCTGGAGAACATAGCAACTTTATGGGGAAAGAATCAGTATCGACCACTGATATTAATTGTTCACACGAGGAACATAGACTTGACTGGCCTCTTAGAATATCGAACCTTCATGCGACGATTTCACTGGCAATTTCTCCTCGGGGAGAATGTTGCTTCTCTTCAGAAAAATATCTCGACGACACAATCATGTGCTCTGACTTTGAGGAGAAGTCAAAACCTGCTTGGGGACACAGTCATATGCTCTGGGGATTGAGTGTGCACCGGTCGACGGAAACACGATCATCTGATCTGCTTGGGGAATCACTGGGGGAGACCCGCTGGAGAGAAGTTGTTGCACACGGCTCCACTGGAAATATGATGTTCCTATCAAGGACGCATCTTTGGCAAACTGCTTCGAAGGTTTCAGCCCTGCAAACAAAGAACAGACAAGATACCCTTCACAAAAGGACCTATCAAGGTTACCATCCGTGACTTTGTTCGAGCAAATCAATGCTTTAACCATTATCGGCCTAGGCCTGCAAGTTTATGTATGTGCATTTTAACAAAAACATCGGGCGCTTTTTCGCAAGCAAAATAGATAAATGCTATCAAGTAAAACAAACATCAAGCAAACGAAATGCTGAATAGTATATGTTTATTGATAAATGAGCCCCTGAATAGGCAAAATGTTTTACAATGGATGCACGCTCCTGAAATGAGGAAGATGCAAAATATAAACATAAATATACATCAGTATATACAAATGTCGGCGATGTGGTGCAGACAAACACCATGAGTTGATCCCTCCATGACCCACTCGACTTCGATACTTCTTCGACGTTTCTTATTCAGAAGAGATTGACTTGGATAAACGACCCTCAGGTCTTCCCAACCTACTAGGTGATGAAAGTTCGCACGTGGAACGCAGTCATTTGCTTTTTTCAATCCCTAACTTTTGCCTGGATCGCCCTTGCGGGTTTTCAATCCACCGAGATACCCTTTTTTGCCAAAGCCGCCCCTTCAGGTTTTCGACTTTGCGGGTGTACATTTTTTCATTATATCCCTAACTTTTTCCCGAACCTTCATATTTTTCTGGTTCACCGGGATGCCCCATTTTTGCCTGGATATTCTTTTTCTTTCCAGCGGGTCATTTTAAGCAAAGTATTTTTTAACTGCGTCCGCGTTCACAGGGGACGTGAAATCTTCACCATCCATCGTGGACAACAGTAAGGCTCCTCCCGAGAAGACCTTGCTGACGACATATGGACCTTCGTAGTTAGGGGTCCATTTGCCCCTGTGATCGGAATGTGGTGGAAAAATATTCTTCAGGACGAGATCACCCGTTTGAAAGCTACGAGGACGCACTTTCTTATCATAATCTTTCTTCATCCGGCTCTGATACAGCCGCCCGTAAGCAATCGATGCTAACCTCTTCTCATCCATCAAGCTGAGTTGATTCAATCTGTTCTTTATCCATTCTGCCTCGTCGAGCTTCACATCGACCAGAACTCGCAAAGAGGGAATCTCGACTTCCAATGGAAGGACTGCCTCCATACCGTATACCAACGAGAAAGGATTTTCCCCGGTTGATGTATGCATCGTCGTGCGATAACCGTGCAAGGCAAATGGAAACATCTCGTGCCAATCTTTGTAGGTCACGACCATTTTCTACACAATCTTCTCGATGTTCGTATTAGCTGCCTCAACAGCGCCATTCATCTTCGGACAATATGGAGAAGAATTGTGATGCTCAATCTTGAAGTTCTGACATAACTCCTTCATCATCTTGTTGTTTAAATTCGAACCATTATCAGTAATGATCCGCTCGGGAATTCCGTATCGTCAGATGATGTCCCTCTTTATGAATCACGCTACCACCTGCTTGGTAACATTAGCGTACAATGCTGCCTCTACCCACTTGGTGAAATAGTCAATAGCCACCAAAATGAAATGATGTCCATTGGATGCGGTAGGTTCGATCTTGCCGATCATGTCAATGCCCCACATGGAGAACGACCAAGGAGAGGATATGACATTCAACGGGCATGGCGGCACATTAATCTTATCAGCATGAATCTGGCATTTATGGCATCTCTTCGCGAACTTGAAGCAATCAGACTCCATTATTAGCCAATAATACTCAGCACGTAATATCTTTCGAGTCATGGCGTGCCCACCGGCGTGCGTACCAAATGTGCCTTCATGGACTTCTTCCATAAGCAATCCTACTTCTCTATTGTGCACACATCTGAGTAGCACCAGATCGTGATTTCTCTTATACAACACTCCATCAGGATTGAGGTAAAAGTTTCCAGACAGCCTCCTCAGAGTCTTCTTATCCTGGGTTGACGCGCCCACTGGATACTCCTTAGTCATAAGGAAATTTTGGATATCGTAGAACCACGGCTTGCCATATGAGGCTTCCTCAGTTGCAAAAACGAATGCAGGCCTGTCAAGACGAGATATAACAATTCTTGGGGCTTCGTTCCAAAAATTGACTTTGTACATTGAAGCCAACGTGGCTAAGGCATCAGCCATCTGATTTTCGGCTCTCGGCACATGATGGAGTTCCACTCGGTGTAAGAATGGAAGCAGCCTTCGGGCATAATTCATGTATGGGATCAGGTTCGGTTGCCTGGTCTCCCATTCGCCTTTTATCTGATTGACAACAAGCGCTGACTCACCATATACATCAAGGTTCTTGATCCTCAGATCGATGGCTTCTTCCAAACCCATGATGCACGCTTCATACTCCGCTTTGTTGTTGGTATACGGGAACATTAATCTGGCAGTGAACGGGATGTGAGACCCGTGGGAAGTCGTGATGATTGCCCCAATTCCACTTCCATACGAATTAACTGCACCATTGAATATCAACTTCCACTGAGAACCAATCTCTGGCCCTTCGTCAGGTAATGGTTCATTGCAGTCTTTCATCGTTAAGAACATAATATCCTCATCAAGGAATTCAAATTTCATCGGCTGATAGTCTTTGATCGGCTGCTCGGCGAGGTATTATGAAAGAACACTTCCTTTAATGGCCTTCTGAGATACGTACTGGATGTCATACTCGATCAGCACCATTTGCCATCGGGCAATCCTTCTTGAGAGAGCTTGCTTTTCAAAGACATACTTGATCGGATCCATCTTCGAAATTAGCATGGTTGTATGATTGATCATATATTATCGTAAATGTTTGGCATCTCACATGAGTGCGCAACACGTTTTCTCCAGCATCGAGTAACGGGATTCACAATTTGTGAACTTTTTACTCAGATAGTAGATGGCATGCTCTTTCTCGCCAGTCTCGTCTTGTTGACCAAGAATGCAACCCATGCTATTCTCAAGAACCGTCAAGTACATTATCAAAGGTCTTCCGGCAACTGGGGGAATCAAAATAGGAGGCTCCTGCAGATACTGTTTTATCTTATCGAATGCCCTCTGGCAGGCATCATTCTAGATAATCGCCTGATCTTTTTTCAACAGTTTGAACATTGGTTCACACGTGGCCGTGAGTTGAGATATAAACCTAGCAATGTAGTTTATTCTCCCCAGGAATCCACGAACTTCTTTTTCTGTTTTAGGCGTTGGCATTTCTTGTATTGCTTTTATCTTGGCAGGATCAACCTCGATGCCTCTTTCGCTCACAATAAACCCTAGTAGCTTTCCGGATCGTACTCCGAAAGTACATTTATTAGGATTCAGCCTCAACCTGAACTTCCTAAGCCTCTCAAATAACTTCAGCAAATTGACCAGATGTCCTTCCTCCGTTTGGGACTTTGCTATCATGTCATCAACATAGACTTCAATCTCGTGATGAATCATGTCATGAAACAAAGTGACCATCGCTCTCTGATAAGTTGCCCCTGCGTTCTTCAGACCGAAAGGCATTACTTTGTAGCAGAACGTCCCCCAAGGCGTAATAAATGTGGTTTTCTCCATGTCCTCCGGTGCCATCTTGATCTGGTTATAGCCGGAGAATCCATCCATGAACGAAAACACGGAATACTGAGCAGTATTGTCGACCAATACGTTAATATGAGGGAGTGGGAAGTCGTCTTTTGGGCTCGCCCTATTCAAATCCTGATAATCCACACACATCCGCACCTTACCATCTTTCTTCGGTACATGTACTATGTTGATGACCCACGGTGGGTAAGTAGTGACTGCAAGAAAGCCAGCATCAAGCTACTTTTGAACTTCTTCCTTGATCTTGACAGCCATATCCGGTCTTGTCCTTCTAAGCTTCTGCTTAACTGGAGGACACTCTTCACGCAGAGGAAGGAGGTGAACCAATATATCTGTGTCCAGCCCGGGCATATCTTCATATGACCAAACAAAGATGCCACTATACTCTCGAAGCATCTCGATCATCTTTTGCTTGACATCGCTCTGTAACACAGCCCCTATACGGACATTCTTGACGAGTTCTTCAGAACCCAGATTGACAATCTCAATATCCTCCTCATGAGGCAGAATGGTTTTCTCGTCCCATTTCAACACTCGAGCCAACTCTTCCGGAAGGTCTTCATCCTCGTCAATCTCTTCTTCAGCTTGATAGATCGGGCAATCAAAGTCGAAGTGAGTCATGGAAGAACTTGAATCGGTGTCACCCATAGTGTAAACCCTGCAGCGAAAAGGGTTAAGCATGAAAATGATGTGCAGGTTAGCACGAACCACATCGTCATTTTATTGTTTTTCAAAACAAAAATAAAACAGGAATAACAAGGAACACAATATTTGATTGCAAAGAAACGCCTTCTGATTTATTGGAAAAACGTATGTACATAACCAAACAAGGCCCTGACACTAAAACCACTATGCCCCGGGTAGGACATAGGATTGTACAATAACTGGAAAAAGTAAATCATTACTCTTTTCCTGTCACTTGGATGACATCCTGGATGGACCAGTTGTTGAGGCTTTGGCCTGGTTTGCACGATTGAATCCACGCGTCTAGATCACAGTCACTATCCCCTTCGTCTTCAGACAAAGCACTGACTTGCTCAAAAATCACTCCTCCTTTCGTAAACTGAATCGGACCCTTGAAACGCGACACGCTCTGAGAGGATGAAGCAGCAGAAGAAGGTTGATACCCTAACCCAAACCTGTCCTGTTTGTTAGGAATATCTAGAACTTTTCCCCAACCTTAGGCCACACCGTACTGTACCACAACTTGTGCTTCCTTGAAGGAAGAGAAAGTCATCTCTGATTTTTTCTTCGTTGTCAGAGTCAAATCATTAACCTCGATGGATTTGAATACCTGACACAAGGTTTCGTGGATCTCGCCATCCACCTCAACGTATTTGAAAGACGACAAATAGCTCACCAAAATGTCTTCTTCGCCACAAACGGTTACGATGCTGCCTCCCACAGCATATTTCAACTTTTGGTGCAGGGTGGAAGTCACAGCACCAGCAGAATGAATCCAGGGTCGGCCCAATAAACAGCTATAAGCAGGCTGGATATCCATGATGTAGAAGACTGCGTTGAAGGTTTCAAGTCCAACCTGAATGGGTAGCGTAACTTCTCCGAAGACAAATCGTTTGGTTCCATCAAAAGCCTTTACAACTAGGTCACTAGGTGTACAAATTAAACCACATGTATCCAGTTTCATGAGCTCTTTCTTTGGCAAAACGTTCAAAGATGAGCCTGTATCAACAAGCACGTGAGACATGACAGTCCCTCTGCATTCCAACGAGATGTGCAGCGCACTGTTATGGTTTCCTCCCTTCGGAGTCAGCTCTAGGTCTGTAAACCCTAATCCGTTCCCCGCATTGACATGCGCAACCACTCCCTCAAGCTGGTTGACGAAAATATCCTGTGGTATATAAGCAGTGTTCAAGACTTTCAACAAAGCGTTGCAGTGTGCATCGGAGCACATCAACAAGTTTAAGATTGAGATCTTTGACGGCGTTTGGTGAAGCTGGTCAACAATCTTATAATCACTCTTCTTAATCAGTCTCATGAACTCTTCGGCGTCCTTTACCAACAAGTCTTTCCCCACATCTTGGGTTGCCTCCTCGATGACGACTTTACCCTTCCCTTTATCAGCTCTGTCAACTCTGTCAGCTTTGTCAGCTACGATTTCAGGCGGTGCGAATACTCTTCCACTTCGAGTAATTCCACCGGATCCAACTAAATTGTCCACAGTATCAACTGGTGGAAACTTCAGATCTACCTTCTGCCCATTGCAATAGATTTCTGCCCCGTAATGCCACGGGACAACATTATTACTTTCAAATGGTATCGGGCCAGCCTTTGTTATGGTAACCGTTGGTGGCCTTACTGCAGAGATGGTGATTGTTTTGCAAGGAATAGTGATGGTGGCGACTTCATCCTCTTGCTTGAGCACTACCTCCTCTGATATGTCCTCAGTCTTCCGACTAAACTGCAAAATCCCCTCGTCTATTAGGCTTTGTACCCCCTCAATCAACTGTTCACAGCCATCTAAGTGGTTCACGCATTCGAGGCAGAATTTCCCACAGCCTGGGAAGATTCCTCTCTTCAATAGCTTAGCTTTAACGAAGCTAAGAGGAGTCTTCAGATCTCTGACATCAGTCACTAAATCTGAATCTATCCCTTCAAGGATCGCACTAATCCCGACTCCCCCGTGGTTAGGCATCGGGTTCTTCAAAACATTAGGAATCTCGTCAGAGAAGTCAATTATCTTGGCATCAACCAAGTCTTGGACTTTATTCTTGAACGCCTTACAGTTTTCAATCGTATGGCCGGGTGCCCCCGTGTGAAAGTCACATCTCGCGTTCGCATCATACCCTGTCGGTGGTGTCCCTGTCAAGGGAGCCAAAGTCCGCTTCTGAACAAGCTGCATATGGAGCAAAGTTTGTAGTAACTAAGCATATGACATGGGTGGAGTCTCAAGATGGTGGTTTGCCAACGGCGCCTTACTCTGATAATTTCGGTACCCTTGCTGATTCTGCTGCAGCTGCTGCTGCTGAGGTTGTGGAACTGCCGGAATGGTGATGCTAGCGACCTGATGACGCTGGCCTTTCCCTTTTCCTCTAGCATTAGACACAGAACTTGTCTCACCCTCTCTTCTTTTGCCACTGAAGGCCTTCTTCCCTCCAACTGAAGATGAATCTCCTCCGAGAATCTTACCAAGCCTGATCCCACTTTCTACACGCTCACCCGTGATGATAAGATCAGAGAAACTCCCTGACATACAGCCGATCAATTTCACATAATAAACCCCAGGTAGTGTTGCTACAAACAAGTCCACTAACTCACGCTCAACCATTGGTGGTTGAACTCTGGCAGCCAACTCACGCCAGCGCTGGGCGTATTCTTTGAAACCCTCGTTGTTTCTCTGCGATAGGCTCTGAAGTTGGACACGGTTGGGTGCTAAGTCACTATTGTACTGATAGTTCTTAACGAATGCCTCAGTAAGTTCTTTCCAACTGCGAATACTTGTGGGCTCCAGGCCCATATACCATTCAAGTGACGGACCCGAAAGACTATCCCGGAAAAAGTGCATCATCATTTTCTCATCTTCAGAATGAGCTGACATCTTCCTATAAAAGGACTTCAGATGAACACGAGGACAAGTAGTGCCCTTGTATTTGTCGAATTCAGGTGCCTTGAACTTTTGAGGCACCTTAAGGTTGGATATCAATCCCAGCTTGCCCATATCTAGGCCCATCGAATTCAGGTTTTCAAAGCTTTTCATCTTATCCTCAAGAGCCTTGAATCTCAGTTGAGCTTCAGTAGTCAGTTCACCTTCTACTCCCCTCATTGAGAAAATGTCGTCTTGACGATCCATGTTCGAATGTTGGTTACCGTTCCCAATGATAATCCCTACAGCTTCATGTCCCGGAAAGTTTCCCACTCCAGTATTACCAACGTTGGCAGCAACATTGTTACCACTTGCTCCCCAGTTGGGCCAGTACCTGCTCCCGTGTTCCCAACTCCAGTCATGTTGGGAATAACCAATTGTGGTTCATAGTTGTCAGCTATAGGGGTTTCAACCCTAGGAATATTGGCGGCTCCTCCTCCATGTAGAACACCATTGTCATCAATGCATGCAATCAAGGGTTGCACTAGCTTTCTGAGCTGGTCCTGACCGTTGACAACCACTTGCATGAGGTCCATGAAGCGGTCCATCCTCTCTTTCATCTCCTGGATGTCAGTCTGAACTTGTTCCATTGCTCGGATTTGATTAGCTCTTGTGGGATACCGGTGAGTTAGCCTTCGATCAATCCTGAAACAAACCTGTAAACATAGAGGGTTAGATAAATATGCCTAAGGCGAGTGCTTATGTAAGGTGTTTTATGCAAATGCAAATATGTGTGTGTGCCTTCGAGAAATCCCCCCTGATTCTAGTTTCCGAGACAAATAAAGTCTACATCCAATCATGGAAAGAAAGCCTCATATATATATATATATATATATATATATATATATATATATATATATATATATATATATATATATATATATATATATATATATATATATATATATATATATATATATATATATATATATATATATATATATATATATATATATATATATATATATATATATATATATATATATATATATATATATATATATATATATATATATATATATATATATATATATATCTGGAAAGCCACAAAGGCAACGTACAACTGTAGTCACATACAACTGAAGCCAAAGGCGTAACCCCGACCAACAAGCCTGGTGGTGGTTAGCATATCAACGCATAAACGAATACAAGAGAGTATAATAGATATCAAGTGCGGCTACGGGCACGAAAATCCTCTACTAACTCCTTCGTGTTGGGGTGGTCAGGCTTGTTGAGCAGACCTCTGATAAGTGACTCCCTCTTCTTGATGGTGTCTTGAATATTCTGAATGAAATCATCCCAAGCATCGTCTCCAAAGCAGTCCTCTAACTTGCGCTTCTTGGAGTTAACCCCCAGCTTGCAACCCTTCATGCTTGTCACAGCTTCCTTCAACTTGCGTTCGACGTCGTACCAGAGTGATGCTTCAACTTCCACCTCCTCAGTCTTGGCTACCAATTGAGTCTTCAGACTCTCATTTTCTTGCTTCAGCTTTTCTCCGCGCTCTTTGTGGATAGCCAGATTAGTATTCCACATAGCCTCAAACTTGGATATCCTCAGATATGCCCTGTCTAGGTCATGCTTTTTGGTGGCCAGGACACTGTTCACAACTTTGAAGTATATCCTCAAACGCTCTCTAGACTCCTTCTCCTTGGTCAGATTGTCTCCCAGATGGTTGATCAACTTCGTCTGCTTCTTGCAGGAGTATTCAGCTTCAATCTTCGCATTACGAAGTTGCATAATTTCCGCTTCCAGCGCTTCATTTACTTTTTGCAAATCCTCCTTTTCTTTCAGTACCTAATTGTACTCCTGGGTGTCAATCACAGTTGGCTCTTCGACCACAGGCGGACACAAAGGCTTCACAGCAGGATAAGGCATCAGAAACTTGGAGACTCGATCATGAATCCAAACCAAGTATGGCTCAAAAGCCTGGTTGTTGCTTTTTCCTAACATGGCTTTCCCCTTCTTCTGAAGATTCTTCCAGGCATGTTCAAGCTTAACCAACAGATCACTGTCTAGTAATCCTGTGAAATACAGAGATTCCCGTATTTCAGCTTCCTTAGGAGCCTCCTTCAATGCATAACCAAATTGTCTAATCAACAATGATGGGTTATAGTTGATGCACCCCTTCCTGCCGACTAAAGGTATATTAGGAAAACCGCTACAGCTGTAGATGATTTCTGTACCTAACATGTCTCTATTGAACCAAGTGATCTTTTCAGCCGATAAACTCATCAGACGTTCAGACCATTCTAGAGTACTCACAGAAGGGCCTACTTTAGGCAAGTGATTATCAAACCACACATAAAGCAAAGGAACACAACAAGAGACAATCTTTCCTCGCCGATTCTCATTCTTGTAGTGTATCGAATGGTAGACATCTCCCAAGAGAGTGGGTACAGGATTACCCGAGGCAAGAATATGGAATGCATCAATATCCACAAAAACCAGACAGGTTGGGAAACATCATAGTACCATATATGCAAACGGCCAAGATAGCATTGAACACAACCCAGCATCCGTTCTTAGCAAACTTCTGAGCTTTCTCTACCAAGTCAGAGAGAAGAATCCCATACATCCCATTCTTCCTAATCAACTTCCCGTTCAACTCGGATGGATCCAACTATAATACGGCAGCCAGATCAGCCAGATTAGGCTCAGTGTCAACGTGATAATAAGGCATCTGGTTCCTGATGGGAATGTCTAACAAGTCTGAATACTCCTCTAGAGTAGGAGCTAGCACAAAGTCCAGAAACACAAAACACCTCAGAGGGGCATCATAAAACTGCAGCAAGGTGTACATACCACTAATCTCTTGGGCAGAAGGTGTACAGACGTATCTCAATAGTCTCCCATATGTCTTCCTGAAGTCTTCAGTAGCCGAACCCTTAGCTAAGGCAATCAACTTCAAAATAGGACCAATGTCTGGGGAAGGAAACCTGTATGCAACAGTTTTCTTTAGAGCTTCCATATCAGCAATACGGGACGAGATCACTAGAACCCAGGGGAAGAAATGCACCTGCAACACAGACACACGTTAATGAAATGCACATGGAAATGCAAATGCAAAATGCAACATGCAAGCAGGAGGTCAAGGCTGTTGTGATGTTGGCTGGAGAGGATCATAACTCTGCTCTGTCAAGAACAAAATCTCTGATGATAATAACCATAATTCTGCTCTGTCAAGAACAAAACCAATCTCTGATGATAAGAACCAATTCTGCTCTATCAAGAATAAAACCCTGATAAGAATCCTTTGATACCAACAATACTGATTCATTGTCAAGAAAACCAGGTAGTCTGAAGTTCAAGGTTTCCTGCAATAACCCAACCCTGCTCACAGGTATGAACCTAATCCACTGACAAAGGTATAGCATCCTATGCGTTCCCCAACGTCACATACTTTCAGGAAATGATGATACGTTCACCATTTCTGGTTTGACATCATCCCTCCCTGAAGAGGCCTCACTTAGCTGAGTCACAAGTGATCGGTCCCCAGAGTCGACAATCCTTAGATCTGAAATCAATTCCAATCCTAAGGAACAGAAAAGAAATCATCACAGAGAACCTCGTCTGAGTGTGAATTTCATGGGAACGGGTGTCTGCTAAGCAAATAGGTCCCCACTAATCTCCATTCTAATTCTATGTCTCCTCTCAAGCCTGGGTCTGGCTTCTCACTCATCAGAGCTCCCCTCCCACAACAGTATAACAGTAATAATATAATGCTGAAAAATAAAATGCGGGAAAGTAAAAGCTACAGTACAACAAGTATGTACAAAAAACCCAACAAGACTAAACAATCATGCGTTAGGATTGACTCGCATAGGGAACCAAATCATCGTCCCCAACATAGTTGCCAGCTGTCGCTACTGCGAAAATAGGTGTCGGCAATGACAGAAGAGTCGCCACCTGACGTTATTTATCCCACACGAAGGGAAAGGAAACGAACGGGAGAAACCTCGTGAAAAGGGAAAAGACGGGTCGTCGCAACCATGTCCTGGGTTTGGGAGTCGGTTACGCAAGGGGAAGGTATTAGCACCCCTCACGTCCGTCGTACTCGACGGGATCCACGCTTGATTGTTTGTCTCGAAGGGTTGTTAACTATCTACCTATCAAGGATGATTTGAAAAGAAAAGAAAAGATGACTCGGCAAAGCATCGCACTTTATGCCTACGTATTCTCGTTAGAGAAATCAGAGTCAATGTAGTTCGGCTAACTACGGGTTACGGGGGAAGGTTGCTCGCCAAGATATCGCATCTTGTGCCTACGTATTCTCATCAGAGAAATTAGAGCAAACGTAGTTCGGGATAAAATGGAACACAGGCTTGTTCGATTGTTTTTACCCGAGTAAAGTTAAACAACGGTTCTAGCAGTTAGGGACAATGCCTGTTTGCGGTAGAACCGAGGCTTAACAACACTATTTTCTTCAGAAAAGGTTTCCTTTGAGTTACAGGCCCACGGGGCAAAAAGAGGTTTGAACGTTCGTTTTTGCCTTTTATCGAAAGAAATGTCTTTTATGGATGTTTGCAATTCGTATCGCACTAAAGACTAGGACCTAGGAGTGAACCCATTGCATGACACCCAAAGGGTACCATACTAAACATCCTGATCATTGGAAGGAAACCCTCCAACAATCATTTCCCAAATACCTTAAGGCTCGTAGCGTACGATTCAAATATGCATTTATTACGTATTTTACTGGTGTTTAAAGATGAGGAAGAGAAGGACTCTACAGAGGAAACTATCAAGCATCCTACTGTTGTCATACAAGGATTCATCATATGAATGAAGTTTGAAGAGGGATCTACCCTAATGTTATCATGCCTGGATTCAATCCTAAAGTCTATCACAATCATCCTTTCAAGGAGACTGGAAATCCTAAGGGAACACGCAAGAGGTATCCACCAACAGCAAAGGAATCATTAAGCAATAAAGCTATCAAGCTAAAGAAGAGAATGCATAGGCAATGCATCAATACAAGCAAGGGAGGAAATAATGTGGGACATCAGCCGCCACAAGCGCATCTCGACCTTTAATGCAATCATGCACCTAAACAAGAGTATCAACTCATGAGACTACCCTAATGCATCACAGCAACAGGTACCAAATCATGCTATCAAGCAATCAAATAATGCAATCATGCACCTAACAAATGAGTGTCTACTCATGCAACTTAATATAATGTATCAACAATCAGATAAGCAAACCAATACAATCATGTAAGAGAGCTAATCAAGAGGAGGAAAGAACAAAGTGAATGTCAATTCACTAAGCTCAATGTGCATCAGCACAGGAGTCCACTGAGGCTCATACTTCTTAAGGAATGCACAGAGTCTTCCCTAAGGGGGACTAGGCTCTCCCAAGAAGGATCCAAAGTCATTTGAACTGGAAACAAGAGGTAGGTGATGTGAACCTAAAGAACCCATCACAGTGGATGTGTATCAACACAAAGAATCCATCTCAGGCTCAAACTCTTTGAGGAATGCACAGAGCTTCTCCTAAGGAGGGCTAGGCTCTCACAAAGAGGATCCATAGATATTTGGACTTAAGATAAGAAGGGTGTACAAAGTGCTTGAGTCCTCATGGCTCAAACTTCTTGAGGAATGCATAGAGTCTTCCCTAAGGGGGACTAGGCTCTCCCAAGGAGGATCCAAATCATTGGAATATAAATAATGAGGGAGCATGGTGTGAACCTATGGAACCCACCAAGACATTGAACAACCATTTATGGCTCACCTCTTGAGGAATGCACAGAGCTTCTCCTAAGGAGGGATAGGCTCTCCCAAGAGGTACCCAAAAGAATGGATTAAAGGAAGTAAGGCTAGGCACATGAAACAAATAGGAATAGAGAAAACAATCATGTAAGAGCTCTAAGATCCTAATTATACAAAGCCTAAAGATTTCTATCTTAAACTATGTATGAACCTAAAAATGAATTGGAAATGAACCTATCAAGGTTCCAACCTACCATCTAAGGGATCATACAAAGGATGTGTGCTCAACTAATGCAAATATTTCAATTATGATGCAAAGATACAAGCAAATATCAATTAAATCATGCAAAATACTCATCAGAATGTAAAATGCAAAAGAAATGGGAAAACAATCCACAAAAATCTAAGAAAAATTCTACAAGCTCCTAAAGGTGTCATGGACCTATGGTAGAAAAATCAGAACCAAATTCTAAGTTTAAGGTCACTTTCTAAAGGTTAACTTAAAAGGTGTCAAAGGAAAGGCCAAGAGGGGGAGGCTCTAAAAACCTACTTCAAAACTAATCTTAGAATCATTTAAAAATTATTACAAAAAATCTACAGCTCTATCGAGATACCTACTACCAGCCAGCAAAAGATCAAGCTCTAATTCCATACCAAACTCTAGTACAAAAATCAGAAAGAAAATGCAGTTTTTTGGCATTTTATTATCCAATTAAAGGAGAAAAACGAAATTAAATTGACAATTAAATGAAAATAAAATCTAATTGCACAAAAAAATCATAGACATGATGAGGATCATCCACGAATTTTCTCATTTTTTTCTAAGAATTTTTGCTATTTTTTATGAATTAAAATGGATGTAGCTATTAAAAGAAATAATGAAAGGAATTAAAGAAATTAATAAGAGCCAGAAAAATCCACAGCCACAGGATCAAGTGACCAAGTCAAGCTATCCAAGGGGGGAGAGAGTGACAACACATTAATGAAATGGTAGTAATATTGTGGAATTAGTCAAAGATGGACCATGGAATGATCTAATCATGGCCGTTCACAACGAAGTAGTCCGATCGGACGGACGTGAAGTCGCCTTCTTCATCTCTCCATGAAAATGGCATTGTTTAGCCTCCAAAATTCTTCAAATATACTGCTGGTAACATGGTGAAGATGAATGGCTAGGATAGGTTCCTCAATTTCATCCAATGGTGGAGTTTAATCATGTAACTTCATCTTGAAGTAATCCCGAAAATGGCTATGAAACATGCTTCAAATTGAAATTCTAAAAATGCCAACTTGTTCAAAACATCATTTACATTCAAAATATGTACCAATTTGTAATATTTTGAACCAATATGGATTATTTTGAATTTTTCTTCTTTTAATGCCTTAAAAAGTTCAATCATGAGACTTTCTTCAACAATTTTTCATTCTAATCCATATCCATGGGTTATTGGTACCCTGTTGTACTAAAAACATCATTTTGAACAACTTTCAAGTTGGACAAACCTTCATTTAAGGTTCACAAGATTGTGAAATAGACCCATAATCAAAAAGGACCTATAATCACCATTTTCCCAAAATACCCCTGCCTTGCAATCAATGTATCTCGAGTTCTACAAATCCAATCATGGACTTCTAGAAATTTTTGGAAAGCTAAGAAGATAAGGAACAACAATCATGTTTGGTACAAGGGTAGGTGAGACCTCCTTCTAGGTAAAAAAAATGGCATGGAAGTTGGTTGACGTTTAAGCTCCAAATTCACATTCATCTGATGACCTGTAACTTGTTTGGCTTATAACTTGAGTTATATAAACCCTATCAAGGACTTCTAGTACTCAAATTAAAGATATGAACATGCTCTACAACATTCATGTGGATTCCAAGATGAGATGAAGATCACATCTTGAGCTATGTGGTCTTGAAGTTGGGCATCAAGATAGGGGATTTTACACTGTCAAGCATAGAAACCCTAGCTCAATAACTTCTCACACTCTTGATTCATGATGAGTTGACCTTGGAATCATCCCTTAGACACCTCAATACATCAATCCATGATCACATGGCCTTGAAATTAGGTCTCAACCTTCTTCAAATTCAGCTGTTAACTGAGGGTTGACCAGATGAAAACCCTAGTTGCACCAATCTTGGTTGTAACTTCTCTTACTTTGCAAAATGACTTGTTTGAGCTCTATAATGACTATAAAGACATTATATTAACTCTCTAAATGCTCTAGGTCTCTTTTAGTTGACTCAGAATCATCTGATGAACTCCCATACTCTTCAAGTTAGGAGACATGATCACATGTAGCCCTCCTACCTCTCTGGGAATCTTCAACTTCTTCGATAAGGATATCAATCCTTGGGTACTTGAATAAAGAACCTTGAATAGCCTTGAACTCCTGCATATATATCAATACAATGCATATGGTAATTTTATGTTAAATGAAATGAAACACAAGCTAGGTAAAAAAAAGTTAGGCAAATTTTGGGGTGCAACACTCATTACCCCCCCCCCCCCCCCTTTGAATTTGTTAAGTCATCTTGAACCATAACTTAGTTAATTTAGAACCTACTAGCCATTAGACTTTGCTTAAGTCTAAAAGAACCACCTTTACTATGAGTGTTCTTCAACTAGAACCCTAGGTTAGAGTTTGTCAACTCTATGTATGGTCATTGTCTTGATTACTTACTCCTCTCCTGACTTTTGTCAAAGTCAATCCCCTTGAGTGTACAACTTAGAATAGAGAGTTTTGTTAAACTATATACAAGCATTATTATGTTTGTTCCTCTTTTAACCTTGATCACCATCAAGTGTTCATCCATCCTCAGCGAGGTGAACTACGATTGCTCTGATTCTATCATAGTTAGGATACGTAGGAAGAAGATGTGATATCTTTACGAGCAAACTTAGAAACATCAGCCCTAGGTATTCACCTCAAAACCCCAACCTTGATCCCAAACCATAGCAAGTAGTATATCATAAAACATGCAAAGTGTTCTTTTAGAGTATTATAGATGTTTAAGATGTGAAATATCTACCCTAAGTATAACCAACCCCCGATCCCCGAATCTATTAGCGTTGTTGTTACATCGCATAAAAGGTCTTTCTTTTTTTAACCTTTCCTTTGGATAAATCAAATTCCAATTGTGAATTTAATGAATTAAGATTCAAGTTAACAATAGCTTGACATCCGATTCTCACCATAATAGAAATGGAGACTTCAATAGGGAGTGCCTTAAAACTTGAGGGTTTAGCCTATTTTGTATGATTGTTTGAATACTTGCTTTCATGTGTATTTGTGAACATATTTGTATTGTATGCTGTGAACATTGGGTATCATGAGTGGTGAGATAAGTCCTAACTCGGACTTGAGTGCACATATGATAGGATGTGATATGATCAATAGTTGACTGTTGGGAGTATTCCTAACAAGTTTGACATATGATGTAATCACGCTCAGTTGAGACCTCCTTCAGATAATTGATGATGTATGAGTAGTCATGCATTTCATTCATTGTTTCAACCCGAGAGTCCGTGAAACTGAGGACCTTTAGTTACCTACTTACCCCACTTGGCCTTTTTAGGATGTAGTGCAGAAACTTTGATGGAGTAGTCCCAAAATAGTTGTCACGTGATGCTACACTCAGACGAGTTTACCCTGAGAATATTTTTGAACCACGTGAATAGTCATGTTGGTTGATAATATCCAAGGGATTTATCTATGACTCTAGGAACTTTGATAGAACCCATTCGACAGGTACAAACAACCTATAATACAAGTCCTGAGGAATGGGTAGACCTTTTGACTTCATGATTTGAACCTAAACATAAGAAAACCTTGTGTGTGCATGTGAATTTTATTTGTGAATACTTGTCTATGTGTTATGTGTACATCATATCATCATAATCATCATAAGCATTTCATCTCGTTGTAATGGTTTTGTAAAACTCAGTCCTTTTCTTTTCCGAAACCCTGGTGATCATGGATCTTAAGAAAAGAAACACCAAGAAATATAACTTCAGGAAATATGATACCTTGGAGTTAAGAAATCTAGGAACATTGGATTCCGAATACTTTGGGAAGGCATATGGGAAATTGCTGAATATTGTGAAGACTAGGAGGGAAGAAAGAATTCTCAACACCTTGGTTCAGTTCTATGATCCACTATACCACTATTTTACCTTATGGAAAGCCCAGGTATTTTGACATGAGACATTTTCTCAAATCTCAAGAGTATCCACCCAGGGCATCAAACAAAGATAAGAAGACTCTGAGGAGGCTTTCAGGAAACTTCTACTTGAACAAGGATGATATGTTGTATAGAAGAAACTTTGACATGGTCTTGCTGCATTGTGTTGATGAACACGGAGTGGGTCTGTTAATGGAAGAATTTTATGAGAGTTCCTTTCGTACTTACGTCGGTGGACGTACAATGGAGAGAAAATTGCTAAGAGCTGGGTATTATTGGATGACTATGGAATCCGGTTGTTTCAAATATGCCAGGAAATGCCATAAATTCCATATTTATACTAACAATATGCATGTGTCACCTAACCCTTTGAATGTGTTGACATCTCCTTGGCCCTTTGCAATATGGGGAATCAATATGATTGGAAAGATAGAGTTGACTGCTTCCAATGGGAATCACTTTATTTTAGTTGTCATCGATTACTTTACAAAGTGGGTAGAGGTAGCTTCCTTCTCCAATGTCACCAGATAAGTGGTTGCTTGATTTATAAAGAAGGATATCATTTGTCATTATGGAATATGAGAGTGAATCATTATTGATAATGGTTTAAATTTGAACAACAAGATGATAAAGGAATTGTGTTAGAGTTTCAAGATTGAGCATCACAGTTCTTCTCTGTACCGTCCAAAGATGAATGGCGTTGTTGAAACAGCAAACAATAACATCAAGAAAATCGTACAAAAGATTGTGGTGACCTATAAGGACTGGCATGAGATGTTGCCCTTTGATCTACACGATTATCGTGCTTCGATGTGTACATCAACTGGGGCAACTCCTTTCTCACTAGTGTATGGTACAGAAGCATTCATATCATTGGAAGTTGGGATTCCTTCTCTGAGAGTATTGGTTGATGTGAAGCTTGACGAAGTTGAATGGGTGCAAACCAAGTTGAATCAGCTAAGACTTATTGATGAAAAGAGATTGGAATCCATTTCTCATGGCCGGTTGTGCCACAGGAAAATGAAGAAGGCCTTTGATCAGAAAATGCATCCTCTGTGCTTCTAGACAGGTGACTTGGTTTTAAAACCAATCCTTCCTCCTGAGACAGATCATAGGGGAAAATGGACTCCAAACTATAAAGGTACATATGTAGTAAGAAAGGTTTTCTCTGGTGGAGCCTTATTACTATCTACTATGGATGGTGAAGATTTTATGTCCCCTGTGAACGTAGACGTAGTCAAAAAATATTTTGCTTAAAATAGACCCTATGGACAAAAAAAAGAAAAGTCCATGCAAAAATAGGGCATCCCAGCGAACCACAAAAAGAAAAGGTTCAGGAAAAAAATGGAGATGAAAAAAAAGAATGAACTCGCAAAGTTGAAAACCTGAAAAGGTGTCTTTGGCAAAAATGGGTATCATGGTGGATTGAAAACCCAAAAGGGTAATCCATGCAAAAGTTAGGGATTTAAGATCAAACGACTGCGATTCACATTCTATCTATGAATTCATCTTGATATATAGAGATCCTGAAGGATAAGAATAAGTCTAGTCAGTCTTTTTAGAAGACAGAGCATTGGTGAGCATTGAAGGCATACGGGCTATATCTGAATCAACATGTGGTGGTTATCCGTTTCCATATTGCCGAAATTTTTATATTTCTTGTTGTACTCTTTTTGCAATTATCTCTTTTCAGGAATTGCATCCAAATTGTAACTTGCCTATTTATAGGCCATTTCAATCAATAAAGTATTATTCATACAAAAAACTTTCTTTTTTGTTTTTGCTTTTACTATTTTGTTTGCAAAAAAAAAAACATCCGATATTTTTTTATAAACATTACGCATGAAAACATTGGGGCTTTACAGAGCATATTGAAAACAATAAATTTTATTGAATGATATGTGTCCTGAATGGTAACCGAGTTGGCCATTTCGCATACATAGAACATCCTGTTTGGTATTGTTTGTTTGCAGGATGACATGATTCTCTCCCTAGAAGAACTTTCCCCCTGACAGTAAAGTTCTAATAATATCAGCAGTGCATGGTGAATCATTCCTCCCCCAACAAGAGTTCAGGGTTTTGTGTTCCCTAACCAGTTGGATTTGTACTCCCTAGCGAGTATTCAGAAGCTGACTACATCAGACAAGGTGTTGGTATGCAGTCAGGCATCTATTCCGTAGCGGAGATTTTGTCTCCCTGTAGAGTATTGTTGTCAGATCAGAAGTATATCACTAACAATGATGTGCACTTGTCCCCAACAGGGTAAGGTTGAGATTATTCCTCAACAGCAGAGTAAAATCATTGTTATTCCCCGACAGGATCTACGTCATTGACTTCTCTCCATAAGCAGAGATTGATGTTGATTCCCTCGACGAGTAAATCAGCAATGGATGATATCCTTAACAAATTCCAACGGTCATTGGAATTCTTCAAAATCATATGTTTGTCATGATCTCCCAAGAGATTCCATTCTCAATTTTCAACTGAGTGGAATTTTCAGCTGAGGTTATATTCAGGAAGATTGTTCAGTGGGTCTTCCTCTGCAGAGTTTGCTTGCTGATCTTCTTAGCGTCTTTCTTGGTGATGTTCTTTTGCATATCATTTGCATTGCATCCTCTCAAATGCATAGCATATGCATCAGAAGCATAAGCCAGGTTTAATACCTTTGTTGCCAAACATCTCTCCAGCAGATAACGACATAATTCAAAAAACTTTGTGATACCTTTATTGCCAGACATCTCTCCAGCAGATAAACTTTTCTTTCCCCCAACGAAGTTTTCTTTTCAGGCCGTAATTCATTCAATTCTATTTCCTGTATACCCAGTTTTATCCCAACTTTTGGTTGGTATCTTTTTTTGGTTGTTATCTCAACTTTTGGTTGGTACTCCCTTGCTTTTGTTGGATGTTATTCCAACTTTTGGTTGGTAGTCCATTGCTTTTTTTGGATGATATCCCAACTTTTGGTTTGTAGTCCATTGCTTTTCTTGTATGTTATCCTAACTTTTGGTTGGTAGTCTTTGTTGTGGTATGTTCGCCTTCGGTCGGCGTTCCGGTGATTCCAACTTTTGGTTGGTAGCCTTTGCGTGATTCTAACTTTTAGTTGGTATAACTTTGTTGACGATTTAAACTTTTGGTTGGTAGTCTTCCTTTCCTGTGATCCCAACTTTTGGTTGGTAAACTTTGTTTCTGTGTGGACGATTCTAACTTTTAGTTGGTAGTCTCCATTTTCCGTGTGTTCGCCTTTCGTCGGCATTCCGACATTTCAGCGTCTCGGAGATCCTGACTTTTGGTTAGTAGCCTTTTTCCCACAACTTTTGGTTATTATTCTCTCTAGTGATCCTAACTTTTGGTTAGTAGCCATTATCATCTTCTTGATCAGTTACCATTTGCCATCCCAACTTTTGCTTGGTATCTTTTATCCTTCTGTTATCCCAACTTTTGGTTGGTACCGTTACCTTTAAGTCCACCTTCGGCTGGCAATCTCTTCACTATATCATCCCCGCAGGTTGCAAATTTTTGGGTTCTTTTAGTATTCAATCTCACTATACCTTAAAGGTCTGAGAGCGGTTACTTTTCATCCCTTCAGGTCCAAGTTTTTTAAATAGGGGCAGTTGTAGCAACCCCAAAATTTCCCATCCTTTTTCTTAAATCATGGCTTATGTTTCATATCATTTTTAATCAACATTAGTGCATAGCATTGGTTTTAGATAGGGGATCAAGGCATTTGGTTCAACACTCAAGGAAAGAGCTTTATCTTCAAAGCTCAAGCAAGGGTTCATTCTCAACCTTGTGGCAATCTCAAGTCAAAAGGTTCCCTCATCATCAATACATGTCTCACAACTACTTCAATCAAGGATTCAAGCACTGACCACCTCCTCCTATCTTGTGGGCAACTGAATTAGGGTTTTGGTTCAAAAAGCATCTGGGGATAATTCTTTGGGCAAGACATGATTCTAAAGCTCAATAAAAATCTTGAGGGTCCTCTATGTGGATTATGTCTCATCACAAGAGGTTAAATCAATGGAAAAGATGTTACGGTTTTATCTGGTCAACAAAAGTCAATTGTGGTTCAATGGGATCAAAATCTTGGATCTCAAGGTCAACCATGGGTATGCTATGTGTTTTCAAGTGTTTTCATGTGTTTGGAACAAGAAAAATCAAGGGGAAACATAAAATCAGAAGTTTGGTTGAATTAGGGTTTGATTGAAATATTTTCTAAGTGTAGAAAACCCTAATTCTAGCCACTTTGCAACTTCCATAACTTTCTAATCCTTGATCCAATGGAAGAAAACTTGTTATCATGAACTACAATTTTGTAGAAGAAAGCAAGTACGAAAGATCCATAGTTTGAGAGATATGATGAGCTAAAGTTGAGAAAATGGAGATTTTGATATTCCAACACTTAGAAATTTTTCTAAGTATGGAAATTCATCTTGAAGTGCATATTTTCAAGCCTATCTTACATGATGATGCAATATATCAAAGTATCAACACCTGCCTATCTTGACTTCAAATCAATTTCCCTTAAATATGAAAGTTGAAGATCATTCTTCAAGACATCTATCCATTACTAGATCATCTTCATTAGATAAAAACTCCCTAAGTTATATGGATTCAAAGATGAGGTTTAATTATGTCAAAATTTCAATAACTTAGAATTTTTTCTAAGTTACTTTGGGCAGTTTGAGGACCTGGTTTCAATCCAACTTTTCTCAACCATCCAAGTCCTATTTCAAGATGGTTTCCACGTGAAAATTATTCTATGATCTCCATACTTTGCATTGAACCAAAAATCTCATGAGTTAGAGTAAAATTCATCATGTTTTTATTGCTTAAAGTGAGCTATGTGGATTTATGGTCAAGCATTGATTCTTTTCATTTTTCATGCACATCCTAAGTTGATTCATGCAGCAAACTTACCTCACCAAAATCACACACATAAGCCACTCCTTTTCCACTCCAAACATTGCCTAAAATGATCTAACCATCCATGTACCATTCTAATATTCATGAGCAAGTATTGCTAAACTTATAAAGATGACAAAACATGTAAAACCTGCACGAAAAAGAGTCTGCTCTATTATCCTCCACTATGATCCCTCATGTCTTCATAAAATGAAAAAAACAAAGCAACTACCAAGCCATGCATTCGTACCAAATCTCCACATTTTCAAATTCCACACAAATATTTACCAAAACCATTAACCATGGTAACTTTGATTTTTACCACACAAGCCTCATATATAAACTAAAAAACAAACTCTAGAGCAGGGACATCCATTGTGTAGCCACTAAGAACCAAAAATTCTCCCTCGTATTCAAGTTTTTTCCCTTTCTTCGAAACTCTCTTTTACACAAGTTTCTAGATTCTTCTTGGTTCCATTCTTCTTTCTCAAAGTCTAAAGAAGCAGAAGGTGGAGTTTGGTGAGAGCTTGAGACAAGAATTAAGAGCTTCAGGTGCCCAACTTTGGTAATCCTTCTTCAACTTGTTTCTTTTATTTTACATGTTCATTTGCCTCATTTCTTGCATATTTGAGCTTCTATGATCTCGTAGAGTGTGTTTTTATAGTTGGTGTTCTTGTTTATCCAAGCTACAATATATTTACTTTTTTTGTGCCCTAATTTCATAGTGTTGGAGTGGATTAAAATGAATTCTGATGCCATATTCTTACTCTACATGAAAAATCATGTGAGATGTTATTTTCTTTTTTGAGTTTTGATAAACTTTTATTCTGTAACTCCGACGACGTCACTGGGGAAGACGACTGGAGCCCTAGCTCCGGCGTCTGAGGTATTATTTCATTTGAATGTTTGACTTGTTGACATGTGCTTGCGTGGATCTTATTTGGCGCTGACATGCTTTAGTAAAGCTTGTGTGTCATGTTTTTTATATTTCATTGCTGATTTTGTTTGGTTTGATGAATTGGCCTTAACCTTTTTAATTTCCACACCCTCACTTGTTGGCCCATCAACGCATCTTTTCAGGAAATTAGTTCATGGCTAATTTACTTTGACGCCTCCTTGCTTATTGTCGCTTCCGCGAAAATAAGGTGCCGGCAAAACAGAAGAGTCGCCACCTTTAGTTATTTATCCCTCGGAACGGGAAAGGAAACGATCGGAAAAACCTGACGAAAAGGGTAAGACAAGGTCATCGCAACCGTTGTCTGGGTTCGGGAGTCGGTTACGCAAGGGGAAGGTATTAGCACCCCTCATGTCTGTTGTACTCAACGGGATCCACACTTGTTGTGTTTACTGGACGAGTTGGTTTATCTATCTACCTATCAAGGCTGGTTTGAAAAGAAAATAAAAATGACTCGGCAAAGCGTCGCGCTTTATGCCTACGTATTCTCATCAGAGAATGAGAAATCAGAGTCAACGTAGTTCGCCCTACTACGGGTTACGGGGAAGGTGGCTCGCCAATACGTCAGTATTGTGCCTACGTACTCTCAACAGGTATGAGAGATCAGAGCTTACGTAGTTCGGGATAATACGGATTACGGAAATTCAGATTCATCTGTTTTATCGAGTAGGGTTAAACAGCAGTTCCAGCAGTTAGGGACAAAGCCTGTTTGCGTTGGCGCTGAAGTTTAACGACACTCTTTTCTTCAGAAAAGCTTTCCTTTGAATTATGGGCCCACGGGGCAAAAAGGTTTGAAGTTTGTTTTCTGTCTTTTACGAAAGAAGTATTTTTTATTGTTTTTGCAATTTCAATCGCACTAAAGACTATGACCTGCGAGTGAATGCGTCGTATGTCACCCAAAGGGTACCATACTAAACATCCAGACTGTTGAAAAGAAGCTCTCCAACAATCCTTTCTCAGATAGCTTAAGGCTCGTAACGTACGAAAGAAATCATTCATGATTACTATATTTTAAGCTGTTTTGAGATGAGAAGAGAACAAGCTTAACTAAAGGGAGACTATCAAGTCCTAATGTTGTCATGTCAAGGATTCATCCTATGGTTGAGGTTTGAAACAGGGAACTCCTAGAAGTTATCATGCATAGGTTTCAACCTAAAGTTCTAATCATCACTTCCTTATCAAAGGAAGTGAGATTCCTAAAGGATCATGTCAATGATAAACCGAAACAGATAAAGCATCAGCTTAAACAGTAAACAATAAATGACTGTAAAATGCATGCAATGCAAGTGAGGGAGGAAATGTGTGTGGGGCAGCAGCCTCCACAAGCTCATCTCAACCTCAAGCCAGAATGAATAACAGTAATCATACTGAGGAAATAACAACATGCTATCAAGCAAAATACAGTAAACTGCAATCATACAGTAACGGTAAAACATGCTATCAAGCAAAATAAACCACATGGGCAAGGGAGCAGGGCTCTACCGAATACCCACAAGCAAAGCCATACAGTAACAATACAAGCAGAGGGAGCAACTCAACCTCTAGTGCAATCATGCTCCTAGATTAAAGTTAGTCTAGATATGGACTTATTCTAATGCATCAAGCAAGTCAAACAAGGCACATCAGCAATACAGAAAGGAAAACAGACAAGAAAGCAGATCAACAACTCTCTTAACTCCAAGCTTCAGCTCTTCTGACAGCAATCCAGTCTTCAGACATCAATCACCCTTCAAGGCTATCATCCTCCACTGGCAAGCATCAACTTGCTTCTCCAAGGTTTCAACCCATCAACATAAGTTTCAACTTATCTTCACTTCTCCAAGCTTCATCTTTACAGTCAATTCCACCCTCAGGCTTTGCTCTTAACCACAAGTATCAATTTGATTCCTTCAGGCTCTCAAGTCTCAGTGTAAGTATCAACTCATCCTTTATTCCTCAAGCCTCAGCTCTACACTCAATCTCAATTGAATCCTCTTCATAAGTATCAACTTAGTCTTCAAGCTTCAGCTCTCTTTGCTTTATCAATTTCAACTTGGTCTTCTTCATCTGCAAGCCTCAGCTTCTCAGAGTAGTCTTTACTTATGGACGTGTCAACTTCATCCTTCAATTCCTTAAGCGTCAGCTCTTCATTCAGTCTTCATTGAATATTCAAGTATCAACCTGCTATTCTTGCTCTTCAAGCTTCAGCTGTAATGGCAATGCTCAAGGGATCATCCTCTTCCACACTCTTCAGTGAAGTCTTCATTTTCAAACTCAAGTCCAACATCTTTCAAGATACTCAAACCAGAAGATGATTGATTTAACAGGATGAGGGAAAATGATAAACAAGCTTACTGACAACCAAAGGAAGCCTGTAAGGGTTCATCATCATGAGAGACTGGTTCCCTCAAAGTTCTACTTCCCAGATAAAGCCACTCATCCCTCCAAAGGAGGGATGTGAATATCTTAGAAGGACTTTTAGTCATTGGGAGGAATGGAAGCACAAGATGCTTTCCATATTTGTGAAAGAAATCATTCTAACTACAAGGCTCTCCCTATGTCCTATCTCCTAATCTTCATCAGACACCTTCAGGCACCAACAAATCCAAAGCTCCAAGCAACTTCAAGCAACTTCAAGCATTCTCACCTTGTCTTCAACTTGGTGTCTTCAACCTCAACCAAAGGCAAACCAAGCACCAACCCTAATCTAAGGGGACTAAGGAAGTTAAACTAGTTGAATTAGTAAATTAGGATCACCTAAAACCTAGTACTAAAGTTAGTCCTAACTAAAATACTAAAATCAATTGTAAAATCCTACAAAAATTACTATGGGAACCTAGGTCAATCATGACTCTACCACATTAGTTTCAAAGATCAAACCATCAAATTAGACCTAGAACTAAATTCTACATCCTAAGGTATCAAACCTAAACCCTAAAAGGAAGCATCTAAATATCAATCTATAAAGCACACCTATTTTCATCACAAAAATGTGAGAAAAATACTATGGGATCATACATGTCTAACCTAATCACACACAAAAAATTAGGCTCAAAAGCATCACCATGAGATCATACCAAATTCCACAAAAATATGTATCAAACATAATCCTCTTAATATCAATTAAAATGCAAAATTCCAATTAAATCAGAAATTACATTAAATGCAAATATTTTTTCTCTAAAAAATAATAGACTCAATCATGGGTAATATGCAAAAAGAATGGGTTTAATTGGATAAATTTTCAATTAATTATGATTTTTACAAGAACCATAAACAAAATGAAGAAAATAAGAAAATCCAATTAAAATGAATAAGTGCGCGGTGTAAATATCAATCATTCTCAGTTAAAAATCTGGGTTGGGCTCGCTGGGGGGTGTGGATAACACTTAGATCACTAAGCCCAAAACACTGAATAAATGAAACGCATCATTTCATCATCAGAAATCCTTCACAATTCAATTTTAAAACGTGGCCCTTGGATCAGCTTCCAGTCAAAGGTCAAAACAAGATCCAATGGTGTAAACTTCATCTCCTACCTTTCAAACCTCTGAGCTTCGCGCCCAGCTCCGGCCACCACCGGTGGAACTCCGGCCATCCTCTTCAACCCTAGTTCTCCCTAGAGGCCTCCAATCCAAGAGGTCAAAACATGAAACTCATTCCAAATCTTGCCACGAATTCAACCATACCCATAGTTTCTTCTGAAACCTCAAGAATCATCATCTCCCAATCTCAACCGGAAATGGAAATTCTCCTAATTTGTCTCTAATTCATCAATTAACCATCTGAAATCCATCCTATGCCATTCTACAATCAATCTAGCACCCTGATTCAACCTAATTCTACCTAAATCATGCTATAGGAAGAAGGTTACCAACCTGGAAATTCTTGAATAACAGATGCACCAAATCTTCTCTTCGAGCTCTCAAATCTTCTGGACACGATCACTGAACCTCCTCCTTGCTTCTGTATGCAAAAGAATCAATGGAAAGTGCTTCAATCTTGAAACACGATGATGAGTTGCAGGTGCTGAAAATCACTTGCTCATACACGATCTAGCCACCAATTCTTCTTGAAAATGATCTGGAATCACTCCTTGACATCCATGGAAGAAGTATCAATCAAGAAAATGAATGAAAATTGAGGAATTTGGTGAAACCGATTTCAATTGCAATCCAAGAAAACTCAATCTCAAGCTATGCTCAATCCTTCAATGATCACCAACCCCTTCAATGGATCCACTCTACTCCTTATATAGATAAAGTTTGGATGATCTAGAACCCTCTAGACCCTTCTAATGAGAATTTCCACTTCTCATGTCATGAGATTTTCAAACACATCTCATGCTATGCCCAATTCTGTTTGCAGCTTGAAACCAACCTCAATCTCTTTCAAAATCTCCCCTAGTGACATTTTGGAAGAGCTTAGCTTGCAAAGGCCCTTGCTCATGCCTTGATTTTAAGTTATGCACATGTTACTTAATATGTGTCATACCCTAAATTTGTCCTACCTCTTTTCAAGTATTTTTGTTTTTTCGATTCTATTTTCTGTTTTACATTGTTTACTTAATTTCCGGTTATTTAGACACGTGTCCGCTTGCAATTGGTTGATTTTTAAATTTTTATCCATTTTTGTCTAATAAGAGTGTGACACGTGGCTTAAAGTTGTCTTTGAATTTTTTATTCTATTTATGTTTTCGTAATTTCTTTTCTAAATTTATATAATCAGCAATATTTTAGTTTATGTTTCAAATATATAGGTACATAATATTAATTTCGTTTATTTTAAAGTTTTGTAAATATCAGTTTGGTTATCTTGTTAATATTATTAATATTTAAGATTTAAAATTAGTAGTTAATTGTTAATAATAAATAATTACTATTGCTTTTTATTTTAGTTTGTTTTTCATATTTTTGTAAATGCTTATTTAAATTGTTAATGTAGATATTAATTTTTATAATTATACTAATTAGTATTTTAGATGTTAGTTTATATTAACTAGTTTTAATGTCAATGAAAATTAAAAAAAAGAAAGAAAGAAAGAGCTGGATTTGAAGCAGGCCCATTATGAAGGGATTGATCAGGCCCATTATCTGAAATTAAAAGAAAAGTGAAAAAAAATGGTGGAGATATTTTGAAAAATTAGGGTTATCATGGGATTATATAAGGAGTGTTACTGTTCATCTTCTGGGGATAAGCAGAATACCCTAGCTGTCCCAAAATCAAAAATCCTAAAAACCTTTCCTCTTCCCAATCCTACACCGCCGCCCTCATTTTCTTTTCTCTGTTCTCTCCCTCACCTCACCTTAAACAACTACGACCCACTTCATTATTCTCTCCATCTCTCAGTAATTCTTATCCACCACCACCAGATCTATAAACTGCCACTGTAAATAACTAAGAGACACTCAACAAATTGCTCCAAAAACGCTGCATAATGTTTCCTTATTAAACAGCGATGCAACAGTTTTATGGTATTTTTTTCAAAGCCTGCAACGTGTTTGAAATCACAGTGATACGTAGAAACGACAATCCGTCGAGCTCACGTCATCAGTCTGAATCGGTGTCTGGTGGTTTTGAGTCCACAAGGCCAGTTTTCAGTTTTATGGGTATCTGTGATTAATATGCAGTATGCCGCAACCGCAAGTGTTCATGGAGACGCGGCTATACGACCTTGCCCAACTAATTTCCTGTTAGCTACAAACTTAAGTAGCAATAGCAATTGCAGATGTGATGTGTAGCGGCAACATTTAGCAACAACACGTCACAAGCTAGAACGTCGTAGCAGCAACTCCGCGGTGTGGAACGATACAAGCATTTCATCAAAGATTCTTGCCTCTATACTCGTTTCAGGTCGTTGAACCAATTACCTCATGTGGAAGTCTCGGGATCTACTTAATGTAGAATAACAATTTGGAACGAGAATTAAAGCCACTGACTCAATATCCACAGCAACGCAACATAAGATCACAGACTAGTAAGATGGTTATGTGCTGCACTCGGTAATATTAAGCATCTTATTATGTCCGGATTAGTGTGTATATCATTTATGATGCAATATTATCTTTATGAGTAGTTGATTTCAAATGTTGTTATTTCTTCTGATCAAACTTCTCATCTTTTGTGAATTATTGACATGAATTTTGACCGTTTATTTGTTGTTTTGATTACGTCCGCTTATTGTTGATGCTACGGATAATTCAAGGGTGAGAATGAACTGTGTTTATGCCATGCTGCTCCTTCATTTTTTTTACAGTAAATTCTAAGTCTTGAAATTAATCTGTGTAAAATATGGTGTTTAGGCAAGGAGGTTTTAATACTGTTATTATAAGAAGTTCTGTTGTTGTTTGTGTTTTAGCAGAAATAAATATTGCACTTGCTGCATTCAAAATAGCTGTTGTTGGTTGTTTGTTTTGCAGCCTATTTTATGTTTGATAAAAATTAGATACGTTAAAGATCAAGGCCGTAAGAGCAATTTTGAACATATTGTTAGCAAGTGTGACATTTAGATAACAATACCGTAAGTTTCGTATGGTTGTATAGATTTAATTCGCGGCGTTAGTTATTTTTAGAAAGAATTTTTTCTGGTTCTGCTTTACACATTCTGTTTCGGTTCCAATTTGGTATTTGTTTCAACAACGGTTTGGTGAATATTGTAGGAATTAAGTGGTTGTTAATGTTGTTACTGCCGCTGCAAGTCATATTCTAAGTTTCCATCTTATTAACGTTTCTTACGGTCGGTGGTTAGGTTTCATGGAGGTTATTGCTTGTCTTTTTTTTCTTTTCAAATTCAATTTCATGGAAGTTTAATTTTCTTTTTATGCGGTTCAATTTTTGAATTTTAGATTATATCATTTCTGGTTTTTGGAATTGCCGCATCTATTTTCGACTCAATTTCACATTGAGATGTCATTTTCATCCTAACCGCATGAACCTGGAAATTTGTGAGATAGATAGTATATTTGGATTATCAGGATGCACACTACTAATAGTGAGGTGGTGTTAAGTTTTATATATAATACTAACAGTATTTGGGCTATTTATTATTTTTAAAATTACTGTTTTAAGTTAAACATAAGTTTATATAGTTATGCGGATCGTCTCGTTTTATGTAAATATGTTTATACTACAGTTTACTCTAAGACATGTATGTTTACCCTTTTTGTTTGATTTTCTAGTTTAACAAATACATATTGTAAAATGTACATACATTAAGCAAATTTTTCTACAGTTTAATAAATACATACTAGTTTAGTAAACACACTTTTATTACTTGTTTTTTAATACACCATTTTAGGAGTAAATGATAATCTAATTAAACAAATTGTTTTTTTTAGATTAGAGTTTTCTTAGTATATTCTATTTACTAAATATTTGTTTTTTTATTATTAATTAAAATCACTTTTCTTTATTAAATGAGTAGTTTGTTTTAACATATATCCAAATTATTTTCTAAATAAAACCTTAGACTATTTTCGAACTTTATTTCTAAAATTTGATATTCTTTATTTTTTCTAATCTTATTTCAATATATTTTTCAACACTAAAATTATTTTTCAATCAAGTCACGAAAAAATAAATCCTTGAAGTCTAGCACTTCTTGGATTTTTGGACGATTATTATTAAGGTGTACACCTTAAATAATGTATTATTCAACTTTTCATTTTTAAAATACTCTTTTTGAACAAAGAAATATTATAGGAATCTAGCATTCCGTGTAAAATTTCCGTTGTTTATAAGAATATTTCCCAAATGGAAAAGGTGTCGTTAGGATCTAGCATCTAAATCACACCTCGATTAATTGATTGTGGGACCGACGTCTCGTTTATCGAATAGTCGTCATTCTACTTACCTAATCAAACGCCTATTTCTTGCCCCCGCGCAATCGAAACCACAAACCTATTCAAATATATCCTCTAACCGAAACCTCCAATACGATAAACACAAATTCCTCGCCCTTGTGCGATTTCCAACCAAAACACCTTGCCTAGAACATTGTTTAGTCCTTTCTTCCGCGCATATGAACTCGTGCTTCAGCCTCCCCTAGCGAGCAGACAAGCCAACGTTTAGCAGTTAGAATGTGACCTAAACTCTCGTTCATTCCAAACACTAACCTTTTTACCGTAGTTAGCCGAACTACGGCTGCTCTGATTCTTCATTCTCTTCTGAATGCAAGATACGTAGGCACAAGATTGCGATGATCTTGGCGAGCACAATCCCCCCTCTCTTCCCGTAGTCCCACGAACTACGAATGCTCTGATTTTCCACTTCTTACAAGTGAAGATACGTAGGCACAAGGGCCCCAATCCTTGGCGAGCACCCTATCTTAAAACCACCCATTCCCCCTATAGGAGAAACCTTAGAAGAAAACAACAAGCATAGTTAACTTTACTCTCGAATCGAATCAAGAGGTTCCCGTTGAGTACAACGGACGTAGAGGGTGCTAATACCTTCCCTCTGCGTAACCGACTCCCGAACCTAGAATATTGGTTGCGATGACCATGTTCTTATCTCCCTTAAAGGTTTTATCGATATTTTCCTATTCCATCCCTGGAATGAATAAAGTTCGGTGGCGACTCTGTTTCGAACAGTATTTTCCGCGGCCATCGCGAGGATCGTATTTTTCGAGGTACGACAATATGCAAGCAAGTGCTTTTCAAAGCAAGTCCACAATTTAGACCTCAAATAAAAAATGTGGCTAAACCAATGTTCTTAAAATGTCTTCTAGAGTCAAAATGATATATTACATGCCATGGTTTGGATGTGTAGGTTGAAAATATCAATTTCCAACTTTGGTTTATTTAACTTATGCCCTTATTTTAGGTCATTTTTGCAACTTTGAGCTACAAGCATTTCCATCATCTCATGACCTCCTTAATAGCCTTAAAAAATCATTTTGAACAATTTTGATGTTGAATATTTTTCCATTTGAAGCTTGGAAATAGGAGTTATGGCCTTATGCTTGAAATGACCTGTAATCTCCAAATGACCAAAATGCCCTTGACTTGTCAAAGCCATAACTTGAGTTCTACAAATCCTATCAAGGACTTATAGTACTCTCTATAAAGCTAAGAAGATAAGGAACAACATTAATGTTGACCAAAAGTTCATAGGAATCATACTTCTTGGGCAAAAGTTTGATGCAAGTTGGGTAACTTTCAAGGCCCCAGATTCACATACTTCAGATGACCTGTAACTTGTCAAAGTCATAACTTAAGTTCTACAAATCCTATCAAGGACTTCTAGTACTCAAATTAAAGCTAAGAACAAGCTCTACAACATTCATGTTAGGGGTAAGATGAGATGACAATCACATCTTGAGCTAAACTGCCTTGAAGATAGGGGTCAAACTAGGGGATTTTACACTGTCAAGCCTTAGACCCTAGCTTGAGACTTCTCAAACTCTTCAATCATGATGAGTTGACCTTGGAATCATCCTTATAACATCTCAATGCATCAATCCATGATCACATGGCTCTTGGATTAGGTCTCAACCCTCTCCAAATCATCAGTTGACCTAGGGTTGACCCAGTCAAACCCTAATTACACCACTCATGGCTGAGGCTTCTTTAATCTTGTACCATGACCTGTCTAGGCTTCATGATGGCTTTCAAGACATCTCATAAGCTCTCTAAAGACCTCAAGTACAACTTCATGGCTTCAGAATCATCTGAGGGCTTTCCACAACTCTCAAGTTAGGAGGCACACACTCTTGGCTTCAACCACTCTCTCTGAGGATCTTGTGACTTCTCTGACAAGGATATCAACCCTTGAACACTTGGATAAGCTTCTTGGCTAGCCTCAAAGTCTTGTATAGCCCTTGATTGGTAATCATACCTCTTGATCTCCTGCATACATGTCAATGAAATACAAATGACAATGCTAATGTGAATGAAATGAAACATAAGCTAGGTAAAGAAATGTTGGTCAAATTTTGGGGTGCAACAGCTGCCCCTATTCAAACGGCTTGAACCTGACTGGGTGAGAAGCGAACGGCTCTCAACCAATCAAGGTGCGAGACGGTTGAATACCAACAAACCTGGAAATTTGCCAACTACACAAGTACACGGTACTCTGATGGGAACAAATCTTCGAAAACTGAAATATTAGCTGCACGACAACTAGCTGGGGGGATTGGTCACACGGTAACTGGTGATACATGGTCGATCATGCCGTCAGGCATCAAGATTCCTCGGGACTCATCAGGTCGAGAATCAAGTTAATCATGCCATCAGGCATTCAAGGAAATCCTTCGGGCATCAGCCGGACTTTATCAGTAAGTCGGGAATAGAACTTTCAGTCAATCATGAACCAATTGGGGATATCCAAACTTCTGCCATCGGGTACTTTGCATCAGCTGGGAGAACTGCTTCGTCAATACGGTTGGACTTCAATCATCAAGTCTTCAAGGGAAGTTTCAACTTCACTGTTCAGAAACCTGCTGGGGATGACACATCTTCGCTGGGGATTCTGGAGAACTATCAAGTAACCCTGCTTCGGGGATCCAGAAATCATTCTGGGTGAATCAACTCTGCTGAGGAAATCAAGAATCATCTTGAACAACTAACTCCGTGGGGACTTCAAGAATCGTCCTGAACCTATAACATCTACTGGTGATTTCAGGGATCATCCTGAGCAAACGCTCTGCCGGGGACTATAAGCATCGACTTTGAGCAACCAACTCTGGTGACTGTACTGGGGATTTTAAGAATCATCTCAAGCAAATGACCTTGCTGGGAGAAAAAAGTCCAAGAATCATCTTGAGCGAGCGATTTTGCTGGGAAGCACCTGCAAAACAAGAACGGTAACGACCTAGCTCATGTTTAGTATGCATATGCTTGACTATGGCGCAATGCTCCACACGGTGGAAATGTTATGCACTCATGCAAAATGTTATGCAATCATGCAAAATGCTACGGCCCCGTTAGCAAAATAAATGCCGACGAGAGAATCTTCCTGTCAAGGAGAAAGAACCACTCTGGTGGAGGAAGGAATCATCCTGCCATGGAGAAAAGGTCACGCCAATCTCAATCGGACTCTGCATGGGGAAATGATCTTCAGTTGACTGCTGTCGGGGAACGAAGCTCTACGAGAACCTGGACCTGCTGAGGAGAGCGATGTCAATCGCGGAAATAAATTGCACGGCCTTCACGGCTAACCCTCCTGGAGACAACGACTCCGGTGGGGAAATACAACATCAGCTATTCAACACTCTACTGGGGACAACCAATCATGGCCCGAACTGCTTTCCAAGGACTCGGCTCTCTCGGGGATCTGCAAACTCGGCTGGAGAAGAAGAAATCATCCTGCTTCGGGGGAGAGCACGACTCTGTGGGGAATCTCAATTCCGCTGGGGACTTCAGTCTAGAACTATCGATTGCTGCACACTTCAGTGAATGGTCTCCTACGAGACTTGCACTTGTGACCCGGTGCTGGGGGATGAACACACGCTTCGGCGCCTGACTCAGCTAGGGAGATGTCGTTCCTTCAGGATGCATCTGATTGGGGAGAGAATTCTCTCTGCCTGGGGGACGTATCAACGCTTACGATCTCACGTTCAGACTCTGTGGGGAGAGGCTGTTGAACTTTGCTGGAGAAGGAGAAATCATCCTGCTTGGGGCGCGTACGGCGTACTGTCTGGAATCTGCTACACCTGTAACAACACAAACAAACAGACAAGACACCCTTCTCAAAGGGACCTATCAAGGTTATCATCTTGTGACAATGTTCAAGTAATTCATTGTTTCAACAATCAGTGGCCTAGGCCAGTAAGTTTATGTATGCGCATTTTGTCAAAAACATCGGCGTTCTTTTTCACAAACAAAACAGATGAATGCTAAACAAACAAACCGAATTGCTGAATAGTATACATTTTATTGATAACGAACCCCTGAATGGGTAAAAATATTTTACAACAGATGCAAGCCCCTGGAATGAGGAAGCCGCGCAAAAAATAAAACATAAATATACATCAATATATACAAATGTCGGCAACGAGGCGTAGACGAACACCATGAGTTGATCCCTCTATGACCCACTCGACTTCGATACTTCTCCTGCGCTTCAACTTCAGAAGAGATTGATTCAGATAAACGGCCCTCAGGTCTTCCAAACCACTAAACAATGAAAGTCCACACGCGGAACACATTCATTTGCTTTTTCAAATCCCTAACTTTTGCGTGAACCGCCCTTTGCGGGTTTTCAGTTCACCGGGATACCCTTTTTTGCCAAAGTCGCCCATCCGGGTTTTCGAATTTGCGGGTGTACATTTTTCGATTTATATCCCTAATTTTTGCCCGAACCTTTTTCCTTTTTTATGGTTCGCCGGGATGCCCCATTTTTGCCTGGATATTCTTTTTCTTTCCAGCGGGTCATTTTTTAAGCAAAGTATTTTTTAACTGCGTCCGCGTTCACCGGGGATGCAAAATCTTCACCATCCATCGTGGATAACAACAAAGCTCCTCCCGAGAAGACCTTGCTGACGACATACGAACCTTCATAATTGGGAGTCCACTTGCCCCAGTGATCGGAGTGTGGAGGAAGAATCTTCTTTAGGACGAGATCACCCGTCTGAAAGCTTCTAGGATGCACCTTCTTAACATAAGCTTTCTTCATTCGGCTCTGGTACAGACGACCATGTGCAATCGATGCTAACCTCTTCTCGTCCATCAGGCTGAGCTGGTTCAGTCGGTTCTTAATCCATTCTGCCTCGTCGAGTTTCACATCAATCAAAACTCGCAAAGAAGGGATCTCCACTTCTAACGGCAGGACAGCTTCCATACCGTACACTAAGGAGAAAGGAGTTGCCCCGGTTGACGTACGTACTGTTGTACGATAACCGTGCAGTGCAAATGGCAGCATCTCGTGCCAATCTTTGCAGGTCACAACAATCTTCTGAACAATCTTCTTTATGTTCTTATTGGCCGCCTCAACGGCGCCATTCATCTTTGGCCGGTAAGGAGATGAGTTGTGGTGTTCGATCTTGAAACTCTGGCACAGCTCCTTCATCATCTTGTTATTCAAATTCGAACCATTATCAGTAATGATCCGCTCGGGAACTCCGTAACGACAGATGATGTCCCTCTTTATGAATTTAGCCACCACCTGCTTGGTCACATTAGCATATGAGGCTGCCTCCACCCACTTGGTGAAGTAGTCGATAGCTACTAGAATGAAGCGATGACCGTTAGATGCAGTGGGATCGATCTTGCCTATCATGTCGATGCCCCACATGGAGAACGACCACAGGGAGGACATGACATTTAACGGGCACGGCGGCACATGAACTTTATCAGCATAAATCTGGCATTTATGACACCTCTTCGTGAATTTAAAGCAATCCGATTCCATCGTCAGCCAGTAATATCCTGCTCTTAGGATCTTCCTTGTCATAGCATGCCCGCCGGCGTGCGTACCAAATGTGCCTTCATGGACTTCTTCCATGAGCATACTCGCCTCTTTCTCATCTACACATCTGAGTAGCACGAGATCGTGGTTTCTTTTATACAAAACTCCCTCAGGATTGAGGTAAAAATTTCCAGACAGCCTCCTCAGAGTCTTCTTATCCTGGGTCGACGCATCCGCAGGATACTCCTTAGTCATAAGGAAGGTCTGGATGTCATGGAACCATGGCTTGCCGTCGGCAGCTTCCTCGATCGCAAAGACGAATGCAGGTCTATCAAGACGAGAAAGGGCAATTCTTGGAGCTTCATTCCAAAAATTGACCTTATACATCGAAGCCAACGTGGCTAAGGCATCAGCCATCTGATTTTCTGCTCTGGGCACATGATGGAGTTCCACTCGATCAAAGAACGGAAGCAGCCTTCTGGCATAGTTCATGTACGGCACCAAATTCGATTGACGAGTCTCCCACTCCCCTTTAATCTGGTTGATCATAAGCGCCGAGTCACCATATACATCTAGGTTCTTGATTCTCAAATCAATTGCCTCTTCTAGACCCATGATGCATGCTTCGTACTCCGCTTCATTATTGGTGACTGGAAACGTCAGTCTCGCAGTAAACGGGATGTGTGATCCGTGGGGAGTCGTGATGATCACCCCGATGCCACTTCCGTAAGAATTAACCGCCCCGTCAAATATCAATTTCCACTGGGATCTTCTGTCTGGCCCCTCGTCGGGTAACGGTTCATCGCAATCCTTCGCTTTGAGAAACATGATATCCTCATCAGGGAATTCAAACTTCATCGGCTGGTAATCCTCGATCGGTTGTTCGGCAAGGTAATCAGACAATACGCTTCCCTTAATGGCCTTCTGGGAAACGTACTGAATATCATATTCCGTCAACACCATTTGCCATCTGGCAATCCTGCCCGAAAGTGCTTGCTTCTCGAAGACGTACTTGATCGGATCCATCTTCAAAATTAGCATAGTGGTGTAATTGAGCATGTACTGTCGTAAATGTTTGGCATCCCAGGCTAGTGCACAACACGTCTTCTCCAGCATCGAGTAACGAGATTCACAGTCAGTGAACTTTTTACTCAGATAATAGATGGCATGCTCCTTTCTGCCCGTCTCGTCGTGCTGACCGAGAACACACCCCATACTATTCTCAAGAATTGTCAAGTACATGATTAATGGCCGTCCAGCCACTGGGGGTATCAAGATTGGAGGTTCCTGAAGATACTGCTTTATCTTATCGAATGCCTTATGGCAATCCTCGTTCCAGATAATCGCCTGATCTTTCTTTAAAATCTTGAACATCGGTTCACACGTGGCCGTGAGCTGAGAAATAAACCTTGCAATGTAGTTTATTCTGCCCAGGAAACCACGAACTTCTTTTTCTGTTTTCGGCACTGGCATTTCTTGTATCGCTTTTATCTTCGCAGGATCAACCTCGATGCCTCTTTCGCTCACGATAAACCCCAGTAACTTTCCAGACCGTACTCCGAAAGTACATTTGTTAGGATTCAACCTCAATCTGAACTTCCTAAGCCTCTCAAAAAGCTTCAGCAAATTGACCAGATGTCCCTCCTCCGTTTGGGACTTCGCAATCATGTCATCAACATAGACTTCAATCTCATGATGAATCATATCATGAAACAAAGTAACCATTGCTCGTTGGTAAGTGGCCCCTACGTTCTTCAGACCGAAAGGCATTACCTTGTAGCAGAATGTTCCCCAGGGAGTGATAAACGTCGTTTTCTCCATGTCCTCCGACGCCATCTTGATCTGATTGTAACCGGAGAATCCATCCATGAACGAAAACACGGAACTGGGCTGTATTGTCGACCAACACGTCAATATGAGGCAACGGGAAATCATCTTTAGGGATCGCCCTATTCAAATCCCGATAATCGACGCACATGCGTACCTTACCATCCTTCTTCGGTACAGGCACTATGTTGGCGACCCACGGAGGGTAAGTAGCAACCGCTAAGAAGCCAACATCAAGCTGTTTTTGCACTTCTTCTTTGATCTTGACGGCCATGTCTGGTCGCGTCCTCCTAAGCTTCTGCTTAACGGGAGGACAATCTTCTCGCAGCGGCAAGTGGTGAACCACGATGTCAGTATCAAGTCCGGGCATATCTTCGTATGACCAAGCAAAGACGTCACTATACTCTCTTAACATCTCGACCAATCTCTGCTTGACATCACTCTACAATGCAGCCCCTATCCTGACATTTCTGACGAGTTCTTCAGAACCCAGATTCACGATCTCGATTTCCTCTTCATGAGGCAGAATAACTTTCTCCTCTTGTTTCAACAAGCGGGCCAACTCTTCAGGAAGGTCTTCGTCTTCATCAATCTCTTCTTCGGCTTGATAGATCGGGCAATCGAAGTCGAAGTGAGCCGTAGAAGGTCCAGAGTCGATGTCATCTGCTATGTGGATCCTGCAATAACAAGGGTTAAGCTTAAAACAAGGATATGCAGGTTAGCACAAACCCCATTTCCATTTTATTGTTTTTCAAAACAAATATAAAACAGGAATAACAGAGATCACAACATTTGAATATGAAGAAAAACACCTTTTGATTTATTAATAAAATGCATGTACATAATCAAACGAGGCCCTGACAGTAAAACCACTATGCCCCGGGTAAGACATAAGGTTGTACAATGATTGGAAAAAGTAAATCATTACTCTTCGCTTGTCATCTGGATGATATCCTTGACGGACCAGTTGGTGAGGCTCTCGCCTGGCTTGCTTGGCTGGATCCAAGAGTCGAGGTCACAGTCGCTATCTCCGCTGTCTTCAGACACCGTGTTGACGCTTTCGAATATCACCCCGCCACTGGTAAACTGGATCGGCCCTTTACCTCGCGACGCACTGCTAGAAGAAGAAGCTTCAGCTCCAAGAGAATATCCCAACCCAAACTTGTCTTGCTTGTTAGGTATCTCCAAAATTCGCCCCCAGCCTGGGGTAGATCCGGCTTGGATAACGGCCCGGGCCTCCTTGAATGAGGAGAGAGTCATCTCTGGCTTTTCAATGACTACAGGAGCTACGTCCTTCACTTTGACAGCTTCGAACGCTTGGCATAGAGTTTCATGGATTTCCCCATCCATTTCAACATACTTGAAGGACGACAAATGGCTCACAATTATGTCTTCCTCGCCACAAACGGTCACGATGCTACCTCCGACAGCATACTTGAGTTTTTGGTGCAACGTGGAGGTCACGGCGCCAGCAACATGGATCCACGGCCGGCCCAAGAGACAGCTATAGGCAGGCATGATGTCCATGATATAAAAGATCGCATCGAATGTTTTCGGCCCGACTTGGATTGGCAGGGTCACCTCCCCGAAAACATGGCGTTTGGTTCCATCGAACGCCTTCACAACCAGATCACTGGGTGTGCAAATCACTCCACGAGTATCCAACTTCATTAATGCCTTCTTCGGAAGGACATTGAGTGACGACCCCGTGTCCACCAACACGTGCGACATAATCGTTCTCCTACACTCTATCGAGATGTGCAGGGTGCTATTGTGGTTCCTACCTTTTGGCGTCAGCTCTAGGTCAGTGAAACCTAACCCATTTCCAGCATTCACATGGGCTACGACCTCTTCTAGCTGATTTACCGATATTTCCTACGGTACATATGCGGCGTTCAACACCTTCAGCAGTGCGTTGCAGTGTGCTTCAGAACACAGCAACAAGTTCAGGATGGAAAATTTTGAGGGTGTCTGATGGAGATGATCCACAATCTTGTAGTCACTCTTTTTAATCAACCTCATAAATTCCTCGGCGTCTTTAATAAGTAAGTCTTTTTCTACCCCACGTGGGATCTCTTCAACGACTTTACTTTTACCTTTATCAGTTGCGTCAGCTCTGTCCGCCTTGTCCGCCACGACCTCAGGAGGTGCAAACACTCTTCCGCTGCGAGTGATTCCGCTAATGCCTGCCAGGTTCTCCACGGACGACCCAAATGGTTCCAGCTCTAACTTCTGTCCGTTGCAGTAGACCTCAGCCCCATAATGCCATGGGACAACATTAGTGCTTTCGAACGGTATCGGCCCAGCTTTGGTGATGGTAATCGTAGGCGGTCTGGGTGCAGAAATAGTTATCGTCTGGCGAGGGATGGTGATGGTGGCGACCTCATCATCTTGCTTCAGCACTACCTCCCCTGATCCACATTCGGCCCTCCGGCTAAACTGTAAAATCCCTTCAGTCATCAGACTTTGAATTCCCTCTACCAGCTGTTCACATCCATCAGGACTCGTCGCACAGCCCATACACAACTCTCCGCAACCTGGAAAGAAACCCCTTTTCATCAGCTTATCTTTAACGAAGCTAAGCGGTGTCTTCAGATCTCTGACGTCAGTCAACAAATCCAAACTCTCGTCTTCAATAATGGCGTTTACTCCACCTCCCCTATGATTCGACATAGGGTTCTTCGTGACATTCATCACATTATCTGAGAAGTTGATGATCTTGGCGTCCACCATGTCCTGCACCTTGTGCTTGAAGGCTTTGCAGTTCTCTATTGTGTGGCCTGGTGCCCCTGAGTGAAACTCACAAGTTGCATTAGCGTCGTAACCTGGCGGAGGTGCCCCTGTCAAGGGAGCCAACGTTCTCTTCTGGATCAACTGTAGCTGAAGCAAAGTCTGCAATAGTTGCGCGTACGACATGGGCGGTGTCTCGAGGTGACGGCTCGACAGAGGTGCCCGATTCTGATACTTTCTGTACCCTTGTTGATTCGGTTGCTGCTGCTGTTGCTGTGGCTGTTGAACTGTCGGGATAGTTATGCTGGCCACCTGTTGGTGAGGGCCTTTACCCTTCCTTCGAGCGTTGGTCACGGCGCTCGTTTCTCCTTCCCGTCTTTTGCCACCATAAGGTTTCTTTCCGCCTCCTCCAGCTGAGGATGACTCACCTTGAATTTTCCCCAGTTTGATCCCATTTTCAATGTGCTCACCCGTGATGATGAGATCTGAGAAGGTTCCAGACATGCCGCTGACCAATTTCTCATAATAAACCCCCGAGAGGGTGGCTACGAACATCTGCACAAGCTCACGTTCAACCATCGGCGACTGAACCCTGGCTGCCAATTCACGCCACCGCTGGGCGTATTCCTTAAACCCTTCGTTGTTCCTTTGCGATAGATTCTGCAGTTGGACTCGGTTCGGGGCCAAGTCGCTATTATATTGGTAGTGGTGCACGAATGCTTCAACAAGGTCCTTCCACGTGCGCACACAGGTAGGCTCCATACTCATGTACCATTCGAGGGAGGGTCCGGATAGACTGTCTTGAAAGAAGTGCATCAACAACTTCTCGTCCTCAGAATGAGCTGACATTTTCCTGTAATATGATCTCAGGTGGACGCGAGGGCAAGTGGTGCCCTTATACTTTTCAAAGTCAGGTACCTTGAACTTGGGAGGCACCTTGAAATCAGCAATTAGTCCCAACTTGGACATATCAACGCCCAGGGTGTTCTGGTTCTCGATATTTCTCATCTTATCCTCGAGTGCCTTGAACCTTAGCCGTGCTTCAGCAGTCAGCTCTCCTTCAGCACCTCTCTGTGAGAACACATCGTCTTGACGGTCTTCTAACCATGGCTGAGGCCCGAACAGATTCCCAACACCTGCATTGTTGTTGCCCAGTCCAACATTGACGTTAGCTTCAAGACTCCCATTACCGACGCCCATCGTATTACCATTGAGTCCCATGTTAGCTATCACATTGCCGTTGGCACTGCCGTTCCCCCCGGTCACGGGGACGCTGTAACACCCATTTTAATTATTTAGTCATTTTATTATTATTTTAAATATTATATGTTGATGTGCCCTTTGGTAGGGTGTATTTGATGATGTTTGGTGGGTGTCCCTGAGATGGGAGGATCATTGGTGGTAATTTGGTGAGTTTATAATAATATAAGAAATAATAGTAATATTGGTGGTGGTATTAATATTATTATTATTATTATTATTATTATTATTATTATTATTATTATTATTATTATTATTATTATTATTATATTTATGATTATTATTAATATTTGTAGTAATATTATTAATATGGAGAATATAATATTATTATTAATATAGTTATTATATTATTATGATTTTTGGTGTGAATATGATAATATAATGAATAATAGTAATATTGGTGGGGGTATTATTATTATTATTATATATTATTATATTTATTAGTATTATTAATATTATTATTATTTTGGTGAGATAATAATATTATTACTATTATTATTATTATTATTTTGGTGAGATAATAATAATAATATTATTATTAATAGTATTATTATGATTAGTATTATTAATATTAGTAATATTATATTAGTATTATTAATATTAAGATTATTATTATTAATATTATTTTACTATTAGTATTAATATAATTGTTATTATTATCATTAGTATTATTATTATTATAATTATAATTATTGTTGGGTGTATTACTATGATTATTATTATGTTGAATATTACTATAATATTATAATAGTATTATATTATATTATTATTATAATTATTATATTAGAATTATTATTGGGAATATTAGTGGTTGAAATAATTAAAATAAGAGGTGGAAGGGTTATTGGGAAGTTAGAATGGAAATATGAAAAGTCATGATAGAAACCGTGAGGAAGGAAATATGAAGGGGTAGCAAGGAGATATTAGAAAAGTTGGAATAGAGAGAAAAGGGATTACCATCGATCGTGGAAAATTGGTGTGATAATAATAATAATAATAATATTATTATTATTATTATTATTATTATTATTATTATTATGTTATTTTTATTAGTTATTATTATTATTATTATTATATTATTTTTATTAGTTATTGTTATTATTGGGATAGGAAATAAAAAGGAAAATAGAATATGAAGGGATGGGGGAAGTATTAGAGAAAATAACACGATAGAAAGATGGAAGAGAGAAAGAGCGATAGAAAGAGAGAAGAGGAAAGAACGAGAGAAGTGAGAAGAACGAAGGAAAAAGGGAACGAAGAACGGAAAGAAAAGAGGAGGCCAAGAGACCAAATCCAGGAAGAATTTCATCGATCAACCGATTAACAAGGTAAGGGGGGAGAAACTTGATTGGGAATGGTATATACATGTATAGGGTAGTGGGGATTCCTTAACCCCGTAGGAATGTATCGTTGATGAAGTTTTATATTGACATGCTATTGATTGTTGAGTTATGTTGATGTTGATGGATTGAAATATGTTGAGTGTTGGTGAATTGTTGTTTTTGGTTAATTTGGCGTATAGGTTGGGTTTACGGTTTTAGGGAAGTTCTGTGTGACCTTTTTGATGTGTCGATAGATTGTCTAAGTGATGACTTTGGAATAATATGTATATGATGATGTACGGATGTTTGATGTTGCCATTGTTGATTGATTGTTGGTGTTGGTTTGGTTTGAGTAAGGTTCAGAGTAACTCTAAAGTGTCGGTAGTGTGCCGTAATGTTGATCTGGAGTAGAATTATAGGAAGATTGATAAGCCTAATATGCATTGGTCGTAATACGGATAGTATAGGAAGTGGATGTTATAGAATAGGCTTGAATCAGAGAAGAGTGAGAATTCTGAACTGTGAGAACTTGAGAAGTCGCAGGCAACTCGCTAGCACTTCGCTTAGCGAGAAGGCAGCGAGCGTTCGCTAGGTGCTCGCCTAGCGAGTGAGGTAGCGAGTGAGTCTAGTAGGTTCTGTTTGCCTTCGCGAGGAGGTTCGCTAAGCGAACAGGTAGCGAGCATTCGCTGGGAGCTCGCCTAGCGAGGGTGTAGCGAGCGTAGCAGAATGGGGTTTTTTCTATGTTGTTATACTGTGTGCGCTAAGAGTGTAGTGCCCTTGGACTTTGTTGATTATAGGGGAGATGATTGAGTGTTATAGAGTGAGTACTCGGTGATAGTATGTGATTTCCGTTACTAATTATTTAAATGGATAATTAGTTGGTGTATGAATCATGCGGAGCATGGTGTAGTGATCAGTAGGATCGTGTATTCCCGAGTGGTGGGACGTGTTTATATCTTGGTGATAAAGTATGAACTTGTTTACTTGGTGATGGTACTCGTTTTCCTTGATATTGTTGGTGAACAATTGGTTAACGTATATGTATGTAGTGATCAGTAGGATCGTGTGTTCCCGGGTGTTGGGATGTGGTTATATATGGTGTTATAGTATGAATTTATTTACTATCTGATTGATTTATATGGTGTTGGTGTAATATATCTACACATATATGCATTGATGTATGATGATATGATCAGGAGGATCGTGTGCACTTAGTGTGCCTAAATATGATAGTTATGCATTGGTGTGTGCATATCATGGTGTTTTGGTGGGATGAATCATGTCTCAGGAGGAGCGTAAGTGATTCATCCGTACTCCTTGGTGGAGAATGGTGGGGGATAGATCATGTCTCAGGAGGAGCGTAAGTGATCTATCCAGGTTCGATTGAATGAACCAATGAGTCGGTACCGCATGCATGGTGTTGAGTTGCATATTTGCATTATAATATGTTATATTGTAATTTGAACAGTAGGTTCGTTATATGGAGTTGTTGGGATGAATATTGGTGTGTTGGTGTGTTTTACTACCTTGTTTACATGTATTACATTACCAATATATTTTTGATCATGTTTTCTCACCCCTTGGTTGTTGTTGTGTCTGTGCTTCTCCGGAAGTACAGATAATCCAGGTACTTAGATAGCTTGGATGGTGGTGTGCCAGTCGAGTCTAGGATGCTCTGATACGTAACACGGGATATGGGTGTTTTAATTGTTTTATGTCAAACTTGTTGTAATCCTGTGACGTATCACTTTTTTTTTTGTGAATTATAATAGTAAAGATTTTATGAAATTTGGCGGATGGCCGAGAATGTTGGAATAATGTTTTCCGCTGTATTATTTTTTTGAATAATTAATAAAGTATTTTTAAAAAAATTTGGTGATGTGATATCCCACTATTTTGGGGAAAACTCTGATGTTTATTTATAATGTTTATATTTTATTTAATTTGGGAAGTGGGGTGTTACAATTGGTATCAGAGCAGGTCGGTCCGTCCGGCCAATGTTGTCTAGTGTTATTGTTTCCTGGTACGCGACATGTGTGTAAAAACACTGTCGGTACATGTTGTTGGTTAACTTCATTGGTAGAAGTGGAATGATTCCAGTGGGGGAGAAGTTGTATTTCTCCGAAAAGCTACAATTTGGTGGCTTATGGTGTTGAGGAATGATATAATAGTTGGTAAAGATGGTTTGTACCCCATCATAATTTCGGCTGTCTATTAACAAATTGAGGAACTGATCACCCTTAATCTCTTGTTAATAGTGGACGGGATTGTGTTGGATGGGATAGACGTATCTTGCAAGCTTGGGTGGCGTGAGCAGTGTATAGTCTTGAGTTAAGCTAAGTGCTTAAGGGATTATTTTGAGGAATTTGGCGTAAGACGGTGTTGAAGTGTCTATTTTGACTGAAACTTGGAATGAGAAGGAAAGTGAGAAAAATTGGGATTTGTCAATTATTTGCGATTGCCGGAGGTTTCCGGATGAGGTAGGTGATTTACTATCGGAGTGTGAAGTAAAGCTCACACGTTGACTTTGTTGTTGGAACGAGTCCGATATTAGTGACTCCATATGGTGTGTTTTCGTTGGGATTGGAGAAGTTGAAGAGTCAACTTGAAGACCTTCTAGGAGAGAGGTTCTTTTGTTTGAGTGTGCTACCGTAATGTGCACCAATTTTGTTGGTTAGACAGATAGAAGGTTTTGTGAAGCTTTGGGTGAACTATAGATAAGTGAACAAGGTGACTATCAAGGATAGGTGTTCGCTTCCAAGAGTTAATGATTTGATGGAACAATTGATCGAGGGATGTGAGTCCCTTGGTCATGTGATCTCGAGTAGAGTTCTTGTGGTGGATGGGACGAAGGTCAAAAGTTCTATCGTATTAGGAGGCTCAAAGATCTACTGTTGAGATTGGAAGTAATTGAGTTTTAAATTATTCATAGATTTAAAATGTGTTGGATGGCTTCCTAAGTATAAAATTGTTGTTGTACGTTAAATTCCGAGATCGCAGCTTTTTACGGAATCGAAATCGGACACTCAGAAGTCGGGTAACGGTCGAAAAGAGGATTTTGGGACTGTCATGTTCGCCTGGCGAGCATACTGGCGAACGTCCATATTCGCTGCGGTGTTCGCCTGGCGAAGGGGTCCTGGGCAGAAAATGTTATTCTGGTGTTTTTGCCATAACGGGAGAACCGTAACTCGGAATGACGCGCGGTTCGAAGCGTTGGAAAGCTATTCAAATTATCTATGAGATGGTGAAGTATTGACATAGATTTAAGCTATTTATTGATGAAGTGTGTTTGAATTTTGTGGTAAGGACGGGCGGTACGGTATGTGTCCCCGCTATAACTCACAACTTGTTTGTCCACTTGGCATGGGATCTTCTTTAATTATTTATATAAGGCAATGGTTGTGTTAATAAATGATATTTTAAGGTATTCGAAGCGTATAGAGGATTATGTTGAGCATAAGGAACTGGAGTTATCAGTGTTGGAAAAAGAGCGGTGATATACTTCCGTAAGGAAAGTTCTGCCGGATCCGATAGAACTAATTGTGGTGTTTGTGATGCTTGTTGATATAATTAGGGGATTTGCTAAAGACAACTTCAACGAGTTTCAATTATGCAAAAGGCAACTTGAAGTGTATAAGAGAAATCATCCGACCAGTGATTTAAAGTTGGTTACTATTGTGATTGTACTGGAGTCGGAGTCTTCAAAAGTTCAGACTGATATCGGAGATGTTTGGTGATCTTAAGAGTTTAAGGTGTTTGTTTAATTTGAATAAGACGAATATGAGGCATAGGAAATAATTGAGACTTCGAAAAGAGTACGACTTCGAGTTGAATTACCATTCGGGTAAAGCGGACATGGTAGATGATGCAGTGAGTTAGAAATATTTGCATATACTGAAGATGATGGTGAAAAGAGTTAGAACTGATTGAGAAATTTCATAATATGCGTTTTGTGAGTAAGGATACTTCTTATGGAGTTAAGCTTTTATTATTAAGATCTGACTAGTGATATCCTTGAGAAGAATCGAGAAAGTCAGAAATCTGGGTTGAATAGTGAATTAGTTGAAATTGATAAATTAGAGTCGAAGAGTGGATTGTCGGGTTTGTGGAAATAATACCACGAGGTGTTATGATAGAGTATGTATATCAGATGTTGTTGAAGGGAGTAGGAGTACTCGTGAAGAAATACATTGAGGTAGATGGAGTATCCATCTCGGTGCTATGAAGAAGTAACCGAACTTGAGTAGATTGTTTTTGAGACCATGGATAAGGAGAGGTGGAATATGCTAGTTAGAATTGTCGGAATTCGAAGAGTGAACATCAGAGACTGTTGAGTCTGATGTAGTCGTTAAATATTCCAGAGTGGAAATCAGGTAGTATTTTCACAAAATTGATGTTGAGATTTCCAAAGAATTTGTAAAGACATGATTTTAATTTGAATTGTTAGGAGTGGATTAACTATTCCGTGTTGAGGATATACGAGATGCATATTGAGAAAGTGGTGAAGTTGGATGAGATACTGATGAATATTGTGTCAGATGGAAATTTGAGGTTTATATTGAGATTTTGGAGGGGCTTACAGGAAGTTTCGGGTACTAAGTTGAAGTTGAGTTCGACCTACCATCCGCAAACTGATGGTCAGTCAGAGAGGACTATTGAGTCTGTAGAGAATTGGTGAGAGCTTGGGTGTCGGATCAAGGTGGAGCGTGGGATGATTAATTATCGTTGATTGAGTTACCTATAATAACGGTTACCATCCTAGTGTCGGAATGACACTATATGTGGCTTGGTGAGATAGGGAGTGTAGGACTCTCCTGTGTTGAAATAAATCGAGTGAGAGTGTTGTACTCAGACTTGAAAATTATGCTTGAGATGGCTGAGAAGATCGAGAGGATCCGAGGCAATATGTGTTTTGAGGGTCACGCCGGTGACTGGTGTTGGTCGAGCTTCGAAATCTCAGAAGTTCGCACCGTGTTCTGTAGTTGTATCAGAGTGGCGCAGCGGAGGCATGAGAGGAGTAACATGTTAGACTGTTTTTTCGTTGTCGCTGTGAATTGGCATGATATGTTTCATGTGTCTTAGTCGAGAAAGTACATTGAACCAGATGGATGATGTACAAGTGAAAAATATTCCGATTGTTGAGGCATTGCTAGTTCGTTTTTGCGAGCAAGGAACAACTCCGAAGGGAGGAGATATCTTTGGTGAAAGTAGTATGGGGAGGTGCTGCAGAAGGTAGTGTGACCTGAGAATTGGAATAAAAGATGCGGGGAGTGTATCCGGAATTATTTCCATCAGGTGATTTTCGAGGACGGAAATAATTAAAGTGGGGGAGAGTTGTAACACCCATTTTAATTATTTAGTCATTTTATTATTATTTTAAATATTATATGTTGATGTGCCCTTTGGTAGGGTGTATTTGATGATGTTTGGTGGGTGTCCCTGAGATGGGAGGATCATTGGTGGTAATTTGGTGAGTTTATAATAATATAAGAAATAATAGTAATATTGGTGGTGGTATTAATATTATTATTATTATTATTATTATTATTATTATTATTATTATTATTATTATTATTATTATTATTATTATTATTATTATATTTATGATTATTATTAATATTTGTAGTAATATTATTAATATGGAGAATATAATATTATTATTAATATAGTTATTATATTATTATGATTTTTGGTGTGAATATGATAATATAATGAATAATAGTAATATTGGTGGGGGTATTATTATTATTATTATATATTATTATATTTATTAGTATTATTAATATTATTATTATTTTGGTGAGATAATAATATTATTACTATTATTATTATTATTATTTTGGTGAGATAATAATAATAATATTATTATTAATAGTATTATTATGATTAGTATTATTAATATTAGTAATATTATATTAGTATTATTAATATTAAGATTATTATTATTAATATTATTTTACTATTAGTATTAATATAATTGTTATTATTATCATTAGTATTATTATTATTATAATTATAATTATTGTTGGGTGTATTACTATGATTATTATTATGTTGAATATTACTATAATATTATAATAGTATTATATTATATTATTATTATAATTATTATATTAGAATTATTATTGGGAATATTAGTGGTTGAAATAAGTAAAATAAGAGGTGGAAGGGTTATTGGGAAGTTAGAATGGAAATATGAAAAGTCATGATAGAAACCGTGAGGAAGGAAATATGAAGGGGTAGCAAGGAGATATTAGAAAAGTTGGAATAGAGAGAAAAGGGATTACCATCGATCGTGGAAAATTGGTGTGATAATAATAATAATAATAATAATAATAATAATAATAATAATATTATTATTATTATTATTATTATTATTATGTTATTTTTATTAGTTATTATTATTATTATTATTATTATATTATTTTTATTAGTTATTGTTATTATTGGGATAGGAAATAAAAAGGAAAATAGAATATGAAGGGATGGGGGAAGTATTAGAGAAAATAACACGATAGAAAGATGGAAGAGAGAAAGAGCGATAGAAAGAGAGAAGAGGAAAGAACGAGAGAAGTGAGAAGAACGAAGGAAAAAGGGAACGAAGAACGGAAAGAAAAGAGGAGGCCAAGAGACCAAATCCAGGAAGAATTTCATCGATCAACCGATTAACAAGGTAAGGGGGGAGAAACTTGATTGGGAATGGTATATACATGTATAGGGTAGTGGGGATTCCTTAACCCCGTAGGAATGTATCGTTGATGAAGTTTTATATTGACATGCTATTGATTGTTGAGTTATGTTGATGTTGATGGATTGAAATATGTTGAGTGTTGGTGAATTGTTGTTTTTGGTTAATTTGGCGTATAGGTTGGGTTTACGGTTTTAGGGAAGTTCTGTGTGACCTTTTTGATGTGTCGATAGATTGTCTAAGTGATGACTTTGGAATAATATGTATATGATGATGTACGGATGTTTGATGTTGCCATTGTTGATTGATTGTTGGTGTTGGTTTGGTTTGAGTAAGGTTCAGAGTAACTCTAAAGTGTCGGTAGTGTGCCGTAATGTTGATCTGGAGTAGAATTACAGGAAGATTGATAAGCCTAATATGCATTGGTCGTAATACGGATAGTATAGGAAGTGGATGTTATAGAATAGGCTTGAATCAGAGAAGAGTGAGAATTCTGAATTGTGAGAACTTGAGAAGTCGCAGGCAACTCGCTAGCACTTCGCTTAGCGAGAAGGCAGCGAGCGTTCGCTAGGTGCTCGCCTAGCGAGTGAGGTAGCGAGTGAGTCTAGTAGGTTCTGTTTGCCTTCGCGAGGAGGTTCGCTAAGCGAACAGGTAGCGAGCATTCGCTGGGAGCTCGCCTAGCGAGGGTGTAGCGAGCGTAGCAGAATGGGGTTTTTTCTATGTTGTTATACTGTGTGCGCTAAGAGTGTAGTGCCCTTGGACTTTGTTGATTATAGGGGAGATGATTGAGTGTTATAGAGTGAGTACTCGGTGATAGTATGTGATTTCCGTTACTAATTATTTAAATGGATAATTAGTTGGTGTATGAATCATGCGGAGCATGGTGTAGTGATCAGTAGGATCGTGTATTCCCGAGTGGTGGGACGTGTTTATATCTTGGTGATAAAGTATGAACTTGTTTACTTGGTGATGGTACTCGTTTTCCTTGATATTGTTGGTGAACAATTGGTTAACGTATATGTATGTAGTGATCAGTAGGATCGTGTGTTCCCGGGTGTTGGGATGTGGTTATATATGGTGTTATAGTATGAATTTATTTACTATCTGATTGATTTATATGGTGTTGGTGTAATATATCTACACATATATGCATTGATGTATGATGATATGATCAGGAGGATCGTGTGCACTTAGTGTGCCTAAATATGATAGTTATGCATTGGTGTGTGCATATC